>CM019829.1:51879063-52479063 GCA_009763385.1 Coix lacryma-jobi var. lacryma-jobi
GATCTTGAACCCACTGATTAGTTAGGCTCTTCTACCACCATTGTTAGACTAATAGATCACTAACCAGTAGATCAGACGAGTGCTTAACTTAGGGTAAACAAGTATTCCTAATTGATCTACTAGATTAGAGAGAAAGAGGGACAGAAGAGGGGCGCGATAGTGTTACCGACCATCTGCGGGCTTGAGTTGGAGCTGGAGTCCGCCATGGGAGTCACCGGTCTTCTCTGCGCTTAGGCAGCGACGGTCGATGGAGTGACGTCGGGTGTCGATGCAGTGGCGGCGGAGGAGGACTTCCCGTCACTGACTGCGACCCTAGGAGATCGGATTAGGGTAGGACTGTGGGTGGGAGTGGCGGCTGCAGTGAACCTCGTGATCTGAGCTCCGGCCTCCCACCCTCCTTTTATGTACCGCAGAGTGACAGGGCCCCCCCAACCATAGATGGGTTGGGCTCCCCCGATCAGGGAGCGGATCAAGTTCCGTGTGGGCCGTTGGGCCTACCAACGGGAGGAGATCAACACTAACAAAAAGCACAAGTTTTTTTTTCTTCCTCCTCTCTTTTCTAGGCACTAATTGATACTGCTGCTGATTTTTTTCAGAGTTACAGGGATATAACCACCCCCGCCCATTAGCATTGCTATTAGGACCAGAAATAGATTCAAGCGTTACAGCACCAACATGGCTCATGAACCCTTCGGTTCAGATACAATTAAAAGAGAACTACCACCATCAATTAGCACACAACAACTACAGCTTACCTGACACTAGATGGCACAATTAAAAAGTGCCCAATGACCAACAGTATCATCACACATATATAGCCCAAACAGGGGACCTGCTGCCCAGGTTCAGAGCAACTCCTCCATCCCTCCATCAGGCACCAGTCGTCGAGATCTTTTTCAGGCTTCAGGCTAGCTTCTCCAACTCTGTCAACACGACCTTGTATTGCTCCAGGTGACGGACATGGCATATTAATTAATTAGTTCTCAATTTCTGAGGATGGATCGCCAAATTTGCCGCATAATACCCTCGCTACCTGCCATTCTGAAAACATGCTCCACTTTGCATCACCAATTCACCACCACCTCCCACTGCTGATTTGATTTGATGTTCTGAACTGCAATGTTCTCATGCATGCATGAACCATGTGTGGTCAACGCCGCAAGTAACCCTTGGACCTTGGTGCATATCTGCATCATTCATCAATTCCTGCCATTGTTACTACTACCTGTTCACACCACAGCTGAAAGGGTAGCGAGTCAAGTGGCAGTGCGTGCAGACTTGCCTGTCTGCATGACTAGGGATGCAAGTTTAAAATATTTTGGGTCATTGGGTCGATCCAAAAAATTGAACAAATGGACTAGAACGACGTTTTTGTAGTTTGAGAAAAGTGAAAAAATAAACTAGAATGATATTTAACCGTAATTAGTTAGCTGACAAAAAAAACATTATTGGATACCCACTTACATCCCTATGCCTGACTCCTCCAAGTGTGCATGGTATATATTGCAGTTGCAGGTCGTTGTACTTGTACACCATGCGTTGCACTTTGCATAAGGTGCATGAATCCAATGCGTTGGATGGATGGACCAGGACGTACCCAGTTGAAACCTGCAAAGATATTGACTTTTTTTGTGGAAAAAAAGGATAAAAAGGGGGGCCAGGAAAATCTTGCTAGATCGATTCGAGGGGTCCATCCTCATCTGTCCATCTATAGGCCATCCCACAGCCACAGGATCCCTCTTTTCAGGTTTCCTGTTGCTCAGTTTTTCAGTTCAGTTCATACATCATATGGTCCCTTTTCTCCCCTGACAATAGAGAGTTCTTTAGCAACCAAAAATGTATGTTGAAAAACCAACCCCAACTACAACGAAGTTCAGAAGAAAAATTAGAATGGCATGTGTCAGTAGTGTTTTTTTTCCCAGAAGGTAGTTTTTTTATTGATTGATATAGAACAGTGAGGCACAAATGAATCTCAACACTAGGAAAGCTCTTTTTTTTTTTTGTTATTTCCCAGACATCCATTTTGAGAGAGAGAGAGGGGAAATTTAAGAGAGGAAAGAATTAAGGATTATATATATAATGATATGCAAAGCTTATATGTTTGACATTCTAAAACTCATGGATCGTATCTGCCATCATCCAGTTGACACAGACAGAAATTGTGCAGTAGGAGTAGGATCAGGTTTCCTGTTACTCAGATGTTCAGTTCAGTTCATACATCATATGATCCCGTTCTTGTTTGCACTTTGGCATGCGCTAGTCCCCTTTTTTTCGAGCAACATATAGTTCTTTAGGTGCCGACTCTAGTTGCAACCAAGTTCAGAAGGAAAATTAGGGCTTCGTTAGATGCTGAAATTTTTTCAACTTTGCTACTGTAGCACTTTAACAAATATTATTCAATCATAGGCTAATTAGGCTCAAAAGATTCATCTCGTGATTTACGACTAATTTGTGCAATTAATTATTTATTTTACCAACATTTAATGCTCCATACATACGTCCAAACATTGATGTAATGGATAGAGAGTGAAAAAAATTAGAAGTTTGATGTGTTATGATCGACGTATAGAATATGAAGTAATCGACAAACCAAACACAGAGAAGACACACGATTTACGTGGAAAACCCTTTCAATGTGAAAGGGAAAAACCACGGGCACCAGCCGGCAACAATCTCACTATCTCAAGAGTTTTGGGTTACACACCTATGGCGGCTTACAAGAGAATCAAGTCTCCACGAAACCCTAGCAAGGGTATATGTACCGTACCGTGGGGGGCTCCGCCCCCCCCCCCCCGCACCCCCCTCCCCCCGTGTGTGCACGGGACGCGGGCTGATGGGCCGGCTTCAGACTCCGGCGACGGGCCTCCGCTTCGCTCCGTCAGAAGCCCGGCCAATATCCTGAAGTGAATTTGGAACGACTCCAACAAACTCCACCTTGAGACAAATTCATCTTGTATTAGAAATCAACCCATCATCCTGAACACAATATAAATAGAAAACCACTGGTGCCAACAATAGTCTCTTGGACTATCCAATTAAACCAACTAAGCTTGAGCACAACTCAAACTTAGCAACAGGAACAAGCTTTGTCATCATATCAGCAGGATTATCATGAGTACTAATCTTGCATACCTTCAGCTTACCATTCTCCAATCACATCACGCACAAAATGATACTTGATATCTATGTGCTTAGTTCTCTCATGGAACATCTGATCTTTAGTGAGGTAAATTGCACTTTGACTGTCACAATGCAAACTTATGCAAGATTCAACTCCACACAGCTCAGCGTACAAACTTTTCAGCCAAATTAATTCTTTGCATGCTTCACAAATAGCCATATATTCTGCTTCAGTAGTAGACAAAGCAACAACAGACTGTAAAGTAGCCCTCCAACTCACAGCACAACTGCCAACAGTAAACACATAACCTGTAAGTGATCTGTTGGGGAAAAGGACCCTCGGCAGAGGCGCCGCTCGAGCTGGTGTCCAAAGAAATAACCCTCGCGAACTCTATGTGTCCTTGCGAGGTCCCTCTCCCCTTCGGGAATGTTACCCTGACCTCCGGACGCAGATTCAACCCTCGTCTTGTTGCATTCCATGCAGGCCTAAATCGACAGCCGCACTGCAGGCAACCCTCGCTGGCTCACAAAGCCACCTCGCTTGGAGCGAAGGTTCAAGCAAGCGACGAGCGTGCGTTGGCCCGAAGGCAAGCGAAGTCGAAGGTCCGGCGAACACGGCCGAAGGTCAAAACCTCCGCCCCTCTCTCCCGAAGGTGAACAGAACCAGGTGGCGGCGCATTGGAGGGGGGCCGATTAGGGTTCCCGCTTCAGCTGTGTGTTTACGCTTTTGCCCTTCCTCCCTGCGTGGAGGTGAGGAATCTTTCCTATACCCTTTTGTAATTTGGCCCGTGTCCCTTGGTATTCCCTATAAATACCAAGGGGTGAACAGTGTAACAGGACGATTTTTTTGGGAATCGAGCACCATTCCACTTTCGCTTTACCTTCGCTACCGCTTCCGACACTTGGTCACCTTCGCCGTGACCCTGCACAAGTGCGAAGGCTGCGGCAAGTGTGCATCCAACAGTTTGGCGCCGACCGTGGGGATTGGCGAAGTTTGAAATGGCAGGAAACAGAAGAGCACCGTTGGTGAGGGACCAGCGCGTCGCTAGAGAGACGACGACAGTGGTTCCGCCTGTTGAGGAGATTGTGCAACCCTCGGGAGCTGAGAATGTAACCCCGGAACCTCAGGTTCAGAGCCCCCAAACCCGAGTGGCAACACAGCCACACCCTCACACTTCAGGAGGAGAGGAAGGAGATGAGGAGGAGTTGGGCCTCGAGGCCCTCGAGAGGCTTGAAGCTGAACTGCAAGAGAAGAAGAAGCGCCTGGATCAACTCGAGAGGCATAACCGATTACGCTCGATCAGACAAAGGGCAGATGAAGCCAGAGAGCAGCTTCGCCGAATGGAGGAATCCCTCGCTGCGGCAGAAGCCGAGGCCGAAGGCTGGAATGATGAGTTGCCCCCCGCTGCAGGAGGGGAATGAGCAGGATCAAGACAACCTTCGCCACACCATCCACCACCCCCACCACCACCAATAAACCCGCAACCACATCCTATAAGGCCACCAAACTTCCGCCACCTCTACCCGGATGGGAGAGGCTAAACCTTCGCAACCAACGAAGGCCTCAACAACACCAAATGCCCTACGACCCAAAGTCTCCACTCTCCCAAATACTCCAAACCCAACCCTGGCCACCATGCTACAACCCACAAAACCTACCTCGCTACGACGGGCTTTCTGACCCTCGTCAATTCATCATGAGCTACGAAGCAGCAGTTGCCGCGGCAGGCGGAGATGACTCAACAATGGCAAAGTCTTTTGTCATTATCCTGCGAGACATCGCACAAACCTAGTACGGCAACCTCCGCCCCGGAACTGTAGATTCCTGGGCCAACCTCAGAGACAGGCTTTGCACAAATTTCAAAGGCATCACGCCAGCTCCATCAAACCCCATTGAGTTGTTTTACTGCAAACAAGAAGAGCGCGAACCACTTCAAGATTACTGGCGGAGGTTCATTCAAATCAGAGCAAGAACCCCAGGGATATCCGACGAGGCTGTCATCCTCGCTGCAGTCAGCGGCCTTCGTCCCGGCCCGTGCTCTTCGAAATTTGCTCGGAAGCCGGCAAATACAATTGAAGAATTGCACGAGACAATGGAAAGATACTGTAGAGCAGACATGGACTTCCGAGCGAAGTCCGATGCTCGGAGGTCACACACCAGAAGCCACAGCCGAGGCCTCAACCGAGAGAAAGCAACCTTCGCCAAGAGCAAAGCAACGTCGGTGCAATCAACAAAGCAACAAATTACGAGGATCACGACGGGACGCTCAACCTCTGAGCAACCAAGCCCCGCAGGGTTGCCACCTCCGCCGAATCAGCGGAACCAGCAGCGAGATCCCGCCAAAATGTATTGTCACTTCTGTGGGATGGGAAAGGGACACACAACAAAGCAATGTGAATGCTTCGCCAAGGGAAAGAGTACCAGGAATCCAGGAAAGCTGCTTCGTCGGACACCCGAACCATCAACCACACCAGAAAACCAAGTTTCCACCCACCAAATCCCCCATACCACTACACCCCCATAACTACTACGGCCTACCTTCACAACACCCACTTACATTCATCACCACCACTCTACAACCAAACCTCTTATCATCCGACCACCATCCCACAACGCCAAAATCCACCTTACACAGTTACATACCCAACAACCCTCAAAACCAAATTCCAACAACCCACCAAGCCACCAACGCTCTGCCACCACCACCGCCAATCCCCGCTTACCAGCACCACAACCTGTCAAAGTCGAAGCCCCGAGCCAAACGACCATCAACAATCCAACTTCAACCTTCGGTGTGATTCTAGCTATCACCGGAGGTTCAAATGAGGACCATGGTAACAAACGGCAGAGGAAGGAACATGCCAGGCGAGTTCATCACGTGGCCGTCGAAGGACCACATAGATTCGGTCGTTGGTCTCACATCCCCATAACCTTCGATTCCAGTGACATGAAGCTAAGAGATTACCCTCACACCGATGCTATGGTGATCGAAACCAACCTCACTGGGTGGACTGTCACCAAAATACTGGTCGATACAGGAAGCTCCGCTGACATCTTGTTCGCTTCAACCTTCGACAGCATGAAGCTTGACAGGACCTTCTGCAACCTGCTGACAACCCCCTATACGGCTTCGGTGGTCAACAAGTGAGAGCCGTCGGAAAAATTTCTCTGCCCGTGACCTTCGGCGACCAAATCAACTGCAGGACTGAGCACATAACATTTGATGTCGTCGACATGTTCTAACCCATACAATGCCATTTTTGGCCGAGGGGTCACAAACGCATTCAATGCTGTCATCCATCCCGCTTACCTATGCATGAAGCTTCCCGCTCCGAAGGGTGTGGTCGCAGTATTTGGGGACCAAGACATTGCAAGGGCAGCTGAAGGGAACGTAGCCCCGGGGCAACGTAATGTACACAACTTGTCAAAACCTCAAACCCCCGGTATCAGCGACGAGGGTGAAGTCTGCAATGACAGAGTGAAGGCAGCGCCAAAGGAGAAACCAAACAAGTCCAACTCTTCGAGGGTAACGCCGAAAGAAAGGTAATCATCTCAGCCAATCTAGACCCTCAATCAGAAGGCAACCTCGTCACCTTCCTCAGAGAAATTCGGACACCTTCGCTTGGTCCGCAGAAGACCTAAAAGGAGTCAACAGATCAATGATCGAGCATAGCCTGAACATCAAAACAGGCTATCGCCCAATCAAACAAAGCTTCGCAAGATGTCAGAAGAAAGAAAAGAGGCAGCGAAGGCTGAGGTAAAAAGGCTTTTGGACGCAGGCGTCATTCGCCCAGTCAAATACCCAACTTGGCTCTCAAATGTGGTCCTAGTCCAAAAGAAGAACAAAAAAGGCGAATGTGCGTGGATTTCACTTGCTTGAACAAAGCCTGTCCGAAGGATGACTTCCCTCTCCCAAACATAAGCACCCTGGTCGACAGAGCGGCAGGTTGCCAAATGCTATCCCTCCTCGATTGCTTTTCAGGCTATCACCAGATTTGGATGCATGAAGAAGACGAGGAAAAAACAAGTTTTATCACACCCTCGGGCACCTTTTTTCCGAAGAATGGCAGAAGGCTTGAAAAATGCAGGCTCAACCTTCGCTCGCATGACCTCTGAAGTTTTCAAGGATGAACACGCTGTCTCTGCTTATGTCGACGACCTAGTTGTCCAGAGTGAACTAAAAGAAACCACATATCAGACTTATCGAGGGTGTTCAGCAACCTCCGGTCCGCCGGACTAAAACTAAACCCAGAAAAATGTGTTTTCGGGGTAAGCGAAGGTAAATTGCTAGTTGCATCGTCTCAGCCAGGAATCGAAGCTAACCCTGAGAAGATTGCGCATCATGAACATGGAACCTCCGGCGACCAAGAAAGCAGCTCAGCGTCTGACTGGTCGTTTAGCAGCACTTAGCAGATTCATCTCAAGATCCGCAGAGCGAGGGTTACCCTTCTTTGAAACACTCAGAAGCAACGCTCCATTTAATTGGGGTCCCCAGCAACAAAAGGCCTTCGAGGAGCTAAAAAAGTATCTGACTAGCTTGACTGCTCTAACCAGCCCAAGCAAGGGAGATCTATTGTTACTCTACGTCGCAGCCTCGCCCCACGCAGCAAGCACAGTCCTCATCAAGGAGCTCCGCGAAAGCCGCGAAAGCACAAGACCAGACCACCGCCCCAGTGTACTATGTTTCAGAAACTCTCGAGGTCCAAAGAGAAATTATTCGAGCTTGAGAAAATAGCATACGCCGTCGTTATGGCATCAGAAAGCTCAAGCACTATTTCCAAGCGCACGAGATCCATGTACCTTCGTCGTACCCTCTCGAGAACATTTTCAAAAACAACGAAGCAGTGGAAGAATAGCAAAATGGGCAGTCGAGCTTAACAGTTATGCTGTGACCTTCGTCGGCAGAACAACAGTCAAATCACAAGTGCTGGCTGATTTCATAGCAGAATGGACACCCGACCCTCGCCCCGGCGAGCTGCAGCAGGACCAGTTTTGGATCGTTTACGTCGACGGGGCCTGGGGTGCAACTGGAGCCGGTGCCTCGGCCATTCTAATCTCGCCGCCCTCCGGGTCGAAGCTGAGATACGCAAGAAGGCTTGACTTCAAGTGCACAAACAACTCCGCAGAGTATGAAGCTGTGATTCTGGCACTTTCAAGACTACGATCGTTATCAGTCCGAAGGGCACTTATCAACACAGACTTTCAAGTCATTGCAGGGCACATTGAAAAGAACACAAAGCAAAAGATCCAGAGCTTCAAAAGTATTTTCAATATGTCCGAAGGTTAGAATCTTTCTTCCTCGGCATAACCGTAAAAGCAATATCAAGGACTGAAAATAGCGAGGCAGACTGCTTAGCCAAAGCAGCCGCACACAGTTAGCTACAGCTTCCACCAGATGTGTTCTACGAGGTTTCCACTCGGTCAGCCTTCGAGGCTTCTGAAATCAGCATCAAGCTGATCAGTGCAATTCAGTACGAGGATTGGAGAGCACCTATCATGGCCTACATCAAGGGGCTCCATGAATCAAGCAACAGAAGAAGAAAACAGACTAAAGCAAAGAGTGCGAGGATACAAGATCGTTGACAATACCTTGTACAAAGCTTCGGTAACCTCGCCATGGCTCAAATGTGTGTCACAGTCCGAAGGCAATGACATTCTCAAGCTAATCCACGAGGGCATTTGTGGTTCTCACAACGGCCCGAGGGCTCTAGTCGGCAAAGCGTTCCGGCAAGGCTTCTACTGGCCAACAACATTAAGAGATGCGGAAACCATCGTCAAGCATTGCGAGGGTTGTCAACTGATGGCAAAAAACCAAAACGTCCAGGGGCACCCACAACTCTCATATGCCCAACCTGGCCTCTGCAAAGGTGGCGATGGACCTCGTAGGCCCTTACCGACAGCTCCCGGGAACCTTCGCTATGCTGTGGTAGCTGTGGAATACTTTACAAAGTGGATTGAACAAGGCCACTGTCCTCCATCATTCCCTCGCAGTAAAAAAGTTTTTCTGGCAACAAATAGTTTGTCGCTTTGGAGTCCTCAACATCTAACCGTCGACAATGGCACTCAGTTTGACAGCGAGGTCTTCAAAGAATTCTGTGCGCAAATTGGACAACGTATGCTTCGCTTCCGTCCGGCACCCGCATCCAACGGCCTGGTTGAAAGAGCCAACGCGACAATATTCCAATATATCCAAAAAGTTGCAGGGTAGACCTAAGGGTAAATGGGCCGATGAACTACCTTCGGTCACCTGGTCTCACAACACCTCGGAGTGCAGAGCAACAAAATTTACTCCTTTCAAACTTGTGTTCGGCGAAGAAGCGGTGCTTCCAGAAGAGCTAAAATATGGGTCGCTCAGAACAACCTTCGCATCTGACGAGCAAGCCCAACCGCTTGATAAAGACCTACTCGAAGAAGCAAGATGCAGCGCAGTGCACAACCTTCGCAAAGTACCAAGAAGAAACCAAAAAATGGAGAGATAAAAAGATCAGAATCAAAGATCTGCAGAAGGGTGACCTCGTCCTCATCAGAAAACAAACGCCAACCTGGCGGGAAAATTCAGCCCAAGTGGACAGGTCCATACTTGATTGTGGAAAGCAATCGCCCTGGCTCTTTCCACCTCTCCGATAGCAAGGGAAACATCTTGCCCCACACCTGGAACATCGACGACCTTCGCAAATACTACCCATAGCGGGGCCCCAGCGAGCCTTGCAAGATGTAATTTATCTTCGCATTCATGTTTCCTTCCATCCCAATGAATGTAACCAAACAAAGGAGCTGCACTCTTTTTCCTTACGAAGGGGCGTAAGGTTTTTTAACGAGGCAGTATCCAAAGCATTAATACAGGCCAGAACCCCCTAAAAATAAAATCTCCACCCTCTACTCCTAACATCGAAAAAGCGGATCTCTTCAAAGCGCTACATTCGATGAAAACCCGCCAAGATTGCTTCGAAAACAACTTTTTCCTTTTCAAAGCAAACTTCACCTCACCTAAGACAAGGGAGGCGCGAATCAAAAAGTCGAGCACCCTGCACAAACGACAGGGGCTCGCAAAAACAAACTTCACCTCCACCTAAGACAAGGAGGCGCGAAGTCAAAAAAAGTCGAGCACCCTGGCACAAACGACAGGGGATCGCAAAAGCAAACTCACCTCCCCCAAGAAAGGGGAGGAAGTCGAGCACCCTGGCAAACGACAGGGGCTCGCAAAAGCAAACTCACCTCGCCTAAGATAGGGGAGGAAAGTCGAGCAC
Source organism: Coix lacryma-jobi var. lacryma-jobi (assembly GCA_009763385.1). Classification (NCBI taxonomy): domain Eukaryota; kingdom Viridiplantae; phylum Streptophyta; class Magnoliopsida; order Poales; family Poaceae; genus Coix; species Coix lacryma-jobi. The sequence continues at coordinate 51,889,432 of CM019829.1, forward strand.
CCGGCACAAAACGACAGGGGCTCGCAAAAGCAACTCCCTCCTCCACCTCCGCTAAGATAAGGGGAGGAAGTCAGCGAGCACCCTGGCACAAACGACAGGGGCTCGCAAAAAGCAAACTCACCTCCGCCTAAGATAAGGGGAGGAAAGTCGAGCACCCTGGCCAAACGACAGGGGCTCGCCAAAAAAAAAGCAAAACTTCACCCGTCTTCGCACAGCAAGGCAAGGCCTCGGGCGGGCCCACATTCTCCGCCTCGCCCGAGCCCTCCAAGCCAGGCCTCGGCGCGGGCCCACATTCTCCGCCTCGCCCGAGCCCTCCAAGCAAGGCCTCGGCGCGGGGCCACATTCTCCGCCTCGCCCGAGCCCCCAAGCAAGGCCCGGCGCGGGCCCACATCTCCGGCCTCGCCCGAGCCCTCCAAGCCAGGCCTCGGCGGGCCCACATTCCCGTCTCGCCCGAGCCCTCCAAGCCAGGCCTCGGCGCGGGTCCACATTCTCCGCCTCGACCGAGCCTCCAATCAACCGACTAAAAACAGTGCGCGAGCCTCGCTAAAAGAAAAAGGGGGGCGTCGCTGTTTTTTCAAAACAAGCGTACAACGAACAGTGCGCGAGCCTCGCTAAAAGAAAAAGGGGGGCGTCGCTGTTTTTTCAAAACAAGCGTACAACGAGCAAGTGCGCGAGCCTCGCTAAAAGAAAAAGGGGGGCGTCGTTGTTTTTTCAAACAAGCGTACAACGAGCAAGTGCGCGAGCCTCGCTAAAAGAAAAAAGGGGCGTCGCTGTTTTTTCAAAACAAGCGTACACGAGCAAGTGCGCGAGCCTCGCTAAAAGAAAAAGGGGGCGTCGCTGTTTTTTCAAAACAAGCGCACACGAGCAAGTGCACGAGCCTCGCTAAGAATCAAGCAGGGCGTCGCCGTTAAAAACAACATAAGAAACGTCAAAAATAGCACAGCAAATATGACACAAAACCCATACGCTTTTCTCATACCGTTACAAAACAATGTTACAACAACGAGCATGTCCCAAAATAAAAAATCTTTACAAGGAACCACCGCTCCCCTCAATCAACATCAAATCATCCAAACCTTCGGCCTCCACCTCAAGCCCCCCCTCCACCGTAACCAGGGGTCCCCACAACAAAGGAGCTGCAGGGACAATTGGCAGCTCCCCGGGCAAAACCCTCGCCCTGTACATGTACCTATGCCCGTCTCATTAACTTCCGAAGGTTCTCCTTCGGGATCACAAGCGCCCCTCCGAAGCCAACTCAAGCTCCCTTCGACCGAACAAATATTCCAAAGCTGTGTTCCTCGTCAATATCATCATCAGCGCCAGCTTGCGAGGTCGACGAAGACCCAAACAAATAACGATCGGCTGGCGATCTGTATAGTCTGTCTCGCGCCAAAATCGACTCGACCTACTATTCTTTAAATCGTATCTCCGCACCTTCGACCACCAAAAACGTTCAAAGGAAAGCGAAGGGTATTTAAATCTAGCGCGAGCCCATGATCACCAGTTATAAAAACATCTTGGTAGTTCAACATCAGCGGGGTCACGTCGAACACGTCTAGCACGGTTCCGTCAGGAACCTGCATGTTGCACAAAAATACGAGATGTCTCAGCCTCGCCAAGTCTTTACAAACAACCATAGTATCTACAAAAAGGCCTCCCTCGCCCCAGCAAACCCAGGCATCACACCTGCCCAGCTCCCCCCGATTGATGTCCACACCTCGCCAGCGGTGGCAGACGACGGGTCCCAGCTGACGCCTCCTCCGCCGTGGATTCTTTCGCAGCATCTCCTTCCGCGATCGGCCCGCTCCCGGTCAACGCCTCGATCTCGGCGAGCGTAACCCCCGCACAGCCTGGCTCAGGGGCGGCTTCGGGGTCACCCCTCGCTGCATCTTCCGCAGCGGCGAGGGCATTGCATCTCGTCGAGCCTACAAGCAAAATAAAGGACAAACCTCGCCAAAATCAACAAACAACCCCTCTAAAACAAAAGCAAACACAGACCAAAAAAATTAAACAAAGGTCGAACCTGGCGCGTAGCCTCGGCAGCTTCTTCGAAGGCGAGAGCCCGGCCACCTCCGGAGATCCAAAACTTGCGAAGCAAACGCATCGCACAGTTCCGGACATCTGCGTCATCAACCTTCATCTGGCGAACCTCTTCAACCGTCGGAAAGACATGGCTCGGCCTTTTGACCTTGCGAAGATGATCACAATCCGCCAGTCGAAGCGTGCTCGCCATTGCCAAGGCCCCGGCGTAGCCACCAAAATCGGCTGCATTGGAGACTAGCGAGCTAAACACATCAAGCTCGTTGCCCAGCCAGCCCTCGAAGGCCTCTGCATCAACCGCAGGCAACGGCCTCCGGCTGAACCCCCAGCCTCGGTCAGACAACAATCAAGTTTACGCTTGACGTTCTCCATGCTCGCCCGCCAAGAGTTCTTCAAATCAACCAGCCGACCCTCGGCCTCGGCTAAAGCCTTGTCCTTCTCCTTTCCCGCGGCAATCAGATCAGCATTACGCCTCGCCAGCTCAACCGCCTCCTCTCGAGCCTTCGCGGCCTTCTCCGAAGCAATAATTCTCATTTCATTTTCTTGTTCTCTAGACTCCGCGCCAGTTTGCTGTTTCTTTCTCAAGTTCAGTCATATGGTTCCTCATAAACTCCATGTCGGAGCTAACCTTCCGCCTCGCTGAGCGGTTCAAGAGCATCAGCTCCGCCAACTTGACGTCAACATCATCGAAGGTGTCTCCAACCGCTTGATCTGCAAGAAGGACCTCCGCCTCCGGCACACAAATGCGGCCGAAGATCCGGCCCAGAAAACGCCTTTCCTCGGGCTACACTGCAAGTGGCAATCCCGAAGGTCAGGACTGGTGAACAGCGCAGTGGCCGGATCAGAAATCCCAAGCTTCCTGGCGTATTCCGGAAGGCTCGACCGGCTAGCCTCGCCAAACGGTCTTTTCCCCGGGACCGCGCAGAGTCAAGTTCCCCATCAAACTCTGACCCTCCACCCAAAGGTGTGAGCCCGCAAAGCTGGAACCGCACCTCGTCGAGGGCTACCTGGTTCAAGATCTCGTGTAAGCTCATCTGCGCCCTGGGTAACCATCGCACCAACAACCGGCGAGGCTCCGCCTCCAATCGACACCTCCTCATCCGTGTCATGCCCTTCAGAAGAACCCTCGCTACCTTCATCAGACGAGCCCTCGCCCGTCTCCCCCTCTGCCTTTTTCTCCACATCATCATCAGAACTCATCCTCGTCGCCCGAAGTCTGGACCAAAGCACCGATCCCTCCAACGCGAGGCATGCGTCCCCCGACTGAACTGGCACCCCGGTCGCTCCGACCCGCGGCCAAAGAAGTGCCCGCAGCAAACGAGCCCGCAGTGACCTTTGTTGCAAGAACCTTCGCTCGGCCACCAGCTTCCCCGCGGCCTCGACCACGCCCTCTCTTCGGCCGAGAGAGACGATCTCCGTTCCTCCCGAAGCCTTACGCTTCCTCTTCTTCGGCGCGTCGTCGCTCGAAGGAGCCGGCCAATCGGCGTACCGAACGCCAAGAATGTCAAAACATTCTGTTCACGCGACCTTCGCCGCCCATCAAGCTATGGATAGCCTTCACTTCCAATGGGGAAAGCTTCCCCACGAGCTCGTCCGTCCACTGCTGAACTCGTTTGAAAACAGCTTCGTTCCCATCCTCGCGCCTCGGAAATTTCTTAAGAGTTCTTTCCCAGACCTTCTCCAGATCCAAACTAGGCTTCTTCAAGCCCCTACCCTCGTACCTTGGGTCGTTCTCCACAACGAACCAAGTCTGCCTTCGGCCAAGAGGCCAAATCTTGGCACAGCAATATTCCTCCACCAAATCACGCGCGCACTGAGAGCGCGCAACGACCCTCGGGCAATCAACAGCAGCATGGGCCTCGATGCTCATCTTAGCTTCGGCGCCCACATCTCCAAGCACCGGAAGCTCGCCGCAAAGCTCGGAGCCGTCCCTAAGTTTGTAATAAAACCAGGACTCCTGCCACCCGCTGCTCCACTTGTTTTTCTGCGCTTGCACCGGCAGCTCCGCGCCGGCGCGATGGCAAAAAGTGTACACCGCAAATTGTCCAAGGCTGGTCTTACCCTCGCTGTCCGTAATCTTGCGAGGCTGCATGTGAACGCGATGAGTGCGAACAAAACCCTCGACATGAGGGACAACCCCCTGAGACCTGCAGGCCCAGACGTAGACCGACATCTTTGTGAAACAAGAAGGCGTAAGCTGATGAAACCGCAGGTTGAACCTCCGCAGGACCGAAGTCACGAAGGAGTCAGCCGGAAAGCGAAGGCCAGCCGAAAAGAACTCTTCAAACACCACAACCTCATCTGCATCCGGCTTCGGCACGGTCTCCCCACTGCTGGCCCTCGCCTTGCCTCCTCAACCCAGCCCCACCGCACGTAAGACGCAATCTCACTTGCACAAACCCGGCTCAGACCAAACTCGAAGGTAATCCCCTCATCCGCGGCTGTGGGAGAAACAGCGCGCGAGCAGTTTGCTTCAACCTAGCCATCTCTTCAACTGCTAACACTACCGAACAACGAACGCCTGTCCCAACCCTCGCAGACAAGCTAAAACAAACCTTCGCTGCAAAGCAAATTGCAAACAGCAGGATGGCTACAGCAGTAGAAGGCACAATCAAAACTCCACGCTCACTCTTTCTATTTATAGGCCGGGAGACGAACCCCTCACCCGGCGAAGTCGGCACGACAACCAAAGAACGCGGCACAAAAAACGAAACAGGCTTCAATAGTATAAAACAACACCACAACGGCCCGGCCCAAAGCAGCCGCGGGCGTCGCTGCCGAGGGTTCCGTTTTTAAAGGCGCTGCTTGGGCCTAAACACAGTTTTTTAGATCCAAGACACGAGGGGCTACTGTTGGGGAAAAGGACCCTCGACAGAAGCGCCGCCCGAACTGGTGCTCAAAATCAGCCCTCGCGTAACGCCTGGCGTGCTTGCGAGGTCTCTCTCCCAGTGGAGGCCACTACCCTGACCCCCGAATGCGGGATCAACCCTCGCTCTCTTGCTGTGTTCCCGTGCAGGTCTGAGGCGATGGTCGCACTGCAGGAAACCTTCGCTGACTGTCGACGCCACCTTCGCTTGGAGCGAAGGTCCAGGCAAGCAGCAAGCGTGCGTTGCCCCAAAGGCAGGCGAAACCGAAGGTTCGGCGAGCACGGCCGAGAGCTAGAATTTTCGTCCCTCTCCCGGGAGGCAAGTGAAGCCGGAGGTGCGCGGGCCCAAGGGTGAGCGCGGCCGAAGGTCAAGACCAACGCACCTCTCCCCGAAGGTGAACAGGGGCCAGGTGGCGGCGCGCTGGGGTGTGACCGATTAGGGTTTCCGCTCCAGCTGTGTGTTTACGCTTTTGCCCTTCCTCCCTGCGCGGAGGCGAGGAATCTTTGCTGTACCCTTTTGTAATTTGGCCCGTGCCCCTTGGCATTCCCTATAAATACCAAGGGGATGAACAGTGTAAGGGACGACCTCTTAGAGAATTTGTGCACTTTCTACTTCCGTCTAACCTTCGCTACTGCATCCGACACTTGGCCGCCTTCGCTCCTTCCCCTGCACAAGTGCGGAGGTCGGGCAAGTGTGTTCCCAACAGTGAGTTATTTTAGAGTTTTTGGTTGCCACTGTTTTATACTCAAGAAAGGCAACCTGGACAAATTTGAGTCCCGTTCTTCTGACGGTGTGTTTTTGGGTTATGGCACCCATACTCGTGCATATCGTGTACTTAACCTTGATACTAACCGAGTCATGGAGACATCGGATGTCACCTTCGACAAGACAATGGTTTGTCCTTCTTCTAGATTTGAGCGTGCAGGTGATCATGAGGTTGGCGAACCTCTTTTTGATGACGAGGACGAGGGTGCTGAAGGGATGGATGATCCAGCACCACCTCCACCTGCTGTGCCGCAAGCATCGGCTTCTACTACGACGACTCACGGCCCCAACTGTAACACCTCTGGTGTTTAACTGTAATTAACTTGACATATCATCATTATCATCATTAAGCATCTTGATCATGATTTCATGTGTATGCATTTTGCTAAGTGTAACATTTTATGTGAATTACCTCTATTGCAAAAATCCTAATTAGCCCACTTCTCTCTACTAGGGCAAAATGGTAATTTCATCTCTGTGATTAGTTTTGTGTAATTCTTGTTCCTTTGGTGTCTTGAAGTTTTGTGTGTTGGCCAAAGTTCAAAAATCAGAATTTGATTTCAAATCCCTTTTGCAAAACCCTAATTTCCAAATCCTGGATTTTATCCCTCTGGTGTAATTTAAAAATTATTCAAAATTTGGGGTTGGTCCAAAAAGCAAAGTTGTAGAGCTGTCAAAGAGAAACAACTTTGGTATTTACAAATTTTCAAGTTGCAGTACAAAGTTTTGAGTTATTTCAAATTCAATCAAACCCCAACTTTTGTTCCCTTTTCAGTTTTCAAAAAGAGTTCAAAAACTAATGAGTTTCTGGAAAAGTGTATTATAGCAAAGTTGTAGGTTTTGATAAAAGGAACAACTTTCATGTTTGAAGATTTTCTAGTTTCAGTATAAAATCCAAAGTAATTTTGAATTGATTCAAATTTCAAAAGTGTCCCCTTTTTCTGTTTTTGAATTTTGTTCAAAAACTGTTTGGAATTTGAAAATGTTCTTTTTGACAAAGTTGTAGATCTCATTTTTCCGAACAACTTTGGTATTGGGAGTTTTTGTCGCACAGTTCAAATTTTGGGAGCATTTTGCAAAAGTCAGAAACTAGCCAAAAGTCAAACCCTACACCCTACACTGTTCCTCTTCTTCATAGCGACAGAGGGGGGGCCCGGCCATGGCGCCCGCGCCGCGCCTGCCGCACGCCCGGCTGCTCCCCACGCGCCACCAACCTGCCGCTGCTGTCGCCCTGTTCCCTCCGCGCCCGCGCGCGAGCGCTGGCCCTCGCTCCCGTCCCCTACAGTCCTCTCCGCGCCGCCGCCGCGTGGCCATCGCCGGCCGAGCTTGCGCCCGAGCCCCGGCTGCACGCCCACGTATCCGCCAGAGCGCAATCGAGTGCGCACGCCTCCGCAAACCTCATCCACACCACCCCGAGGTCTCTACCGGCCCTGGCCGCGGCTATATAAGCCCGCCGGAGCTCCGACCTCCGCACTCATCTCCGCCTCCGTCGCCAGCACAGTCCAGTGCCTCCGCCGCTCCACCACCTAGCTCAAAAGCTCCGCCGTGTTCCTGTGCTGCTTCACCACCCTCCAATTTTACCTCTACCGCCTCCAATCGCCCGGCGTAACCTCGCCGTTCCCATCTCCGGCAGAAACCCGGCGAGCTCGGGTTCGTGAAATTCGTCGCCTCCGGCCTCGACCATCCCTCACCGACCCCGTGTCGTGTTCCTCGGTCCCGTGCGACTCTGACCAGACCCTTGCGGTCTCGTGTGTTGCGCAGGGTCGCCGGAGCGCCGCTCGCCGCTCGCCGCCGAAGGAGCTCCACCGAACCACCGCCCCTCGAGCCCGTGTCGAGCCTCACCCTCGAGCGCGTGCGAGCCTCCCTCGAGCCCTGCCTCCAATCCTGGTAAGCACCCGAGGCCTCGGCCTCTGCTTCCACTCCGTCTCGCCCGAGCCCGAGCCTCGGCGGACAGACCCTCACCACTTCGCTCGAGCCAGGCCTCGAGAGAACCTGTGCACCCTCCGCCTCGTCGAGCCAGGCCTCGGACGAAACGTTTGGTTTCCGTCTCGCCCGAGCCTACCAGCCAGGCCTCGGTCGGCCGAGAGTTCCGCGATTCGCCCGAGCCCCGTTCCGACTCGAGCACAGTGCTCTTTTCCTTTTAAAAATGGGAACAGTTCTGATATTTCATCTTTTTGTATGATTTTCTGTGTTGATCCAAAAATTCTGAAAATTTCACAGTAGACTCTTTATGCTGGAGTATTTTATAAAATATAAAACTTGACTTTTCTGCAAAGATTTAAAAATGTAAAATTCCCCTTTAATTGAAAAATGAAGGTTTTGGTATTTTTGGAGAGTGATCTATAACTCCAAAAATCTGGAGATAAATTTCTATGTGCTAGTTATGCCTTTCTGAGTCTCTGGTAAAATTTTGAAGTCTTTGGGAGAGCAAGTTGATTTTTGAGCTATTTTAATTAAGGAATAGTGCCTTTTGTTAATTAAATGTCTAGATTTAATTGAGCACCTTAATGACCTCCAAAAATTATGAAATTTGTTTTGCCATATGCTTGTACTCTAATGAACTTGTGTGATTAATTTGGTAATTTTGGAGCACCTTCATAAAATGACCTTTTAAATAATTAAGAAAAATAGAAAGAAATGATTAGGGTTAGTGTGAATGCCCTGTGAAGTGACTTTTGGGATTGCGTGATGTTCATAGACCCCTACCCTTTGGTCTATGATGTTTGTGATGCTTAGGATAGTTATGATAAGTCTAGTTTAATCAATTTTGCTTAAGGAAGAAATGGTTACTTTTATGCTCAACCTAGATTTCGTTTATGCCTTGCCTAAGAGTAATCTTGAATCAGTGGTATTGTCTTGCACCATAAGTCCATATCATCATTCTCATGAGCATTCATCATTGCATCCGTATAGTTGACGAAGAAGGCCCTGAAGTCGAGGTAGCCGCCGAAGGATCCGTCCCCAAGGCAACCCCGAGCTCCGACGCTTATACCTACCCCGAGTCTACTCTTTTTGCTATCCAAGGCAAGCCCCGGTGCATTTAACCCTACCTTGCTTTTATAAATGTTTTCTTTAAATGTTTTGAGTTAAATTATTGCATTAGGTTGATAGGAGTTGAGTGAAATCCTCTCTGATGCATTATCTACCTTGACCAATGAAATACCCGACACCTGTTTTTCAAAAACTATTGCAAAATGCTTAGCAATGCTATATGATAGATTTGCAATAAAAAATGCCAATTTCAAAAGTGTGATCACTTAAGAATATTTATGGGAATTTCTGGTTTACTCCCACTATTGGCTAAGTATCTGATCCGTACTTAGTCAATGGGAAGGAGAGGTTGTCCTTGCGTACGGTGCCGTCATGTCGTAGTCCGGGACTCGACAGTTGACACCGACCGGGACGGGTTGAAAAACTGACAGGACTGTTGCGCTTGGGTGAGATATAACCAAGGCACAGTTGCTGGCTGGAAAATTAGGGACCATCCGTATGGGGGCCTGCTGGGCAGGACTTGCAACTATTCACATACTACGGAAAGCTCTGGCTCCGAGAAATCCATTATTGGACCGACAACCGCGCACTGGGAGTGGAGAGATGGCGGAAGTAGCATGTACCCACGTGGGTTAGAGTCCCGGATTGGAGTGGTGTACTGTACTTCCGGGGGCGTAGGACCGGGCCCAATAATGGAGGAATCGTGGAAGACGAGTTGGCATATGCAAGCTTGGGTGCTACATATGCAGTGTGAATAGGGATCCTCAGCTGAGTATTCTTTATCCGGATTAACGTTGCTCCTCGGTTATGGAGACTTGTTCCATTGACTCTCAACGGAGAGTGGTTCTCAACTAGGAATGTTTTGAAATGTAAAATGAATCATGAAGGATGAAGAATTGAGGAATACTGAATCTTTCAAAATAAAATAAGATTTACAAAAATGCTTTTCTGCAAAATACTTGATCTTGCTTAAGCCTTACCTTGACTACCTAAGCCTTCATTCCTGAGTCTCCTCCCCTTTCTTTAGTCGGTTAAGTCTTGTTGAGTACCTTTGTACTCAGGGTTCTTTTACCCATGTTGCAGGTATGGCAGATCCCTCAGTATGCCTTGGACCCTGCTGTGTGACTGTGGTTCAGGAAGAGGCCGATGAGGCCGATGAGTGATTATTCACCCTCGGGCTGGGTGATGTATCTATATCTTTTAGTTGTTGTCATCTGCTACCCTGTCAACTCTATCTATTTGAACTATGGTCTGTAATAACTTCACTTTAAGTTTATGTTGAACACTGGTTTGTAAAACTATTGTTATTTAAGTCTTCCGCTATTTACTCCGATATTATTTGTCAAAATGTTCAAGAGATTGTAACTGAATTGTGAGATGATCCTGCGGACATCGGGCACTGATGTAGCCCAGTGGCGAACCCGGTCTTAATCTCTTGGCTGTACGGATCGACTGTCAGTGGTTGATAGTGATCGGTGGGCCATGGGATTAGGGCCGTTACGTCACACCAACCCCTCTTCGTCGACTACTTGGGGGCCGTGGGATCCGCCACCTCGGGCTGTACCTTTTGTACCCGAGGAGGCACCAGCTGCTGCTGAGGGGGAGGTTTCTTCAGCTCGGGAGGCGCCACGACACATTTAGCAACAACACCCGCCTCAATAGATGATCGGCAGCATCGACAAACGTGTCACTCGGTCAAGGTCACAACAAATCTCTAACTTTGCTTATTCTGCATTTGTTGCTGATTTTGAACCCCAAGATGTTGGACACGCTTTATCTGATCCAGATTGGGTTAATGCCATGCATGAGGAGTTAGAAAATTTTGAAAGAAATCGGGTTTGGGTTTTGGTTCCACCTCCTCCTAAGTGTCACCCTATTGGTACAAAATGGGTTTTAAAAACAAACAAGGAGAGGATGGCCACATTGTGAGAAACAAGGCCAGACTTGTAGCCCAGGGGTATAGTCAGAAGGAGGGGATAGACTATGAGGAGACTTTTGCTCCTGTAGCTCGTTTGGAGGCAATTAGGATACTCTTGGCTTTTGCTGCATCCAAAGGGTTTAAACTTTTTCAAATGGATGTCAAGAGTGCCTTCCTAAACGGCTACATAGAAGAAGAGGCGTATGTGAAATAACCCCGCGGTTTCGAAAATCCCAAGTTTCCAAACCATGTTTTTAAACTTCACAAAGCTTTATATGGTTTGAAACAAGCCCCTAGAGCCTGGTATGACAGGTTGAAAACCTTTTTGCTTGCTAAGGGTTTTAAAATGGGATGTGTGGATAAAACGCTTTTTCTCCTCAAGCAAAGCAATGACACTCTCTTGGTCTAGATTTACGTGGATGATATCATTTTTTGTGGTTCTTCTCACGCTTTGGTTGCCAAGTTTTCAGATCTTATGAGCAGGGAGTTTGAGATGAGCATGATGGGTGAGTTGACATTCTTCTTCGGGATGCAAATCAAGCAATCCTGAGAAGGAACGTGTTCACACCAGATTTTCGCATGAACAAGAATATGACAGATGGACCCAGCCAGCAGAGAGGAAAGGATTCGACAAGCAATCAGATGACTATTTGATCTTTGGAGTTTTCGGCAGAGGCCTGTGCGGTCGGCTATTTTGCAGAACGATGGCTCCATTCGGGAAATGGGTATTACAAATAAAGCCGGCTTGCACGAGAAGACACGTGACAATGGAGGATGCCGAAGGGATTTGGAGTAGTATTTGTATCTTTCCATATTTTATTATCGTAATCGTTTAGGACTCGTATTTCATCCAGGGTATAAATATAAACCCTCGACCATTGTAAAATTGTTCACAACCATATCAATACAAACCGGCCCCGTGCCATCTTCGAGTCCCTAAGTCGTGTCGTCGAGTTCTTCGAGAGGAAACATCGATCTGTCGACCTCCGTAAGTACCGGCAACCTTGTTATCATGTCTAGTATCATGTGGTGGATTTAGATATGATGCAAATAGTCTCGTATGTTAAGCTTAGTATCGTGCGGTGGATTTAAGCTTATGACGGGAAGTTTTTGCTTGTGCCTTGTATCGTGTGGCGGATTAAGACATGAGTAAAAATAGTTATCGGCTCTATTAGATTTGGCAGATCTAGTAGATTCATTAAGTTATCATGTGTTATGTGTTTTTATTTAATTCCTGTAACACTCTTTTTGCCCAATCTAGATTGATCTCTATTCGGCCTTGTTTCACAAGTTTGCTTGTGCTTTGCTAATCATAAGATCATGATGGCCGGATCAGCTTTCCATCTAGGTTGTTACATGTTGCGGGTTCATACATGTCAATCATGTTTATGCTTTGATAGAACTAGGTGTCGTGCGGCAGATGCAGGTTTTAGATTAGTTTGATCATGCTTGCTTGTATGTTCCTTCCTCATGGACCCAACTCGGCTAGTTTGCCGATTTTGGTTAAGCTTACACGAGTAATGAGCTCTTATAGATCTGTACAAATATATGCATGCTTTTAGCTTGTTATAATTAGATTGTATCATGCGGTGGATTAATCTGATTATAAGAAGTGGTATAGACTTATAGCAAGTGGTATCATGCGGTGGATTAGCTTCGCTTAAGTTTATGCTTGACGGGTTTATGAAGACTAAACGTGCGGCAGATTAGTTGGATTAGCCTTTGCATGTGTTATTTGAATAGATCTATTCTTGCAAGTTGCCTGTTTATAATATCTTTGATTCGTTCAAGCATGTCTTTCTTTTCCATTCGGCAGTTAATATGCTTCACACACTCTGTTCTCATACTTGTCGAATAGCTTTGTAAACATGCTCTGATAGACAGCTTCTGTAGCTGTGTGCTGTCGCGATTGGCTTTCGAAGCCGTACATATGGAACTGTCTGGTTTTACCCAGCACGTTCCAGAGGTATTCTCACGTTTTATCCCTTGTTGGTTTTCAGGTCAAACCGACTGGCACGTCTCCGGATTCAGCACACCTCGGGCACCCGATTGAAGCTAGCCTCGTTCGGCTTGTTGTGTGTCTTGGTGCAAGGTGTCACTTTTTGCGTCAACAGAACGTTTGTGCACCAGGGCAAGTACACCAAGGACATTCTGAAGAAGTTCGATATGGGTGAGGCCAAGCCTCTTCCAACACCCATGTCGACCACGACGGCCCTGGATGCGGACGAGGATGGAGAAGTTGTGGACCAGAAGGAGTACCGAAGCATGATTGGGTCGCTGTTGTACCTGACGGTGACACGCTGTTGGTATTTCTTAGCGTCGCTACTAAGAATAGGGGGTAGGTCTATCCTCAGCAACGGCGCCAGAAATACTTGTGGGTAAGTTCTTATGTCTATTGGATAATTCTGCAAGCCTCGTTCGGCTTGCTGTGTGTCTTGGCGCAAGGTGTCACTTTTTGCGTCAACACACTTTTTGGCACGCCCGGTGGGACAAGATGCCTGAGATCAGCGATGATCAAGTTCTGGATGTGATCATGGATGACTTGCCGCTAGAGTCGAAAAGCTTGGTACAGCAGGCCTGCGATGAATTCCAGCGCAAGTGCCTGGCGTCTTTCTCCAAGAACAAGAGCGGCAGGGTCTTCCAGAAGCAGGAGTTCCCAAAGATTCTTCCTCACCATCAACCTGATATCCCCAATGAAGAAGAAGCTATTGGGAAGATGACTGAAATAATGCATAAGGTTTTATCAGAAGTTGTAACCAATCATCAGTCGGCTTTCCTGAACACTTTTCGCGCTATCATGGTCAATGCTTTCAGTCCAGCCATGGATAAATGCTTTGAAGAAACTGTTGGTCCGATGCAGGGACCATTGTTGTTCCCAGTACCTCAACGTCAAAGGATTGCAGGAGAGGGCGGAGCTGGCCCAAGCACAGGTGGGATGGTTCCTCATGAGACGCGGCAACCTCCTTAGACCTATGGCCAGCTCGCATTCGGCACGACAGGGAATGTCCCGCAATCTGCTTCTAAAGTGTCTCCTGCAGCGAACAGGATGTAGAAGAATATGTTTGGAGATGGATATCATGAGTTTATCGATTATAGCTCAATTAATGCTCTTCCAAATCCAGGCTATAAGAGTTCGGCAGGGCTACATCCTGGGGGGCAGGCACAAGCAGCTCCTGATCCGAATGTTGACCTCATCATGCATAAGATGGCTGATATGATGCAAAATCAATTCGGCCTGAAACATAAGAATCAAACTTACACATGCAAGTCCCCTATCCAGAGTGGTACAATCGGGTAGCTCTTCCTCCAAGGGTGAAACCTCCTACTGATTTCACCAAGTTTTTAGGCCAGGATGACACCAGTACTATAGAGCACATCGGCCGCTACTTGATGCAACTCGGAGAAGCATCTACAGATGAGGCTTGGAGGATTCGGTATTTCTCGTTGTCATTAACAGGGCCAGCCTTCTCGTGGTTTTCTTCACTGCCAGCAAATTCTATCAATACATGGGCGGAGCTAGAGCAGAAATTCCACTAGTATTTCTTTACGGGTACCAGCGAGAAAAAGTTGGTCGATCTCATGAGCCTAAGGATGAAACCTGGCGAGACGCCACAAGAATATCTGCGCCGGTTCAGGGAAACCAAGAATCTTTGCTATTCTCTGAATTTGCCGGATGATCAACTGCCGGAGATAGCCATAGCTGGCCTATTGCCGAGTATCAAAGAGAGGCTATTCAGGATGGAGTTTGATGACCTCGGGCAGTTATCACAAAGGCTGGCGACGATGAGTAATCAAGCCCAGGGGTTCAAGAGGAATAATCAGTTGCAGAAGGGTGATGTGGCTGCCAAGATGTATCAAGCTTTCCTAGAAGAAGTAGCTGAGTACGATGATGAAGATGAAATAGCTGCAGCCGAGATAGTCTGGGATAAAGAACCAACTCAATTCAACCAGCGATGGCTGAGGCAGCAGAAAGGTACTTATGACTTTGATGTTTCCAAGTCAGATAAATTATTTGAGTACTTATTAAAGGAAGGACGCATCAAATTGCCGGAAGGTCATCCTATGCTGCATACTGAAGGGGTCAAGGACAAAAAATATTGTGGTTTTCACAATACTAGATCCCACTCCATAAACAATTGCCGAGTGTTCAGAATGTGGATCCAGAAAGCTATCCAGGACGGGCATCTGAGGTTTGATGGGAAGATGAAAATTGATGGTAGCCCTTTTGGACAGAATACTGTGTCCTTCTCTGTTAACATGATCAACGCAGCTGATCCCAGGGATAAGAGCAAAATGAAAGTTTTAACGTCTGATAGAGCAATGGAAGCTGGTGCCATTGACCCTAATCGGCAGATTACAAAGAGAGAGCTTCAGCAGAGGGTTCGGTTCCAAAATAGCCGAACTGAGACGGGTGAAACTTCCAGACCCAGGGTCACGATGCGCATCTTGTTGAATAAATGGCGTCGGGAGCAGGAACGATACTAGAAGCAGAGACTTTATGAAGAACGGAAGTTCCTAGAAAAACAACGAAGGTACGAAGAAGAAATGTACCGAGAAGGACGGGAAGGTACGAAGGAGCAGGAACAGTCTCATTGGGAATGCTCGTTCTTCCAGTATTGTTGGAACGAAGGCTTGTAGCTGCCTGTTAAGAACAATTGCCCTGAGTGCAGTAATCAGTACTCCGAGTATAGGCAGTCTCGAGTCAACCGCCGATCTGTCCATGAGAGGCTTGGGGCACGAATCCCTGAGGACGGTCGGCGCGTAAAAATAAATAATTCCGAAGATCGGCAGCGAAGAGGATTTGCCGATCAAAGTGGGGCTCGCACTGAAGAAGAAGAGTACCACGAGTATTTCTGGCAGAGAGGATAGTGGTGTCCACCAGGATTGAGGAAAAGCCAGAAAAGGAGGGTGCAGCGCCTAAGAAATAGAGAGTTAGAACAAGCAAATGCCAAAGTAAAGCGAGTTTGGCGCCCCAAAGAGAAGCCAGATGGGGGTGATCGTTCGGCTGACGCATGCATGGCTTTCTTTCTTCCATCAGAATTTATAGCTCCCGAAGAACAGGATGTCCAAGACGAAGTGTATTTAGATTTTGATGAAGATGAATTCCAAGAGTTATTGGCTCATCTTGTCTTGGCTCAAAGTGCAGTATTCGATAAACCAGCTAAGCATCGACACCTGAAGCCATTGTATATGAGAGGCTATGTTAATGGCAAGCCACTGACTAAGATGTTCATTGATGGAGGAGCTGCCATAAATATAATGTTGTATACCACCTTCAGAAAACTTGGGATGGCAAGTGAAGACTTGCTGAAGACCGACATGGTGTTGAGAGACTTTGCTGGCAATTCTTCTGATACTCGGGGAGCAGTCCATGTTGAGTTGACGATCGGGACTAAGACCTTGATCACTACCTTTTTCGTCATTGATGGCAAGGGGGCATACAGTTTGCTATTGGGAAGAGATTGGATACATGCAAACTGCTGTGTGCCGTCAACTATGCATCAGTTCCTCATCCAGTGGATCAGAGATGACATCGAAATCGTCCATGCTGATGATTCAGTGAGTATTGCTAATACAGAGCCTATCTACTGGGAATATGATGGTGTTGAGTGTTTTCTGGAAGAGCTTGGGAGGAAGCAGGCCTGTAAACGTTTTCAACGAGGACCAACAGCCGATTCAGACAATCGGCTCTCAGAGCAAATTTGAATAGATAATCCAACTGATGGTGATGGAGAAAGATTGAGGCCAAGTTTCGTGTCGGCTGACAAGGAATAAAGTGTTGATAATGAAGCCGAAATAGGACCAATGTATGCAAGTCTGGGTCTCGAGCATGTTTTGAAGTTAACGAACTTTTGAGGGTTCTGCTTATTTCTCCATTGCCGAAGCTAATGGAAGAACAAGAATTCACATAAGGTGACGTACAACAGAGGGTATTGGAAAGTATGAAGGCACTTCCGCAACTTGGTAATTGTTTAAAGTTGTACGTGGCGGCCGATATCCTTGCAATAGGATCGGCCCTTATTTTTGAATTTAAAAGATAAATAGCAACTAGCTTTAGCCGAAAATGTTAGACCCAGAGAAGGGTGTTCGGCTGTAAAGAGGTTTTGATCATATACACGTCACTTGTAGACTAAGCTTCGGCACTACTTGTTGAAAGCCGAACGCGTGGAAATTGTATCTGGGACGGATTCAAGGATATATTTATAGAGCCGATGTAAAGCATCGCCTTTAGCAGAAAAAATGTTCTGAGAAATTCAAGTTATAGCCGATATTATTTATATCGCCTTTAGTGCAAGAGTGTTCATGACCTGGTAATCCTAGCATTTCTCAAGTGGTAGGTTTATTGGAGGAAGAGAAAGGTGGGGCGCAGTAAGTGCAGTGCCGGGTGACATGACATATCAGGAATAAGATCTAGTCGGCTAGAATGACGTCATACATTCATCAAACGTTCTTCTGAAGAAGTTTTGCGATCGAAGAAAATTACTGAGGAGTTGAGAAATGCAAATAGGCGTTATTCAGAGAAGAGCAGGTTTCATATATTGTAAAGCCTCATTCATAGATCCGTCCTAATACAAATTACCCTGGGAATAATTTGTTTACAATGGATTGCGGGTCAATGATCTCAGCAATGGCGGTAGCGTGGTTGTCATAGATCCCAAGGTCTTCAAGTTCATCCGGATCCCTGCCTGCAAAGCCAACTGGTAGGAGAGAGTAATCTTCTTTGGTCCAAGAGCTCATTGCCGCTAGCCCGAAGGAAACCCGCGCACCCGGCACACCTTGGACGATGGCCTGATCTATGCAGCCAATTACGGCTTCAAGACGAGCTTCAGCTGAATCCCCACAAGCATTCACCTTGAGGGCAACTCTGTTTGCTGCCGCTTTCAAATGGTCATTCTCTGCAGACAAAGCTGACAAGAAAAAGGGTATATTAGGCAGAAGCAGACTCAATCAGGAGAAGGGGAAGAACCAAGACTCTGCTAACCTGTGATTATACTGCAGATTTGCTTCCGTTGGTCTGCCCATTCAGCGTCCTCGATATCATGCTTCTTGGATATATTTTCTAGCCCCTTCTGGGATTTGTCCCTCTCCTCACGATACCGAAGAGCGTCCGGATGGATCTGCTGAAACTGAATTGTCAAACTCAGAATCTGTTGGCTTAGGGAAATGCTTGGAAGAAATTGTTGAAGCTACCGTTTCTGGAGGAAGAACCCAAGCCCGGCTGGAGGAGGATCCCGCTCTGGAGAGGAGACGGACAGTGAATCAGAGATAGATAAGCAAGAAAGCTACCACAAGGGGGCAGGGAGTTCGTTTTTACCCATGACACCGGTGAGTTGATGCTCGGTCTTCTCCTGTTTCGTCTCCAACGTAATGCTTATCGTGGTCACCGTTGCCTGCCATTGATGGAAACACGAGCAGGAGATTCTCTCTTTGGTTTGAGCCAAAGTTGGGAAATGGAAGTTTTCTGGAAGTCAGGCTGTTTGGCCAAAGTCAGGGGTAGTAGCTTGTGTTAAGTCTTATTTATAAAACCATAGCTTGCGCACTAGAGAGTCACACATCGGGCTAGGGTTCTCACAGTCTATGGGCCATTATTGGGCCGGACCAAATCTTGTTGACCTGAAGAGCTTATGGAACCGATAGAGTTTGGCTGAAAATAGTTGCTATATGAAGTGCTCGGTTTCGACTGATTATTTGAAGATTCATGTTGCCAATTGACACTAAGGGTGGGAAGCTGAAAACGAAGGAGTCCCGTGAGAAATTTTATCCTAGTGTCATCATGGATCAAGAGATCGAGAAAAAGGCTGACAACTTTGGTGACTAACGTTACTTGCGAGACGGAGACAATCAGCATGATTATCAGCGATAGCCGATGTAATGTACATCGCTGTTAAGGTAAAGAGAAAAATCGGTAGCTGGTACACGAAACAGAACGTATGTTGATCTCGAAGGATCAATCGCAGATGGATTCAAGAGGACGAACAGAAGATTTTATTTACAAAGGGGAATGCAAGGTTACAATAAGGAGGATCAGTTCGTCCACTCCATCCTACGCCTAATCGGGAGAAAGTGATCAAAGGCGTCGACCAGATCTGTTCCAGCTTCCTTCATATCTTCTACGGAATGTTCTACTCTATCCTCCAGTTCTTGCTCGCAGACATCAAATCTGCGGTAATCGGCACCAGAATGAATCCTCACGGCGAAGAAGGCGAGCGCCGCGCCATACCCCATGCTGGCCCTAGAGATGATGGGGAGGATTCGGTTAACTTCATTCACCCGCTTCAGGGGTGTCGTACCCACTACGTCGGCCGTGACGGTGAGCTTAGTAATAGCAGCTTCAAGGGCGTGGAGTTTGGCTGCTAAAGCTAAAGGAGAAGTGAATAAAGGCTGTTGACACAGGTTAACTGTCATAATTAAGAGATAAATAAATATGAAAAGGGCAAGAATATGATCACCAACAAAGGTTTAGGGTTTCAACTGACAATATTCCATGAGTTTTGGTGAGTTATGGTTCTGCAGGGACTAAACCAGAAAATTGGCACCAATAGCTTCCCATAGAAGGAAACCGTCGGGAGATAACGCAACCGCCACGTCGGGATACTTCTAGATGACTCCAGGGGACGTAAGAAGACACCACAAGGAAGGACACCACCAGAGGCCGACTGGTGGGACCGACCGGTCCCACCAGGTGACCGATCGGTCGCCCCTAGGCCCGCTGGGTTCCGTCCTCTGCAAGCTACTTCCACCGACCTTCAGGATGCATCTCGACCGCACCTCAAGTCAGTTTGATCCAACGGCCACGATTCATCGCCCAGGGCTATATAAATAGACCCCTGACCCCCCTCTCAGGAAATAAGGGTTTCAGGCAATTCATTCATCAGGGTTAGACCAACTAGAAGGAGATCAATCGAAAGCTTTAGGACTACATCCACCTAGATTAGTAGATAGAATAGGATTAGAGGAGGCAAGCTTCGCTTGGATTCCTGATCTAGTCACGAGAAGGCTCGGTAAACCCAAGATCTCTCTCTTGTATTAACATTATGGATCTATTTCATAATTGCTCTTCTAGTTCATCATTGTTCTTCATTGTTTATGTTCTAGTTCATCGTCTAGTTCATGTTCATCGTCTAGTTCTTATTTAGTTCATAATCTTGTTCTAGTTCATGTTCTAGTTCGTACTTTAGTTCTTCTCGATGACCTAATTCACCTTATTGTTCATTATCATGTTCTAGATAGCAATACAATTGATATGATTAAGACATCAATGATTATATTCTCAGTTATAATGCTTATAGTCTGCTTTGATTATATATTTGGCATAGATAGTTCATTATTATTTATACTCATGTTCGTATAACGCTCATCTTAAAGTACAACGGGTGGGTGATGAATGCTGTGTAGGCATGGTGCCTATACATTATTTATCTGCGAATACGTCCTATGTTCCGGATAGAGTGGTAGATCGCGGGTGTGACAGACCTGTTGAGTCCTCTGTATTCCACCTCCCGAATATAGTGTTCAGTATGGCTCAGTTAACTCATGGTTTAAGGGTTACTTTGCTTAACACTTAACTATGGAGTTGTCTCTTGATTATAAATATGATGTGACCTAGCCAATGATTGCCATATATAATTGCACTAATCACTGTATGCTATGACTTATAATTAGAATAACTTAGGAATGTTCCTTATTAATACCTGTTCTAAATCATATCTTGCTAGGCAGTACTGTTCTAAGTTTATCCTTGATTGATCTGATCTCTGCTATCCTTTATCAATTATTTACTATATCATTTACTCTGTACCTGATTCTTGTTCATAGTAGCTAGTTTTATCAGTCTTACTACAAGTGTGTGCCATATTAAATACTGTTAAGTCTTACCTTACCATCATATCTTGAATTGATTAGTCTCTAGGCTAAAATATAAATAACGATACCTGAGACTAGCTTGGGTGAAATGCTCTACAACGGGTATGTTTATCTGTGCGCTTGCGGATAAATATCTATCTCTTAAATCCAGTGCCCTGATATAATTACATTGCTAGCTTCATGTTGGGGATGACAACTTGACGTTAAGTGGAGTTAGTAGTGTCCCATACACTCTTTTGTGCTTTCACTAGTTTATTATTTTATGTGACTCATTCTTAGAGTGAATCCATTAAGGAGTGTCAACAAGCATTTCTGGCGCCGTTGCCGGGGACCACATCAATTCAACTAGGGATGGTACCTAGGTTTTCATTAAAATCTTTATGAACATTGAAAAGGACATTGCATTAGCAGCATTTAAAACGGTAGCTAGAACATATCATTTTACTTACACACATGTGATAATGCACTAATTATTTACTTTTACAGACTTACCCTGGCTTTGTTTATCTTTTATATCTTATGCAGGGTGATGTATGACTGGTTTCCAACTTCCGAACAACTACACTGAGGATCCCGAAGCTTTACTAAGGAAAACTAGACGCAAACTTAAGAGACCCTCAGCACCACTACCAGAAGTTAGCCAGATAAGGAGAAGCTTAACACCAGTATTGGACACCATGGCCGACAGGACACTCCGCGAGTTCTCTGCACCAACCACTGCCAACATCAGGACTGGACCAACAGTCAATGTGGAGGACAACGGATTTGAACTCAAGCCAGCTTTGATCAACATGGTGCAAGCTAATCAATTTTGCGGAAAGGCACATGAAGACGCAAGCGCTCATCTCCAACACTTTCTGGAGATTTGCAGCACTTTCACCATCAAAGGAGTCGAAAGGGACGCCATTCTACTTCGCTTGTTCCCATTCTCGCTCTTGGGAAAAGCAAAACAATGGTTCTACGCCAACAAAGATAAAAACACCTCGTGGGCGATCTGTTCAACTGCCTTCCTAGCAAAGTTCTTTCCAGTGGGCAAGACGAATGCCCTCCGTGCCAAGATTTCAACTTTCCAACAACAACATGAAGAATCAATCCCAGAAGCTTGGGAACGCTTGCAAGACTACATATCAGAATGCCCTCACCACGGGATGGAGAACTGGCTACTCATGCAGACCTTCTATCACGGGCTCACTTCAAATACCCGTGAGAATGTAGATGCCGCTGCTGGAGGATCATTCTTATCACTCACAATCAACAATGCAACTACACTCATAGAGAAGATGGCCTCGAACCAAGGATGGAATGAGGAACGCTCTTAGCCACGCAAGAGGGGAGGAATACATCAACTAAAGGAAGTAGACATGTTGTCTGCTAAACTTGACCTACTTATGAAGAAGATTGATGAACACACTCCCAAGAGAGAAGACGTCAAGCAAATCTATGAATCTCGCATGACATGTGAAGAGTGTGGAGGCACTGGTCATTCAGGGAACAACTGCCCTGAGACTCAAGAGGATGCAAAGTACATCAACAACAACACCAACTATCGTCCTCAACAAGCTCAAGGATGGAACCAGCAATCAAGGCCTAATTACTCAGGTAACTACTCAGGTAACTACCAAGGTAATACTTTTAATCAACCACCTTTGAGAGAGATGATATCTAATCAAAATAAAATTATTGATAATATGTCTAAGAAGATAGCTTCCAATGATAAACTACTTGAAAATATTAATACTAGAATGGATAGCTTTACTTCTGCCATAAAGAATCAGCATAGCTTTAATAAGATGATAGAATCTCAGTTATCTCAGTTAGCAGCTTCAGTCCCTATGACTGAAAATGGTAAGATTCCAGGAAGTCCAAAAGAACTAGAAACTGCAAATCTTGTAGACATCTTTGATGCAGGACACCTCATACCTAGACCTTCGAGGGAATGGATGGATGACTCCATTGCCCCAAAGAAAGGAGATCTAGGAAGACCTGTGATTCCAATTCATATTGGACCTCACAGTTTTGAAGAAGCAGTCTGTGACCTTGGAGCAAGCGTCAACATTATGCCAAGGGTAATATATGAACAAATACATGGTGCACCTCTATTATATACAACCATGTGTTTGCAGCTTGCAGATTAGACACTGTGCTACCCATTAGGAATTCTAGAAGACATCTGTATACGAGTAGGACGCTCGTATGTGTGTGCAGACTTTATGATCATTGAAACAGGTGGAAACGAAAGAGCACCCATCATTCTTGGACGCCCGTTCCTAAGCTCAACCAAAGCCATCATCTACACGGACAGCGCCAAGATCTGTTTCACAATCGCAGGCAACAAAGAGAGATTCAGCTTCAAGAGCCGTACACTCACTACCAAAGTCCACCCTCAGATGCCCTACGAAGATGCAAACATCATATCATCGAAGAAGAAGAATAGAAACAGAAGAAAGAAGAACAAGGCTACACAACCACATAAAGACACAATATGGATGGTCAACTCTGTTCAAACAGAATACGACCACCTTCTTGCATCACCATTCCTCGCTAAGAGAGATGACCCAGGAGTACCCACCATCGATTGCAAGATCGAAGGAAGTACATTCCACAAGACATTCTGCGACATTGGCTCAAGTGTCAATATAATGTCTAAGGTAACATATGAACACTTATATAAAAATAGACCTATGTATTCGACATATGTGCAGCTGCAGATGGCGGACCAAACTTATCGATTTCCGGAGGGAATAGTAAAGGACGTGATGATCCAAATTAAAGACCACTATGTTCCCACCGACTTCTTAGTACTAGACATGGGAAAAGAAGACGACATTCATATCATCCTAGGAAGACCCTTCCTCAACACCACTGGCGCTATCATCTACATGAGATCTGGAGAGATCCACTTCCAGTTTTTCAGAGAGAAGGTACGCTGTTACTTCAATGGTTATGCCACTAATGTACAGGAAAAGAAGAACCACTCAAGGAGGAGACGCCGCACATCCCAACGCAACAAGAGACGACAAATCAGGGATGGATGGGCTGACTATGAAGGAGAAGTTACCAGGAGTGAAGATGTCCCATTAAAGGAAACGAAGGACGAGGAAGTCAAGGAGACAAGTCCACCAGTCAAGCAAGTATGGAGAAAGAAAGAAAGTTCTACTGACGTGCAATCATCAAGGTCTCAGGATCCGCTGATACACCTAAGGAAGAATAAAGAGCATACAAGGAGTCTTGTTCGATAGACTAACCGTCGAATCCTCGCCGGAAGGTAATTCGGTAGTTATCCATAATCATTAGCATTAAATTCATCATTGCATAATTAGATAAAGCATGATCATTTACTATTAGCATCATATTTACTTCTTAAGCAATTATATTTACATTAGAAAATATATATATATATATTTGGAAAAACTTTAAGCCCCATGTGAATAATTCTATGGTGTAAAACCCACAGGAATGTTCACCGTGGTGGCATAAAAAAATAATATAATATATTAAGAAAGAGATCTTACTGAAATTCTAGACAACTAAGGCTAGAGTGGCCAATCGCTAATGCTTAATCTGTTCCACAAGTTTGTTGTCTATTTGAGTTTCACATGATTTAAAAGGCCAAGAAAAGCTGACGAATAAGTGAATGCTCCATCCACTGGAGCACTGTCTTAACAACATCAACATTCAGCTTGGGGGAAGGCACCCCCATGTATCCACATAAGTATCTCTATCCTCTCAAGTTTTTCATAAATAAATTCAAAAACAAAAAAAAATTGTGGGCACATGAAGGCTCACCATTAAATCTAAAAAGAGACACTATGGAAACACTGCTAAAACTCTGCTTAGTGGAAAGGAAGAACATAATAATCTTAAGAGCTTTAAAACAACTAGACAAATGGAGGAATATTATCACTAACCTTTAATCAAGTTCCACTAGTTGTATTGTCTATCTTTGAATTCAGCAGGAAGAAGAAGAGAAGGACTTAAGAAATCGTTAACGGTCTACTCACTTCTGGAGAAAAAAGAATAAGTCAAGATCCAGCTTGGGGGAGAGCACCCTCAGTTACCACGATAAGTATCACTATTTTTTATCTATTACTATTAGTTCAATTTAGTTAGATCAGGTCAATAACATATAGAAATTCCTAAAAAAGATAAATAACTATTATAAAACAAAATAAAGATTATATAATAATAAATATCTAGGTGGATAAAAGATTAATTTTGCTCATAATAAAAATAATAAACAATTGCCCCGCTGTAATTCCTTTTTAGTACCTAGTGTTTAAACTTAGATTTTCTTGAGAAAGTTATTCTGAATAAACTCTGAACCTAAAACCTGTGGATGGCAATTGCTTGATCTAAAACCTAGATAATTGTGAGATATGACATAAAAAGGTTTGAGCTGCTGTTTATCTAATTCCTAGAGATACTAGAGTTCTGGAGATTTACATTTTGAAAAGATTAAAAACACATGATGAGATCCTGTATGACATAACATGAATTCCTACCCAGAGCCATTAATATGATTTTAAGATAAGGCTACTTGCTTTGTTCTAAGTTTTTAGTTATGGTTGAGAAATTTATCATGCTCTAGAGATCAAGAATGTTTTATTAAAAGATTCACTCTTCCGAAGTAGTATTGTGTTAGAGGCATGGGCTATGCAAAAATATAAAAGGAGGAAATAAAAAGGGACAAGTGTCCGACTACCTTAAAAAAAGAAGAAAGTTATGATAAAAGTATGAGAAAAAGAATGATAGCCCATGGTTCCTCTAATTACAATATGCCAGCAAGAGATGACAAATTTCAAATTTTCTAAGATCTTGATCTATGAGTATGACATCTTTCTTCCTAAACTTTGAACTTTGACTTGGTAAGATATGCTTTTCACTTCTTAAAGCTCCAGATATTTATCCATAGAAGGAAGGAAAAGTGCTTCAGTGAGGAATTATAAAATATAAAAGAGCGATTTGAGAGTGTCATACAAAGGAATTTGATTTTCATTTGAAAATATAAAAAACTCCAGAATGAAGGTTGATCAAAGAATTAGAGATACAATGCTTAACTTGATTGCTCTATCTTTCAATTGTTTAAAGACCCAGGTAAGGCAAAAGCTCCATAGTTAAAGGTAATATGAGAAAGTCAGAATAGTTAACTCTAAACCAAGGAAGATTTTTTTTTTTAACATATGTGGAGGCATAGTAACAGTTCCAGATTCATCATGAGTGTTTGCTAAGGGACTAGCAAAAGGTAGCTTGGGGGAATTGTTGACACTGGTTAACTATCATAATAAGAGATAAATAAATATGAAAAGGGCAAGAATATGATCACCAACAAAGGTTTAGGGTTTCAACTGACAATATTCCATGAGTTTTGGTGAGTTATGGTTCTGCAGGGACTAAACCAGGAAATTAGCACCAATAGCTTCCCATAGAAGGAAACCGTCGGGAGATAACGCAACCGCCACGTCGGGATACTTCTAGAAGACTCCAGGGGACGTAAGAAGACACCACAAGGAAGGACACCACCAGAGGCCGACTGGTGGGACCGACCGGTCCCACCAGGTGACCGACCGGTCCCACCAGGTGACCGATCGGTCGCCCCCTGGGCCCGCTGGGTTCCGTCCTCTGCAAGCTACTTCCACCGACCTCCAGGATGCATCTCGACCGTACCTCAAGTCGGTTTGATCCAAGGGCCACGATTCATCGCCCAGGGCTATATAAACAGACCCCTGACCCCCCTCTCAGGAAATAAGGGTTTCAGGGAATTCATTCATCAGGGTTTGACCAATCAGAAAGAGATCAATCGGAAGCTTTAGGACTACATCCACCTAGATTAGTAGATAGAATAGGATTAGAGGAGGCAAGCTTCGCTTGGATTCCTGATCTAGTCACGAGAAGGCTCGGTAAACCCAAGATCTTCTCTCTTGTATTAACATTATGGATCTATTTCATAATTGCTCTTCTAGTTCATCATTGTTCTTCATTGTTTATGTTCTAGTTCATCGTCTAGTTCATGTTCATCGTCTAGTTCATTATTTAGTTCATAATCTTGTTCTAGTTCATGTTCTAGTTCGTACTTTAGTTCTTCTCGATGACCTAATTCACCTTATTGTTCATTATCATGTTCTAGGTAGCAATACAATTGATATGATTAAGACATCAATGATTATATTCTCAGTTATAATGCTTATAGTCTGCTTTGATTATATATTTGGCATAGATAGTTCATATTATTATTTATACTCATGTTCGTATAGCGCTCATCTTAAATTACAACCGGTGGGTGATGAATGATGTGTAGGCATGGTGCCTATACATTATTTATCTGCGAATACGTCCTATGTTCCGGATAGAGTGGTAGATCACGGGTGTGACGGACCTGTTGAGTCATCTGTATTCCACCTCCCGAATATAGTGTTCAGTATGACTCAGTTAACTCATGATTTAAGGGTTACTTTGCTTAACACTTTAACTATGGAGTTGTCTCTAGATTATAAATATGATGTGACCTAGCCAATGATTGCCATATATAATTGCACTAATCACTGTATGCTATGACTTATAATTAGAATAACTTAGGAATGTTCCTTATTAATACCTGTTCTAATCATCATCTTGCTAGGCAATACTGTTCTAAGTTTATCCTTGATTGATCTGATCTCTGCTATCCTTTATCAATTATTTACTATATCATTTACTCTGTACCTGATTCTTGTTCATAGTAGCTAGTTTGTTATCAGTCTTACTACAAGTGTGTGCCATATTAAATACTGTTAAGTCTTTACCTTACCATCATATCTTGAATTGATTAGTCTCTAGGCTAAAATATAAATAACGATACCTGAGACTAGCTTGGGTGAAATGCTTTACAACGGGTATGTTTATCTGTGCGCTTGCGGATAAATATCTATCTCTTAAATCCAGTGCCCTGATATAATTACATTGCTAGCTTCATGTTGGGGATGACAACTTGACGTTAAGTGGAGTTAGTAGTGTCCCGTAGACTCTTTTGTGCTTTCACTAGTTTATTATTTTATGTGACTCATTCTTAGAGTGAATCCATTAAGGAGTGTCAACAAAAGCGAAAGAAGAGAATAAGGAAAGAAATGAAGAAAATACTTTCTTGACCTCGGCCAACCGGTCATTCAAATAGTTAAGATTATAACTCGCCCTCTGGCGAGCCGAGCGGTTAAGCAGCATTAGTTCAGCTAGCTTGACATCTATGTCATCATGGAGTTCGTCAAAAGGCTGGTTGGCCAGTCGAAGCTCCGCCTCTGGCACACAAATCCAACCAAACACCTGGCCAAGAAAACGCCTTTCCTCCGGAGCACCGAAGGTCCGGACTAGTGAAAAGCTCTGTCTTAGGGTCCGAAACACCGATCTTCTTAGCATAATAAGGAAGGATTGATCGGCTGGCTTCGCCATACGGTCTCTTCCCATGAACTCGCTCTGACTGAAGGTCACCGGCTACCTTGAACCCATTAACCCAGAAATGCGACCCCGCTAACTCAGGAATCGACCCTCACGGGGGACTCTCAGGCTCGAAGTCCCGGATAATCTCATCGATACTACGAGCAGCTGCGCTAGATGAAACAACTGCCTTCCCACGGTCATCATCGATGGAAACCTCATCATCGGAGTCATCTTCGCCGCTGGAAGAGTTGCTTTCATCACCAGACGAGTCGTCTTCAGTGTCACCCTCTTTTTCTGCCTCCCTCTCCTTCTCCTTCTCTTCACTATCGGATACATTTTCTTCATCATCCAAAATTTGAATCAGCGCACCAATCCCGCCGACGTGGGGCACCCGCCCTCCGACCTTCACAAGACCTCAGCCGCTCGGTAATGAAATAATGGCCGAAGAGGATGAAGTGCCGGAAGCAACCGAACCCACAGCGACCTTCGTCGCAAGCTTTTTCACCCGGCTACCGGCTCCACCGTGGCCTCGACCACGACCCCTCTTCGGCTGCGAGGCAAGCCCCTTCTCCTCGGCGGCAGCGCGTTTCCTCTTCTTCGACGCATCCTCACTCGAAGGTGCGGGCCAATCAACATACTGGATCTCAAGAATATCAAAAATCCTGTTAACTCGACCTCCGCTACCCACCAAGCTGTGGATGGCTTTAACCTCAAGCGTGGAAAGCTTGCCAACGAGACCTTCAGCTCTCTGTTGAACCCGTTTGTAAATAGCCTCGACTCCATCTTCACGTCTGGGAAACCTCTTCAAAACAGCCTCCCAAGCCTTGTTCAGCCCCAACCTAGGCTTCTTCAAACCCCAACCCTCGTACTGAGGGTCATCCTCAACAGAAAACCATATTTGTTTCCATCTAAGGGGCCACACTTTGGCACAGCAATACTCCTCGACCAAGTCACGAGCACACTGCGAACGCGCAACAACTCTTAAGCAGTCAACTGCGGCGTGCGCCTCGGCACTCATCTTAGCCTCGGCACTCACATCGCCAAGGGGCGGAAGCTCGCCGCAGAGCTCGGCTACCCCGTCAAGCTTGTAGTAGAACCAGAACTCCTGCCATCCACTGGTCCACTTGTGTAACACCCCTGGTGTTACTAATGTAATTAACTTGACATGTCATCATCTTAAGCATTAATCATTTCCTGTGATGCATTTGAATTGCCTAATTGCTATGCTTTGATTCCCTTTTCAAAAACCCTAAAAGCCCAATTCTCTCTATAAGGGCAAAATGGTAATTTCACCTCTGTGCCTAGTTCTATGTAATTCTTGTTCAAATTTAGTGCCCTGATGTTTGTTGCATTGATCAAAGTTCAAAAATCAGATTTGATTTGATTTTCCTTTTGCAAAACTCTAAAATCCCAAATCCTGGATTTATCCCCTTTTTGATAACTTTTTCAAAATTCAAAATTTTGAGTTGGTTCAAAAAGCAAAGTTGTGAATCTGATCAAGAGGAACAACTTTGGTATTTACAAATTTCAAAGTTTCTATATAAAATTTGAAGTAATTTCAAATTCATTCAAACTCCAGTTTTTGTCCATTTTTGAGTTTTCAAAATTAATTCAAAAACTATTGAGTTTCAGAAAAAGTGTATATTAGCAAATTTGTAGGTTTTGTCAAATGGAACAACTTTCATATATAAAGATTTTCAAGTTTCAGTTTGAAATCCAAAGTAATTTTGATTTGAATCAAATTTGAAAAGTGTCCCCTTTTCTGTTTTTGAATATAGTTCAAAAACTATTTGGAATTTGAAAATGTTCATATTGACAAAGTTGTAGATCTCATTTTTCTGAACAACTTTGGTATTTTGAGTTTTTGTCGCACAGTTCAAATTTTGGGAGAAATTTGCAAAATACAAAAACTGGCCAAAAGTCAAACCCTAGCCCCTACACTGTTCTTCCCCGTAGAGCCAGGGGGAGGGGGGGCCCGGCCATGGCGCCGGCGCTACGCCTGCAGCGCATACGGCTGCTCCCCACGCGCCTCTGTCCTGCCCCAGCCGCTCGTTGGTCCCCTCCGCACCCGCACGCGAGCGTTGACTCCATCTCTCGGCCCCTACTGCTCCTGCTCGCCGCCGCCGCGTGGCCATTGCCGGCGCTGCCTGCGCCCGAGCCCCGGCTGCACGCCAGCGCCTCCGCCAGAGTGCAATCGAGTGCGCGTGCGCTCGCCGAGCTTATCCAGCCATCACCACGGTCTCTACCGGCCGCTATCCGCCTCTATAAAAGCCCCGCCGGTGCTCGAGCTCTCCCACTCAGCTCCGCCGCCGTCGCCACCTCACACCAGAGCTCCCAGCCCTCAACCATCTAGCTCAGAAGCTCCGCTATGTTTTTGCGCAGCTTCTCTCTCACCAATTTGGTCTCTACCACCTCTGATCGCCCGGCGTAACCCTTTCTTCCCAACTCCGGCAAGGGACCGCCGTGCTCGGGTCCGTGCAATACGTCGACTCCGGCCGTGATCGTCCCCCATTGACCCCAGCATCGTCTTCCTCGCTTCCTTGCGCTTCTGATGGACCCTTTGCGGTTGCTTGTGTCGCGCAGGATCGCCCGGCCGTCGATCACCGCCGTGTGCCGTCCGCCGCTTCCCGCCGACCGGCCGCTCCGTCCATCCCCGTCCCTCACCGAGCTGCCCAATCGACTCCGGTGAGCTCCCTTATGCTCCCTAGGTGTTTGGTTTCGCCCCGGACCCTCTGGTTTGGCCGGCGTACCGAGCGCCGCTCGCTTTTGGTCACCGGCGGCGAGCTCCTGCCGCCGTGCCCGTTTTCTTTTTATTTTTAAGTTATGAATAGTGTTCGGTTTTGTCTTTTTTGTATGATTTTCTGTGTGATCCAAAAATTGTGAAATTTTTGTAGTAGACTTTTTATGCTCTGTAGTATTTTAGAAAAATATGAAACTTGAGTTTGTGCAAAAATTTGAAAATGTAAAATTCCCCTTTTAATTGAAAAATGAAGGTTTTGGTATTTTTGGAGAGTGATCTATAACTCCAAAAATCTTGAGATAAATTTTTGTGACCTTGTTATAACATGCTAAACCTCTGGTAAAATTTTGAAGTCATTTGGAGCAAGTTGATTTTTGAGCATTTATTTTAATTAAGGAATAGTGCCTTTTGTTAACTAAATGTTTAGATTTAATTGAGCACCTTAATGACCTCCAAAAATTATGAAATTTGTTTTGCCATCTGTTTATGCCTTAATGAACTTATGTGATTAATTTGGTAATTTTTGGAGCAACTTCATAAAATGACCTTTTAAATAAATTAAGAAAAAT
Organism: Coix lacryma-jobi var. lacryma-jobi; assembly: GCA_009763385.1. Lineage (NCBI taxonomy): Eukaryota > Viridiplantae > Streptophyta > Magnoliopsida > Poales > Poaceae > Coix > Coix lacryma-jobi. The sequence continues at coordinate 51,920,593 of CM019829.1, forward strand.
AGAAAAGATGGATTAGGGTTGGTAATGAGTGTTTGATGATGTGATCTTTGGATTTATTGATGTTCATAAGGCCCCTACCCTTTGGTCTATGATGTTTGTGATGATATGTTTGGTTAATACTTAGGATAATTATAATAAGGCCTAACATCAATAATGCTTAAGAAAGAAATGGTTATCTTATGCTCAACCTAGATTTCAATTATGCTTTGTTTAAAAGTAATCTAGAATCAGTGGAATTGTCTTGCACCATAAGTCCATATCATCATCCTCATGAGCATTCATCTTTGCATCCGTATAGTTGACGAAGAAGGTACCAGAGTCGAGGCCGCTGTTGACGAACCAACTCCCGAGGCGACCCCGAGCCCGACACCTATACCTACCCCGAGTCTGCTCTTTTTGCCATCCAAGGCAAGCCCCGGTGCATTTAACCCTTCCTTGGATTTATAAAATATTTTCCTTAAATGCTTTTGAGTTAAACTACTGCATTAGGTTATAGGAGTTGTGTGATGACCTATTACCTGCATTATTTACCTCCACCAGAAGATCCACCAGCCCTGCTTTAAAACTATTTGCAAAATGCTTAGTGATGCTATACTATAGATTTGCAATAAAATGCCATTTTCAAATGTGTGATCACTGAAAGAATCTTTATGGGAATTTGGCTTTACTTCCCGTTCGATGACTGCTTGCCTAGCTAGCATGTGGTCATTGTCGAGAAGAGGTTGTCCGCGCGTACGGTGCCGTCATGTTGTAGTCCGGGACTCAACAGTTGACACCGACCGGGACAGGGTTGAAAAACTGACAGGACTATTACGCTTGGGTGAGATATGACCAAGGTATAGTTCTGGCTGGAAAATTAGGGACCATCCGTATGGGGGCCTGCTGGCCAAGACTTGCAACTATTCACATACTACGGAAAGCTCTGGCTCTGAGGAATCCTTTATTGGACCGACAACCGCGCACTGGGAGTGGAGAGATGGCGGAAGTAGCATGTACCCACGTGGTCGTCGTACCTGGATAGGAGTGGTGTACTGTACTTCCGGGTGGCGTAGGACCGGGCCCAATCTTGGAGGAATCGTGGTAGACGAGTTGGCATATGCAAGCTTGGGTGCTGCTACTATGCAGTGTGGATAGGGATCCTCAGCTGAGTATTATTTATCCGGATTAACGTTGCTCCTCGGTTATGGAGACTTGGTCACTGACTGTCAACGGGGATTGGTTCACAACTAGGTATGTTTTGAAAAGTTAAAATGAATCATGAAAGGATGAAGTTTGAGAACTACTTTTCAAAACAAGTTTACAAAAATGCTATTTCTGCAAAATGCTTGAACTTGCTTAAGCCTTACCTTGACTCCCTAAAGCCTCTCATCCCTGAGTCTTTCCTCTTTTCTTTAGTCGGGTAAGTCTTGTTGAGTACCCCGTACTCAGGGTTGTTACCCATGTTGCAGGTATGCCTGAGACCCCGATGTGTCTCCCACCCTGTTGCGTGACCTTCGTCCAGGAAGAGGCCGATGAGGCCGATGAGTAAATGTGCACCCTCGGGCTGGGTGTTACATGTATCTTTATGTTAATGTTTCCGCTACGTTGTCTACTTTGAATTTCCCGAACAATGGTTTGTAATAATCGTACTCCTTACCTCATTTGAAACCTCGGTTTGTAAAACTAATGTTATGTAAGCCTTCCGCTCTGTTATCTATGTTATTTGTGAAAATGCGAAATGCTGTAACCGAAAGATGAGGTGATCCTGCGGACATTGGGCGCTGATGTAGCCCAGTGGCGAAACGGGTCTTAATCGTATGGAACATAAGTTCGGCTGTCAGAGGTTGACAGGGACTTGTGGGCCATAGGGTTAGGACCGTTCCATCACAACTTGTTCTTCTGAGCTTGCACCGGCAACTCTAATTCAGCACGATAGCAAAAGGTGTACACCGCAAACTGACCGAGACTGGTGTTACCTTCACCATCCATTATCTTGCGCGGCTGCATATGCACACGGTGCGTCCGGACAAAACCTTCTACGTGAGGGACAACGCCCTGGGAACGGCACGCCCAGACGTATACAGAAAGCTTCGTAAAACACGACGGGGTGAGTTGGTGAAACCTCAAATTAAACCTCCGCGGGACCGAAGTCACAAATGAAGCAACTGGAAAACGCAGACCAGCCGTAAAGAACTCCTCAAATACAACAACCTCATCAGCATCTGGCTTCGAAGTGGTCTCCCCAGCACTGGTCCTCGATTTCCCATCCTCAATCCAGCCTCGCTTCGTATAAGTAGCCAGGTCAGAACTACAGACTCGGCTAAGCCCAAACTCGAAGGTTATCCCTTCATCCAAGGCAGTCGGAGACACAGCGCGAGCAGTCTGTTTCAACCTAGCCATCTCTCTAGCTGATTCTAACTTCAAACAAAGAGCGCCCAGCTCAACCCTCGCAAACAAATTAAAACAAACCCTCGCAACAAGCAAAACGCAGCAGCAGGATGGCTAGAGCAAAAGGATGGCACAAGCTCAAACCCCCCACCTACCCCACGTATTTATAGGGGCGCGGAGACGAGCCACACCACCCGGCAAAACCGGCACGACAACCGAAATCCACGGTGCAAAAAACAAGATGGACCTCAACAGTGCAAACAAAAATACAACAGCCCGACCCAAAAGCAGACGCGGGCGCCGCTGTCAAGGGTCTCGTCACGTTTCCCATCAAAGAGCGCTGCTTGGGCCTAAGTATTGTCCATTAGATCCAAGGCATCGAGGGGCTACTGTTGGGGGAAGGGACCCTCGGCAGTGACGCCACGCTGGCTGGCTCAAAGACGACCTTCGCGCGACCCGCGCACCTCTGCGGCGTTTGTCGAGTCACTCGGATCGTTTTCCTAACTTTTGGATAATGGTTCGACCCTCGCCAACCTTGTGGCTTCTTGCAGGCTATAGGCGTGAAGAACACAGAAGGTGACCCTCGCGCGCTCCTGCGAGGACACCTTCGCTGAAGACATTGAGCTCAGCGGGCGGGAAGCGAACACAGACCTCGCGACTAACGAAGCCGAGGAGTCGACCCATGCTTTCTTGCGAAGGTGTGCGGGAGCCCAGTGGCGGCGGACAGGAGGAAGTCGAACTAGGGTTTCTGTTTTCTCTGTGTTTGTACGATTCTGCCCTTCTATTGTATAGCGCAGAGGAATCTTTCTTGTCCCCTTTTGTAATTTGGTCAGTGCCCCTTGGTATTCCCTATAAATACGAAGGGGTGAACAGTGTAAGGGGGACGGATTCTTTGGGGAATAGAGCCACAACATCACTGTTCTTGCTTCCCTGTACCCTCGCGTTTAGTTTTGACGACCGGCCGCCTTCGTTGATCCGCTGCGTGTAAGCGGGGGTAAGGCAAGTGTGATCCAACAATATGTATTCAGTTTTTAAGTACTATCTAATTCACGGTGGATCTAGCGGGGCATACTACTAGTAGCACAAAATTTGACGCTGTCAGTATTAGTAATTCTTTCTATACCGATGCTCAAACCTAAAATATGTTTGGGTGCCATAATTTTCTGCTTATATATGAGATCAGGGGCGGATCTAAGGGGGGCTGGGTGGGCTCCAGCCCCCCAAAGCTGGTACATCAATGTAAAACTAAAGATAATTAGGAAAAAAATTAGTAGAGAAAAGAAGAAAAAATAAATAAATAGAGGTAGAAGAAGAGATCAACCCTCCTTTTTGACCGTGTTCTGCATCCGCCACTGTATGAGATCGAATGGAGTAACACACAAAGCATGATGCAAAAATACAAATCCCAGTTCAATTGAGAGGATTTTTCTTACAAGCTCAATAAACACTTTATGAGGCATTTCAGAACGACGGGAGTAGCCATATTGTCCAGCCACGATGTCAAGAATTATAACTCCCAAACTAAACACATCGAACTTGATTGATACATTGCCAGTGGCACCATTTTTTGCATTCTGGTGGCGTACTTTCTGCAGATACATAAACATCATAATGCAAGTATTGTTAGTAAAATAGAAAAAAATATACTCCCTCCATATAGAAAATAGATGTCGTTTGGATAAGGTTCGAGTCAAATATTAGGAATATAAATCATGAATAACTTTTAAAATTGTTGAGTTTAGAGATGAAAATCATATAAAAAATTTATCTTGAAGATACTTTGATAAAATATATATATACCACTTTACAATAAATATTTTCAAAGAAACAAGTGGTCAAAGTTATGCTTTGGAGACCATGTCTCTGTCATAAACAACATCTATTTCCTATACGAAGGGAGTACGCCTTAAAGCATGATACAAATTTATAATTTGCAGAAAACGTGATCAATCTACTTACAGTGTCCCTTTTAGAGTCCCTGATTCTTGAGTTTCTATAGACGAAGCACCAAGTCTTGATGAACCAAGATCTTGCAATTGGGTTCCTTGTTCTTGTCGAGCAATATATTACTAGGCTTTAAGTCCAGATGCAAAATTGGTTTTCCCTTGGCAATATGCAGGTGATTTAAGCCCACACTAGTCCCTTTAATAATTCGGTAACAGATGGGCCAATCAAGTGAACAAGATTTGTCTGCAATGTTATGAGATTGTCATGATCTCGGTCAAAATTGCAAGCAGTGCCATTTTTCACGCAATTTTGTTTAACGTAGCCGGCAGGATTCGAAACTATACTCACAACCTTTAGCTTGTGCGGAGCCTCCTTTACCACTGTACTACACACTCACGTACATTCCACTCTGTTTCGGTTCCCCACATATTATACTAAATCGAGTATAATTTGCTTATTTTAGGCTCTAAACAAATTCAAATCAAAAAGTTGTCAACTACAAAGTTTTCTAACTTTTTGAGATCTACAACTTTTATTTTGATAGTTTTTTCATCCGAGGTCATTTATAAAAATTTGAATTTCAAATTTGACAATTTAAAACATAGTTTTCGTTGACAAGATAATTCCAAATCAAAAAGTTGTCAACTATAAAGTTTCATAACTTTTTGAGATCTACAACTTTTATTATGGTTATTTCTCCACCTGAGGTATTTTTAAAAATTCAAATTTCAAAAATTTTAAATTCAAATACAGTTTTGGAAGACAAGATAATTTAAAATCAAAAAGTTGTCTACAATAAAGTTTCATAACTTTTTGAGATATACAACTTTCATTTTAGTCATTTCTCCATCTGAAGTCTTTTGAAAAATTTGATTTTTAATTTTTTTAAATTCTGACGCAGATTTGCATACTAGATGACTTCAAATTAAAATATTATCAACTACAGACTTTCATAACTTGTCAAGATCTACAAAGTTTATTTTGGTTGTTTGACCATTTATGCATCCGACATTGTGGTTCTAATATTATTCACAAACATTATATATCACTCTTGTACTTTCAGAAACTACCGGAGAGATATGTAAAATTTGTGAACAAATTTATTTTAAATTTGTTAAATAAAGAAATCACCAAAACAAAAATTGTTCATCTTGATAAGTTAAACAACTTTGTAGTTGAAATTTTTTCCATTTGAATTAATTTACTGCTTCAAAATGTGATTTGAAAATTGGTTTTGCCGAGTGTAAAAAAACACTCGGCAAAGAGCTTTTTGCCGAGTGCTAGAAAAAAAACACTTGTCGAGTGCAAAAAAACACTCGGCAAAGAAATACAAAGAATGTCTTTGTCAAATGTTTTTATTTGGCACTCGACAAAGAAGCTCTTTGCCGAGTGCTAAAAAAATCACTCAGCAAAGTGCGAGGCACTCGGTAAAGATTAGTTTTCCGGTAGTGGAACTCTATTGTTTTATGAAAATACTGCTACACATATAATATTTTGTAAGGAAAAAAAATCAAAATATTGAGCAATGGATGATATGTTAGTGCGGACGTACTAAAGGTGTGGCTATGATGACCTTTCTAGTCATTGAGATTTTAGATTCCTTTGACAAAAATAATAATAATAATTAAAGCTTAAATATTAGTGTCCTCTTAAGGTTTGCAGTGCTCGCCCCTCGTTCTTTAGCACCTTTGTGTAGGCTTAAAAGAGTGTATGACATGTAGTAATTAGAAGCAGTCCATTCAAAGTGTTTTGGAAACAAAATAAGAGTTTGACTAAAAGATACAATAAATACAAGAGTTTCAACTAAACAAATAAGATGAAACTTAAAAACTTCAAATCTTGATTCATGACTTCCACAGACATGGGCTAAAGAACAATGATAAATGATGCTTGATATCCTCTAGTGTGAAAAGAACTTCCTCACCATTTCCGTGACGCAGAGATAGAAAATAATGGCCGAATGGGCATCGACGCTTTGTATAGCTATGATGGTGTCAAAACCGGACGTTGTATTTTTCTTTTCTAAAAACAAAAGAGCGACAAGTTTGGAGTCATATAGATCATACCTCCAATATAAGTCTGAAGGCTTCCACTATGCATATATTCGAAGCACAAAACTCGCTCTACTGTTTTTGCAAAAACTTCTTCTCCGTGGTTCTCATCTTACTTGTGCCGTGATTCGTAACAATAGCCAATTAACTGTATGATGTTTGGGTGGTGGATTTTTGCAAGGTTGCGGAACTCATTATGGAAGTCCTTATCATCAAGACCCAGCAAGGGGTGAAGCCTTTTCACAGCAATATCCTTCCCGTGGTGCTCTCCCTGTAGAATTCAGTTCTCATTAATTTTTCATGGTTTCGTTTTTCTAGTCGCCAGTGGAAATAAACAATTCGATGTGTAATAAATCACACACAATCTGTGTAATTAGTTTTTTTAGTTTACGTTTAATACTTTTTGCATGTGTCTAAACATTCAATGTGATGGATGGAAAGTTTTTACGGTGGGAACTAAACAAGACCTTAATTTGAAAACCAGAGAAGATGTGTAAATGATTAGAGCAATATATACCCTGTAAACATCTCCGTACCCACCGCTGCCAACCTTCCGCTCCTCCGAAAAATTGCCAGTAATACGTTTTATATATCCAAATTCAAAATTCATGCTGTGCACCTTATAATTGTTCCGTCCTGATACAAATACAAAAGAAAATATTTACATAAGATCAGAAAGTGTGTGTGTTATTCATCCTCTGCCAGCTAGCAGCTGTGCCATGGCAGCGACAGTGAGATTCTTGCGGCTGTGAATGGTAGGCTGCAGGTAGCGCCGAGTCTGAACGCCATGCGCGCCGGCAGCTCAAATTTGTAACATAACACGGAGAGGTAAGGTATGATTGCCATAACACGGAGAGGTAATTAAGGTATGAATGCCGTAACATATAAGAAGAATGCATGGAACGAAACAACTTAATTTCCATTCGTCCCTTCACTTATTTTAAATTTAAATGAATATAAGGACGACCTGAGTGAAGGCTGGCAAGAGAGATGCACTAACCTGGAGCGAGGGACAAGGCAAGACTCAAGAGTGCTTTGCTCCTCGACGAGGCATCGACCTCATACTGCAAACGTCCATTTAAATGCAGCAAGGTCAAAGCTAGCTATAGAAGCAAGCAGACAAACGAACAAAAATATGGCGTTCATTAAAAAAACACAGAGTCGACTTGGCTCCAATTTGCACCGCATATTGCTCTAAACAATGATATTTAGAAAAAGAAACACCGAGTTGACATGGATGCTCTAAAGTCTATCTAAACAATGATATATACCTACCATAGGTTTTGAACCAATATCGACGAATTTATAATGTCTTCATCTACAAAATTAAACTTAAGTCTAGCTGATGGCGTAATTAATGTAACGAATGCAAAGTACGGGATTAGGAATGCATCTGCATCTATCCGACTCAGAGTTCGCTAGGCTACCCTAACTACTGAGGCACAAATTTGTGAAGGTATATTCGTTGCAGGGTCGGATTGCAGATGCCGCCATGGCTGAAGGAGCACTGACGGAGCAGACGGTGGCAAGACGACCTGGCTTCCTGTTGTGGACTCAAATCCTACTTAGAATAGGACTCAAGAAAAGTGTGCTATTAGGACTTCTAGTTCTACTAGGTCTTTGTGTAGAATCCTACTTGGAGTAGGACTTCTATTTGTATGTATGAGGCCTTGGAAAGGACTATATAAATCAATAGGTAGAGGCCATAGACATCACAACAAGATCAAGAAAGATAACGAAGCCAACACAAGGGGTCTCATCCTAGGCTTGTACGGAGCAATTAGGAGCGCTCAAGAGGATTAGGCTAGACAGTTATATTGCACTAGATTCTTGTATAGGGCAAGAATCGGTGGGTCCTAGAGGGTCAAGTAGGGTTGTAAGAGAGCGGCAATCACTTGTACTCTTTTGGAGTTGTGCTAATAGAATTTGTGGTCGGCTTCGCCAAAGCATAATCTCTTGTCGTGACTGCTTCATCATCATCTAGGGTTTTCTACACGATTCGACTACATCGTTCTTCATATGATGCTAGCTTATGTTATGTTCGCAACATCCTTTCAAAGATCTGAAGGCTGCTGCGCATAACTAGGGGTATCAGATACTAACAAGTGGTAGGTCGGATTGATTTGATTTTGTGAGAAGGTTGATAGGGCTAGGAAGCACAAAATTAAGACGATGTCAGGGATGTGGAATCAAGTAGAAAAATTTGATGGCAAAGGGAATTTCAGCGTGTGGCAATGCGTGGTACAAGATGTGCTAGTCCAACAAGGATTGATTGATGCTCTCAATGGCACCAAGCCGGTGTCGACGAAATATGATCGATAGTCTACCGAGGGGTATGCCCAAGGTAGTAGATTGAGCGGTGGGGCGTGCGAGACGTCTGCAAAGCGTAAACACAGGAACGAGAGACGGCGATTTAGACAGGTTCGGGCCAGCAAGTCGCCGTAATACACTACGTCGTGTGTTCTGGTGGCTGGTTTGTATTGATGGATTGGAATATGGCGTGAGTTTGGAGGGGATCCCTGCTCGCCTTATATAGCCGGGGAGCAGGGTTACAACTTGCCGAGTCCTAACAGATTACAATCGGTTCCTTTTGGCAAGGAATCCGGGTCTATCTATTCAAATCTTCCTTGTCGGGCAAGTCATCAGGAGAGTCCTTGGCGGCCACGACGGCCTAGTCGCGGGCCGCAAAGCCTTCTGGTTGGGCCGTGTTTGCAAGAGAGCCCAAGTCGTGCCATGGGGGTATACGGATGTAATATTCCCACAGCTAGTCCCCGAGCACTTTGCATCCATTGTGCTGGGCGTCGTGAAGTCTTCCGAGAAGGTCGGGTCTGGTCGTATGTCAGTGAAGACGTCTTCCGACCAGGTCGCCTAATCGCAGTTGCACTTGTAGTGGGCTTCCGACCAGGTTAGGCTGGTCGCGAACATAACAGCCAAAACTGTAGCCGAAGTGCAGCCGTGTGGAGTATTCTGTGTCGTCCTGCAAAAGGGATGCAAGGTGCTACAAGAAACATTTTGAAGATCTTTCATCTGGCGATGTGTATCCGCTTAGGGCCTAGCTAGACCCAGAAGCCGATGTTGTTCCAGTTGAAGTCCGAGCTAGTCCGCATCAAGCTGCAAAGGAAGAAAGAAACAATACATTCACCGCCAGGTGAAGTGTATTCACTTAGTCCACGAGCTTGGGAGTAGGTGCTGTAGGCACATGGTGCCAAGCTTGTAATTTTCCTGCATGAAACAAAGTCATTTTTATGAAAGAAAAAATGACGTGTGTACACGTAGTCCCCGGGCCTGCTGTAAGAAGCAGCATGGTTCTTGTAGCAGGGCCAAAGAAAATGCATTAGTATAAATCTGAGGGGAGAGTCCCCGAGGTTGAAGTTGGAGATCTACAGTCCCCGAAGGTTACTGTAGCGCCGACCAGGAACTGTAGAGCTTACTTTTCCCCTGTAATGGACATTAGAACTAGTGGGGGTGGTCAGTCCCCGTGCATTAGTATCGCATTTACTGGCGCAAAGTAATTAAAATTGAAGAAATAATGAAGGCGAACAGACATGCCGTTTTGAAAATCGAAGGCCCAGCGGCCCATTAAGGCAAACGCACTGAGGGCATGCACGTGCGGTTACCACAGGCGACGTGGCGGTCGTGGGAGTGATGGGCACGGGTTCCCAGGAACCCTGAAGCCGAAGGGTCGGGCCGCACCGTATAAAAAAGAGGGGCCAACGGCGGCAGTTCCACACTTGCTCTCTTGCTCCTGCCTCGTAGCCCTCGTCTTCTCCGCTTCCTTCGTCCGTACGAGTGTTTCCGAGCGCCAATCCACTATAGCAGCAGATCTAGATCCAGATCCACACCTCGTTGCTGTCGATGGCGGGCGGAAGGCGCACTCGCGAAGGCGCAGCGAAGGCGAAGAAGGAGGCGAAGGCGAGATCCGACGACTGCGTCGAGGTGCCGAGCTGGGCGCGCGGGTGGACACGGAGTGTTCTCCACCGGGAGAATGTGGAGGAGCTTGTCTTCGCCGGCCTGCTGCTGGACAGCATCACCGATGGCTGGAGGGAGGCGTATCTGGAGGATTGGCCGACGCCGAATACCTTGGAGCTCGTCGTCTTCGAGGCCTTCTTCAGGTGCGGGTTCGGCATCCCGGTCCACCCCTTCCTCCACGGGCTACTGGAGTACTACTAGGTCGCATTGTGCAACTTGACCCCCAATACAATGTTGCACATCGCGGTCTTCATCCATTACTGCGTGGCGTACCTGGGCATCGAGCCCCACTTCGACCTCTTTCGCCACTTCTTCCGGCTGAAGATCAACGGTACCAGGGCGTCGGACATCGTTGGGTCAGTGTACCTCCAGCTGCGGGACGAGATGGCGGAGAAGTACATCGCGATGCCGCTGCCTTCAAAGGCGATGGAGTACAAGCCCAAGTGGTTCTACATCCATCAAGAGGCGTCGAGGCCGCCGTGCGACCCGGCCTTCGCGCCGAAGGTTTTGCCGTCATGGTCGGAGCGTCCCGGCGCTGCGGCGATGGAGCAGGTGGAGCAGCTCCTGAAGTTGGTCGACAAGCAATGCGTCGACGGGGTGGTGGTGGCGTCGAACTTCATCAAGAGGCGCTGCCAGCCCTGCAAGGAGAGGGCATACCCAGCGTACGAGTACGCTGGGGACGCGGATGACCGGACGCGGAGGTGCTGGAGCCCCTGTCGGCGCAGGCGGTGTTCTTGCGGGTCAAGGCGCTGTTCGACCTGCAGAAGAGGAAGAAACTGGAGTACTTGTGGAAGTCATATTCCCTGGAGTACCCTCCACCGAAGGTTAGTATCTTTGCCCTGCATGTGTTTGTTGAAATGCGAAATTGAATACTTAAGGTCATAAAATCATGGCACAGGTCGGGAGGCGTTCATTTCGCAAGCACCATTGACGCCGTGGCCGAAGGGCGTTGACCCACCACGGGAGGATGTCGACGACGGTGGTCGTGACGCGGCGGAGGTCGACGTGGAGGAGATCGAGAGCAGTGGGGAAGAGGGGAGCCGAGTCCCCGAGCACCGATCAAGCAGGCGGAGGGCGCGTGAAGACGCGAAAGGGAAACACGTGGCTGCCCCTGCGAAGAAGAAAAAGGTGTCGCTGGAGACCGGTGGTGCCTTCACCATTGATGAAGAGGCGGCGAAGCGCCGCCGCGTGGTCCTCGACTGGTCGGACGACGCATCTGACAGTGAAGATGAGGTCCCGCTGAGTGCTCGTTTTGGGCAAGGGTCCTCGGCGGGGCGCGGAGGCGGAGCGGCGAAGGCGAAACCGAAGCCGAAGGTGACGCTGTTGACGGTCCTTAATGTCAATATTATACCATCAACTAATGCATAGAATTACATGAAATGAACCATAAAGCATAGTTGTAGGGTTTGAAACTAACAAGTTCCATGAGTTTTGGTGCTCTCACTTGTTTTGTAGGACATCCATGTTTTTACCATATAAAAGTATCTCAAGTGATGAAACAGAGCACACCATTGCGAAGACCTCGTCGAGACGATCGAAACGGACATATGATTTGCTATATTTGGAGTCCCGGAGCGAGAGTCCTCGATGGATACGAATTGGAAGATTCTAGAACATTCCAGAAGACACGAGAAGGTGACCCACGGAAGGTGGGCCGACCGGTCTGCTACAGGGCCCAAGTTCACCCCCTTTGCGTGACGCACTCCAACCGACCTCTCCAACACGTTTTGGCCCATTTAGGCTCAAGTGCATATGACGAAGGATTTAGTACCACATCGCTTGCTCGAGGTGGAGGGGAGGCCAGGAGCCCCTATATAATAAACCCAGGACCCCCCTAAGGCATCATCATCATCTGGGAGTCTTTGTAGAGGCGTCCCTCGAAGGACAACCTCTCCTCCCTAGAGAATTATGTTTAGATTTTCCAATGTAATAGCTTAGCTCTAGTTGGGAGTTAGGGAGAGCGGAGCTGCGCTCTAGTTCTGGAAGAGTCTTCAGAGATTTGGTATGTCTTTGTATCTTTTCTTTGTAAGACTTATGCTTTAATATATTTATCTTCTCTATTTACTTTATGCTTTATTATATGATTAGTATAGTTGTTATATCTTGGCATGGGATCTTCGCTCGTATTGAGTGCTCTAGTTATGCTAGGTAATTAGAGTAGTAATCGATAGATTAGACATGGTGTTTAGTCTATAGGTTACCTGAGGTTACGCTCAATCCCACGGAATAGTTGTGGTAGCCCCAGGGGTGACAGCTCTGTTAGGCCTTTGTAGTCCACCACGTTCGGGTTGATGTTTCGTAGAGCTTTTGGCAGCCTTCTCCCAACTACCTTTTTCCCAGTCTTCTTCGAAAGTTGGAAAGGACCCGCTGCTCCAAAGTGCCAATGTTTATGACTGCTATATCTTTTCATCTTTGTTACCTAAGAACCCAAGTAATAGAGAAGAACATAGGAACCTTGATCTTTCCCGTTGTCCTCCCACTATAGTTATCTATACATTTATCATGAATTCTATTTGATGTGCTTTCGTTGTCATATATATCATATATCAATTACTCCTGCTTTAGTCTAATTAGTACTCTAAGTTAGTAGATGCATGATAGTGAGTTATCAGATTCTTGACCCTAGCTTCCCTGTGGTAAAATATAAATAACGATCCTGGAATACTCCTGGTAAAATGCTACAATGGTGTTCTGTGCGCTTGCAGAATCTTTCATATTCTCTTTGCGTTAACAAACGTCAACAAGCATTTTTGGCACCGTTGCCGGGGAAGCAATTGGTGTAAAAGATTTTGATAATGATCTTGATGTCTGCTAATTTAGTGTACCACTAGCTTTAGTAGGATTACCCCTTGTTCTGTTGAATGTGGAATAGACAGAACATCAAATGCAATTTTGACCTTATGGCAAGCTTCCACAAGATTGAAGAACCCATGGTGCCTGAATATTCAAGATCCATCATTAATCCTGGAACCCTGCCTTCTCACAGGTTTGTGTATACATATATTATTATTCTAACCATGTGTAGATTGGAGAAAAGGTCGCCGTCACAAGAATTCAACTCCTATCCCATATGACGGATATTTATGCTGCGTCACTCACAAATCCCAGTTGTAAGTCATGGTAAGTATGATCAAGGTGAGACAGTCTTGCTCATGGACTTTAAACTTTATGAGTAGTTATCTTTTTAATTTATTGCATTCCACTGCATGTTTACTTTTAATCCTTCATCCACTCCATTTAGTTAATGTTTTCTCATATTAAGTTCCTCGCATGCATTCATGTCATCTGCATCTAAAAATATATATAAAAAAGAGAATAGGAAAAAATTCCTCACTATGATCATACTCTTTCATCTCTATTTGAATAAATCTCTTTTATGCTCTCATGCTACCTTTGTTTATGCTAGTATATTTTGGTTTCAAAGTATTTCCATTGGGTATTTTCATAGGCTTTTTAAATTAAGCGTGGTGCTTAGGTTAAATAGTCTACCTTAATAAAATTAGACACGGAGTTTGATTTGATTATTGATCTGAAATTAGCTTGTGTAGACATTGGATATTTTGTTGGACTAACCCCTGTAGAGAACTCTAAATACACTTTGGGAAAGTCCTGAGATGAATTCACATCAGAGATGAAGCGAGGCATATGATGAGCTGCATAATGAAGACTCAGCTCATTCAACATGGATGAAAGAACTATGAGTATTAAAGTTTATTTAAGTCTATCTTCTACTGCAAGTTATCTTTTGCCTTGAACAATGTTAAAATGCAGCCAACACATAAAACGTTAGTCTATGCTAAAGTAATCCTAAAATCATCTTTTCATTAGCATGGATGAATAACACATAAGTAGTGGATAACAACCCATGTTTCAAATTCAGTACAATCCTTCGGGTATATGTCCATTAACATTTTGTAGGAGATGAGATTTGCTTGTTCATGGTGTGAACTTGAAGATCCAAAACCCAACCCGTGGATAGACAAAACTCATCATCAGACAAGTCACTAGTGATGTCGAAGGCAACCAAGCTTTCAACCATCCCAAGGCCTAAGCCAGGACACTGATGACGAATAGGATGCAACTCACCTCGTATGGGCCAATCCATTCCTATGCTCATCATTGTCGAAGACATCAACACCGACACCAACAACAAATATCAGGGTGACGATATGCCACTACATTATAACATGCATTTGTGTGTCATCCAAAGGAAGTCTGTTGGTGGTTCACTATGAAGACAAGCAGTGGAAGTTCTCCTGACTACTAATCAATGCAACACAAGAGCTAGTTTGGGGGATGAGGTGGTACGACTTCAACAACAACAAGGTCTACAAATTCAACACATAAACATGTTGTTGAACAAATTTGGGCATCCACCTACTTCACAAGCCAGCTTGGGGGAGACATGATTCTGTTATCCAGATCTTCTTCATGATCAAGGGTGGGAAGGAGAAATCCAGCTTCAAGACACTTTGATCTCCTACTCATCACTTTGATCAGTACAAGCCAGTAGACGCTGCCCCAGCCAAGGAGAAGAATATGATCCATCACTCATTCTTGGAAGATCGTTCTTGAACACCACCAATGTGTCATCTATGTCGGACCTGGAGACGTCCACTTTTGGATCTTCGATCAAAAGAATTGACTACACCACTTATGAGCAGCCGAAGAAAACTAAGAGAAGACGTTGACTCAAGCGATGAAGGAAGAACCAACTGCTAGGGATTGAGGGATACATCATAAAGGACGAAGCCACTGCACTGCAAGAATTAGAAGATGGAGAGATAGTACCTGAGCCTACAAATGAAGAAAATAGCTGACCAAGTCTCCATCATCTGGACCTGTTGAGAACAAGACTCAGTTGGCCCTCTGTGAGATAGACAAGCTAGTCATGAACAACAACCAGCTAAACAAGAGAAGCTTCCACAAGGTGGTTCGACAACATCACTCTTCAATGATAAAGGTAACATTTCAAGGTAAGTGCCATCACTTTAAAAGCTTCTCCTTGATTCTGGTATGCACATAAATAAAGAACCAAACATGTTTAAGTTGCACCTCACATGATCCAACCTAATCAACTCAACATGTTCAGTTCTTTACTCTTTGTTCCTAGCTTTACTCTCTTGAATCTCACTATCTTAACTAAATGAGCTAAAATGTTATGCATCTAACCTTTGGAGGATCCAATCATGAAAAGATCGACACATTATGCATAGATTATCTTTCCTTGGGTTAAGCAATATGATCTGTTAAATATTTTACGATGCTACTTTCATGCTCATCTTTTAATCCTATCACTCATGTTAAGATTAAATAGAACACATAAACAACAAGTTCATCTTGTTCAATGTGCCTATGGTTAGAGAACAATGAACAAAACTTTTGGTTCTGTTGGTGTTTTTCCACCAACAGAGCCTATGCACTTGATCTCTACCATGTCTTTATGAACAGGACAAACTCTTGAGCAAAACATGGAGTTTGTCAACTCTCAAATTCTATAGAGTGAAGGTCCTGGATCTACAAGAATATGCACACTGAGCAAAATGCTGCCAGCTTCAACAACTAATGCTTCACTTCAAATTGCTGGACGGACGAAGAACATGAGTGACACCATATCGAGAGGTGTAGTTATCAAGGTGTTAACACTGGATTTTGGTCAACATTGAGAAGATGACAGGTGGACCTAACGAGCAGTGAGAAGAGCATTCAGTAGACGGCCAAGCGGTCGGTTACTCCATTCAGGAAGTAGATATGACAAGAGAAGCCGATCACGAGGATAATCAACCATGACCGTGACAGATTAAACAGGTATTCAAGAAGCCAGAGGGGTCTGATCTCATTGGTCAGGAGTTGGATTTGGTGGCGTTGTGATGTGGCAAGCAAGCAAAGAAGGCAGTTTAAATATAAATATATATAAAGTATGCACATCTCGACGTCCAGTTCTATATTTAGCATAAATGGCTTCACGATGAAGGAATATGTATAAAGCATGCACATCTCAACGTCCAGTTCTATATTTAGCATAAATGGCTTCACGATGAAGGAAAGGCTAGAAGACGGCGTGCATGTCCAGTGTGCGGAGATGGGCGTATGAGGCATTCGGCAAGTATCCATGCGGTCGGCTAGTTTTCAAGGATTCGGCAATTGCTCATGCGGTCGGCTATTCTGAGAAAAGGGAGTTTCCATTGAAACGACGGAAGCGAGAGCCGATCGGGCAACAAAATTGCGACAATTAAGGCAATAAAGATTCCGAAAGGAGTTGAAGGCCAAGAATATTCTATTTTCCTTTAACGTTTCATAGTCGTGTCCTTTTAGGACTTGTATCGCGTCCAGGGTATAAATATAAACCCTTTGCTATTGTAAAAAGTGTTCACAACCACATCAATACAACCGGCCCCGTGCCATCTTCGAGTCCTTATAGTCGTGTCGTCGAGTTCTTCGAGAGGAATCATCGATCCGTCGACCTCCGTAAGTACCGGCAACCTTGCTATCATGTCTAGTATCATGCGGTGGATTTAGATATGATGCAAGTAGTCTCGTATGTTAAGCTTAGTATCGTGCGGCGGATTTAAGCTTATGACGGGAAGTTTTTACCTATGACTTGTATCATGCGGCGGATGGAGTCATGAGTAAAAATAGTTATCGGCTCTGTTAGATTTGGCAGATCTAATAGATTCATCAAGTTATCATGTGTTATATGTTTTATTCATTTAATTCGTACAACACTTTTTGCCCAATCTAGATTGATCTTCGTTCGGCCTTGTTGCACGAGTTTGCTTGTGCTTTGCTAATTATAAGATCATAATGGCCGAACCGACTTTCAATCTAGGTTGCTACATGTAGTGGGTTCATGCATGCCAATCATGTTTAGGCTTTGATAGAGCTGGGTGCCGTGCGGCAGGTGCAGGTTTTAGATTAGTTTAACCATACTTAGTTTGTATGTTTCTTCTTCATGGACCCCAGTTTAACCATGCTTGGACGTGCGGCAGACTAGCTAGATTGGCCTATGCATATGTTATCTAAATAGATTTGTATTTACAAGTTACCTCTTTTATTCTTTTGTCACGTATGTATTCGGCATTCAGCATGTTTACATGCTTTCTCTTTATACTTGTCGAATGACATCTTAAACCCGTTTCGACAAACAGCTTCTATAGCTGTGTGCCGTCGTGATTGGCTTCCAAAGCCGTACATATGGAACTGTCTGGTTTTTACCCAGCATGTTCCAAGGTATTCTCACATTATATCCCTTGTTGGTTTTCAGGTCAAACTGACTGGCACGTCTCCGGGTTCGATACACCTCGGGCTCCCGATTGAAGCTAGGCTCGTTCGGCTTGCTGTGTGCCCTTGACGCGAGATGTCACGTTTTGCGTCAACACACTTTTTGGCACGCTCGGTGGGACCACAATCGTCTGATCAGAAGTCAGATGCCTATTGGCTTATATTTCATCAACAAGAATCGGCCAAGAAAAAGTCATGGAAAGCAAATATAACAATATTCTATACCTGGCCGATGATTTTGCAATATAAGATTATGCTGATATTTTTCTTAATGGCATTGGTTCCAAGACATCAAGCTGATCTCCTGATTGGAAGTAAGATATATAGAAATCAGTCAAGATTTTATCCTAGGAGGCATATTTATCGTGAGCAAATTGGATAACAGCCTGGTTGACATCCGTGAAAGAGAGAGATCTGTGATCAGTGCTTCCTTGCTTTCAATGGTCACGTGCATGAGCCGACTAAGAGCACATCGAGCCATACAATTGCCAATTCAAGCAGTATTGGCAAAGCAGTATATTGGACAATAGTTAGCTGATTGTGAGTACTTAAGAAGTCAAGAGCCGATCAAGCAAAGGAATAGCAGCCAGGCGATCAAGAAAAATTCTCCACCAATTATTTACTCGGCCAAGGAGTACTGAATCGGATTGAAAAATTGAAGCTTCTATATTTAGTGTCAAACATGCAAACGTTAGCTATTGGTACATGTTAAAAGGAGAAGTATTGGTTGATTTTATCAGAAGCTATGAACAAATTGTCGGTGATGCATCGGCTAAACAAAGAACAACATGCACGTTGTAAAAGGAAGATTTCCATGGAGATGTTCAAAGAGATAAAGTCCAAACTCAGATTTACTTGCATGCTATTATAAATAACTGGTTGATTATCAAGGGATCATATGTCAGCCGAGGGAAGTTGGTCGATAGCTAATTGTCGGTGTTTCGTACCCGGGGTTATCACACCAACGAGTAATATGATCGCGTGCTTCTCTTCCTGGATGGTGATGCAAGAGGACACAAGGATTTATCCTGGTTCGGGCAAAGAAGGCCCTACGTCCTGCGGGGGGGGGATGTTCTTGTATTACTTGCACCTAAGTGCTTGTACAGGGGCGAATACAAGCTCAGTGAGCGTGGACCGGAGTCCGGACTCGTGCCTGTGTGTGGACTCGTGTGTTGTGTCCGTCCTCTCGAATGAGGGCCCTAGTGTCCCCTTTTATAGAGCAAGGGGAGGCCAGGGTTACATAAGGGTATTACAGGTGTCGGGGCGTACGGTGCCCCATACGGAGAAGGGTAGGAACCCTGTCTTGTCGGGGCCACTGGAGCCGATGTGATCGTTGTTGTTGAGGCGTCCTTGGGGCGTGGCTTCCATCCTGGGCGTGGACGTGGTGGCGCGGCGAGGTGGGAGCCGTACAGCACCCATCCCGGAACGCGCAGGACGCGGTGGGGTCCCTCCGGGTCTTGGGTTACCTGTCCTCCAATGACGTGAGAGCAGTTAGGGCTCGAGGGGCGCAGGGCCGGCCTCGAGGTGGCGCCTGCGGGGGGCTCGAGCTCCCGCAGGTATGGGCGAGTCCCGGAACGCCCGGTCGTTCAGAGGGATTCCAGACCTCGAGAGGTGGCTCGAGGGTGCTATAGTGCGGGGTACGACCGAACAGTGCTGTACTGGCGCCCTTTTGCCCATGCTTATGGTGAAAAATGAGGTTTGACTCTGACTCCGGTCACTGTGGCACATGCTGTGTACCAGAGGATGTGACCGGAGTTGGTGACTGCATTGAATGCGCGGTATGGTCCTAGCTGCCGGTGTCCGTGCCACCCGAGGGAGGCGTGAAGCGTCTCGAGGGATAGGCTGCTGCGCCTGAGGGGCTCGAGGTCCCTGCGTGGGGTCTCGAGGTGTGATGTTCGGCTGTGGGGGGCTAGAAAGGTAGTGGAGCGCTTGCCCGAAGCCCGGGGGGCTCGGGCGAGACGGAAAGCGAGTGTGCGCCCGAGGCCTGGCTTGGAGGGCTCGTGCGAGACGGAAAACGAGCGCTCGCCCGAGGCCTGGCTGGGAGGGCTCGGGCGAGACGGAAAACGAGCGCTCGCCCGAGGCCTAACGCGGAGGGCTCGGGCGAGACGGAAAACGAGCGCTCGCCCGAGGCCTGACGCGGAGGGCTCGGGCGAGACGGAGAACGAGTGCTCGCCCGAGGCCTGACGCGGAGGGCTCGGGTGAGACGGTGTGCGCCCGAGGCCTGGCTTGGAGGGCTCGGGCGAGACGAAAAACGAGTGTGCGCCCGAGGCCTGACTTGGAGGGCTCGGGCGAGACGGAAAATGAGCGCTCGCCCGAGGCCTGACGCGGAGGGCTCGGGCGAGATGGAGAACGAGCGCTTGCCCGAGGCCTGGCCTGGAGGGCTCGGGCGAAGCGGAGAACGTGCGCCGGCACGTGGCTTGACTTGCTGGGCTTATTAACTGGTGTTCTAGGTTTAACTTATGCATTGATTGGGGGTACCCCTTTGGCGTTCCACCGACAGTAGCCCCCGAGCCCTTGTTCGAGTGCTTGCACTCGAGCAGGGGCTCCAGATTGGGATCTCGATGGATCGCTAACTGGTCTCGAGGGTTTTGTCGATTTGATTCCGTGGGTGTCGTGCGAGCGACACCCGTGGGTGTAGCCCTCGAGGCCACGGGGGAGTGGTCAGAATTCCCTCGTGGGCTTCCCGAAGAACCCTCCGTCGTTTGGGAACCTTCTGCCCAGTGGGCGCGCCTTTTTAGGCGGAAATCGTCAGGGAGCGGAGCTCGTGGCGCCGTGTGTACCTGTCAACAGGCTCCAAATGTGGTTTGATAGTCTCATTAAATGCTTGCAGTTACCTTTCCTTTGTCGTGGGAGGCACCGTCCGAGGCTTGGCTCGAAGGTCTCGGGCGAGACGGAGAACGAGCGATCGTTCGAGGTCTGGCCTTGAGGGCTCAGGCGAGACAGAGGACGAGCGTTCGCCCGAGGCCTGAAAATCTCATGTTCACACAAAGAAAAGAGATTAGTCGTAACTGTCCGAGTTTTTAGACCCTCTTTCGTCGAGGGGTGCCAGGCTGAATCGACTGGCCGGCTCCTCGAGCTGTCCGGCATGCCGATTGCCCTGGCTTGTCATCCCGCGAGTCCTTTCGATCGAATGCGAGGGGGGATGCCTCGTACTACCCCGAGTGGGCGAGTATCGAGGTTCCCGGTGAGCTGGTAACGGGGAATCCAAGTGAGAGCTCGTGCCCCGTTCGATAGGGGTCGACTGTGGCCCGGAGGCGGTCTCATAAAGCATGGGTGCTCAGTCTGCAGGAGTGCCGGGTCCATTCGATAGGACCCGGTGGCTCGATGCCTCCCTCCGAGGGGATCTCACTGCACGTCGAGCTCCCCGCCTTGGATACACGTGAGGGGCCTCGAGGGCTCGGCCCTCGAGTAATGCCGCGAGTGGCGCCCCTTGGTGTCCCTGACTCGGGTGCTCGAAGCTGGCTGTCGAACCCTCTTCGAGGGCCAGCCTTCGCTGCTTCGAGGCTTAGGGCCAGGGCCCGTTTTTACCTTTGTGAAGAAGCCTCCGTCGTCTGGAAATCCTTCTGCCCGTTGGGCGCGCCTTTTTAGGCGGAAACTGTCGGGGAGGGCGGCGGACGCGAAGCCGGAGCGACGGTCGTGGCGGGCCCGGGTAGTGGAGCGAACGGAGAGCTGCCGCGTGTTCCCGGCATCCGGCTCGAGACATAGTTAGGCGGGCGCATTAAATGCTATGCGTTTACCTCTTTCGTCGCCGTGGGAGACTTCGTCCGAGGCCTGGCTCGGAGGGCTCGGGCGAGACGGAGAACGAGCATTCGTCCGAGGCCAGGGTCGTCGAGGCCCCTGGGGAGGCCTTGGCTCGGTTTTTTGAAGAGGACGTGGGGCTTCCACCAGCAGCGTCCTCGGCGCCTGAAGACCCCTTGGTGGTTGCTCCTGCGGACGAGCCTCAAGAGGAGAGACAAAGTTAGTTTGGGCCGCCGAGCCCTTGCGTTGTGTCCTCCGTGGGAGGATATTTTTGTGAGAAGGAACATGCTCGCGGCCCTCGAGGCCTAATGTAAAAACATTTTCGCATTTCATTCTTTGTTGCCTGTTTTGATAAAGCGAGCGAAAACGTAAGTCTCGGGGGCGTCGGGCGTCGGGTCGGAGACCCTTCTCCTGATAGCCCCCGAGGCCTCGGAGGAGTGGGAAGGACTCCTTCAAGGGCTTTCGGGGTGAGAGCCCGAGGTGATATTGAAATATCTTTGCGCTCGAGTTTTCTTATTTTTCTTTGCCTGAGTTTTGCTTCGACTATGTTTTCGACATGGACTTGAGTCCTTCGAGGGTGGGAGAGAGTGGAGGTACCGTAGCCCGGGGGCGTAGGCGAGCTCCCGTCTCGACACTCTTGGTCCTTAGGGAGCCCAAGGTGTTTTCTTCTTAGTCGTGAGGCGCGTTCAAGGCATAGAAAAATAACAAAACGTCGAGTTTAGAAAACGTGCGAGGTTTTTGGGAACTTTAGGGGGGATCACCTGGCTAGCTCGCGAGGAAGTCTTGACTCTGATAAGACAGAGTCAAGGCTACCCCGGTTTTGAATGAAACAAAGAACTTGGAAATGAACTTTTATTCATTCGAAACGCGAAATTTGTACAAAGTACGAGAAATGTACGAAGCCTCGAGGCTTTAGGGATAGAAAACAACGTAGCTGTTCGATGTTCCGAGCTGGAGTCGGGCTCGGAATTGTTTTCGTGGGGCAGCGCTGAAGGTCGAAGGCCGAGCCCCCGAGTCCGGTTCGAGGAGGGGCGTCGAAGGTCAAGCCTCCGAGTTCGGCTCGAGGAGGGGCGTCGAAGGGACGTCGAGCCCCCGAGTCCGGCTCGAGGTGGGGCGTCGAAGGTCGAGCCCCCGAGCCCAGCCCGATGTGGGGCGTCGAAGGTCGAGCCCCCCGAGTCTGGCTCGAGGGGCGGCGTCGTGCATGGGTGCCGACTTAGCCAGCTCGTCTGCGGCGGGCGCCCACGCGCACTTCTTCGTCGTCGTCGTCCTCGTCGTCGTGCCTTGCCTTCTGTCCTTTGCCTTGGCCCGCGGAGTGGCCAAAGAAGGCCCCCACTGCCTCGCTGCCGGAGGCGAAGCTGGTGACCTGATCCATCAAGTCTTCGATCGTCCTGGGACGGTAGCGCCCTAACTCGTGGACCAGCTTTTGGCACGTCGTGCCTGCGAGGAACGCTGAGATGACCTCCTTATCAGGTATGTGAGGGAGCTCGAGGCGCTGCTTCGAGAACCGCCGAGCGAAGTCGCGGAGGGGTTCGTCCGCTGCCTGCCTGCAACGTCGCAGATCCCAGGAGTTGCCTGGGCGCGCACAAGTCCCCTTGAAATTCCTGTCGAAGACCCTGACTAGGTCGGCCCAGTCATGGATCTGATCCGGCGGGAGCCCCTCGAGCCACCGGCGGGCGGTGTCTGAGAGGTAAAGTGGGAGTTGGCGTATGATCACACGGTCGTCGCCCTTCGCTCCGCCCAGTTGGCAGCCTAGGCGGAAGTCTGAGAGCCAGAGCTTGGGCTCGACCTCACCGTCATACTTTATGACGTTGGTCGGTGGTCGAAAGCGGTCGGGGAGGGTCGAGCTGCGGATGGCTCGGCCGAAGACCCTGGGGCCCGGGGGCCCGAGGGTTTGCCGGCTGTCCGCGACCCGCTTTTGGGCTAGTCTGGCTTGAGGGGCGTCCGGCTGGCGGACCGACGTCTCGTGCTTGCTGCGGGGTGCGTCTGCTGGCTTCTCCGAGGCTGCCCTGCGCTGGCGCGAGGCCGAGCTCTCGGCTATCTGCACAGCGGCCATTTCGAGGAGGCTCTTTACTTCCCCAAGCATGCGTCTGGCGTCGGGGTTGGAGACGGTGGGCAGATCGCGGAGCAGCATTGCGGCCGCCACCACGTTTTGCCCGGCTCGTGGGAAGCACACCTCGGGGCGTGCTGGCGCCCCGTCCTCGAGGGTCCGTCGGTGGGCATCTCGAGCCCGACCTCGAGCTCCGGCTCCTCGAGGCTGGGGTGGTTCCCGCATCAGAGTTTGCTGGAGCTGCAACAGGCGTTGTCGTTCCTCCTCGGTCTTGGTGATTGCCTCCGGCACCTGTGCGAGTTGCGCCGCCCGGCTGTCGTCGTGTTGAGGTGGTGCAACCGGGGCCGAGGATTTGCTTCTTGCCTGAACGCGCGAACCGCCTGCCGTAGCCACGTCGTTGGGCGCTCCGAGGTTGGGCTTTGGCCTGACATCGTCGTCGTCGTCGTCCTCGGCATCGCTCACCACCCCCTCGAGCTGGAAGCACTCCCTGGTGGGATACCAGACGTGCCGGTCCGCACGTGTGACGGACGCGAACTTGCTGGGGGAGCGCGCCCGCGCCCTGGAGGTCGCCGGCCGCGTGCCGGGCAGGTTTCCCCTCAGGGATTCTGCGCCGGCCGCGGGGAAGTGGGCGTACGCCGCCGGCACCGCCTGTGCGTGGCGACGACGGTGACCACGGCGCCGCTCGCGAAGTGGCGACGCGTGGTGGTGCAGACGACGCGTCATGCCCCCCGCGCGGGGTGGTGTGACACGCCTTCCGCTCGGGCCCTCCGTGGAGAGCGGGGTCAGCTCGTTGCCGTTGCCGGCGGCTAGGGACTCAAGGTTCCCGAACCAGACGACGGCACCGGCAGAGAACGAAGGAGTAGAAGAAGCCATCCAGGAGATAGCGAGAAAATGACTCGGACACGCGCTTCCCCTACCTGGCGCGCCAACTGTCGGTGTTTCGTACCCGGGGGTATCACACCAACGAGTAATATGATCGCGTGCTTCTCTTCCTGGATGGTGATGCAAGATGACACAAGGATTTATCCTGGTTCGGGCAAAGAAGGCCCTACGTCCAGCGGGGGGATGTTCTTGTATTACTTGCACCTAAGTGCTTGTACAGGAGCGAATACAAGCTCAGTGAGCATGGACCGGAGTCCGGACTCGTGCCTGTGTGTGGACTCGTGTGTTGTGTCCGTCCTCTCGAATGAGGGCCCTGGTGTCCCCTTTTATAGAGCAAGGGGAGGCCAGGATTACATAAGGGTATTACAGGTGTCGGGGCGTACGGTACCCCATCCGGAGAAGGGTAGGAACCCTGTCTTGTCGGGGCCACTGGAGCCGATGTGATCGTTGCTGTTGAGGCGTCCTTGGGGCGTGGCTTCCATCCTGGGCGCGGACGTGGTGGCGCGGCGAGGTGGGAGCCGTACAGCACCCATCCCGGAATGCGCAGGACGCGGCGGGGTCCCTCCGGGTCTTGGGGTACCTGTCCTCCAATGACGTGAGAGCAGTTAGGGCTCGAGGGGCGCAGGGCCGGCCTCGAGGTGGCGCCTGCGTGGGGCTCGAGCTCCCGCAGGTATGGGCGAGTCCCGGAACGCCCGGTCGTTCAGAGGGATTCCAGACCTCGAGAGGTGGCTCGAGGGTGCTATAGTGCGGGGTATGACCGAACAGCGCTGTTCTGGCGCCCTTTTGCCCATGCTTATGGTGAAAAATGAGGTTTGACTCTGACTCCGGTCACTGTGGCACATGCTGTGTACCAGAGGATGTGACCGGAGTTGGTGACTGCATTGAATGTGCGGTATGGGGCCAGCTGCCGTTGTCTGTGCCGCCCGAGGGAGGCGTGAAGCGTCTCGAGGGATAGGCTGCTGTGCCTGAGGGGCTCGAGGTCCCTGCGTGGGGTCTCGAGGTGTGATGTTCGGCTGTGGGGGGCTAGAAAGGTAGTGGAGCGCTTGCCCGAAGCCCGGGGGGCTCAGGCGAGACGGAAAGCGAGCGTGCGCCCGAGGCCTGGCTTGGAGGGCTCGGGCGAGACGGAAACGAGTGTGCGCCCGAGGCCTGGCTTGGAGGGCTCGGGCGAGATGGAAAACGAGCGCTCGCCCGAGGCCTGGCTTGGAGGGCTCGGGCGAGACGGAAAACGAGCGCTCGCCCGAGGCCTGACGCGGAGGGCTCGGGCGAGACGGAAAACGAGCGCTCGCCCGAGGCCTGACGCGGAGGGCTCGGGCGAGACAGAGAACGAGTGCTCGCCCGAGGCCTGACGCGGAGGGCTCGGGTGAGACTGAAAGCGAGTGTGCGCCCGAGGCCTGGCTTGGAGGGCTCGGGCGAGACAGAAAACGAGTGTGCGCCCGAGGCCTGGCTTGGAGGGCTCGGGCGAGACGGAAAACGAGCGCTCGCCCGAGGCGTGACGCGGAGGGCTCGGGCGAGACGGAGAACGAGCGCTTGCCTGAGGCCTGGCCTGGAGGGCTCGGGCGAAGCGGAGAACGTGCGCCGGCACATGGCCTGACTTGCTGGGTTTATTAACTGGTGTTCTAGGTTTAACTTATGCATTGATTGGGGGTACCCCTTTGGCGTTCCACCGACACTAATTATCTGCATGTCTTCTTTGGAATTGGTTATTCAGGAAAAGAATCGGTGGATACAACAGCACAAAAAAATATACTAATTGGCCGATATGCGTACAGGAATCGGCTGGAGTTATCATTGTCGCGCGACGGATCAACCCCGAATATTGAGGATATTCAGAGTATATTTTTCTAGCATTGATATAGTTAGCCGAAAATCAAGGTATCAGACGACAGTTGATTAAGGCATGGTGATGAGGCAAGAGGACTGAATTGTTTATTTGATTAATAGAATTAATCAAGTGATAATCGAGCTTTTGTTGACATGTCCAAGCATGATAAATCAAGACATTATAATAGCCAGACTTGAAACCCGCGTTCGGCTGAACAGCAACATGTTAACGACTGAAATTTCTTCGACCTTCCCCGATTTGCCGATAACTTGGTTCACCATGCAATCATGCTCACGACAACTACTCGGTATTGCTGAATACACAGATCATCCCCGTACATGAGTATTTGCTGTCCAAACCAATGAGAGCTGATCACTTTGTAAGACGAAATCGGCTATGAGGTTAGAGAATCTTTCCACGTAAGACAAAGGGAAGGAAATATAGAAAGAAATATATGCAGCTACAAGATCTGAAGCAGCCAGTCATTTGCAGAAGAAGGATTGACGTTTATGATTGGTTTCAAATATTTTCAACCCGTATTCGGCGAAGACGTCTCGGATGAGAGAAAGGAGGACACCAGTGAATCATCGATTACGCCGCTGTGACTACGTGTCGGGGGGCCTGAGATCAACACGCACACATCGTACAGCATCGAGCGATCCATCGTGAAGAAGGACAAAACAAATGGCTGCTTCATCTTCAACGGTGGTTTGTGTAATTTTACCCTCGCTTCTCTAATAGTTTCAGAGCTTAAAATTAAAATCATTAAAAAGCGAAACCTCTCATGTTGCGTCTTCGCACTAAAAAAAACCTAAAAAAATTCCACTCTATGAATATGTGATATAAATATTTTGGGTTATCCATTGTTGAAATGATAAATAGATGCTCTGTTTTATATTTCACCTGTGTCTGGTTTACAGCTTTGATTTCTTTAAGATTTGGGTCTAATGGTTATTATATTTATCTTGAAGTCTTTGAAATTTATGGGTTGCATAGAATTTAAACTTTGTCTGAAAGTAGTTGTGGGATATGAATAGAGGTAGAATTTGCTATGACATTATTCTGAGAGATACTTGAAATTTGGAGATTTGATGAAATAATAAAATTTACTTAATGTCATATTGAGCAATGTCAAATCATCATGACTACTAGTTGAGATTATAGTCATATTCTCAAGATCAAGATTCACATACACGTTATAAACTAATAAGTGTTTTGCATGTGCATTCTCTCTCTGATTAAAAATATGAGGCTATTCTATAAATCTCAGAAATAAAAACGACGGACACGTGTCCACCAGAACTGAGAAGGAAAAAAAAAGGTCAAGTGACCACCCAAATAAAAATATGAAAAAGAAAAAAGGTCAAGTGACCGCCAAATAAAATAAAAGATGGCCGAAGGCCCAGTAGCCTCATAATTTTAAAAAGTAGTGAGAATGACATATGCAAAAGAAAAAGTAATAAAAATATTCACTTGCACTTCTTGATCTAGGTTTATGGCTTGTATCTCCTTATGGTCGAGTCTTTGACTTTGCGATATTATGTGATACGATTTTATATAAAGATAATGATAAAAACTCCGGATGAAAAGTGATCAAGGGGTAAAAGATAAGAATTTCTGTAGCTATTCTATTTTGCAATCGCTTGAGGATTCAGTGAGATCTAAAGCCCCATAATTAAAGATGCGGATGGATGAGTAAGGTACCATTTTATTCAAGTTTAAAAGAAATCTTGGTTATAAAATATGATACTTTTGAGATGTAGTCGGCATTGCAGCATCTTCTGATCAATAAAATAGAAGAACTATAATATTTATACACATATGCATTTGTAACTAACTTGTTTCCACATGTATTGGAGAATTATTGTTTTACAGGCAAAATTGTGGAAACATGGTGAGAAAATATTATTTCTATCAGTGGATTTATTGGCCTTTTGAAGAAGACCAACAGAGATCAAATAGTTCGAATCATGACAATTCATACTCCGAACTAGGGGGGCCTGTGTTAACACTGGATTTTGGTCAACATTGAGAAGATGACAGGTGGACCCAACGAGCAGTGAGAAGAGCATTCAGTAGACGGCCAAGCGGTCGGTTACTCCATTCAGGAAGTAGATATGATAAGAGAAGCCGATCACGAGGATAATCAACCATGACCGTGACAGATTAAACGAGTATTCAAGAAGCCAAAGGGGTCTGATCTCATTGGTCAGGAGTTGGATTTGGTGGCGTTGTGATGTGGCAAGCAAGCAAAGAAGGCAGTTTAAATATAAATATATATAAAGCATGCACATCTCGACGTCCAGTTCTATATTTAGCATAAATGGCTTCACGATGAAGGAATATGTATAAAGCATGCACATCTCAACGTCCAGTTCTATATTTAGCATAAATGGCTTCACGATGAAGGAAAGGCTAGAAGACGGCGTGCATGTCCAGTGTGCGGAGATGGGCGTATGAGGCATTCGGCAAGTATCCATGCGGTCGTCTAGTTTCCAAGGATTCGGCAATTGCTCATGCAGTCGGCTATTCTGAGAAAAGGGAGTTTCCATTGAAATGACGGAAGAGAGAGCCGATCGGGCAACAAAATTGCGACAATTAAGGCAATGAAGATTCCGAAAGGAGTTGAAGGCCAAGAATATTGTATTTTCCTTTAACGTTTCATAGTCGTGTCCTTTTAGGACTTGTATCGCGTCCAGGGTATAAATATAAACCCTTAGCTATTGTAAAAAGTGTTCACAACCACATCAATACAACCGGCCCCGTGCCATCTTCGAGTCCTTATAGTCGTGTCGTCGAGTTCTTCGAGAGGAATCATCGATCCGTCGACCTCCGTAAGTACCGGCAACCTTGCTATCATGTCTAGTATCATGCGGTGGATTTAGATATGATGCAAGTAGTCTCGTATGTTAAGCTTAGTATCGTGCGGCGGATTTAAGCTTATGATGGGAAGTTTTTACCTATGACTTGTATCATGCGGCGGATGGAGTCATGAGTAAAAATAGTTATCGGCTCTGTTAGATTTGGCAGATCTAATAGATTCATCAAGTTATCATGTGTTATATGTTTTATTCATTTAATTCGTACAACACTTTTTGCCCAATCTAGATTGATCTTCGTTCGGCCTTGTTGCACGAGTTTGCTTGTGCTTTGCTAATTATAAGATCATAATGGCCGAACCGACTTTCAATCTAGGTTGCTACATGTAGTGGGTTCATGCATGTCAATCATGTTTAGGCTTTGATAGAGCTTGGTGCCGTGCGGTAGGTGCAGGTTTTAGATTAGTTTAACCATGCTTGGTTTGTATGTTTCTTCTTCATGGACCCCAGTTCGGCTAGTTTGCCGATTCTGGTTAAGCTTACATGAGTAATGAGTATATATAGATCTGTTCGGATGTATGTGTGCTTTTAGCTTCTTATAATTAGATCGTATCATGCGGTGGATTAATCTAATTATAAGGAGTGGTGTAGATTTATATCAAGTGGTATCATGCGGTGGATTAGCTTTGCTTGAGTTTATGCCTGACGGGTTTATGAAGGCTGGACATGCGGCAGACTAGCTGGATTGGCCTATGCATATGTTATCTGAATAGATTTGTATTTACAAGTTACCTCTTTTATTCTTTTGTCACGTATGTATTTGGCATTCAACATGTTTACATGCTTTCTCTTTATACTTGCCGAATGACATCTTAAACCCGTTTCGACAAACAGCTTCTATAGTTGTGTGCCGTCGTGATTGGCTTCCAAAGCCGTACATATGGAACTGTCTGGTTTTTACCCAGCATGTTCCAAGGTATTCTCACATTCTATCCCTTGTTGGTTTTCAGGTCAAACCGACTGGCACGTCTCCGGGTTCGATACACCCCGGGCTCCCGATTGAAGCTAGCCTCGTTTGGCTTACTGTGTGCCCTTGACGCGAGACATCACGTTTTGCGTCAACACAAGGTCTACATATCAGGATCAAATGACGCACCTCAGGAATGAACATGGTGAGAAGTCCTGTTCAGAGGATTTAAAACATTGAACCCTCGCCGAAAGGTAAAATCGGTAGTTATCCATATTTATCTTTTCTGCATTAGTTTCTCTTTTGCATGTTTACTTCTCATCATTATTCCTCCATAGCATATTTACTTTTCTGCATTAGCATTGCATAAAAAAAGAGAGGAAAATATTTTACTTTTTGCACTGCATCATAAAACTTAAAGCCCCATGTGAATAATTCTGTGGTGTGTAAAAACCCACATGAAAAATTCACCGTGGTGGCATAAAAACAAAAATAAATATGCAAACATTCATCCTATTGCATTTTCTCTTGCATCATAAAAAATATTAAAATATAAAAATATTGAGAAAACGATCTTACTGAAACTCTAGACAACTAAGGCGTGAGTGGCCAACCACTAATGCTTAATCTATTCCACAAGTTTTGTTGTCTATTTGAGTTTCACAGGATTAAAGACCAAGAAAAGCTGACGAGCAAGTGGATGTTCCATCCACTGTCGGAGCACTATCCAACAACCATCAATATCAATCAAAGCTCTGATAGAGGAAGTACATTTCCACCGCCAATCCGCTACATTGCAAGATCGAACGACTACGTCAACATTCAGCTTGGGAGAAGCACCCCCGTGTATCAGGCTCACCCTTAAAAAGAAAAAGAACAAAAATATTCGGGCACATGAAGGTTCGATGCGATCGAAGGGATTAGCTTGGGGGAGGTGCACCCCCGTTATCTTCGTGATTCAGGTATGTCTTACTATTATCTTAGTGTTTTTTAAGTAATAGGTTATATTGTGTTAGATTAAATAAATAAAGCATGTCTAATCTGAAGAACTCTCCCTCTAATTTCTTAAAATGGAAATGATGAATAGTTGCTCTATTGTATTTCTTTCTAGTACCTAGCTTTTAAGCATGAGTTCTCCTAATTAATAATGCTTTAAAATAAAATTAAACACATGGGTAGCAAATGCTTGATCCAGAGTCTAGGTAATTGACAGATATGATATGTGATGATCTGAGCTACTGTTATCTTGTTCTAAAACAACACTAGAGTTCTGGAGAATTTCTAATATTAATATGATCAATAGTTGCATTGAGTTAAATTAAGATTTGTTGACCCTGTGAGAAGTTATCATACTATTGAATTGAGATCACTTACACATTTCATCCATCCTCCGCATAAATGCTCATGATTATCTATTGTTATCCTCTCAAAAGTTTGTTGGAAGCATGTGGCTATTAAAAAAATGAGAGAAAGAAAAGAAGAAAAAAAAATCCGAGGAAATAAAAAGGGACAACTGTCCGAAACCTCAAAAAGATAGATCCCGAGGAAATAAAAAGGGACAAGTGTCCGGAACCTCGAAGAAAAAAAAGAGAAAAAAAAGAGAGAATAGAAAAAATATATGAATATCAGAAAAAATGGGCACGTGCCCGATAGTAGAATTAGCCTGATAGCCATGTGTTTCTAATAGACAAAAGAGAGTGATATATTCAAAAGAGCATCCGCCTCCATTTTCCATACACATGCACTTCTTGATTCAATGGTATGGTTGACTTTCTCTTTGGATCCATTGTTTAATTTGGCAACATATGTTCTTAAGCTTTTTGAAAATTCACAAAAACTCCGGGATAATGGTGAATGAAAGAGCAAGAGACATAGTGCTTGATTTGATCGTTCTATCGTTCAATTACTCAATATTCAAGGTAAAGTACTAAGCCCCGTGATAAATAATATGATATCTTTTTCTAATCCAAATGAGAACTTTTGTTTGAATGCATGTGTACTTGTTAGAAGTGCAGATATTGCAGCAACTCCTGATCCATTGTTGAGTTTGACTTTGCTAAGGGACTAGCAAAGGGTAAGCTTGGGGGAACTTGTTTACGGTCCTTAATGTCAATATTATACCATCAACTAATGCATAGAATGACATGAAATGAACCATAAAGCATAGTTGTAGGGTTTGGAACTAACAAGTTCCATGAGTTTTGGTGCTCTCACTTGTTTTGTACGATATCCATGTTTTTACCATATAAAAGTATCTCAAGTGATGAAACAGAGCACACCATTGCGAAGACCTCGTCGAGACGATCGAAACGGACATATGATTTGCTATATTTGGAGTCCTGGAGCGAGAGTCCTCGATGGATACGACTTGGAAGATTCTAGAACATTCCAGAAGACACGAGAAGGTGACCCACGGAAGGTGGGACCCACCTGTCATAGAGACAGACCGGTCGGTCTCCCTCCTGGGCCGACCGGTCTGCTACAGGGCCCATTTAGGCCCAAGTGCATATAACGAAGGATTTAGTACCACATCGCTTGTTCAAGGTGGAGGGGAGGCCAGGAGCCCCTATATCATAAACCTAGGACCCCCCTAAGGCATCATCATCATCTGGGAGTCTTTGTAGAGGCGTCCCTCGAAGGACAACCTCTCCTCCCTAGAGAATTAGGTTTAGATTTTTCAATGTAAAAGCTTAGCTCTAGTCGGGAGTTAGGGAGAGCGGAGCTGCGCTCCGGTTCCGGAAGAGTCTTCAGAGTTTTGGTATATCTTTGTATCTTTTCTTTGTAAGACTTATGCTTTAACATATTTATCTTCTCTATTTACTTTATGCTTTATTATATGATTAGTATAGTTGTTATATCTTGGCATGGGATCTTCGCTCGTATTGAGTGCTCTAGTTATGCTAGGTAATTAGAGTACTAATCGATAGATTAGACATGGTGTTTAGTCTATAGGTTACCTGAGGTTGCGCTCAATCCCACGGAATAGTTGTGGTAGCCCCAGGGGTGACAACTCTGTTAGGCCTTTGTAGTCCACCACGTTTAGGTTGATGTTTCGTAGAGCTTTTGGCAGCCTTCTCCCAACTACCTTTTTCCCCGTCTTCTTCGAGAGTTGGAAAGGACCTGCTGCTCCAAAGTGCCAATGTTTATGACTGCTATATCTTTTCATCTTTGTTACCTTAGAACCCAAGTAATAGAGAAGAACATAGGAACCTTGATCTTTCCCGTTGTCCTCCCACTATAGTTATCTATACATTTATCATGAATTCTATTTGATGTGCTTTCGTTATCATATATATCATATGTCAATTACTCCTGCTTTAGTCTAATTAGTACTCTAAGTTAGTAGATGCATGATAGTGAGTTATCAGATTCTTGACCCTAGGTTCCCTGTGGTAAAATATAAATAACGATCCTGAAATACTCCCGGTAAAATGCTACAATGGTGTTCTATGCGCTTGCAGAATCTTTCTTATTCTCTTTGCGTTAACAAACGTCAACAGACGCGGACGCCGGAGCGGGCATCGGAGGCTCAGGATTCGTCTGGTGGGGCGACCGGTGCGCCCAAGTCGCGGGAGGAGTCCTCGTGCGGTGGCGCGCGTCCACGCTCTCGTCGCTTCTCTCGGGCGAGGAAAGTGTCGGGCATGTAAGTATCCCCTGGTCATCTTGTGTAGTGTTACCTGGTCGGATTGGCGTGGCGACAACATATCCGTGCCCTTCGCAGGTCAGCTGATGCCGAGGAGGTGCCGGGCACCGAGGGCGGTGGTCGGAGGGAGGCAAGCCCTCCGGTGGGTGCAGATGCCGGCGGGTCGGCGAAGTCGGCCACACCGGAGGAGACGTCGAAGGCGGCAGAGGACGTCGAGGCGTCCGAAGTCCCCGAGCCTCGGGAGGCGGAGCGGCCGGAGGCGTTCGAAGTCCCCGAGCCTCGAGAGGCAGAGCGGCGGGCGTCCCCAACGCCTGGGGCCAGTTCTGGAGGAGGCGGAGCGGCGGGAGGCGCCGCGGCACTGGTGGCCGGGTCCTTGGGCCGTCGAGCCCAAGGGACGAAGAGGAAGGTGGCGCCGCCTGCCTCGCCGGAGATCGAGGAGATCGAGCGTCCGGAGGAGGACCCAAATCAGCGTCCAGTCCGTCGTTTTCGCATGGACGGCGACGTGGTCGTCGAAGTTGACGATGAGGCGGCGAGCGCGGCGACAGACGCCGTTATTGGAGACGCGTCGAAGCTACTGGAGAGGATCCAGGTGAGCACATTCACCTCTTCATGTTTGCTTCCGAAAGGGTCTTGTTTATCCTGGTCGTCGTGTGTCTGCAGCACCTGTTGAAGGTCGGGGAGGAGCGTAAGCTCGCCATTGACCGGATGGCGCCGATGGCCGAGGAGAACGAGCGGCTCCGGGCGGAGGTAAGGCGCTTCGAGGGCCAGTTCGCTGGCTTGGAGGCGCATCTGGAGGATGCCCACGCACGTTCTCGGGAGCTTGAGGAGATCATCCAGCAGCAGGGGCAGGAGAATTTCCAGCTTCAGCTACGGGCCGACAAGGCCGGCGAGTTTGCCGCACGTGAGTTGACGACGCTGCACTTCCTTTTGCTTAGTACGCCATCCGGTCGGAGTCCAGAATCATGGAGTTATGTTCGCAGAGGCGATGAGAAGCGTCTCCTGGCCGAGGAGAAGGCGAAGTCCGACGAGGAGCTGCGAAAGTGGCAGACCATGCACGCCGGTAAGTCTTCTCGGTCAAGCGAGGTCGGAGGTGGTCGTCGTCTTACCCGTTGTTTTGGCATTTGCAGTTTACCAAGAAAATGTGAAAATGCAATTTGCAGATCTGCAGCGACGTATCGATGGTTACCATGAGCGCTTCTGGTCGCTGGCGGAGGAGGTGGCCCCGTTGGTGCAGTGCATCAATGAGGAGCCTTTCTTAACGGCGGAGAAGGAGCGGCGGATCGGCGACCATGTCGTCCAGAAGGTGCATGGCTTGTGGGGGCGCTTCCAGGCGTACACCAAGGCGGTGGCGCAGAGTGTGGCGGCTCATGGCCTCACCATTCTTCGTTCGCATTATCCGCGGATGGAGATGTCTAGGCTGGGCGCTGGCTTTGCGGCGAACACGTCAGAGGCCAAGATGGAGCATCTGGAGGAAGAAGCCGAGCCTGCCGCCGAAGCCCTCGTCGGAGGTGTAGACTTGTTCGGTTCTGGGCACCAGTAGTTTGCATATTAGAAGATAGTCTGTAAATAGACTCTTGGGCAAACTGAATCAAAACTTGAAGCGAGTTGGCGTGTTTTGTTCGTTCCCCGAATTTCGCAGACCCAATAGTCATGAGCCGTAGCGATGAACAGTTCGGCCTTGGGTTATCCCAGGATCCATAGCATAGAGCGCGGAGCTCGTTTGCGCGTAGGAGTTAGTGGCGTCTCCCAAGGAACCTCTGCTGGCATCCCATAGCGCAGAGGGCGGGCGCTCATGCACGCGTAGGGAGGTACCCCGGCTAGGGTCTTTTCCGAGAGGCTCGATCATGGCGTGACAAGGGCGAATGGCGACCGTTGTCGAGCGCGTGGGTGGCGCGAATGCGAGGCACTGAGCATATAGCCTCAGAATTCTCAGCCCAAGTTAGTCTTTCCTTCATAGCGCATAGGGCGGGCGCTCATGCACGCATAGAGAGGTCAGGAAATCCCCTGGGAGAACTGTTGGCCACCGTAGCACAGAGGGCGGGCGCTCATGCACGCGTCCGATGGTGACAATAGCCCCGGCTCTGAGTTTTCATTGGCATTAGTCAGGATGCTTGAAGACCGAATGGAGAATGTGCGCATAACCGACACATACAGGCGCTGGACGTATAGCCTCCGGAGGTCTCAGCCCAAGCTTAGCCTTCCCTTCGTAGCGCAGAGGGCGGGCGCTCATGCACGCGTAGAGAGGTCGGGACATCACTTGGCAGGACTATTGGCTGCCGTAGCGCAGAGGGCGGGCGCTCATGCACGCGTCTGGCGGTGGCAGTAGCCCCTGCTCTGAGTCTCCTTTAGTAGCAGCTAGGCTGTTTGGAGAAATTGGCGAGTCATCCATAGACGGGTTGGAGAGGTCGGTGAGCCGTCCGGAGAGGGGTGGAGAGGTCGGCGAGCCATCCGGAGATGGGTGGAGATGTCGGCAAGCCGTCCGGAGACGGGTGGAGATGTCGGGGAGCCATCCAGAGACGGGTGGAGATGTCGGCGAGCCGTCTCTTAAGCGTAGAATTTTCTAAGGTGCTCGATACTCCAGGAGTTGGGCACTTTGATGCCTTCGAGGTCGGCGAGATGATAGGCGCCTGGTCAGGTGACCTCTTTCACCGTGTAGGGATCGTCCCAATGTGAAGATAGTTTGTGCAGGCCGTCGGTCTTGAGTTTCCGCTTGAGGACGAGGTCGCCGACGACGAAGGATTGATCTTTTACGTTGCGGTTATAGTAGCGGTGAACACCTTCGAGGTACTTGGCGGTGCGGAGGCAAGACGCCAAACGTTCTTCTTCGAGGCGGTCCAGGTCATCGCGGCGAGCCTGGTCGAAGGCTTCTTCATTGTAATTTTCTAAGCGCGGGGAGCGGAAGACGACGTCTGCGGGGATGACTGCTTCGGAGCCGAAGATCATGAAGTATGGCGAAATGTTGGTGTTGCGACTGGGTTGAGTCCGGAGACCCCAGAGTACGGAAGGGAGTTCGCGCATCTAGCGACCAGGGTGCTTTTCGTCCTTCTGGTAAAGGCGCTTCTTCAGGGCGTCGAGGACCATGACGTTGGCGCGTTCGACCTGGCCATTTGCTCGAGGATGGGCAACAGAGACATACTTGCTGAGGACACTGCGCCCTTTGCAGAAATCCCAAAAGACGTTGCCGGTGAAGTTGGAGCCGAGGTCGGTGATGATGGAGTTTGGGAGACCAAAGCGATGGATTATTTTGTCGATGAAGGAGACGGCATTCTCGGCGGACGCCTTGGTGATTGGCTTGGCTTCGATCCACTTGGAGAATTTGTCGACGGCGACATAGATCCACTTGAAGCTGCCCGGAGATGGTCGGAAAGGGCCGATCATGTCGAGTCCCCAGCAGGCGAAGGGCCACGAGGCCGGTATTGCTTGGAGTTCTTGCGCAGGAACATGGGTTTGTTTGGTGAAAAATTAGCACCCCTCGCAGGTGCGGACGAGCTGTTCGGCATCGGCAACTGCTGACGGCCAGTAGAAACCTGTGCGGAAAGCGTTGCGCACCAACGTCTTTGCAGCTGCTTGGTTCCCACATTCTCCAGCGTGGATGTCGAAGAGGATCTCGAGGCCGTCTTCTCGGGAGACGCATTTTTGGAGCACTTCGCGACTGGAGTTCTTGCGCATGAGCACACCGTCGACCAGGATATAATTGTTGACGCGGCGAAGGAGGCGTTCAGCTTCTGTCTTGTCAGCAGGGACAAGGTTCTTGGAGAGGTATTTGAGGAAGTCCTCACGCCAATCGGATGGCGTTTTGGGTACGGCGGCAACCAGTTGTTCTGTCGGCGGAAGTGGAGTCGTGGCGTCCGTTGATAATGTGGAGCTTGGGTGGTCGGCGATGGGGGGCTCGGGCAGGTCTTGTACTAATATACCGATGGGGACCGGAGATCTTGATGACGCCAACTTGGAGAGCTCGTCGGCCGCCTGGTTCCGGTCACGCGGTAGATGATGGTATTAGATACCGAAGAATTTGCCTTCAAGCTTCTGGATGGCGGCGCAATAGGCGTTCATCTTGTCGTCGGAGCAGTTCCAGTCCTTGTTGAGCTGGTTGATGACGAGGGCAGAGTCGTCGTAGACCATGAGGCGCTTGATGCCTAGCTCGCTGGCGATGCGGAGGCCGTGGAGGGCGGCTTCATATTCGGCGGTGTTGTTGGATGCCGGGAAGTGCAGCCGTAGGGCGTAACAGAGCTTTTCGCCGGAGGGAGACATGAAGAGGAGACCAGCACCAGCGCCATGCAAGGTGAGGGAGCCGTCGAAGAAGAGGGTCCAGTGTTCTGGTGTTTCCAGTGGTACTGGAGTTTGGAGGTCCGTCCATTCAGCGACGAAGTCGGCGAGTGCTTGCGACTTGATGGTCTGGCGACCCTGGAAGACGATGTCATAGGAGCCCAGCTCGATGGCCCACTTGATGATGCGTTCTGTAGCGTCCTTGTTGCAGAGAATGTCCCCGAGGGGGAATTCCATGACGACGGTGACCCGCTCGGAACTTTGGAAGTAGTAGCGTTGCTTGCGTGCGGTAATAAGGACCGCGTAGAGGAGCTTTTGTACCTAGGGGTATCGAGTTTTGGAGTCGTTCAGTACCTCGCTGACGAAGTAGCAGGGTCTTTGGACGGGGTAGGAGTGGTCGGCCTCCTCGCGTTGGACGACAATGACGGAGCTGACGACCCGATTTGTGGCGGCGATGTAGAGCAGCAAGGGATCCTTCTCCTTTGGTGCGGCGAGCACAGGAGGCTGGGTAAGATACTTCTTCAGGTTGGAGAAAGCACAGTCGGCATCAGCGTCCTAGACGAACTTTTCGCCAGCCTTGAGGAGCTTGAAGAAAGGTAGCCCCTTTTCACCGAGCCTGGAGATGAAGCGGCTGAGGGACGCCATGCACCTGGTGAGCTTCTGGATGTCCTTCACGTTGGTGGGATCTCGCATGCGGAGGGCGACCGAAGTCTTGTCGGGGTTTGGGCGAATGCCGTCGCGGCTGACGATGTTGCCGAGGAGGTTTCCAAATGACACGCCGAAGATGCACTTGCTGGGGTTGAGTTTCCAATTAAACCTGTTGAGGGCCTTAAAGGTTGCCTCGAGGTCGAAAATGAGCGTGTCGATGATGCGAGTCTTGACGACGACGTCATCCATGAAAGCTTCAACCTTCTCTGGGATGAGGTCCTTCATGCAATCCTGGATCACACGCTGGTACGTGGCTCCGGCGTTCTTCAACCCGAACAACATGGTCGTGTAGCAGTAGGCGCTAAAAGGCGTGATGAACGCCGTTTTGATCTGGTCTTCAACCTTCAAGGCAATTTGATGGTAATCGGAATAGCAATCGAGAAAGGAGAGAAGTTCGCACCCGGTGGTAGAGTCGACGACCTCGTCGATGCGAGGGAGGAGGAAGGGGTCTTTAGGGCAATGCTTATTGAGGTCAGTGTAGTCAACGCACATACGCCATTCTTTATTCTTTTTTAGTACAAGGACCGGATTGGCGAGCCAATCCAGGTGATACACCTCTTTGATGAAACCGACAGCTAGGAGCCGGGTGAGCTCTACCCTAATTGCCTCCTTCCAATCAGGCGCGAAGCGACGGAGCTTTTGACGAACCGGCTTGGCGGTTGAGGAGACGTTCAAGGAGTGCTCGACGAACTTCCGTGGAACTCCGGGCATATCCGCTGGATTCCAGGCAAACACATTAACGTTGCTCCGTAGGTAGCTGACGAGCGCGTCTTCCTATTTGGGGTCGAGGTTGGTGCCGATGACGATAGTCTTCTCCGGAGCACCGTCCACCAGAGTCACCTGCTTCGTGTCCTTCGACTTCTTGCTGGAGCGCTGGTCAGAGGTTTTCGGGATCTCAAGATCGTCAAGGCGGAGCTTGGCGGCGTTGGCGATGCAGTCTTGGACGCCCTGGAGCTGTTGGCGTGTTTCGGCGGAGTTGATTGTCTCCTGCTCGCACTCGTACGCCACCTGGAGATTTGCCCAGAGGCTGAGGATGCCTTTCTTCGTCGGGATCTTGAGCACGAGGTAGGCATAATGTGGAATAGCCATGAGTTTGGAGAGCGCCGGGCGACCAAGGATGGTGTGGTAGGCGGTGTCGAAGTCGGCGACGATGAAGGTGATGTACTCCTCGCGGAAGTGGTCGGGCGTGCCGAATTGCATTGGAGGGTGATCTGTCCGACGGGCATGGACGGTTTCCCTGGCACGATGCCCCAGAAAGGGAAATTGGCTGGGAAGAGGTCTCGCTTGGAGTAGTCGAGCTCGCGGAACGCCGATGCGAAGATGATGTTCAGGGCACTCCCACCGTCGACGAGGACCTTGCGGTAGCGGCAGCTGGAGATCACCGGGTCGATGACGAGGGGAAAACGCCATGGGTACTTGTCGTCCGACCACTGGTCCTCCCTGGAGAAGGTGATGGGGTGCTCCGACCAGTCGAGGTAGCGGACGTTGGCGAGGTCGTCGGTGATGGCGGCCGCAGAGGCAATGTCGCGTCATACTTGGCATGGCTTCTGGTCGGTCTCGATGATGACATTACCGCCGAAGATGGAGAGTGTCCTCGCTGGTGCTCGGAAAGCAGTCTCGTGGGCGTTGGCGTCCTTGTCCTTGTCGTTGTCGAATCGCGGTCACTTGTCGTCGCTCCCACGAACGTTATGGGCAATGGTGTCGCACTCGCGCATGGAGTGTTTGGCGCCTTTGTGGAGAGGACAGGGACCGTTGAGGAGCTTCTCGTAGTCGTTGTCATAGGTGCGCCTCGGCCGAGTACTTGTGTTGGCGATGTAGCGACGGTCATGCCGATGGTGATCCGTCCTCTGGCGGGAAGACTCTGGCCGATCGTGCAGGCGGTCTTGATCGTCGCGGTGGTCGCGTTGCCTAGAGCGGTAGTCGCGTCCTTCATTGTGTCGTTCATTGCGGCGGTTATCATCACGATGGCGCTCTTGGGGCCGTGATCAGCGAGGTGTCATCAGCGTCGGCGTAGGAGTTGGCAATCGTCATTAGTTCGGTGACCGTGGCGACCTTCTTCCGAATGATCTTGTCGCGGAGCTCCTTATGGTGCAGGCCATTGGAGAACGTGGAGATGGCTTCCGCGTCGGCGATCTCTGGAATCATGAGGTGCATGTTGGAGAATCGTCGAATGTAGCTCCGTACGCTTTTGTCACGCTCCTGGTGGACGTTTTGGAGGTCATAGCGCGTTCCTGGTTGGACGCAGGTAGCACTATACGTCTTGACGAAGACTTCCTTCAGCTGCTCCCAGGTGTCGATGGAGTTCTCGGCGAGCTTGTGGAGCCAGCTGTTGGCTGAAGACGATAGCATGACGGGGAGGTACATGGCCATCACGTCGGATCCTCCCCCAGCTGCTTGAATGGTGATTTCGTACGTGGTGAGCCACTGCTCCGGGTTGGCCTTTCCATCGTACTTGTCCACCGTGGTGACCTTGAAGCCCTGAGGTCATTGGACGGCTCAGAGCCGGGAGGTGAAAGGGTGTGGCCCTGTCGAGGCGTCGGGAGCCAGAGCTTGATCGCGGGCATGATTTCCTTGTGAGACTTCCTGGTCACGACGTGGCAGCCATCGCCGTCGACGCGAAGGATGCGGGCTTGGTGGCGTTCCGCTGTACGACGATCCAGAGGGTGAGGCGTAGCGGCCTCTTTCATTGCACTGCACGGCGGCAGCCTTGACATGGGCAACAACCTTCTGTAGCTCCAGGGTCACCAGAAGCTTGGAGAGTTCGTTGTAGACGACGGTGAGGTTGGCGCTTGGGGTCGGGTAGACGGGTTGATCATCGACCCTATCAAATTCGTAAATGAGGTCGCGGCCTCCAGTATTGTCGTGATCCTGGCGTCGGTCGTCGTCGCGGTGCTCCCGGTCGCGGCGCTCCTGGTCACGTCGTTCATCGTCGCGCCGGCGCCGTCGGTCGATGTTGCGTTGCTCCCGATTGGCGCGTTCGCCTTCCGTTTCGTTCGGCGGTGGAGGACTACTGGCGGAGACATTGAAGATGATGCCGCCGCGATACGGTGGGA
The DNA here is from genome assembly GCA_009763385.1 of Coix lacryma-jobi var. lacryma-jobi. Classification (NCBI taxonomy): domain Eukaryota; kingdom Viridiplantae; phylum Streptophyta; class Magnoliopsida; order Poales; family Poaceae; genus Coix; species Coix lacryma-jobi. Next base: position 51,962,153 of record CM019829.1, read on the forward strand.
AGTCGACCTCGGAGTCGATGGAGATAACGGTCGTAGACCGCGTGGAGGTGGAGCCGTTTGTCGTGGTAGATCCGGATGCTGAAGTCGCCGAGACGGTGTCGTTGGAGATCTCATTGAGAGTCACCATGCCGACGAGTGGAGCTGGAGTCGTCCGGGTGTGCACGCTGGTTGGAGGCATCTGGTCGGAACCACAAGACTGGAGCTGGTCGGAGAGCTGTTGCAGCGCCTGATGCTGGTATGTAGGAGCCACACCGCGGAGCCCGAAGGGCATGGATGTTGGAGACGAGGTGCGGCGATGAGTCGGATGCAGATCCGATCTAGGGCGGCGGGTGGGGCGAGCGCTGGAAACTCCCAATGGTGTACCTAAAAATTGCTCAAGGCAAGATTGGTCGGAAAGCTCGATACGAGCTACCTCGATGGCGTCAATGCACTCTGCGATTCCTTGGTTGGCTCGGTCAATAGCTTCGATCACGTCGTCACAAGGGACGATTCTTGGCGGGCGGCGCGTCGGCTTGATGACGCTGCAGAGGGACGGCAGAGCGTCCGGGGCAAGAAACTGCGTAGATTCCACGATTTCCGAAACAGGAGCGTGGTCGCCCACGGTCCAGATCATAGATCCAATCTGAAAAGTGGTGCCTTCCTCCGGAAGAACCATGGAGCGAGGGAAAGTGACCGCTTGGCAGATCATGATGTCGTAGCACACACCCCCTACCTGGCGCGCCAACTGTCGACGAAATATGGTCGATAGTCTACCGAGGGGTATGCCCAAGGTAGTAGATTGAGCGGTGGAGGCGTGCGAGACGTCTGCAAAGCGTAAACACAGGGACGAGAGACAGCGATTTAGACAGGTTTGGGCTGGCAAGTCGCCGTAATACCCTACGTCCTGTGTTCTGGTGGCTGGTTTGTATTGATGGATTGGAATATGGTGTGAGTTTGGAGGGGATCCCTGCTCGCCTTATATAGCCGGGGAGCAGGGTTACAACTAGCCGAGTCCTAACAGATTACAATCGCATCCTTTTGGCAACGAATCCGGGTCTATCTATTCAGATCTTCCTTGTCATGCAAGTCATCAGGAGAGTCCTTGGCGGCCACGACGGCCTGGTCGCGGGCCGCAAAGCCTTCTGGTTGGGTCATGTTTGCAGGAGAGCCCAAGTCATGCCATGGGGGTATACATATGTAATATCCCCATAGCCGGACAAGTTAACTGATGAAGAATGGAAGGTGATGGAGCGAAAGGCTGTCAGTAGAGTTCGACTATGTCTCTTTGATGAGGTAAAGTACTCGGTAATTAAGGAGAATTCACCGACAAAATTATAGAAGAGCCTAGAAGAGTTGTATCTGGCAAAGTCGCTGACAAATCGGTGAGTAATGAAGCATCAACTATTTAGGTTACGCATGGAGGAAGGTACACGATTCGTCGACCATCTAAATGTCTTCAACAAGCTTGTTACATAGCTGATTAGTGTGGATGAGAAAATTGAGGAGAATGATAAAGTCGTCATATTGGCTTCATCCTTACCACCATCGTGGGAGCAGCTAGTGATGAATATTCTTGTCGGAGAGACTACTCTCAACTTTAACGAGACAGTTGCATATCGACTGGAGGTAGAGTCCTTGAAGAAGCCGCATGATTCTTCATTCTCGGGTGATCAAGCTTTGACTGTTTCAAGTGGAGCAGGAAAAGTCAAGAATCATGGGTAGAAGAAAGGCAAGAGCAAGGGACAACGTACATGCTATCTATGTGACAAGGAGGGTCACATGATAAAGGACTGTCCAAGTTTGAAGACTATGAGAGGAACATGCTTAGTGGCAAGTGAGGATGAAGGTGACGTACTTATCGTCAGTCAACCAGGTACTATTGATGATTGGATATTAGATTCAGAAAGTTGTTTCCATATATGTTCGGTGAGGGAGATGTTTGACGAAGGATCTCTACACCCAACGAATGGAATTGTTCACTTAGCGGATTGCTAGGAGTATGTAGTCACTGAGGTAGGAACAATTACATTAGAGATGCATAATGGAACATTTTGCACACTGGTGGGAGTTCGGTATATCCCGGGATTGAAAAAGAATCTAATATCTGTGAGGTCGCTAGAACTCCAAGGTTGTGAATTATCACATCAAGGTGGAGTCATGCGAGTTACTTGCAAAGGGTAGGTAATTATGAAAAGTATCTGGATTAATGGAGGATACTGAGTGATAGGAAATCTTATGGGTGGTACAACTATGGGGAGATTTGGTAAAAATCCTGATCAGGAGAAGGAAGTCGTCTCGTCAACGGTAGGTGCTCAAATCTCAATTGTGGTCAAGTGCAAAGCTACAAAGACGGTTGCAAAATCTAACAATCGTAGAGGCGAAGCTACGAGTTGTTGGATGAAGGAAGACGTGGTCGAACCAACCACGTAGTACCAACGAGTAGGTGGAGCTCGAAGGCGGTACAAACCTATGGCATGGAGGGCCAAAGGAGAAGGTGATGTGGTTAACAAAACTACACAACAATGGAGCTCTCAGATGGAAGGTTCTGGTAGTCTAGCATGGAACTGACACACACATTGTGGTGATGTGCATGAGCCTCTGTGGTGGAGGCACTCTCGAGGTGGGAGTATAAATAAAAAAGATGCCGATTTGGAGCAAATTCTTGGAGGAGCACAACGACTTCAAAGGATTACAGTCAACGTGGAGATTGTTGTATGGTGACTCAAATCCTACTTAGAATAGGACTCAAGAAAGGTGTGCTATTAGGACTTCTAGTTCTACTAGGTCTTGAGTGTACTACTAGGAGTAGGACTTCTATTTGTATGTATGAGGCCTTGGAAGGGACTATATAAATCAAGGGGTAGAGGCCATAGGCATCACAACAAGATCAAGAAAGATAACCAAGCCAACACAAGGGGTCTCATCCAAGGCTTGTACGAAGCAATTAGGAGCGCTCAAGAGGATTAGGCTAGACAGTTCTATTGCACTAGATTCTTGTATAGGGCAAGAATCGGTGGGTCCTAGAGGGTCAAGTAGGGTTGTGACAGAGCGGCAATCACTTGTACTCTTTTGGAGTTGTGCTAATAGAATTTGCGGTCGACTTCGCCAAATCCTAATCTCTTGTCGTGATTGCTTCATCATCATCTAGGGTTTTCTACACGATTCGACTACATCGTTCTTGATACGGTGCTAGCTTATGTCATGTTCGCAACATCCTTTCAAAGATCCGAAGGTTGCTGCGCATAACTAGGGGTATCAGATTCTAACACTTCCTGATGATGACATAGGGCTTCCTTGGCCGATGAGCGTGTGTGTGTGAGATAAGCTTATTTATAAGCTCATCGAAATACGGATGATGTGCTCCGCACTAGGCCCTAGAGTTTGAGCCACTGCCGTCTCGCCGCCTTCATCTTCTTCATCGCTGGTCTCCCTCCCTCTCGCTTCAGTATCTCGTTAGAGATTGGAGGTAGTGAGGATCCATCTTTTAATAAATTTTCTAGTAGATCGAGTTCTCTACAGTTAGGGTTTCTCAATACCAGGGTTCTGGTATTGGGGGTCTATTTTCTCCCCCTTCTTCTCGGCGACAGCGAGGATGTAGTGTGAATCCAGTTTCTCCATGGTGGCTCTGTTGAAGATGAGGGCGACAACTTCGGCGTCAGCATCTCCATCGACAAGATGACATGGAGACTTTTGTTTCCGGTCTCCTGCATCAAGACAAAGATGATATCGCCGCCATAGAATAATTTTCTCTGGTCCCTATTTTGTCTTATTATGATTGAAACTTGGATCTGGTCACGATAAAGGACTACGAAGAATAATTTTCAGATTAGTCTTTCTTATTCTTCGGTGGGAAGAAGAAGAAGTTAACATAATGAAAAAGAAGTTTCAACTCCCGTGCAGGAACGTTGCCCGTTTGTTGGATATCTGTTTTCAGGCCTAAAACAACCGTTGTCGAGTATTTGCATGTGTTGTCATCTATACGAAACATCAGACATGTTTGGATTTGAGAGTTGGAGTAATTCACATCGTGAGTACAACATAGATAAAAATCATTTTCTGGATATACGTTTTTTTTCAGAGTACTTGTAATATGATAATGTACCCATGTATAATTTAATATATTTTTTTATTTCATTAAAAAAATGGCTTGCTCGGCCAAGACCTAATTAAACGGGTCTCTAGCGATGCTGTGTGATGTCCACGTACGTCAGAGTGACATACATAGCCAATTAAAGATAACCTTGTCATAAACATTGTCCTAATCTGGTGTACGTGGGCATGGAAGTGTCAACTAACTAAAGATAACTTCGTTAAGAAATTGACATAGAAGTGTCAACTATGAAATATTGTTTTTCTAATTCCTTAGAGACTATTTAATATTTATTTTTTATTGTCATTTTACGTGATTTGTTTGGAACACAGTACTTTTCACTTTTGGAATTCAACCACTGACAAGTTTTTCTAATACGTTTGGTTCTTGGCTATAAACGACCTTGGCTAAACGGCTTTTGTGTCTTCAGCTTAGAAACCAATTTTTGCACGCTATGTTAGGTTTTATGGTTGAATAGAAATGATATGGTTTTTAATAAAGCTAAGTCTCCTACATATCTTCAAGTAATTTTTACATGTCGGATCTGACAGTGGTCTTTAATGTATAAGGAAGGGGAGAGACCGGAATTCAATGGCAGATGCAGAAACTTTGATTGTGTCGGTCTTCAAAATTTTTGGGTGATGCTTTTGCAAATCGAATTGATGTCGGGCACTAGTAGTTGTTCGTCCTAGTTGGGCTCAACCTTATTGCTTTTGTTTCCTTATTCTTGGATGTAAGACTGTCCACAATGTTGTGTTTTACAGGTGCCTAGAAAGGAAAGAGAAGGTCCAGGCACCGGTGCCACACATTGTGGCCGGTGCTCAGTTGCCAAAATTTTTTGGCACCGAGGCATGTAGGTTCCCCGGTGCTTATATCCAGTACAGAGATGTCAAAGAAAGGTGAGAGAAGAGGAGACGGGAGCAGAGAGGGAGAGGGGGACGGAGAGAAGGATCAAAGAATCTTTCTGTGCTCTGGGTCCACCCATCGGTGCCCACGCCGTGGAAATTGAAGAATTGAGGAACCGATTCCTATTTGCAGGCTTTTGGACTTTCTTGGCCACGCAACATTGTCGACAGTCTAAGAGTGTAAGCTGCTATAGGCCCTGTTCTCTATAAGCCAGTTTGGCTGATTGGCACAATTGTTTTTTAGAGAAAAACATTGTTCTACAACTCATTTATATGGATTAAAGCGAACAGAATAGCTTTGGTGTGTAGGGCACTAGAAATTCTTCCAAGACTTGCAGACCCCCGTTCCCACGAGCCTTGAAGTGGTATATAATAGAGTTACAAATTTTGGCTTCATAAACCCTTCTCGTCCTCCTCCTGCCCCCCCCCCCCCCCCCCCCCCCCACACACACACAACAAAGACGGCGAGTCCAATTCCAAAGGAGAATGGTTATGGTTTCAGCATCATATGGCCAGAAGTTATCATATACGAGCTTGCTCATCTCATGCCTATGTGAATCCAACATGAGTAAGGAATTCCATCCTGGGGAATACATTGCAAAATGATTTTAGTTCTTATGAAATACTTGGATCTGAACACTTGAAATGATTTTAGTTTCATCCTGGTATTGGAGGTGTATTTCCTCCTCCTTCCCGGTGACGGCGAGGAGGTAGGGTGGATCCAGTCTCTCCATGGTGGCTTTGTTGAAGATGAGGGTGACAACTTTGGCGTCAACATCTACATCGACAAGACAATATGGAGACTTTTGTTTCCGGGCTTCGGCATCAAGACGGAGATGATGTCGCCGCCATGGAATAGTTTTCTTCGGTCCCTTCTTCATTTTGTTGTGGTTGGATCTAGCCACGATGAAGGACCAGGGAGAATAATTTTCAGATAGTCTTCCTCATTCTTCGGTGGCAGAAAGAAGAAGAATGAAGACACAATGAAGAAGAAGAAGTTTCTCAACTCCGCCTGCAGGAATGTTGGCCGTCTGTTGGGCATCTGTTCTCAGGCCGAAAACAACTGTTGCCGAGTATTTGCCTGTGCGGTCATCTATACGAAGCGTCAATCACGTTTGGTTTTGAGAGTTTGAGTCTTTCACAGCATGGGTATAATATAGATAAGAATCAGTTTCTGCATACATGTTTTTTCCAGAGTACCTGTAATACAATGATGTACCCAGCTATATTTTAATACAATTCTTCTTTCGTCTCAAAAAAAAAACACTTGTCCACAAGGGTATTTGGGTTTGTCAAAAATCTCTATGTTTTGCGTGCTAACATAGTTTGGCTGAAAGATGCAAGTCCAAATAGAGCTTTGCATGGCTTCCTCAAGGAACTAGACTCATGAATAATAATAGTCAAGTTCAATATGGTACAATCAATTTATAAAGCATCTTGGCGTTGTGTATTTAATTAGGTAGACTTGCGAGGTAAAGTTATGCTAATAATTTCTATTATTAAAAAGCAACAGATATAATATAGAATTGATCGAAGTCCCCATTGACGACCGTTCTCGCATCCTAAAAATAACTTTCACTAAATTTATATAAAAATATTAATATTAATATTTATAATACATAATTAATATCATTAGATATAATATTAAATCTTTTCAATAATTAATTTATTAGGAGATATAGATGTTACTAATATTTGTGAAGGTATATACCTACTGAGGCACAAATTTGCGAAGGTATATTCGTTGCAGGGTCGGATTGCAGATGCTGCCGTGCCTGAAGGAGCACTGACGGAGCAGACGGCGGCAAGACGACCTTGCTTCCTGATGATGACACAGGGCTTCCTTGGCCGATGAGCACGTATGTGTGTGAGAGATAAGCTTATTTATAAGCTCATCAAAATACGGATGGTGTGCTCCGCACCAGGCCCTAGGGCCATAGGGTTTGAGCCACTGCCGCCACTGTATCGTCATCTTCATCTTCTCCGTCGCTTGTCCTCCTCCCTCCCCCTTCGACATCTCGCTAGAGGTTAGAGGGAATGAAGATCCATCGTTTCAATAAGTTTTCTAGGAGATCAAGTCCTTTAGACTTAGAGTTTCTCCATGTCAGGTTTCTTGGTATAGGGGGTCTATTTCCTCCTCCTCCTTCCCGACGATGGCGAGGATATATGGTGGATCCGATTTCTTCATGGTGGCTCTGTTGAAGATGAGGGCGACAACTTCGGCGTTAGCATCTCCATTGACAAGTTGACACACAGACTTTTGTTTCCGGGCTCCGGCATCAAGACGTAGATGATATCGCCGCCATGGAATAATTTTTTCCGGTTTCATCTTTGTTTTATTGGTGTTGGATCTTGCCTCGAAGAAGAAGTTTGTCAACTCCCTCATGCAGGAATATTGGTCGTCCGTTGGGCATCTGTTCTCAGACTTAAAACAATTGTTGCCGAGTATTTGCATATGCGGTCATCTATATGAAACATCAAATAAGTTTGGATTTGAGAGGTGGACTCATTCATATCGTGGGTACAATATAGATGAAAATCCCTAGTTATATGTCTTTTCCAGAGTACTTATAACATGATGATGTACCTAGGTATAATCTAAATAATTCTTCTTTCGACTCCAAGAAAAATAGCTTGCTTGGCCAAGACCTAATTAAACAGGTCTCTGTCAGTGTTGCATGATGCCCACGTACGTCAGAGTGACATACGTACCTAATTAAAGATAACCTTGTCATAGACATTTTCCTAATCTGGTGTACGTGGGCATGGAAGAGTGTGAACAAAAGGGAGTCACTCTAACTAAAGATAACTTGGCTAAAAGATATTGACATGGAAGTGTCAATTGTCAAATATTGCTTTTATAGTTCCTTAGAGACTATTCAATATTTATTTTTTATTGCTATTTCACGAGATTTGTTTGGAATGGTGTGCTTTTCACTTTTGGAATTCAACCACTGACGAGTTTTTCTAATATGTTTGGTTCTTAGCTATAAACAACCTTGGCTAAACAGCTTGTGTGTCTTGCAGCCTAGAAACCAAAATCTGCACCATACCTTATAACACTTTCATCTGGAAACTTAAATTACCTATAAAAATCAAAGTCTTTATGTGGTACTTGTACAAGGGAGTAATTCTAACTAAAGATAATTTAGTAACACGACAGTGGAAAGGAGACCAGAAGTGTTGTTTTTGTTCTTCGAACGAGTCTATACAACATCTTCTTTTCGACTGTCACTTTGCTAAGTTCTTTTGGAGAATTATTCAGATCTCTTTTAATCTTTTACCACCAACCTGTGTTCATAACATGTTTACAGGCTGGTTGAATGGGATAGATAAGAAACTAAAATCTCAGAGTCTTGTAGGTGCAAGTGCAATTTGTTGGGTGATCTGGTTAACCAGAAATGACGTGGTGTTTGATAAAGTTGCAGCACCATCTTATTTGCAGGTTATCTTCAGGGCGACTTACTGGATCAGGTTTTGGTCTTTGCTTCAGAAGGAGAGGGACCGTCTTTTTGTGATGATGGGATGCAGAACCATTGAAACAATTACGATGGAAGTGTTTAGATGACATGGTTGGAACTTTAGAAATAGGCTTTTCTAGTAGTGGTGTTGATCATTTCTCTTTCATGTCACAACGCTTTGTGTTTAGGATTCCCTGAAACTTTTTGTTTCCATGTGTAATAAGGAACAACCATATGCATTAATCGATGCAGAAGCTGGGATATTAATATATTCCCTTTTCTAAAATGTTGGGTTTTATGGTTGAATAGAAATGACATGTTTTTTAACAAAGCTAAGTCTCCTACATATTTTTAGGTATTTTTCACGTACTGGATCTGACAGTGGCCTTTAATGTACAAGGAAGGGGAGAGACTGGCGTTCAGTCGCAGATGCAGAAACTTGGAAACTTAGATTATGGTGGTCTTCAAAAATTTTGGGTGTAGCTTTTGGAATCAAATCGAAGCCTGACACTAGTAGCTGTTCGTCCTAGTTGGGCTGAACCTTGTTGCTTTTATTTTCTCGTTCTTGGATGTAAGAGTGTAAGCTTTATGTCTTTAGTTTGTATATAACTCTCAGTTGTGTACCATCCTCAGATGGCAGAAGTTGGAACTTAGTTCCATTATATAAAAAAATTAACTCAATGGAGCTGCTATAGGCCCTTTTCTCTATAAGCCAGTTTGGTTGATTGGTATAACTGTGTTTTAGAGAAAAATATTGTTCCACAGCTGATTTGTACGGATTAAAGCAACAGAGTAATTTTGGCGTGTAGAACTAGAAATTCTTCCAAGACTTGCAGTGCGCCCGTTCCCACAATCCTTGAAGTGGTATGTAATAGAGTTACAAATTTTGGCTTCATAAACCATTCTCTCTCCCCCCTCCCCCCCCACCCCCACCCACACCCACCCACCCAAGACGGCGAGTCCAATTCCAAAGGAGAACGGTTATTGTTTCAGCATCATCTGGCCAGAAGTTATCATATAGGAGCTGCTCATCTCACGCCTGTGAATCCTCCATGAATAATAAGGAATTCCATCCTGGGCAATACATTGCAAAATGTTTTTAGTTCTTATGAAATACTTGGATCTCAACACTTGTCCAAAAGGGTATTTGGGTTTGTCAAAAATCTCCATGTTTTGCGTGCTAACATAGCTTGGCTCACAAGATGCAAGTCCAAATAGACCTCATGCAAGTTGAATTTGGTACAATCAATTTATAAAGCATCTTGGCGTTGTGTATTAATTAGGTAGACTTGAGAGGTCAAAGTCATGCTAATGATTTCTATTATTAAAGAGCACGGATATAGTATAGAATTGTTCGAAGTCCCCTTTGACGTACAACCGCTCTCGCTTGCTAAAAAATAACTTTCACTAAATTTATATAAAAATATTATAACTAATTTCATTAGATAGAACAATGTTGATAATATTTTATTAAATTTATTCAAACTATCAACATGCAAACTAATATCAACATATATTTAAGGACAGAGGAGCATGGATAAGGACACATATAAATACTGCATTGCTGCTTTAGCATTTATTACACTTGACTATTTGTTTTTTTTAGGAATTACACAAGTACAAACTCAAACGCTCAGCACATATGCACACTCATCCCTATGAACATATGTACTACTCCTATGAGCACTTTAGAAATATTATACCCGGCACATCTTGAGATTGACGCAGTCACCATAGACGCCTTGTGAAGGATCGAAAGTGCTACCAGAAAGCGACCAGAGGGGGGTGAATGAGAGCTTCAAAATTTCTTTTCAGAATCTTGTTGCAACTGTCCCGAGAATCACCCCAAGAGCAAACCTAGAGCTTAAATAATGTCCACGACCCTAGATGTAGGGTGGATGCTTCTAAGAAGCACAGCGGGACACTACACGACTCTTCAAACCCAAGGCAAAAAACCCAAAACCAAATCCGAAATCGTACGAACAAACGGCAGACGAAACAGTGCACAACAGTGTGCATCGGACGCTGGCAACATCCGATGGCCAAGCACCGGACGCGTCCGATGCAAACAGAACCTTTCTGGAACCTTACTGGACAGACATCGAACGCTGCTACAGTGAAACCCTAGCGTCCGATGCTTGTCCTCAGGCGCGTCCGACGGCAACAGACGCTCTGATGGTCAGCGTCCGATGCTCCTTAAAACTCACTGTCAGATGACATGTGGCAACGGACGCTCCGATGGAAAGAACTCAGCGTCCGATGCTCAAGAACAGAGCATCCGATGGTCCCGATTCAGAACTGCTCTTCCGCGAAAATCACCCGATCTCCTCCGAATCAAAAGCACTAAGGCTTAGACTTGGTATGAGGAGTTTCAAGGATGTTAGTGAGCTATCCCAAGGAAATCATGGCTCGAACCTAACTCCAAATCGGTGAATTGGAAGAAATCGGGACAAAGGGAGCAAAACCGATCCAAAAAGAAAATCGACCGATCTACTAGCTCGTGAGGTTAGAGGAAAATTCCTTCAATGGAAAGAAGTGCCTCACGATCTAGAACAACTTGGTTCAAACGGATTTGCAAAAGACGCACCAAATAGAGAGATCGATCGACGGGAAAACGTGGAGAAAAGCAACCTGTGAAGAACACAAACAAAACACGAATCACAACCACGAATTTGCAACCGTGTGGCTACCACACGCTACAACATTGAGATTACGGTCTCACTTCCTCAAAATCTCACGGACACAGAGGTATGGTTCTCTTCTCTGTGGATCTCAGTTCGCTACAGCAGAGGATGGGGAGAGCAGGAAAACCTAGAAGGCAAAATAGCAAATGACTGAGATAGGATGGGAGGTGGGTGTCTCCCTCTACTTATCCTAATTCTAATTCCCACTCTACCCCTAACTAATTACAGAGCGAACCAGCTAAACCCTAGGGTTATTCTGGACCAACTCGAAGATGCTAGTAAACCGACGGCCACGCCCCCACAACTAGTAGTGTTGCCTCAATGCAACCTCACCGATTGCCGCCACGTGTCGCCACCGCTCCGCTTGTCCTTTTCCCGGACTTCACCCCCGGTTTTGAGGCCAAAACCGGGAAACCAACCTTCACGACCAACCCCCGGTTTTGAGGCCCAAACCGAGAAACCGACCGTCCATCGCCTGAGTTTTGTGGCCCAAACTCAGAAACCCGCAGCGCCCAGGTTTTGAGGCCCAAACCTGGAAACGGTCCTCAGCCCGAGTTTTGTGGGCCAAACTCGAAAACCGGCCGCACCAAGGTTTTGAGGCCCAAACCTGGAAACCGTCCACTCGATGGTTTTTCTGTGGCAAAACCACCAAACCGAGCCGTAGAGGGGATGCACCGCCCGTGCACTCCGTCCGCCGACACGTGTGTTGACGGAAGTTATAACATGTTTTACCTTATCAAAATACCGTCAACAGGCCTCGGTTTCAAGGAAGAATAGCATATCATGAGCATATTTATCACTAATAAGTTCCACTTGTATTCTTAGCTTGTGAAATTGTAGGAGATGGCAAAATGGACAAAATGAGGCCAGGTGGGCCCACCAAGGGGGTCAGGCGACCCCACCTTTGGGCCACCTCGACCATTGTGACATGGCATGATCCAAGAGAAGCATGTTCAAGCCAATATCAACCATTGGATCAAACATGTGCTTTTGCTCAATGGTGCAAGATGAGAAGCACATGGATCCATGGGTCCACACCGAAAACCAAATGCAACCAACTTCACAAGACTTGCTCCATGACATGTGGGGTCACCAAGGGAGAGAAGAATGTGGGCCAGCCCTGTCATAGGGGGGTCGGCTGACCCCCACTTGGTGGGACCTAGCAGCACTAATCATTAGGGTGACATCAGCACCTTCTAGAAGATGTACCCCGGGCCCACATGTCAGAGACAGGGGTCAGCCGACCCCATGGTGAACCTCATCCATGTCGGTGGCAAAGTGCATGTTTGACACGTGAAGAATATCCAAGCCATTCATCAAGGTCGGTTGCTATGACGGTGGATCCAAGGGTGAAGAGATGATGAGCACACGGATCGCTGACGTGGCGCCGGAGTAGCCCCTACTCCACCTCCACTATAAATAGAGACCTCCACCCTCTCATTCAACACATCCCATCTCACACATCTCCACTTTCAAGTGAGATCAAGCAAGAGTAGTAGTAGTTAGTCTAGAGTGGGAGTTAGAGTCGAGTCGGGCGAAGCTCGGGTCTCCGGAGTCGTCTTCTGGGAGTCTGGTATAGCCCTTGTATCTTTCTTCTTTTGTAAGACTTTATTTATTTAATATATTATTCTTTCTTTACTTTACTTTGCATTTACTTAAGTATTTGCTTTCCAAGTATTTATTTAAGTATTTACTTAGTGCAAGTCTATATTTATATAGTCTTGTTGTGTGCTTATCTTAGTTCTATAGTTGTCATAGTTAGATTGATTTCCTTTAAATAGCTTCTTGTGTGTGCGTCATCGTCCTATCTTAGGATAGGGGCTTTAGCTATTTTGATCGATAGCTAAAGGTGTAGATAAGTGTGAGCGTGGTGCTCATACTTCATCTTATCTTTGACTACCGCTGGCTTGCACGGACAGTAGGGGCGCTTGGGCAAAAGGTGATAGATTTTGCCTGGCTGCCTAGATCCCCTCACATGAACTCAGGCTAGTTCTTAAAAGGTAAGGCGTCCATAAGCCAAATATCCGCTTGAGTACTGGGTTAGGTGAACAACCTTCTATTGCTTTACTCTCTCGTTTATCCCTCTCACACAAATAGCAAGGCGTCAATCTAGTTAAGTCATCTATTCAATCAGGATTAGTTCATAGGAGTAAAGGTAGAAACATAGGAGTACTTTATACTCACTCGTTGTCCTCCCACCTAGCTAACTCTACTAAAGTTATCTTTCATATCATTTACTCTTTGCTTAACTTATTTATCTTATCTATCTATCCTCCCTTATATCCACTTATACCCCTTTGCTTCTCTAATTGGTAATAGATTATAGTAAGACTATAGGATCTATCTTTCCTCTCTGTACATCTTTCCTAGCTTGCTTTCCTTTGGGATAAAATAAATAACGATACCTTGGAATACTCCTGGGTGAAGTGCTACATCGGTATATTCTGTGTGCTTGCGGAACTATCCAATAGTCAATAGTTTTACCACCAAGACACTTCTAGCGCCGTTGCTGTGGTTAGGCTCCATAGTCTAGTTCTAGTGGTTACGTTAAGAAGTGTTAACAAGCGTTTCTGGCGCCGTTGCCGGGGATAGATTAAAACTCTATTCTTAGTAGCGACGCTAAGAAATACCAACAAGCATTTCTGGCGCCGTTGCCGGGGAAAGCAACCGCCTAGGAGTTTAGAGAGAGTGAATCCGGAGTCTGCTATATATTAGTTATCAATTAGTATAGGGGCTAACCCCACACCTGTCTAGTTTCTTTTCGTTATCGTGAAACTAGTAGGTGTATGAGCGGTTTCCAACTGCCGTCAAACTTCGTTGAAAATCCCGAGCAGTTGTTGAGGAGGACTAGACTTCATCAAGTTCCACCTCAGAGGTTCATCTCGAACCAGAATCCGTTCGAGGAGGAAGTTTCTGCACCAGCTAGAAGAGAAGCCATGGCCCAAAAGACCATCTCCGTGTACTCTGCGCCGTCGGCCGACAATGTCACCACGGGTCCGCAGCTTAACTTGGGGGATGCGACTTTCGAGCTCAAGCCAGCTCTCATCAACATGGTGCAAGCCAATCCATTCTGTGGGAAGCCGCATGAGGATGCCAACGCCCATCTCCAACACTTCTTGGAGGTATGTGGTACTTTCACTATGAAGAATGTGTCTGCAGACGCCATCCGTCTTCGTCTTTTCCCATTCTCGTTATTGTGAAAGGCGAAGCAATGGTTCTACGCCAACAAGAGTGAAACCAACACTTGGGAGGAGTGCGCCAATGCGTTTCTCAAGAAGTTCTTCCCAATGGGCAAGACCAGCGCCCTTCATGGAAAGATTTCCAGCTTCCAGCAACAAGCTGATGAGACGATTCCCGAAGCATGGGAACGTCTACAAGAGTACATTCGCGCCTGTCCTCATCATGGGATAGAGGAGTGGCTCATTATCCAAGGTTTCTACCAGGGCCTGACCGGTATGGCCCGTAGTCACCTAGATGCAGCCGCTGGAGGGGCATTCTTACAACACAATGTGAGAGATGCCAAGGACCTCATAGAGAAGATGGTTACCAACCAAGGTTGGAATGAGGAACGTCTTCAGCCGAAGAAAAGAGGTGTTCATGCTCTCAATGAGGTGGACATGCTCTGCACGAAGATGGACCTCCTGATGAAGAAAGTAGAAGAAAGTTCCAAGAAGGAACAAGAGGTCGTTCAACCTTATGCAACCGCACGAGCCGTCGAAGCCGACCAATGGTGCGAGGTATGCGGAGGCAATGACCATTTGGGAAATAATTGTCCTGAGACGAAGGAGGAAGTGAGCGTCATCAACAACGCCAACAACAACGGGTACCGGCCCCAACAACAACAACAAGGATGGAACTCGCGCCCCTTCTACCAAAATCAAGGTAACGGTTATAGCAATAATTTCAATAATTCTTATAATAACCAACCTTCTTTAAGAGATCTTGTCTTAGGCCAATCTAAAATAAATGATAGTATTAATAAAAAGATGATAGCTAATGATAAGATTCTTGAAAATATAAATGAGAAAATGGATAGCTTTAATTCTGCTATGAAAAATCAATTGAGTTTTAATAAAATGCTAGAAACACAATTAGCTCAACTAGCAGCAACTGTCCCATCCTACGAGCAAGGTAAGATCCCAGGGAAACCTGAGGATCCAATAGAGGGTGTTAAATTAGTCACTACGAGGTACGGTAAGCCTCCGCTCCGGTCAAACTGGGGTTATCTACTTGATCCACCCTTCATCACCAAGAAGGAAGATCCAGGCCTGCCGACCATCACCTGCCAGATTGGACCGCAAGTCTTCCACGACGCCTTCTGCGACCTTGGATCGAGTGTCAACATCATGTCCAAGGTAACATATGATAACTTACTAGGGGGACCTTTGCTCCCTACATTTGTTCATTTGCAGCTGGCCGATCAGACGCTACGGTTCCCCGAGGGACTAGCAACGGACATTCTCATCAAAGTCCAAAACAACTACGTCCCCGTCGATTTCCTTATATTGGACATGGGATCCGATGATCATCCTGGGAAGGCCGTTCCTTAATACGGTTAACGCCGTCATCTACGTGGGATCCGGCCAACTTCACCTCCAATTCCCGGAATATAAGGTAAAGTGTCCATTCAACGGTTATAAAGCTAACATGCAGGTGAAGGACAAAGAACCTCGAGACAACAAACATCATCGTCGTCACCCACACCGTAGGAACAAGAAAAAGAGTGAGTCGGCCAACAAGGCCGAAGTAAAAGAAGAACTCGCCGACGAGGTGCAACCACGGTCTCCATCTCCGGGACCGACTGAAGCACCCAATGAATGACAAGACGGAGAGGTCCTGCTCTACGGACCTGAAACATGGAGCCCTTGCTAATAAGGTAAATCGGTAGTTATCTCATATTTAACTTTTCATGCATTTCCCTTCAATTGCATACTTAGTTTAATTCTTCATATTTCATTTTGACAAAATAAATTTCCATGTTAGTAACACCTTGACAATAACTTGCAACACTTTTGAGCCGTGGGACCACCCCAAGGTGGGGTCGGCCGACCCCACCATTGGGCCCACGACACATGCTCTATTTCGGCTTAGTACCCTGAGTATGGCACAACACTTTGGTGCTCGAGGAGCATCCAAGGTGGGATCGGCCGATCCCACCATGGTGCCCTCCTGCACCCTACTTCACCCTACTCAGCATGCTCATAAACATCATGCATATCAACAAAGCCAACATCTGAAAAAATGGTCCTTTGCTTTACTCTTTAAGCATGAGATGTTCCTCTTTAGGTTGGATGCTCATGGGGACCACAACAACCAGCCAAAGACATGTCTTAGTGCTCTCATGGTCCATGGGAATCACTTTAGACATGTCTCCACTTTGGCCATTTATCTTTTCCCTTTCACCAAACACTAAGCAAGGGAATCTCTGAAATTTGTGTCAACTTTGGACCAAACATAGCTACATCTTTGCTAGACACATGATGACACAAAGTTTAAAGGTTGAGGGGACACGTAGGGGGGTCGGCCGACCCATGTGTTGGCCAATCCTGAAAAGATGTTTACTCACTTTAGAAATGTCCTCTGGCTAAAGCAAAAGCAAAGTTGAAAGTGTCAAGGAGGGGGATCGGCCGATCCATGTTGTGGGAGACACCAAAATGGCCTTCTCCCCCTATATATACCCTTGCATTGTGAGCTCAACTCCACACCAGAACCACCAGAATCATCTCGAGCTCACAAGTTCTTCCTTTCCTTCCTTAGTTGCAAGTTCATTCTCAAGCTTAGCTTAGTAGTAGCCATCCAAAAACCAAAAACCCAAAAAATAGTTCCCATTTCATAGTAGTAGTAGAAGCTTGGTAACTTATCTTGTAGTAAGATGAAGAAGTTGCTTGCCTCCCGTTTCAAAAAAATCCAACAAGGGTGAGGGTTCTTCTCAAGAACCTCACCATGCTAGTGCTCATGAGAGGAGAGAGGTGGAAAGAAGTGAGCTAGTACCCTTCATTCCCCCGGCTAGAGTAATGGAGACCGAGAGTGGCCTCAGGCTAAATGCCGAAGAGATGGGGAAATTCTTCACTCTTAGTGAGTGTAGTTTCTCACACACAAGCGTCATTGATCCGACCCTTTTGCAAGAAACAGGTATGGATTCAGAATTCTATGCTATTTTCAATACCATTGGTTGGGGAGGATTCTTTGAAATTCTTGAATTTGGCATAAAGAACTTAACCATTGAGTTTTTATGCACGTTAAAAGTGAATAATGATGGGATAGCATTTTGAATGTTTGGGATGGAATATGACTTGACCTGGAGCACATTAAACACTGCTTTAGGATTTGATCACTCTTGCCATCTTGATGTAGACCATGCTTTTCATTATGACAAGAATGCTTTCTGGTATGCCATTACTGGCTCTAGTGATTGTTCCAACTCCTCACCACACAAAATTCATAACCCAACCTTACGTTTCATGCACTGCTGGCTGTTCACCACTGTTTTCCCTGGCATGAGAGGAGCTTTGGTAAGTGATGATGAGCTGAAACTACTCTATGCCATGGTTAGCAAAGTTAAAGTTTCACCTGTTAAAATGCTAGTGAACTACTGGCTTAGCTACATAAAGCCTAGGAAACCGATATACTTCACATCATTCATCACACGTATAGCCGAAGCTTTGGGTGCACTAGAATCCCAAACTTTTGAGTACATAGAAACCATGAGAGATGTGATGGAAGAAAATGTATTTATTGGCTGCGATGTACTAAAAAAGGGTCCCAAGGGTGAACTAATAATGATTTATCCAGGCCATATAGTCGAAATCACTTTCCCTTGTGAGGGACTTCGATTGTATGCGCTTCGTACACTAACCTTCGATTTGGACCCCGAGGAAAGAGCCCCAAAAGTTGCAGGTACTAGCAGGAGGACAAGAAGAGCGCCCCGTGCTACTCAAATGGAACAAGGCGGACCTTCACATCAGGCTGAAGGAGTTGAAGAGGGAGATGAGGCAGCCTCTATGGACATTTCAGGGTCCTTGGGAAGGCCTCCTCACTCACAGGACACTCCTCGCTCTCAAGACACTCCTTGCCCACGGGGTAGAGGAAGGCAACATCAAAGGACGCCGATGGATGAGCTCATCGACAATATGGGTGCAATGAACATCGAACAAGAGGCAACATTGCTTCTTGCACAGCAAAACGACCAACTCCTGCGGGCCATTCAAGAAGAAGAAGCACGACGTTGGGCCGGGTGGTACCAGCATTATCCACCACCACAGTAGGCAAGAACCAAGCTTGGGGGAGATCCTCTCCCCCACCAAGGTAAGTCCTGTATCTTAAGTTATTTACGTTTCAATTATGTTTTCTCATTGCATTAAAAAAAAGAGAGAAATACCAAAAATATTTGCTTAGTATTCCCAGTAGCACATATGTCTCATATATGTCTATCTTCCCCACGGAAATGATGACCAGTTGCCTTGCTAATGTTTCTCTAGTGCCTAGTTTACAACTTAGTATTTCTCTAAGTATGGATTACTTAGCTCATTTAAACCATCATGAACCTGAAAACTTTGTGGGTTGCAAGTGCTAGAACTAAGTCTAAGTTGATGTGAGATATGATATAGTGAGACAAGAGCTGCTATAATATTGTTCTAAGCATGATAGATTACCGGAGGATTTATTCTTAAAATGATCAAAATCTTAATTGTTCCTCAATGGTGATGAATTCCTACCACAACCATATATGCTTTACATGTTTACAAACCTTCTACATAGGCTATTTGCTTTGTATTGAGTGTTGTCAAGTCTTGTTGACCCTTGTTAAGAGACTTTTCGTGCTCCTAAGATCAAGATCACGTACACACCTCATATACATGCTGCTTCTACACTGGAAGTACGCAAAAACATGCCTTTCATTTCCACCAAATAGGTTGCTTCATACTCCAAGTGTTAGGAAATCTCTCTCAATTATTTAGTAGATGAGACTCAAAAGGCTAGGCAAAATAAAGATGGAAAAAAAGAGATGGACAAGTGAAAGTCCATGAAAAAAAAGAAGAAGAAAAGAAAAAAAATGCTAGCCATGTCTCATTAGAAAAGAGAGAAAAAGAAAAAAAATATAGAGAGATAGATCTTATCAAATAAAGAAGCAATCTAGTCCACCATACACCACACACTTGCACATCTTGATCTGGGAGTATGACACTTCTCTTCAAGGATCCGAGCTTTGACTTCGCAACAAAATGCAAGTAAGTATTCCATCTTCTTTCATCTCTACCTTGAGCTACACATAAGCCTGTTTAGACGTAGGATGAAATAAAGAAGGCAACACTTACCATATGCCTTGGTGAGGAATCATACACCATTTGAGTGACATGAGAGAACCATATGAGGAACATTAAGTCTTTCTTTTGAAAAATATTGCAAAACCTACGGTATGAAACTTGCTAAAAACAAGAAAGTTAGTGCTCAAGTCAAACTGTTCTATCTTTCAACCACCTAAGACAAAGGAAAAGCCATAAGCCCCATAGAGTACTAAGGTAATATGGGTGATTTACATAGGTAATTTTTCCATTCAAAGAGAAGAACTTTGTTGTGAACATGGTACTCTTGAAATGTGATGCATAGTAACAATACTGATCCACCGAGGCCAAGTTTGATTGTTTGCTCGGGACGAGCAAAGGTTAAGCTTGGGGGATCTTGTTGACGGAAGTTATAGCATGTTTTACCTTATCAAAATACCGACAACAGGCCTCGGTTTCAAGGAAGAATAGCATATCATGAGCATATTTATCACTAATAAGTTCCACTTGTACTCTTAGCTTGTGAACTTGTAGGAGATGGCAAAATGGACAAAATGAGGCCAGGTGGGCCCACCAAGGGGGTCTGGCGACCCCACCTTTGGGCCACCTCGACCATGGTGACATGGCATGATCCAAGAGAAGCATGTTCAAGCCAATATCAACCATTGGATCAAACATGTGCTTTTGCTCAATGGTGCAAGATGAGAAGCACATGGATCCATGGGTCCACACCAAAAACCAAATGCAACCAACTTCACAAGACTTGCTCCATGACATGTGGGGTCACCAAGGGAGAGAAGAATGTGGGCCAGCCCTATCATAGGGGGGTCGGCTGACCCCCCCTTGGTGGGACCTAGCAGCACTATTCATCAGGGTGACATCAGCACCTTCTAGAAGATGTACCCCGGGCCCACATGTCAGAGACAGGGGTCGGCCGACCCCATGGTGAACCTCATCCAAGTCGGTGGCAAAGTGCATGTTTGACACGTGAAGAATATCCAAGCCATTCATCAAGGTCGGTTGCTATGACGGTGGATCCAAGGGTGAAGAGATGATGAGCACATGGATCGCTGACGTGGCGCCGGAGTAGCCCCTACTCAACCTCCACTATAAATAGAGACCTCCACCCTCTCATTCAACACATCCCATCTCACACATCTCCACTTTCAAGTGAGATCAAGCAAGAGTAGTAGTAGTTAGTCTAGAGTGGGAGTTAGAGTCGAGTCGGGCGAAGCTCGGGTCTCCGGAGTCGTCTTCTGGGAGTCTGGTATAGCCCTTGTATCTTTCTTCTTTTGTAAGACTTTATTTATTTAATATATTATTCTTTCTGCGGATACAAGGGTGTATGCCGGGTCTCTGAGTGATGAGTGATTGTCAACTGGGATGATGCGCATGTTCTTTGGCTTGTGTTGTGCAGGTGTCGAGCACGGATGCAGTGATCAAAGGCGAGGTGAAGGTCAAGTAGAGACGTGCCGTGCCGATGGACCGAGAGTGGCGAAGGGCGGACGTGAGGCTTGGACTAAGGGACCAGAGGCCCGAGGATCAGCTATGGTGGCTGGCAGCCTGGGACAGCGACGACCGAAGACTTGCGCTCATGTTTTGCCTAAGTCGTAGACTTGGGGACACGTGTCGGTGGACGGGGTGCACGGGCAGTGCATCCCCTCTACGACGTCGGTTTGGTGGTAGAGCCAGGGAAAAACCATCAGGTGGATGGTTTCCAGGTTTGGGCCTCAAAACCTGGGTGCGGATGGTTTCCGAGTTTGGCCACAAAACTCGGGCTGAGGACGGTTTCCAGGTTTGGGCCTCAAAACCTGGGCGCTGAGGGTTTGCTAAGTTTGGCCTCAAAACTCAGAAGCTGGTGGGCTGGTTTCCCGGTTTGGGCCTCAAAACCGGGGGATGGCTGGAAAAGGCTGGTTTCCCGGTTTGGGCGACAAAATCGGGGGTGCAGAGCGGTGGCGGCACGTGGCGGCAATCTGGAGGTTGCGTCGAGGCAACGCTTTGAATTGTGCGGGCGTGGCCGTTGGATACACCTACCACCGAGTTGGTCCAGAATAACCCTAGGGTTTAGCTGGTTCGCTCTGTAATTAGAATAGAGAGGGGTAGAGTAGGAATTAGACTTAGGTTAGAATTAGGATAAGTAGAGGGAGACACCCTCCTCCCTTCCTATCTCAGTCATTTGCTCTTTCGCACTTAGGGTTTCCTGCTCTCCCATCCCATGCTGTAGCTAGCTGAGATCCGCAGAGAGACTTGCCTCTATGTACTGTTGGTTTTGAGGAAGTGAGACCGTAATCTCACTATTGTGCAGTTCGTGGTTGTGATTCGCGTTTTGTTCGTGTTCTTCGCGGAATCCCTTTCTCCACGATTTTCTCGTCGCTTGATCTCTTTGCTCGGTTCATCTTTTGCAAAACCGTTTGAACCAAGTTGTTCTAGATTGTGAGGCACTTTTTTCCACTGAAGGAATTCACCTCTAACCTCATGGTCTAGGAGATCGATCGATTTTCGTTTCGGGTCAAGTTTTTCTCCCTTCCCCCGAAATTCTTCGATTCATCAATTTGGAGATAGGTTCGAGCCATGATCTCTTAGGGATAGCTCACTATACTCTTTTTGACTCTTCTCACCAAGTTTGATCCCTAGAGGATTCGTTTTGGGTGAGATCGAGTCGAATCGGTGGACGAACAGCGCTGTTTCGGGGTGACCGGACGCTCGGTCGAGATGACCGGATGCACAGGCAGAGAGTTCGGTCATTGAACGCTCAGTGTGTTGATCTCGTAACTTGACCGGACGCTCGTTTTGAACACTGATCGGACGCATAGGTCCTACTGTTCATTGAGCTTGTCGTCTTTTGACCGGACGCACTGTTGTTGACCGGACGCTCCCAGCTCGTGAGTCCGGTCAGGAATAGTAAGGTTCCAAAACCATTTTCTTGTGACCGGACGCGTCCGGTGGTGACTGACCAGACGCAGTCAGAGTCCGGTCCAAGCTGTTTCGCGCGTTTTCATTCGCAGCTCGTTCGTTCGTTGTCGGATTTGGTTTCCGTCTTTTGCGTTGGCTTTCTAGTGTTTTGTAGTGTCCCGCTGTGCTTCTTGGAAGCATCCACCCTTCATCTAGGGTCGTGGACATTAGCAAGCTCTAGGGTTTGTCTTTTGGGGTGATTCTCGGGACAGTGGCTACTAGTTTCCGAAAGGAAATTTTGAAGCTCCCATTCACCCCCTCTGGTCGCTTTCTGGTTGCTTCTCGGTCCTTCAATTGGTATCGGAGCAGGTTAAGGATCTTCCACCTTAGCCGGTTCCAGATCCACAGAAGGCGACATGGATCGCGGCGTGGGCAAACCGCCGTTCTTTGATGGGACGAACTATGCGTATTGGAAGATACGCATGTCGGCCTATCTCCAGAGCATGGGCTCTTCTGTTTGGGATATTTGCAACAAGGCCGATTACGTTGTCTTGGCTGCTCGTGTCACTCAGCTCCAGATCGATGAGCACGACGCCAATAGCCGGGCACGTAACGCCTTGTTCTCCTGTTTGAGCATGTCTGAGTTGGATCGTGTTTCTCACCTCCCCACGGCTCGCGAGATTTGGGCGACCCTCATGCGCTTCCATGAGGGAACCACTCAGGTCAAATCCCGCCTCTATGAGTCGCACAAGCGGGAGTATGAGAACTTTCGACATATGCCTGGCGAGAGCATAGAGAGTTTATTCGCTCGCTTTCAGGTCATTGTCAACAAGGTGAGAGCGAACAAGGAGCTGTTGCCTTTTGACGATCATGAGAGGGCTTTGAAGCTTTTGCACACTCTTGATCGGTCGGTGTGGGACTCAAAGGTCCAGGCGATCATCGAATCGTCTAACTATGAGACCCTCACTTGCGACGAGCTCTTTAGTAAGCTCAAGTCTAGTGAGATTGACGCCATGTTGAGGGCTTCTTATGAGAATCCTTCGGGCCCGACAATGGCTTTGGTTTCTGGCTCTTCTAACCCCTCTGGAGGTTTTGCTCTTTCGTCTCTCTTTTCTGTCACAGAGGACCAGCTTGAGTCATTGGGGGATGACGAGTTGGCAATGCTCGCCAACCGGTTCACGTGGTTCCACAACAACCGCATGAACCGTCGCCGCGGTGGAGGACGCTCAGGATGCTTTGAGTGCGGCGACCCTGACCACTTCATCGCCAACTGTGCCAAGAAGAAGCATTCGTCTGGGAAGGGCGATCATGGGCACAAGTACGACTCCGGCAAGCGCAAGGAGAAGTACGTCCCCGCAAGGCACAAGCGGAGGGGCGGCTTCGACAAGGAGTACATCAAGAAGAAGTACTTGGAGAAGGCCCAGGCTGAGCAGCGTGCGTTCTTCGCCACGCTCAGCGACGTCGACGACTCGGATGATGACTCCGCTTGCTCAAGCGACGACGAGTCCGAGAAGAAGAAGAGGATCGAAGACAAGCTGAACGGTCTCTGCTTCTTCGCCGATGACGACGGCCTCTGCACCATGGCCCTCGGCAAGGAGGTCGACGGCGAGCTGGTGAACTCCCCTCGGAACGACGACGACGACGCCACCTCCCAGGTATCCATGACCCACGATGAGCTCTTTGCAGAGAATAAGAAGCTTACTGTCGCCTTGATTAGTCAGGATAAGCTGCTTAGGTGTGCCGCTAGAGAGCGCAAGGAGTTTAGGCAGAAGTGAGAGGACACGGTGAGAGAGCTTGAGTTCGCCATGTCCACCGTGGTCGTGTCGGAGGAGGTTGAGTGTTAGATGTGCACCACGCACATGACTGACCTTCTCACTTTGAGAGGTAAGTATGCTGCGTTGGTAGGAGAGGTGGATGAGCTGAAGGCTAGACCTTCTCTGTTGGGTGCATGCAAGACTTGTCTTGTCTTGCAATCTGAGTTGGCAGAGAAGAATGCCAAGATTGTGTCTCTTGAGGAGGCCAACTCAGGTAGCACTTGTGTGGCTAAGTGTGCTTTGTGTGAGGGCTTGGAGATGGAGATAGTCAATTTGAAGCATGACAAGATGCAAACCGAGGAAGAAAACACATACCTTCAGACCATCTTGTCATGGGTCTCTTGTAGTGAGCCGCAGCTCGGGATGATGATCTCCCAATTTAAGCGAGCTGCTGGAAGTCCTGGTGTAGGTTTTGCCCCGGGTGTTGATCTTTCTGCGTTTGGGAAGGTTGGAGAGTCGAGTGGTCTGAACCCATGTGAGAAGCCCAACTCCACCACTACTCCCAAACTGACCAAGCTTCCACCCAAAGAGCCCGTCAAGCCTACCACCAAGGATGGGGTGTTTGAGGAACCCCCGAGAGCTCCACCCAAGAACCAAGTATGGCATCCAAACCCAATCACCTCAAAAACAAGCTGGACACAATGCCACCCATCCAGGAGGAGTGTTTGCCACAGAAGGGCAAAGTGATCCACACCCACAGCCATGAGTACTAACAACCCCCTTTGCGTGCGGTGAGGTATCATTGTGACTTCTGTGGGAGAGATGGACACTTGAGTGAGTTCTGCTTTAGGCGCAAGAGAGAGGCGCGCCGTGCTAGGGAGATGAACAACCCGGACATGTACCATCCTTTCCATGATGTACATGTGCCGAATGTTCAGAGGAGAGCACCGAGACTTGCTGCTAGGCCCAGAGGTCTAGAACCTCAAGTTCCCAGGCCTAGGCAGCAAAGAGCTCCGAGGAGAGCAGCTAGGCCCAGAGGTCCAGAACCTCAAGTTCCCAGGCCTAGGCAGCAGAGAGCTCCGAGGAGAGATGCTAGGCCTAGGCCTCATAGAGAGCGTGCCCGGCGGGAGCCTGCAGTTGTAGGCTATGGACCCTGTGGCGGAGGCTTTGTAGTTGAGCGTTTTCCCCCACCGTGTTTTGAGTATCGCGATGGACGCTCCTCTCTTAGCGGACCACGTTTTCCTCTACGTGGTGATCGCTCCTCTCTTAGACGTGCTAGGAATGGTTTTTCTGCTAACCGTTCTTTTGAGCAGCCGGCCCAACACTGGTATTCCCCTTACTTCACTAACCCTAGTGTTGGACCGTATGCTCACCCTATGTCTTTTTATTGATGTAGGAAAAACGGTTGGAGGACATTTGGTTGGTGGATTTCGGTTGCTCGAGGCACATGACCGAAAACGCCAAGTGGTTCTCCAGCCTTAGCCCTGTTGCCGGAAAGGAGTACATAACATTCGGCGACAATAGCAAAGGTAAGGTATTGTCTCACGGGTCGGTGCGAGTTAATGAGCACTTTGTGTTGCGCGATGTTGCTCTTGTTTCTAACTTGCATTTTAACCTTCTTTCTGTTTCGCAACTCTTTGACGATGACTATGAGATTCGTTTTAAACCGAATCTCAGTCGTATTTTGGATCCTCAGGGCAATCTTGTGTGTTCGATTTCGCCCTTTGGAAAAGTCTTTCGTGCGAATTTCTCGGAGTCTTTTGGCACTTCTCGTTGTCTTGTGGCTGGACCTTCCTCCTCTGATCTTTGGAAGTGGCATAGGAGACTTGGACATTTGAGCTTCGACTTGCTTACAAGGCTTAGTTCACTTGGCCTAATCCGAGGATTGCCCAAGTTGCATGTGGAGAAGGATCTTGTTTGCCACTCTTGTAGACACGGGAAGATAGTTGCCGCTCCCCACCATCCGGTGACTCAGGTCATGACCAAGCGCCCTAGAGAGCTTTGGCACATGAACCTTGTTGGTTCGGCTCGAGTGAGCTCGGTTGGGGGGAAGTGGTGTGTGCTTGTTGTTGTTGATGACTTTTTGAGATATTCGTGGTTCTTCTTTTTAGCTGAGAAGACCGAGACTTTCTCCTTTGCTCGTAATCTGATTTTGCGTCTTCAGAACGAGTTCCCTTTGAACTCGATGCGAGCAATTCGGAGTGATAATGGTTCCGAATTCAAGAATTTGGATTTTGAGAAGTTTTGTGACCGCTTGGGTTTGGAGCATCAGTTTTCTTCCCCCTACACACTGCCCCAGAATGGTGTTGTAGAAAGGAAGAATCAGACCCTTGTTGAGATGGCCAGGACGATGCTCGATGAGCATAGGACTCCTAGGCGTTATTGGGCCGAAGCTATGAACACTGCGTGCTATATTTCCAACCGCATTTTTCTGAGAGCGTTCTTGAAAAAGACTTCTTATGAGTTGCGTTTTGGTAGACAACCCAAGGTGAGTTATTTTAGAGTCATCGGTTGCCATTGTTTTATTTTGAAGAAAGGCAACCTGGACAAGTTTGAGTCTCGTTCTTCTGACGGTGTATTTTTGGGTTATGGCACTCACACTCGCGCATATCGTGTACTTAACCCTGATACTAACCGAGTCATGGAGACATCAGATGTCACCTTCGACGAGACTCTCGTTTGTCCTTCTTCTCGTTTTGAGCGAGCAGGTGATCATGAGGTTGGTGAGCCTCTTTTCGATGATGAGGACGAGGATGCTGAATGCATAGATGACACAGCATTGCCTCCACCTGTTGTGCCGCAAATAGCGGCTTCTACGATGACTCACGGCCCCGACACATCTTCTTCCTGGGGGCCGTGGGATCCGCCACCCCGAGCGGTACCTTTTGTACCCGGGGAGGCACCAGCTGCTGTTGAAGGGGAGGCTACTTCAGCTCGGGAGGCGCCACGACACATCCAGCGCCAGCACCCGCCTCAGCAGATGATCGGCAGCATCGACGAATGGGTTACTCGGTCCAGGTCACAGCACATCTCTCACTTCGCTCATTCTGATTTTGTTGCTAATTTTGAGCCCCGAGATGTTGGACACGCTTTGACGGATCTGGATTGGGTCAATGCCATGCATGAGGAGTTAGAAAATTTTGAGAGAAATAAGGTTTGGGTTCTAGTTCCTCCCCCTCCTAACTGTAATCCTATTGGGACAAAATGGGTTTTCAAAAACAAACAAGGAGAGGATGGCCACATTGTGAGGAACAAAGCGCGTCTTGTGGCCAAGGGTTATAGTCAGAAGGAGGGGATAGACTTTGAGGAGACTTTTGCTCCTGTAGCTCGTTTGGAGGCTATTAGGATACTCTTGGCTTTTGCTGCATCCAAAGGTTTTAAACTCTTTCAAATGGATGTCAAGAGTGCCTTCTTAAACGGCTACATAGAAGAGGAAGTGTATGTTGAGCAACCACCCGGTTTTGAAAACTCCAAGTTTCCAAACCATGTTTTTAAACTTCACAAAGCTTTATATGGTTTGAAACAAGCCCCTAGAGCCTGGTATGATAGACTGAAAACCTTTTTGCTTGCTAAGGGTTTTAAAATGGGATGTGTAGATAAAACGCTCTTTCTCCTCAAGCAAGGCAAAGACACTGTCTTGGTCCAGATTTACGTGGATGATATCATTTTCGGTGGTTCTTCTCACGCTTTGGTTGCCAAGTTTGCAGATATTATGAGCAGGGAGTTCGAGATGAGCATGATGGTCGAGCTGACTTTCTTTCTCGGGTTGCAAATCAAGCAATCCCGAGAGGGGACGTTTGTGCACCAGGGCAAGTACACCAAGGACATGCTGAAGCGGTTCGATATGGGTGAGGCCAAGCTTCTTCCAACACCCATGTCGACGACGACTGCCCTGGATGCGGATGTGGATGGAGAAGCAGTGGACCAGAAGGAGTACCGAAGCATGATCGGGTCGCTGCTCTACCTGACGGCGACACGCCCAGACATCCAGTTCGCGGTGTGTCTGTGCGCGCGCTTTCAGGCGTCGCCGCACACTTCTCACCGTCAGGCAGTGAAGCGCATATTCAGGTACCTTCGTTTCACACCTGTGTTCGGGATTTGGTATTCTGCTTCCTCCACCCTCTCCCTTTGCGGTTATTAGGATGCCGATTTTGCTGGTTGCCGTATTGAGCACAAGTCCACTTCTGGGACTTGCCAGTTTATTGGTTCTTCTCTTGTTTCGTGGTCCTCTCGCAAGCAGTCTAGTGTCGCTCAGTCCACCACAGAGGCTGAATATGTTGCTGCGGCTAGCTGTTGTTCCCAGTTGCTATGGATGATGGCCACTTTGCGTGATTTTGGTCTGCGCTTTTCTCGCGTGCCTTTGCTTTGTGACAGCACGAGTGCCATTAGCGTTGCTAAGAACCCCGTGCTTCACTCGAAGACCAAACACATTGATGTGCGCTTTCATTTCTTGCGAGACCACCAGGAGAAGGGTGATATCGACCTTCGCCATGTCGATACTTATCATCAACTGGCTGATATTTTCACCAAGCCTTTAGACGAATCAACCTTTAATCGGTTGAGGGGTGAGCTTGGTGTGTGTTTCCCCTTTTAGTTGAGGGAAACATTTTGGATCTTGTATATTTGACTGACTCTTTTGTCTTTCTTTTCTTTTGCATTTTAGCATACGCATTTACATTCTGAGCTTCATGTCTATAATCACTAGAATGTAACTATGCTCCATGTAGTATGCTCTGATGCTTATGTTGATGCTTGTAGCTTATGCTCTTTCTGATCACTAGTACATGTTGTGAGCTGAGCTATTTTTGAAATGGTGAATTTGCTTAATAATTTCAAATCTGAAAATGTTCACCATTGAGATATGCATCTAGCATGTGTAGGATGTGTTGAGTTTACTCGTGCTTTTCATATATGCTAGGTTGCTATGTCTCTAGTTCTGAGTCATTCACTTGCTTGGTCTGTTCATATCATGTCTAAAATTTGTACCAAGTTTTAGTGAATTGAAAAGATCGAGATGGGATTGCTTGTCAACACATCACGGTATCGAGACGGTTTCTCATTGCACTTTGAGTTAAACTTGAGTCGTGTAGTGTATGACCGAAACCGTAGCTTTAAGCTTCTGATTGCTTCGGCATAGGCTTCGCTCGGTTGCAAAGTTAGGCAATGACAAGATTTCAACATCTCGCAATCACATGCTAATAATTGAACTTGTGTAATTTCACCGCTGCAACTCCGATCTGAATTTGAATTCACAAGTGTATGTTACATTTTTAAGCATGATGATTGAACTTTGCTAGGGGTAGTTCCCCTTGTATACATGTTTAGCACTTGTTCAGACTCCTGTTTATACATTGCTAGTGCTATTTTGATGGTGAATACCTTTTGACTCAAAACTGCTCCTTTCTGCTCATATGTTCATACTTCATATCTAGTGATCAGTTTGAGCCTTTGCTGAGCTTGTATGCTGTTGATGAGTCATTAGAGTTATACTGTTTAGAGCTTCCTTGCATTCTCCTGAATATATTCCTAAAGCTGCTAACTTGCATTTTGACTCATATGCATGTTGGAAGGGGGAGAACCTCCCATGTTCGCACTTTTTGTTGGTGCCTTTTCTGATGGGGAGAATCTTTTACTTGATTAGTGCATTTTCAACTAAGGGGGAGAATTTGCAAATCATTTGTGCTTCCCGAGTGTATATGCTTCCCGAGTGTTCATTTGAGGGGGAGTTTCCAGGGGGAGAGTTTGCATGTCTCCTGGATGATCAACTAAGGGGGAGCTTGAGCTTTGCTGTCTCTTGTTGGCCGAAAGGCATCGGTATCAAGCTTCCTTTGCTAGTTGTGTTGAGCCTCTGTGCCTCTATCTTGAGGGACTAGCATTTTGCTTCGATATTTTCGATTGGGATTTGCTAGCGGTGTTGAGCCTGTTCTACCTCTTCTTGAGGGCTAGCTTTGCTTTGCTTGGTTGCGTCGAGCCGTTGCCCATGTCTTTGGGGACCAAGTTGTCTTGCTCTTTCCACTTGACCTTCTTCGGCTTTGCTATGCTTTTGGGTCATTTGGTCGAGTTCTCTCTTCTCCTTCTTCCTTCTTCTCTTTCTACTATGATTTGTGTTGGTAGTTGACAATGCACTCATCAAGGGGAGATTGCGGATACATGGGTGTACGCCGGGTCTCTGAGTGATGAGTGATTGTCAATTGGGATGATGCGCATGTTCTTTGGCTTGTGTTGTGCAGGTGTCGAGAACGGATGCAGTGATCAAAGGCGAGGTGAAGGTCAAGTAGAGACGTGCCGTGCCGATGGACCGAGAGTGGCGAAGGGTGGACGTGAGGCTTGGACTGAGGGACCAGAGGCCCGAGGATCAGCTGTGGTGGCTGGCAGCCTGGGACAACGACGAGCGAAGACTTGTGGTCATGTGTTGCCTAAGTTGTAGACTTGGGGACACGTGTCGGTGGACGGGGTGCACGGGCGGTGCATCCCCTCTACGATGTCGGTTTGGTGGTAGAGCCAGGGAAAAACCATCGGGTGGACGGTTTCCAGGTTTGGGCCTCAAAACCTGGGTGCGGATGGTTTCCGAGTTTGGCCACAAAACTCGGGCTGAGGACGGTTTCCAGGTTTGGGCCTCAAAACCTGGGCGCTGAGGGTTTGCTGAGTTTGGCCTCAAAACTCAGAAGCTGGTCGGCTGGTTTCCCGGTTTGGGCCTCAAAACCGGGGGATGGCTGAAAAAGGCTGGTTTCCCGGTTTGGGCCACAAACCCGGGGGTGCAGAGCGGTGGCGGCACGTGGCGGCAATCTGGAGGTTGTGTCGAGGCAACGCTTCGAATTGTGCGGGCGTGGCTGTCGGATACACCTACCACCGAGTTGGTCCAGAATAACCCTAGGGTTTAGCTGGTTCGCTCTGTAATTAGAATAGAGAGGGGTAGAGTAGGAATTAGACTTAGGTTAGAATTAGGATAAGTAGAGGGAGACACCCTCCTCCCTTCCTATCTCAGTCATTTGCTCTTTCGCACTTAGGGTTTCCTACTCTCCCATCCCCTGCTGTAGCTAGCTGAGATCCGTAGAGAGACTTGCCTCTGTGTACTGTTGGTTTTCAGGAAGTGAGACCGTAATCTCACTGTTGTGCAGTTCGTGGTTGTGATTCGCGTTTCGTTCGTGTTCTTCGCGGAATCCCTTTCTCCACGATTTTCCCGTCGCTTGATCTCTTTGCTCGGTTCATCTTTTGCAAAACCGTTTGAACCAAGTTGTTCTAGATCGTGAGGCACTTCTTTCCACCGAAGGAATTCACCTCTAACCTCACGGTCTAGGAGATCGATCGATTTTCGTTTTGGGTCAAGTTTTTCTCCCTTCCCCCGAAATTCTTCGATTCATCGATTTGGAGATAGGTTCGAGCCATGATCTCTTAGGGATAGCTCACTATACTCCTTTTGACTCTTCTCACCAAGTTTGATCCCTAGAGGATTCGTTTTGGGTGAGATCGAGTCGAATCAGTGGACGAACAACGCTGTTTCAGGGTGACCGGACGCTCGGTCGAGATGACCGAACGCATAGGCAGAGAGTCCGGTCATTGAACGCTCAGTGTGTTGATCTCATAACTTGACCGGACGCTCGTTTTGAACACTGATCGGACGCATAGGTCCTGCTGTTCATTGAGCTTGTCGTCTTTTGACCGGACGCACTGTTGTTGACCGGACGCTCCCAGCTCGTGAGTCCGGTCAGGAACAGTAAGGTTCCGGAACCTTTTTCTTGTGACCGGACGCGTCCGGTGGTGACTGACCGGACGCAGTCAGAGTCCGGTCCAAGCTGTTTCGCGCGTTTTCATTCGCAGCTCGTTCGTTCGTTGTCGGATTTGGTTTCCGTCTTTTGCGTTGGCTTTCTAGAGTTGTGTAGTGTCCCGCTGTGCTTCTTGGAAGCATCCACCCTTCATCTAGGGTCGTGGACATTAGCAAGCTCTAGGGTTTGTCTTTTGGGGTGATTCTCGGGACAGTGGCTACTAGTTTCCGAAAGGAAATTTTGAAGCTCCCATTCACCCCCCCTCTGGTCGCTTTCTGGTTGCTTCTCGGTCCTTCACTTTCTTTACTTTACTTTGCATTTACTTAAGTATTTACTTTCCAAGTATTTATTTAATTATTTACTTAGTGCAAGTCTATATTTATATAGTCTTGTTGTGTGCTTATCTTAGTTCTATAGTTGTCATAGTTAGATTGATTTCCTTTAAATAGCTTCTTGTGTGTGCGTCATCGTCCTATCTTAGGATAGGGGCTTTAGCTATTTTGATCGATAGCTAAAGGTGTAGATAAGTGTGAGCGTGGTGCTCATACTTCATCTTATCTTTGACTACCGCTGGCTTGCACGGACAGTAGGGGCTTATGGGCAAAAGGTGATAGATTTTGCCTGGCTACCTAGATCCCCTCACGTGAACTAAGGCTAGTTCTTAAAAGGTAAGGCGTCCATAAGCCAAATATCCGCTTGAGTACTGGGTTCGGTGAACAACCTTCTATTGCTTTACTCTCTCGTTTATCCCTCTCACACAAATAGCAAGGCGTCAATCTAGTTAAGTCATCTATTCAATCAGGATTAGTTCATAGGAGTAAAGGTAGAAACATAGGAGTACTTTATACTCACTCGTTGTCCTCCCACCTAGCTAACTCTACTAAAGTTATCTTTCATATCATTTACTCTTTGCTTAACATATTTATCTTATCTATCTATCCTCCCTTATATCCACTTATACCCCTTTGCTTCTCTAATTGGTAATAGATTATAGTAAGACTATAGGATCTATCTTTCCTCTCTCTACATCTTTCCTAGCTTGCTTTCCTTTGGGATAAAATAAATAACGATACCTTGGAATACTCCCGGGTGAAGTGCTACATCGGTATATTCTGTGCGCTTGCGGAACTATCCAATAGTCAATAGTTTTACCACCAAGACACTTCTAGCGCCGTTGCTGGGGTTAGGCTCCATAGTCTAGTTCTAGTGGTTACGTTAAGAAGTGTTAACAAGCGTTTCTGGCGCCGTTGCCGGGGATAGATTAAAACTCTATTCTTAGTAGTGACGCTAAGAAATACCAACAATGTGTCCCCAGGTCCTCGACCCAAGCAACACCGTGCCCGCAAGTCTTCGCTCGTCGCTGTCCCAGGCTGTCAGCCACCACAGCTGATCCTCGGGCCACCGGTCCCTCAGTCCAAGCCTCACGTCTGCCCTTCGCCACTCTTAGTCCATCGGCACGGCACGTCTCTACTTGACCTTCACCTTGCCTTTGATCACTGTATCCGTGCTCGACACCTGCACAACACAAGCCAAAGAACATGCGCATTATCCCAGTTGACAATCACTCATCACTCAGAGACTCGGCATACACCCATGTATCCGCAATCTCCCCCTTGATGAGTGCATTGTCAACTACCAACACAAATCATAATGGAATGGAAGAAAGGAGGAAGAAGGAGAGAGAACTCAACCAAGTGACCCAAAAGCATATCAAAGCCGAAGAAGGTCAAGTGGAAAGAGCGAAACAACTTGGTTCCCAAAGACATGAGCAACGGCTCGACGCAACCAAGCAAAACAAAGCTAGCCCTCAAGAAGAGGTAGAACAGGCTCAACACCGCTAGCAGGAAAGCTCGATACCAATCGAAAAATCAATTGAAATCCAAGCAAAGATAGAGCTAGCCCTCAAGAAGAGGCAGAACGGGCTCAACACCGCTAGCGAGAAAGCTCAATACCAATTGAACAAGCACAAAAGCAAAGACGCTAGTTCCTCAAGAAAGAGGCAAAGGCTTAACACAACTAGCTATCAAAAATGCTCCGAACCAATTGGAAAGCTCAAAGACCGAGCAAACTCCCCCTCAAATAGTGTACGCAAGCAGGAAAATATTTCTCCCCCAAGGTTCAACTCGAAAAGCACATAATTTGCAATATTTCTCCCCCTTAGTTGAAAATGCACTATCAAGAATCTCACCCTTCCAAAATGCATATGAATCAGAAATGCAAGTTAGTAGCTTCAGGAATAGAGTCAATAGAATGAAAAGATGCTCTACACAGTGCTGATCCGATGACTCAACAACATCCAGAACAAGCTAGCAAAGGCTCAAACTGATCATTAAATACGGAATGAGAACAAGTGAGCAGTTTTCAACCAAAAGGTAATCACCATCAAAATAGCACTAAGCATGTATAGACAGGAAGTCAAACAAGTGCTAAACATGTATACAAGGTGAACTACCCCTAGCACAGTTCAATCATCATGCTATAGAATGAAACATAGACTTGTGTATCCAAAATTTATCGGATTTGCAGCGGTTAAAATTACACAAGTTCAATGTTCATCATGTGATTGCGAGAGGTTGAAAGCTTGTCATTGCCTAACTTTTCAACTGTGCGAAGCCTATGCAGAAGCAATCAGAAGCTTAAAGCAACAGTTTCGGTCATACACTACACAGCTCAAGTTTAACTCAAAGTGCAATGAGAAACAGTCTCAAAACTGTGATGTGCTGACAAGCAGTCCCGTCTCGATCTTTCCAATTCACTTAGCTTGGTTCAAATGTTATCTCAGAATATGAACATACCAAGCAAGTGAATGACTCAGAACTAGAGACATAGCAACCTAGCATATATGAAAAGCACAAGTGAATTCGACACATCCTACACATGCTAGTTGCATATCTCAATGGTGAACAGTTTCAAGTTTTATGTACATTTAAGCAGGTTCACCATTCAAAAATAGCTCAACTCACAACATGCATTAGTGATCAGAAAGAGCATAAGCTACTAGCATCATCATAAAGCATCGGAGCAAATACTATACAGAGCATAGCCACATTCTAAAGATTATATTCATGAAGCTCTGAATGTAAATATGCAAGATAAAATGCAAAGATGCATGAAGAAACCAAAGGAAAAACACAAAGTCAGTGTAAAATACAAGATGCAAAATGTTTCCCCCATCTAAAAGGGGAAACACACACCAAGCTCACCTCTCAACCTAGCAAAAGTTGATTGGTCCAAAGGCTTGGTGAAAATATCAGCCAACTGATGATGAGTATCGACATGGCGAAGGTCGATATCACCCTTCTCATAGTGGTCTCGCAGAAAATGAAAGCGCACATCAATGTGTTTGGTCTTAGAGTGCAGCACGGGGTTCTTAGCAACGCTAATAGCGCTCGTGCTGTCACAATGCAAAGGAACACGAGAAAAGCTCAGACTTAAATCACGCAAAGTGGCCATCATCCAAAGCAACTGGGAACAACAGCTAGCCGCAGCAACATACTCAGCCTCCATGGTAGACTGGGCGACACTAGACTGCTTGCGAGAAGACCACGATACAAGAGAAGAACCAATAAACTGACAAGTCCCAGAAGTGGACTTTCGATCAATACGACAACTAGCAAAATCGGCATCAGAATAACCGCAAAGGGAGAGGGTGGAGGAAGCAGAATACCAAATCCCAAATTCTGGAGTGAAGCATAAGTACCTCATAATGCGCTTGACCGCCTGACGGTGAGAAGTGCGCGGCGACGACTGAAATCGCGCACACAGGCACACCGCGAACTGGATGTCCGGGCGTGTCGCCGTCAGGTACAGCAGCGACCCGATCATACTCCGGTACTCCTTCTGGTCCACAACTTCTCCATCCACATCTGCATCTAGGGCTGTCGTAGTCGGCATGGGTGTTGGAAGAGGCTTGGCCTCACCCATGTCGAACTTCTTCAGGACATCCTTGGTGTACTTGCCCTGGTGCACGAATGTCCCCTCTCGGGATTGCTTGATTTGCAACCCAAGGAAGAATGTCAACTCGCCCATCATGCTCATCTCAAACTCCCTGCTCATAGTGTCTGCAAACATGGCAACCAAAGCGTGAGAAGAACCACTAAAAATGATATCATCCACGTAAATCTGGACCAAGAGAGTATCATTGCCTTGCTTGAGGAGAAAAAAGTGTTTTATCCACACATCCCATTTTAAAACCCTTAGCAAGCAAAAAGGTTTTCAACCTATCATACCAGGCTCTAGGGGCTTGTTTCAAACCATACAAAGCTTTGTGAAGTTTAAAGACATGGTTTGGAAACTTGGGATTTTCAAAACCGGGGGGTTGTTTCACATATACTTCCTCTTCTATGTAGCCATTTAAGAAGGCACTCTTGACATCCATTTGAAAAAGTTTAAACCCTTTGGATGCAACAAAAGCCAAGAGTATCCTAATTGCCTCCAAACGAGGTACAGGAGCAAAAGTCTCCTCATAGTCTATCCCCTCCTTCTAACTATACCCCTGGGCTACAAGTCTGGCCTTGTTTCTCACAACATGGCCATCCTCTCCTTGTTTGTTTTTGAAAACCCATTTTGTCCCAATAGGGTGACACTCAGGAGGAAGAGAAACCAAAACCCAAACCCGATTTCTTTCAAAATTTTCAAGCTCCTCATGCATGGCATTGACCCAATCTGGATCAGATAAAGTGTGTCCAACATCTCGGGGTTCAAAATCAGCAACAAATGCAGAATGAGCAAAGTGAGAGATTTGTTGTGACCTTGACCGAGTGACACGTTCACCGATGCTGCCGATCATCTGCTGAGGCGGGTGTTGGCACTGAATGTGTCATGGCGCCTCTCGAGCTGATGTAGCCTTCCCCTCAACAGCAGCTGGTGCCTCCTCGGGTACAAAAGGTACCGCTCGAGGTGGCGGATCCCACGGCCCCTAAGTAGTCGAAGAAGAAGGTTCGAGGCCGTGAGTGGTAGTAGAGGCCGCTCTTTGCGGCACAACAGGTGGAGGAGGTGCTGGGTCATCCATCCCTTCAGCACCTTCTTCCTCATCATCAAAAAGAGGCTCGCCAACCTCATGATCACCTGCACGCTCAAAACGAGAAGAAGGACAAACCATGGTCTCGTCGAAGGTAACATCTGATGTCTCCATGACTTGGTTAGTATCAAGGTTAACTACACGATATGCACGAGTATGAGTGCCACAACCCAAAAATACACCGTCAGAAGAACGAGACTCAAATTTGTCCAGGTTTCCTTTCTTAAGTATGAAACAGTGGCAACCAAAGACTCTAAAATAACTCACCTTGGGCAGTTTTCCAAAACGCAACTCATAAGAAGTCTTTTTCAAGAAAGCTCGGAGAAAAATGCGATTGGAAATGTAGCATGCAGTGCTCATAGCTTCGGCCCAATATCGCCTAGGAGTCCTATGCTCATGGAGCATCGTCCTGGCCATCTCTACAAGGGTCCGATTCTTCCTTTCTACAACACCATTCTGAGGAGGTGTGTAGGGAGAAGAAAACTGATGCTCTAAATCCAAAGAGTTACAAAACTTCTCAAAATCCGAGTTTTTGAACTCGGAACCATTATCACTCTTAATAGCTCGCATCGAGTTCAAAGGGAACTCGTTCTGAAGACGCAAAATCAGATTGCGAGCAAAAGAGAAAGTCTCAGTTTTCTCAGCTAAAAAGAAAACCCACGAATATCTCGAAAAGTCGTCAACAACAACAAGCACATACCACTTCCCCCTAACCGAGCTCACCCGAGCCGGACCAACAAGGTCCATGTGCAAAAGCTCTCCAGGGCGCTTGGTCATGACCTGAGTCACTGGATGGTGGGGAGCGGCAACCATCTTCCCATGTCTACAAGAATGCAAACAAGATCCTTCTCCATGCACAACTTGGGCAATCCTCGGATTAGGCCAAGTGAACAAAGCCTTGCAAGCAAGTCAAAGCTCAAATGTCCTAGTCTTCTATGCCACTTCCAAAGATCAGAGGAGGAAGGTCCAGCCAAAAGACAACGAGAAACTCCAAACGACTCCGAGAAGTTCACACGAAAGACTTTCCCAAAGGGCGAAATCACACAAACAAGATTGCCCTGAGGATTCAAAATACGACTGAGATTCGGTTTAAAACGAATCTCGTAGTCATCATCAAACAGTTGTGAAACGGAAAGAAGGTTAAAATGCAAGTTAGAAACAAGAGCAACATCACGCAACACAAAGTGCTCATTAACTGAGAACATATATGATGAATGATTGACTTTGATGAGGAAGGTTTGAGGCTTTTACCCGGTTGAGTCTATATCTACTTATGCGCTTATTGTTTTGACTAACCGGTGGCGTTGAGTTGTGGTGTTTCTGTGTTGGTGTGCGTGTGCAACATGTGTCTCTTGGCTGTGTTGATGTGCAGGTGTTGAGCTCAGATACAGTGGTCAATGGCGAGGTGAAGGTCAAGTAGAGACGTGTCGTGCCGACGGACCGAGAGCGGTGAAGGATGGGCGTGCCGTGCGATGGACGTGCCTTGCCGATGTACCCAGAGTGGTGAAGGGCAGACGTGAGGCTTGGACTGACGGACCAGAGGCATAGAGGACCAGCTGTGGTAGCTGGCACGTGGCATCGGCGAGCGAGAGCACATGGGGATGTGCGATGCATCGGCCGAGTCGGGAGGAAGACGATGGCGTCGTGGCACTTGGTGGGAGGTCGGACACGGGCTTGCGTGCGGCGCAAGTGCCGTCGACCAAGTCAAGAAGGAAGGCGAAGGCGTTGTGCCCGGTGTGGAGGCTGGACATGCATTTGCATTGGTGCCGGTGGTCAGGGTGTGCGAACCACATCCCGTCTACGGTGCGGGTTCGGTAGCTGAGCCTCAAAAAGCTACCATCGACGGTTTCCGAGTTTGGGCCTCAAAACTCAGGGTGGCCGGTTTCTGAGTTTGGGCCTCAAAACTCGGCGAGGACGGTTTCCAGGTTTGGGCCTCAAAACCTGGGCTTGCGGGTTTCCGAGTTTGGGCCACAAAAAACTCGGGGTGGACGGTTTGCCAGGTTTGGGCCTCAAAACCTAGGCTGGCGGGTTTACCGGTTTGGGCCACAAAACCGGGGGTGGTCCGAAAGGACGGTCGACGCGTGGCGGCGTGGAGAGGCTGGCGCGGCGGCGAAGCTATCCACGAGGAAGGCGCGGTGGTCGACGTGATGGCCCGTGGCGGCATCAGGGAGGTCGCGTCGAGGCGAAGCTACCAGATGTGCGGGCGTGGCCGTCGGATGAAGATTGACCGGACTGGACGGTTTTACCCCTGAGGGGTATTTGGGTTGAGTGCTTAATGTAAGGGCGTTTTGTTCTTCGGACGTGCGCCTATATATATGAGGGGGCTGCTAGGGCAGCCGTATCCTTGGGGAATTCTAGGACGGTGTCTCTCTCATTTTGTTCCTATGAGAGAAGGCTAGGGTTAGGGAGAGTTGGCTCTTGTTCTTGAGTTTTTTGCCATACAAGCTTTGTGTTGCTAGGATTGGCTTGTAGCCCGACACCGAGTGCTTAATCAATCATCCATTCCTCTGAATCCAAGGATCAATTTCATGGTTGAATTCGCATTTCGATTTTGTTCTTCGCGGTCTTCTTTTCTCCACGATTTTCCCCTCCCCCGATCTCCCTCTACGCTGCATCTTTTGTGATTCCATTTGAATCAACTTGTTCTTTGATGTGAGGAGAACATTTCCACCGAAGGAATTCATCTCTACCCTCACGAACAAGTAGATCGGGTCAAAATCGGTTTTGTTCTTCGTTCTTCCCCTTTTCTAGTGTTCTTCGGATTTCTCATCGATTAGTTGGGTTGAAGCGATGATATCCTAGGATTAGCTTCCCAACACGTAGAAGAACACTTGGGAGAAGTTTGGTTGCAGCCCCGTTCGATTTGGTGAAGATCCAATCGATTTTGGTTTTGTCCCGAGCTGTTTTTGGGCTTTCTGGGAGCTCGCGGACAGTCTGCCATATTGGCCGCGGACAGTCCGCGCATCGCGGCTTCAGCCGAGCA
This sequence comes from Coix lacryma-jobi var. lacryma-jobi, assembly GCA_009763385.1. Taxonomy (NCBI): domain Eukaryota; kingdom Viridiplantae; phylum Streptophyta; class Magnoliopsida; order Poales; family Poaceae; genus Coix; species Coix lacryma-jobi. The sequence goes on from CM019829.1 coordinate 52,001,966, forward strand.
GTGGCTGTTGGCCTCGGGCCTTTTCCTCTCGGGTGACCGGCGGACAGTCCGCCGTTGGTAGGCGCGAACAGTCCGCGAGTCGCGCAGGAGCGTCCAGCAGAGTTGCTGGTTTTATCACTTGGCCGGTGGACAGTCCGCCGTACAACGACGCGGACAGTCCGGGAGTCTCGCAGGGAGGGTTCAGCAGCCGTGCTGATTTTGCCTTTTGACCTGCGGACAGTCCACCAGGGTTTCGCGGACAGTCCGCCCCTGGCGCGGACAGTCCGGCACCCCCAGCCCGGACAGTCCGTGAATCGGCTGTAGGTTCCGGTTTAGTGTGTTTGCTCTCCTAGCTTTTCCGCTTCGCTTCCAGACTTCTCGTTTGCTCCTAGAGTTCACCTAGGAACCTCTCTACATATCTTTGATACGCGTTAGCATCGGTATTTGGAGGAATCCCGATGTAGCCCTCTATCTGCGTTTGGGAGTGGTCTTTTAGGCACGAACTTGACTCGGAGTTTTGGGAGTTTTGGTTTGCTCCCTTGAGTGGTGCCTCGCTGTGATCCTAGGGATCATCCACCCTCTTTCTAGGGTCGTAGGCATCGCGGTTGAGTCCGAGGCTTTTGGGGGTTGATTTTGTTGGGACAGAGGCCGTAATTTCTGAGAAGAAATTTTAGGCTCTCATTCAGCCACCCTCTGGTCGCCTTGCTTTAGCATTTTCGGTCCTTCAATTGGTATCGGACCTAGTTAAGGATCTCTCTACCTTAACCGGTTCCGGATCCGCGAAGGCGACCTTTTTGAGAGCGGTTGTGTTTCCGACTTTGCTTGTCGAGGTGTTGGGCTTGTGTTTTGGATAACACTAATAGTGCTTTTGGAGATGGCACCAAGTTCTTCTTCCAGTGTGTCTTTGTCCTTAGGTTTGAGTCTTGGACATGCGACCGAGGATGACACTTTGGCGAGAAGGAGGAGTACGGCTCTTGAGGCGGAACGCGAGGTGGATGCTTTGTTGGGCTTCCTAGGAGATGATGAGCATTCGACGGAGGATCGCATACGCGAACTTGGCAAAGCCAAGAAAGGTATTCTTGCTGCTTGTCTTGGGATTTTATCCCAACAATTTGAAGCTTGTTGTGATGATAACCTAAGATATGATGAGCTTTGCGATACCTTGCAGAGAAAGATCAAAAATTGAAATGCTCCATCACTAGGTTAAAATGTGGCCTTTTTCATTGGAAGTCTAGTGCATCTTTACCTTGCACCTCTTGTAGTGACATGGTTAGGAAGAATGATGAGCTATGCTTTTCTCATGCTAGATTGAAATCTGAAAATGAAATGTTAAAATCAAATGCTTCCATACCATGTCTTGTTTGCTTTGACTTGCGCAAGGACCTTGTTTATGCTAAATCTGAAATAGCCTTTGCGGATACATGGGTGTATGCCGAGTCTCTGAGTGATGAGTGATTGTCAACGGGTTTGATGCGCATGTTCTTTGGCTTGTGTTGTGCAGGTGTCGAGCACGGAGACAGTGATCGAGGGCAAGGTGAAGGTCAAGTTGAGACGTGCCGTGCCGACGGACTGGGTGCGCTGAAGGATGGGCGTGCCGTGCGGCGGACGTGCCATGCCGATGTATCGAGCAGTGAAGGGCGGACGTGAGGCTTGGACTGAGGGACCGGAGTGCCTGGGGATCAGCTGTGGTGGCTGGCAGCCTGGGACAGCGACGAGCGGAGACTTGCGGGGCACGGTGTTGCTCGGGTCGAGGACCTGGGGACACGTGTCGGTGGACGGGGTGCACGGGCGGTGCATCCCCTCTACAGCTCCGGTTTGGTGGTTGAGCCAGGGAAAAATCACCGGGTGGACGGTTTCCGAGTTTGGGCCTCAAAACTCGGGTGCTCGGTTTCCAGGTTGAGCCACAAAACCTGGGCGCGGACGGTTTCCGAGTTTGGCCTCAAAACTCGGGCGCTGTGGGTTTCTGAGTTTGGGCCACAAAACTCAGGCTGGAGGCTGGTTTCCCGGTTTTGGCCTCAAAACCGGGGGTTGCTGGAAAAGGCTGGTTTCCCGGTTTGGGCCACAAAACCGGGGGTGCAGAGCGAGGGCGGCACGTGGCGGCGATCCAGAGGTTGCGTCGAGGCAACGCTTCGGTTCGAGCGGGCGTGGCCGTCGGATCTACCTACCACCGCGGGTTGGACCAGAATAGCCTTAGGGTTTAGCTGGTTCGCTCTGTAATTAGTTTAGAGAGGGGTAGAGTAGGAAATAGGCTTAGTCTAGGTTAGTATAAGTAGTCCAGGGGAGACACCCTCCTCCCCATCTCAGTTATTTTCAGTTTTAGCCATCTCATTTGCTTCCTGCACTTAGGGTTTCCTGCTCTCCCATCCCCTGCTGTAGCTGAGATCCGCAGAGAGACTTGAACTCTGTGTACTGTTGATTTTGAGGAAAGGAGGCCGTAACCTCCTTGTCGTAGCGTGTGTTTGCGCTTCGGCTTGCAATTCGTGGCTGTGATTTCCGTTGTGTTCGTGTTCTTCGCGGAATCCTTTTTCTCCACGATTTTCCCGTCGCTTGATCTCCTTGCTCGGTTCATCTTTTGCAAATCCGTTTGAACCAAGTTGTTCTAGATCGTGAGGCACCTCTTTCCATCGAAGGAATCATCCTCAAACCCCACGGTCTAGGAGATCGATCGATTTTTAGTTTCGGGTCAAGTTTTCTTCCTTCCCCGAAATTCTTCGATTCACCGTTTTGGAGATAGGTTCGAGCCATGATCTCTTAAAGATAGCTCACTATACTCCTTGTGACTCATCTCACCAAGTTTGATCCCTAGAGGAATTGTTTTGGGTGAGATAGAGGCAAATCGATGGACGAACGGGGCTGCTGCTAGTCGACCGGACGCTCAGTCGAGGTGACCGGACGCTCGGTCCGTGAGTCCGGTCGATGAACAGCACGTAGCCGTGTTCTTCACTTTGACCGGACGCTCCGTTCACGTTTTGACCGGACGCATCGCTTTCACTGTTCATCGTGCTTGTTCGTTTCTGACCGGACGCACTGCTCTCGACCGGACGCTCCGTACTCGTGAGTCCGGTCGCGAACAGTAAGGTTCCAGAGCCGATTTTTGTTGACCGGACGCGTCCGGTCCCTGCTGACCGGACGCTGACCAGAGTCCGGTCGATCCAGTTCGACGCGTTTTCGTCCGCAGTTTGTTCGTTCGTCTTTCGATTCGTGATTCGTTTGTGGCGTTGGATTCCTAACTTCGTGCTCTACAGAATTTGGGCTTCCCGCTTTACAAAATAGCCTGAATCCCCCTCGCGTTGCTCGGGGGAGGTTGAGGTTACCCAAAACCCATCCCGTCACTAGTTGACTTGCGTGAACTTGGGTGAGGAAGTTTTTGTGGTGCCTCGCTGTGATCTCTGGGATCATCCACCCTCTTCCAAGGGTCGTGGGCATCACGTTTTTGGTAGTAGCTCTTGGGGATTGATTTTGGGACACTTGGCCAAAGTTTCGTGAGAAATTTTATTGGCTCCCATTCACCCCCCCTCTGGTCGCCTTGCTTTTGCATTCTCGGTCCTTCAATTGGTATCGGAGCGGGTTAAGGATCTTCCACCTTAGCCGGTTCCAGATCCACAGAAGGCGACATGGATCGCGGCGTGGGCAAACCGCCGTTCTTTGATGGGACAAACTATGCGTATTGGAAGATACGCATGTCGGCCTATCTGCAGAGTTTGGGTGCTTCTATTTGGGATATTTGCAACTCTGCTGATTACGTGGTCTTGGCTGCTCGTGTTTCTCAGCAACAGATCGATGAGCACGATGCCAATAGCCGAGCCCGTAATGCTCTCTTTTCTTGTTTGAGCATGGGTGAGTTTGATCGTGTTTCTCACCTTGCTACGGCTCGGGAGATCTAGGACACCCTCATGCGTTTCCATGAGGGCACCTCTCAAGTCAAAACCCGACTCTACGAGTCGTTCAAGCGTGAGTATGAGAACTTTCGACATCAGCCTGGCGACAGCATAGAAAGTTTATTCGCTCGCTTTCAGGTGATTGTCAACAGGATGAGGGCTAACAAGGAGCAGTTGCCTTTTGACGATCATGAGCGTGCTTTGAAGCTCTTGCACACTCTTGATCGGTCGGTGTGGGATTCCAAGGTTCAGGCGATCATCGAATCGCCTAACTATGAGACCCTCACCTGCGACGAGCTCTTTAGTAAGCTCAAGTCCAGTGAGATTGACGCCATGTCGAGGGCTTCTTATGCGAATCCTTCTGGCCCGACTATGGCTTTGGTTTCTAGCTCTTCTAACCCCTCTGCTGGCTTTGCACTTTCTTCACTCCTTTCTGTCACAGAGGACCAGCTTGAGTCATTGGGGGATGACGAGTTGGCAATGCTCGCCAACCGGTTCACGCGGTTCCACAACAACCGCATGAACCGTCGCCGCGGTGGAGGACGCTCAGGATGCTATGAGTGCGGCGACCCCGACCACTTCATCGCCAACTGCCCCAAGAAGAAGCATTCATCTGGGAAGGGCGATCATGGGCACAAGTACGACTCCGGCAAGCGCAAGGAGAAGTACGTCCCCGCGAGGCACAAGCGGAGGGGCGGCTTCGACAAGGAGTACATCAAGAAGAAGTACTTGGAGAAGGCCCAGGCTGAGCAGCGTGCGTTCTTCGCCACGCTCAGTGACGTCGACGGCTCGGATGACGACTCCGCTTCATCAAGCGACGACGAGTCCGAGAAGAAGAAGAGGATCGAGGACAAGCTGAACGGTCTCTGCTTCTTCGCCGACGACGACGGCTTCTGCACCATGGCGCTCGGTGATGAGGTCGATGGCAAGCTGGAGCACTCCCCTCGCGACGACGATGACGACGACACCTCCCAGGTATCCCTTACTCACGATGAGCTTTCTGCTGAAGTTGAGAAGCTTACTGCCGCGCTCCTTAGTCAGGACAAGTTGCTTAGGCGTGCCGCTAGAGAGCGCAAGGAGTTTAGGCAGAAGTGGGAGGACACGGTGAGGGAGCTCGAGTTTGCCAAGTCCACCGTGGTCGTGTCGGAGGAGGTTGAGTGCGAGTCGTGCACCACGCACATGACTGACCTTCTCACTTTGAGAGGTAAGTATGCTGCGTTGGTAGGAGAGGTGGATGAGCTGAGGGCCAGACCCTCTTTGCTGGGTGCATGCAAGACCTGTCCCGTCTTGCAATCTGAGTTGGCAGAGAAGAATGCCAAGATTATGTCTCTTGAGGAGGCCAGCTCAGGTAGCACTGGAGTGGCGAGGTGCGTTTTGTGCGAGGGCTTGGAGCTGGAGATTGCCAATGTGAAGCATGGCAAGATGCAAACCGAGGAAGAAAACACATACCTTCGGACCATCTTGTCATGGGTCTCCTGTAGTGAGCCGCAGCTCGGGATGATGATCTCCCAATTCAAGCGAGCTGCTGGGGCTCCTGGTGTAGGTTTTGCTCAGGGTGTTGATCTTTCTGCTTTTGGGAAGATTGGAGAGTCGAGTGGTTTGAATCCATGTGAGAAGCCTAACTCCACCACCACTCCCAAGCTTGCCAAACTACCACCCAAAGAGCCTGCCAAGCCTACCACCAAAGATGGTGTGGTTGAGGAACCCCCGAAAGCTCCTCCCAAGAACCAAATTTGGGCACCCAAGCCAAACCACCTCAAGAACAAGCTTGATGCTATGCCACCCATTAGAGAGGAGTGTTTGCCTCAGAAGGGCAAAGCGAACCACACCCACAGCCCTGGTCACCAACAACCCCCTTTGCGTGCGGTGAGGTACCAGTGTGATTTCTGTGGGAGGGATGGGCACTTGATCGAGTTCTGTTTCCGGCGCAAGCGAGAGGCGCGCCGTACTCGGGAGATGGAGAACCCGGACATGTACCATCCAGCTCATGGTGGACATGTGCCGAAGGCTCAGGGGAGAGCTGCTAGGCCCGGACGTCAAGGTCCCCGGCCTAGGCAGGAGATGAGAGCCCCTAGGAGGGAGACTAGGCCTAGAGGTCCAGCACCTCAGTTTGTTAGGCCTAGGCAGGAGAGAGCTCCGAGGAGAGATGCTAGAACAGTTGAGTCCCAGGCTCCTAGGCGTAGATCTCGTAGAGAGCGTGCCCGACGGGGTCCTGCTTTTGCAGGTAATGAACCCCGTGGCGGAGGCTTAGTTGAGCGCTTTCCCCCACCGCAGTTTGAGTACCGCGGTGAGCGCTTCTTCCCCAGCGGACCACGTTTTCCTGTACGTGGTGATCGCTACCCCCGTAGACAGGCTAGGAATAGTTTTTACACTGACCGTTCTTTTGAGCAGCCGGCCCAACACTGGTATTCTCCTTACTTCACTAACCCCAGTGTTGGACCGTATGCTCACCCTATGTCTTTTTATTGATGTAGGTGAGACGGTTGGAGGACATTTGGTTGGTGGATTCTGGTTGCTCGAGGCACATGACCGGAAACGCCAAGTGGTTCTCCAGCCTTAGCCCGGTCGCCGGAAAGGAGTACATAACCTTCGGCGACAATAGTAAAGGTAAGGTATTGTCTCGTGGGACGGTGCGGGTTAATGAGCACTTTGTGTTGCGCGATGTTGCTCTTGTTTCTAACCTGCATTTTAACCTTCTTTCTGTTTCGCAACTTTTTGATGATGACTATGAGATTCGTTTTAAACCGAACTTTAGTCGCATCTTAGATCCTCAGGGCGATCTTGTATGTCTGATTTCGCCCTTTGGGAAAGTCTTTCGCGCGAATTTCTCGGAGTCGTTTGGTTCTTCTCGCTGTCTTTTGGCTAGTCCTTCTTCCTCCGATCTTTGGAAGTGGCATAGGAGGCTCGGTCATTTAAGCTTCGACTTGCTTGCAAGACAGCTCACTTGGCCTAATCCGAGGATTGCCCAAGCTTTCGATGGAGAAGGATCTAGTTTGCCATTCTTGCAGACATGGGAAGATGGTTGCCGCTCCCCACCATCCAGTGACTAAGGTCATGACCTCGCACCCCGGAGAGCTTTTACACATGGACCTTGTTGGTCCGGCTCGGGTGAGCTCGGTTGGTGGCAAGTGGTATGTTTTGGTTGTTGTTGACGACTTTTCGAGATATTCGTGGGTCTTCTTTTTGACTGAGAAGACTGAGACTTTCTCCTTCGCTCGCAATCTGATTTTGCGTCTTCAGAACGAGTTCCCTTTGAACTCGATGCGAGCTATTAGAAGTGATAATGGTTCCGAATTCAAAAATTCGGATTTTGAGAAGCTTTGTAACCGCCTTGGCTTGGAGCATCAGTTTTCTTCCCCCTACACACCGCCCCAAAATGGTGTTGTAGAGAGGAAAAATCGGACCCTTGTTGAGATGGCCAGGACGATGCTTGATGAGCATAGGACTCCTAGGCGCTATTGGGCCGAAGCTATGAACACTGCATGCTATATTTCCAATCGCATTTTTCTGAGAGCTTTCTTGAAAAAGACTTCTTATGAGTTGCGTTTTGGCAAACTGCCCAAGGTGAGTTATTTTCGAGTTTTTGGTTGCCATTGTTTTATACTCAAAAAGGGCAACTTGGACAAATTTGAATCTCGTTCTTCTGACGGTGTGTTTTTGGGTTATGGCACTCACACTCGAGCTTATCGTGTACTTAACCTTGACACTAACCGAGTCATGGAGACATCCGATGTCACCTTCGACGAGACCATGGTTTGTCCTTCTTCTTGTTTTGAGCGTGCAGGTGATCATGAGGTTGGTGAGCCTCTTTTTGATGACGAGGACGAGGGTGCTGAAGGTATGGATGATCCAGCACCCCCTCCACCTGCCGCGCCGCAAAGAGCGGCCTCGACGACGACTCACGGCCCCGACACCTCTTCTTCCTGGGGGCCGTGGGATCCGCCACCCCGAGCGGTACCATTTGTACCCGGGGAGGCACCAGCTGCTGTTGAGGAGGAGGCTACCTCAGCTCGGGAGGCGCCACGACATATCCAGCGCCAGCAGCCGCCTCAGCAGATGATCGGCAATTTCGACGAACGGGTCACTCGGTCCAGGTCACAGCAAATCTCGCACTTCGCTCATTCTGCTTTTGTTGCTAATTTTGAGCCCCGAGATGTTGGACACGCTTTGACAGATCCGGATTGGGTCAATGCCATGCATGAGGAGTTAGAAAATTTTGAGCGAAATCGGGTTTGGGTTCTAGTTCCACCTCCACCTGACTGTAAGCCTATTGGGACAAAATGGGTTTTCAAAAACAAGCAAGGAGAGGATGGCCACGTTGTTAGAAACAAGGCCCGGCTTGTAGCGAAAGGCTATAGTCAGAAGGAGGGGATAGATTATCAGGAGACGTTTGCTCCTGTAGCTCGTTTGGAGGCTATTAGGATACTCTTGGCTTTTGCTGCATCCAAAGGCTTCAAACTTTTTCAAATGGATGTCAAGAGTGCCTTCTTAAACGGCTACATAGAGGAGGAGGTTTATGTTGAGCAACCCCCCGGTTTTGAAAATCCCAAGTTTCCAAACCATGTCTTTAAACTTCATAAAGCTTTATATGGTTTGAAACAAGCCCCTAGAGCCTGGTATGATAGGTTGAAAACCTTTTTGCTTGCTAAGGGTTTTAAAATGGGATGTGTAGATAAAACGCTCTTTCTCCTCCGGCAAGGCAAAGACACACTCTTGGTCCAGATTTACGTGGATGATATCATTTTCGGTGGTTCCTCTCATGCTCTGGTTGCCAAGTTTGCAGATACTATGAGCAGGGAGTTCGAGATGAGCATGATGGGCGAGCTGACATTCTTTCTCGGGTTGCAAATCAAGCAATCCCGAGAGGGGACATTTGTGCACCAGGGCAAGTACACCAAGGACTTGCTGAAGCGGTTCGATATGGGTGAGGCCAAGCCTCTTCCAACACCCATGTCGACAACGACTGCCCTGGATGCAGATGTGGATGGAGAAGCAGTGGACCAGAAGGAGTACCGCAGCATGATCGGGTCGCTCCTCTACCTGACGGCGACACGCCCGGACATCCAGTTCGCGGTGTGTCTGTGTGCGCGCTTTCAGGCGTCGCCGCGCACCTCTCACCGTCAGGCGGTGAAGCGGATTTTCAGGTACCTTCGTTTCACGCCTGAGTTCAGGATTTGGTATTCTGCTTCCTCCACCCTCTCCCTTTGCGGTTATTCGGATGCCGATTTTGCTGGTTGCCGTATTGAGCGCAAGTCCACTTCTGGGATTTGCCAATTTATTGGATCTTCTCTTGTATCGTGGTCTTCTCGCAAGCAGTCTAGTGTCGCCCAGTCTACCACAGAGGCTGAATATGTTGCTGCGGCTAGCTGTTGTTCCCAGTTACTCTGGATGATGGCCACTTTGCGTGATTTTGGTTTGAGCTTTTCTCGCGTGCCTTTGCTTTGTGACAGCACGAGTGCTATTAGCGTTGCTAAGAACCCCGTGCTTCACTCGAAAACCAAACACATTGATGTGCGCTTTCATTTCTTGCGAGACCACTAGGAGAAAGGTGATATCGACCTTCGCCATGTCGATACTCATCACCAACTGGCTGATATTTTCACCAAGCCTTTAGACGAATCGACCTTTAATCGGTTGAGGGGTGAGCTTGGTGTGTGTTTCCCCTTTTAGATGGGGGAAACCTTTTGGATCTTGTATATTTGACTGACTCTTTTGCCTTTCTTTTCTTTTGCATTTTAGCATATGCATTTACATTCTGAGCTTCATGTTTATAATCACTAGAATGTAACTATGCTCTATTTAGTATGCTCCGATGCTTATATGGATGCTTGTAGCTTATGCTCTTCCTGATCACTAGTACATGTTATGAGCTGAGCTATTTTGGAATGGTGAATTTACTTAATAACTTACAATCTGGAAATGTTCACCATTGAGATATGCAACTAGCATGTGTAGGATATGTTGAGTTCACTCGTGCTTTTCATATATGCTAGGTTGCTATGTCTCTAGTTATGAGTCATTCACTTGCTTGGTCTGTTCATATCATGTATAAAATTTGAACCAAGTTTTAGTGAATTGAAAAGATCGAGATGGGATTGCTTGTCAACACCTCACGGTATCGAGACTGTTTCTCATTGCACTTTGAGTTAAACTTGAGCCGTGTAGTGTATGACCGAAACCGTAGCTTCAAGCTTCTGATTGCTTTGGCATAGGCTTCGCTCGGTTGAAAAGTTAGGCAAAGACAAGCTTTCAACCTCTCGCAATCACATGCTAAATAATTGAACTTGTGAAGTCTTCACCGCTGCAACTCCAATATAAAAATGAAATCACAAGTATATGCTTCATTCCTATGCATGATGATTGAACTTTGCTAGGGGTAGTTCACCTTGTATACATGTTTAGCACTTGTCTGGATTCCTATCTATACATGTGTAGTGCTATTCTGATGGTGACTATCTTTTTGGCTAAAAACTGCTCACTTGCTCATATGCTTCATATTTCGTATGTGTGATCAGTTTGAGCCTTCGCTATTTGAGTGCTTAGTTGTGCAATTGGAGCTATACCGATTAGAGCATTTTTGCACTCTTTTGATTATATGCCTGAAGCTGCTCACTTGCATTTCTGACTTCATATGCATGTTAGAAGGGGGAGTTTTGTTGGCTCAAGGGAAGAGTTTGTGCTTGATAAGTGCATTTTCAACTAAGGGGGAGAGTTTTTGCAAATCATATGTCTCCTGGCGTTCAATTAAGGGGGAGTTTTTGCTACGGGGGAGATTTTCAGATCTTTATGCTCTTCTCTTGTTGGACCTAAGGGGGAGTCCCGGGTTGCTTGCACTTGTCGAGGGGAGTTTGCTAGTTGTGTTGAGCCGTTGCCTCTATCTTGAGGGACTAGCAAACATTTTCCTCATTTGGCATCGAGTTTGATTTCGATTGGTTCGAAGACTTTTCGATTGTTTTTCAATTGGTTCGGAGGGGTTTTCGTGCTAGTTGTGTTGAGCCTCTGTGCCTCTATCTTGAGGGACTAGCACCTTGCCGTTTTTTAGCTCCGATTTTCAATTGGTTTTCTGCTAGCGGTGTTGAGCCTGTTCTACCTCTTCTTGAGGGCTAGCTTTGCTTTGCTTGGTCGCGTCGAGCCGTTGCCCATGTCTTTGGGGACCAAGTTCTCGCTTCTTCCACTTGACCTTCTTCGGCTTTGCTATGCTCTTGGGTCATTTGGTTGAGTTCTCTTCCTCTTCTTCCTCCTACCTTCTTCTTTCATTCTATGATTTGTGTGTGTGTAGTTGACAATGCACTCATCAAGGGGGAGATTGCGGATACATGGGTGTATCCCGAGTCTCTGAGTGATGAGTGATTGTCAACGGGTTTGATGCGCATGTTCTTTGGCTTGTGTTGTGCAGGTGTCGAGCACGGAGACAGTGATCGAGGGCAAGGTGAAGGTCAAGTTGAGACGTGCCGTGCCGACGGACTGGGTGCGATGAAGGATGGGCGTGCCGTGCGGCGGACGTGCCATGCCGATGTATCGAGCAGTGAAGGGCGGACGTGAGGCTTGGACTGAGGGACCGGAGTGCCTGGGGATCAGCTGTGGTGGCTGGCAGCCTGGGACAGCGACGAGCGGAGACTTGCGGGGCACGGTGTTGCTCGGGTCGAGGACCTGGGGACACGTGTCGGTGGACGGGGTGCACGGGCGGTGCATCCCCTCTACAGCTCCGGTTTGGTGGTTGAGCCAGGGAAAAATCACCGGGTGGACGGTTTCCGAGTTTGGGCCTCAAAACTCGGGTGCTCGGTTTCCAGGTTGAGCCACAAAACCTGGGCGCGGACGGTTTCCGAGTTTGGCCTCAAAACTCGGGCGCTGCGGGTTTCTGAGTTTGGGCCACAAAACTCAGGCTGGAGGCTGGTTTCCCGGTTTTGGCCTCAAAACCGGGGGTTGCTGGAAAAGGCTGGTTTCCCGGTTTGGGCCACAAAACCGGGGGTGCAGAGCGAGGGCGGCACGTGGCGGCGATCCAGAGGTTGCGTCGAGGCAACGCTTCGGTTCGAGCGGGCGTGGCCGTCGGATCTACCTACCACCGCGGGTTGGACCAGAATAGCCTTAGGGTTTAGCTGGTTCGCTCTGTAATTAGTTTAGAGAGGGGTAGAGTAGGAAATAGGCTTAGTCTAGGTTAGTATAAGTAGTCCAGGGGAGACACCCTCCTCCCCATCTCAGTTATTTTCAGTTTTAGCCATCTCATTTGCTTCCTGCACTTAGGGTTTCCTGCTCTCCCATCCCCTGCTGTAGCTGAGATCCGCAGAGAGACTTGAACTCTGTGTACTGTTGATTTTGAGGAAAGGAGGCCGTAACCTCCTTGTCGTAGCGTGTGTTTGCGCTTCGGCTTGCAATTCGTGGCTGTGATTTCCGTTGTGTTCGTGTTCTTCGCGGAATCCTTTTTCTCCACGATTTTCCCGTCGCTTGATCTCCTTACTCGGTTCATCTTTTGCAAATCCGTTTGAACCAAGTTGTTCTAGATCGTGAGGCACCTCTTTCCATCGAAGGAATCATCCTCAAACCCCACGGTCTAGGAGATCGATCGATTTTTAGTTTCGGGTCAAGTTTTCTTCCTTCCCCGAAATTCTTCGATTCACCGTTTTGGAGATAGGTTCGAGCCATGATCTCTTAAAGATAGCTCACTATACTCCTTGTGACTCATCTCACCAAGTTTGATCCCTAGAGGAATTGTTTTGGGTGAGATAGAGGCAAATCGGTGGACGAACGGGGCTGCTGCTAGTCGACCGGACGCTCAGTCGGGGTGACCGGACGCTCGGTCGGTGAGTCCGGTCGATGAACAGCACGTAGCCGTGTTCTTCACTTTGACCGGACGCTCCGTTCACGTTTTGACCGGACGCATCGCTTTCACTGTTCATCGTGCTTGTTCGTTTCTGACCGGACGCACTGCTCTCGACCGGACGCTCCGTACTCGTGAGTCCGGTCGCGAACAGTAAGGTTCCAGAGCCGATTTTTGTTGACCGGACGCGTCCGGTCCCTGCTGACCGGACGCTGACCAGAGTCCGGTCGATCCAGTTCGACGCGTTTTCGTCCGCAGTTTGTTCGTTCGTCTTTCGATTCGTGATTCGTTTGTGGCGTTGGATTCCTAACTTCGTGCTCTACAGAATTTGGGCTTCCCGCTTTACAAAATAGCCTGAATCCCCCTCGCGTTGCTCGGGGGAGGTTGAGGTTACCCAAAACCCATCCCGTCACTAGTTGACTTGCGTGAACTTGGGTGAGGAAGTTTTTGTGGTGCCTCGCTGTGATCTCTGGGATCATCCACCCTCTTCCAAGGGTCGTGGGCATCACGTTTTTGGTAGTAGCTCTTGGGGATTGATTTTGGGACACTTGGCCAAAGTTTCGTGAGAAATTTTATTGGCTCCCATTCACCCCCCCCTCTGGTCGCCTTGCTTTTGCATTCTCGGTCCTTCAGCCTTGCTTAGGTCAAAAGCTTCTTTACCATGTGTTTCATGTGAGTTTTTGCGTGCTGAAATTGATAAACTAAAATTGACTCACACCACATGTGTAGATGAACTTGAGCATGCTAGGGCTGAAATTATTGAGATAAACGCTAGGTCTTGTAGCTTGTGCTCTTTGAATAAAAATGCTTGCCTTACTTCTTGTGCTATTCATGATTCTTTGCTAGATGTGAATGGTGATGTTCCTTCCACAGATTTCATTTGCACATCATGCATGGATTTAGAAAAAGAAGTTTTGGTTTTGAAGCAATTGCGTGATGATATGAGCGCCAAGTTGGTTGAGCACAATGATATGAGTGACAACCTTGAAAAAGAAAACGAGCTCTTGCGTACCACATATGCCGAGTGCATTAGAGAGGTGATGGAAAATCTGAAAAACACTCCTTGTGGTACTTGTGACCGCCTCATGTTTGAAAATGAGGTTTTGGCCAAAAGATGCAAGAGTCTTTGTGCTAAGTCTTTTGAGTCACGCATTTCTTCCAACTCCGATGTTGATATTTCGGTGTTTGCATCCTTGCAACCGGAGTTGAGTTCTTGTTCTGCGCGTGAGTCTCTTGACGTTAGCACTTGTCCCAAGGTTTTGGATAGCTCTTCCATAGCTACTCCTAACCTTGTTGTTTCTTTGAGTGATGTCCAACGGACTTCTCTTGATAAAGGTGCTTCTCATATTTTTGGGACTCGTGCTCCCAATCCGGTTTTCCATTGCACCTTTTGCAAGAAGGATGGACACTCATTCGATTTTTGTTTCCGCCATGTCAAACACGAGCGACGAATTCGAGCTAAGGCTTTTAGGAAGCCGCGTAGCCTTTCCCATGGCACGTGTGCTCCTAGTGTTGGCACCAAGTTGGTAGTTGATGCTTCTTGTTCTAAGTCCCAAGGGACTTCTCACTTGTCGGAGAATGGTGTGCCTTTCAGTAGGCCTTTGTACCATTGCTCTTTTTGTGAGAAAGATGGGCATCAAGAAAGCTTTTGCTAACGGCGTGCCAAACGTTTGCGCCAAGCTCGCTCTTCTAGGAAGATGGTGGTTCATAGCCCTTCTCATGGCATGAACGCTTGTGCTCCTAGTAAGAATCCTTGCTTTGTTGATGGGTTTTATGACTCCTTTTCTAGTGGGATAGGTCGTGGTCGTGGACATGCTTCTAGTGCTTCTTCTCTTGGTCCACGTCATGCTTTTCATGGTGCTTCTATTGGTTCTTATACAAAGACCTTGGAAGATGTTTGCCTCCTTTCCCGTGGTACGACTCGTTCTTCTCCTCGAGTTGTCCTTTTGAGGAATGCTTCCAAGGGTGCTTCACAATTGCATTTGATCCAACATTTGCATCATGCTAACCCACAAGATAAGTTGAGTCTTGTGACCAAGTCTTGGGATCCCAAGTACATGCTTGCTAACCCTTCGGGATCCAAGACTCGGTTTATTTTGTCCTCTTGTGTGTAGATATGAGGACGCGGGGTGGAGAACATGCGCCTGATGGGACTTGGACTTTTAGATGTGACCAAGATTTGATGGTTCTCTACACCCCGCTTAGATTTGCCTCCAAAGAGGCTTTTGTTATCTGGTGAGCTTTCATATACACTCATACCTTGTACATCCATGATCTATGTCTTGTGGTATGAGATGGTCTTTCATGTGCTCACTTGTATACCTCTTGCATGTACATTTTCCTGTGTATCATGCTTTGTTTAGCTAGGATGTGTTATCTTCTGTATCATATGTCATGCTAGCTTTGTGTATAGCTTTAGCTTTAGTGGAATATCCACTTTTCATGCTAGTCTGTGATCCTCATGAACATTATACCATGCTTTACCATACTTCACCATGACCTTTACTTGTAGAGGTATGATGTTCATTAGGTATCACTTTTCAGGTGCTAGTTTTGGTTAGCTACATGTACCCTGTTGACATGTTTAGTTTGAGCACTAGCCTTTCCACAATTTTATCATGTTACATGCTTTTGGATCTATTGCTATCATTATCTTGCATTGTAGCATGTGTTGAGGCTTAGGCTATGTTTGGGTTGATCATGTCTTTAGGCTACATTTTGCTATACAGTGCTTTATCCTATTGCATGGTAGTCTTGACTAGGTTGAGTTCAGATCTCCTTGCGGTATCATTCATAGGTAGATCTCTTTTTGTTGAGAGTCCACCTTATGCTTATTATGTGACTAACCGTTTTCGTGGAGACCTTGAGGTCACACTGGACAAGACAATACCTTGTGTTTCTTCTGCCTTTGAGTGTGCAGGAGAACAGGAACCTGGAGAGAGCATTTCGACTCACAGACCCGATCCCACTTCTTCCATGACTTGGGGTTTCGTTCGAGCAGCTCTCCAGCGAGCACTAGCTGCACCTGTGGGAGCGACAGCATCAAGCGAGGGGGAGACGACTTCGGTGAGGCAGGGACCCCGGAGCCCAGCAGATTCAGGCATCCCCTCGGGTATCACACCAGCAGGCGGTCATGCGTATCATGAGGTACCCCGACACACTTCTGAGTTCGGTTTCTGGTACTCTTCTTCTCCGACCCCTTTCTGCTGTGTGGTCTTTTCGATGTGGATTTTGCTGGCTGTCGCTTGAGCGTTTCTTGGCTCTTTATTTGTGAGTTTGGTGAATGTTTCCCTTTTAGTTGGGGAAGCATTTTGCTTGTTGTATCTTAGTTTGATTTATCTGATACCCTTTTGTTTCGGGTTCTCCTTTTCGGCTAGCTTTTGCTCCATTCTTTGTAGGCTAGTTTTTGCATGCATTTCATCATGTACATCTTGCATTTTAGAGCTTCATGTATATAGTAATGAAAATGAGACTATGCTCTTTTTGGTATGCCCTGCTTATTCATGATGATGCTTGTAGCTTAGGCTCTTTTTGATCACTTGATACATGTTATGAGCTAAGCTATTTTTGCAAATGGTGAACTTGTTTAATCAACTATGAAACCTTTAGTTTGTTCACCATTGAGATTGGCAACTAGCATGGATAGGATGTGTTGAGATCACTTGTGCTTTCTTTTGTATGCTAGGTTGCTATGTCTCTTGCACTGATTCATTCACTTGCTTGGTTTGTTCATATTTACCCTGTGCTTAAAATTTGATCCATGTCTAGTGAAATGAAAAGATCGAGATGGGATTGCATGTGTTAGCACCTCACGGTATCGAGACTGTTTCTCATTGCACAATTGAGTTAAACTTGAGCCGTGTAGTGTAAGACCGAAACCGTTGCTTTAAACTTACGATTGCTTTTGTTGCATAGGCTTAGCCCGGTTGAAAAGTTAGGCAATAACCATGCTTTCAACCTCTCGCAATCACATGCTTTTAATTTTGAATTTGTGTTAATACCGCTGCAAATTCTGATAAAATTTGATAATGACACAAGTCGATGCTTCATTCTATTGCATGATGATTGATCTTTGCTAGGGGTAGTTCACCTTTTATACTTGAGTTAGTACTTGCTCGATTTCCTGTCTATTCATGCTAAGTGCTATTTTAGTGGTGGACTCCTTTTCAAATGGCTTAAAACTGCTCATATGCTTAATTGTTCATATTTCGTATTCATTTGATCAGTTTGAGCCTTTGCTAGCATTTGTTTTGGTTGCTACACTTTCAGGGCAGCACCCTTTTGAGCATCTTTTCATTCTGATTGCTATACACTTGATGTTGTTGCATTGTGCATATCATGCATTTTTAGCTTAGTGTACATACCCCCAGCTCCGATACATCTTGTGATCACTCCCATATGTTTTTGGTTGATGACTTGTCTTGTGTTTGTGTTAACTTTGTGAAAAATGTCAAAACCCCTCAGCATGTTCCCTTTTGTCAAGGGGGAGAAGCTGTTTGCAAGGGGGAGTTTTAGTGTTGGCACAAAGGGGAGAGTCATGCATATTGGGGATAGCTTTGAGCAAGGGGGAGTTTAGCTCTTTTATGTTCTTCTTCAATTGGTATAGCTCTTTTATGTGTTTCAATTGGTATCCATCTTTTGGTATGGATTGTAATTGGTGTTATGAGCTTTGTTGCATAGCCTTTGTGTTTAGGCTTGGTTTGAGGGGGAGTCGCTTTTGCTCTGCTGCTTCTCCGCGTGCTCCGAGTGTTGTGTGCTCCATTTAGTGTTGAGCCTCTCTTGTGGTTTTTCTCAGTCGGTATCGAGCCTGCTAGTCGTGTTGAGCCATTTTAGCCTCTCTCTTGAGGGACTAGCAGTTTTTTGCTTGGTATTTTTTGATTGGTATGGACCCTTCAGCTAGTTGCGTCGAGCCTATGTGCCTCTGTCTTGAGGAGCTAGCTGTTTTCACCAATTCTTGGCTGATTGTGATTTGTTGCATTCTGATGCGTTGATTCAGCCTCAATTGGTATCGAGCCTTGAGCTAGTGGTGTTGTGCCTTTTCTGCCTCTTCTTGAGGACTAGCTCATTTTTGACTTGGTTGCGTCGAGCCATTGCCCATGTCTTTGGGAACCAAGTCTTTTGTTCTATGTGATCGAGTTTTGCTCTTTGATGAGTTATTGCTCCGATCCTTTGCTTGGTTGCGTTGAGCCGCAGCCCATGTCTTTGGGGACCAAGTTTTCGGTTTTGGTATCTCAAATCATCTCTTGTGCCTAGTTTTTGTCAATTCAATCATCAAGGGGGAGAAAGAGAAAGAGAAAGAGAAAAAGGGGGAGAAATCTCGACCCAAGTGAATCCAAGTGGATAAGTACCTTGGTTTCTATTGTGATGATTGTTTGACAATTTATTTGAGATTGGTTTTCGAGTACCTTTTGGGATTCATGAAACTCTTGTTTCTCTTGACTCTTCGGTTGTGTAGAGGCTTTGCCCGCTTTTCCCGTTTCTTTCGGGACTGAGAGCTTTTATTTGAGTTTTCATGATCCTTCCTCATCTCAAGTAGCGTTGTATTTGCTTTTGCTTAGCTTTTGGGCACTTGAATGAGGCTTGCCTTCAAACCCTTCCTTTGTGGTTTTATTTTTAGTCAATGCATTCATCAAGGGGGAGATTGAGAACATATATGATGAATGATTGACTTTGATGAGGATGGTTTGAGGCTTTTACCCGGTTGAGTCTATATCTACTTATGCGCTTATTGTTTTGACTAACCGGTGGCGTTGAGTTGTGGTGTTTCTGTGTTGGTGTGTGTGTGAAACATGTGTCTCTTGGTTGTCTTGATGTGCAGGTGTTGAGCTCAGATACAGTGGTCAATGGCGAGCTGAAGGTCAAGTAGAGACGTGTCGTGCCGACGGACCGGGAGCGGTGAAGGATGGGCATGCCGTGCGACGGACGTGCCATGCCGATGTACCCAGAGCGGTGAAGGGCAGACGTGAGGCTTGGACTGATGGACCAGAGGGCCAGAGGACCAGCTGTGGTAGCTGGCACGTGGCATCGGCGAGCGAGAGCACATGGGGATGTGCGATGCATCGGCCGAGTCGAGAGGAAGACGATGGCGTCGTGGCACTTGGCGGGAGGTCGGACACGGGCTTGCGTGCGGTGCAAGTGTCGTCGGCCAAGTCAAGAAGGAAGGCGAAGGCATTGTGCCCGGCGTGGAGGCTGGACATGCTTCGACATCGGTGCCGGTGGTCGGGGTGTGCGAAGCACATCCCGTCTACGGTGCGGGTTCGGTAGCTGAGCCTCAAAAAGCTACCAACGAAGGTTTCCGAGTTTGGGCCTCAAAACTCGGGGTGGCCGATTTCTGAGTTTGGGCCTCAAAACTCGGCGAGGACGGTTTCCAGGTTTGGGCCTCAAAACCTGGGCTTGAGGGTTTCCGAGTTTGGGCCACAAAAAACTCGGGTGGACGGTTTGCCAGGTTTGGGCCTCAAAACCTGGGCTGGCGGGTTTACCGGTTTGGGCCTCAAAACCGGGGGTGGTCCGAAAGGATGGTCGACGCGTGGCGGTGTGGAGAGGCTGGTGCGGCGGCGAAGCTATCCACAAGGAAGGCGCGGTGGTCGACGTGACGGCACGTGGCGGCATCAGGGAGATTGCCTCGAGGCGAAGCTACCGGATGTGCGGGCGTGGCCGTCGGATGAAGATTGACCAGACTGGACGGTTTTACCCCTGGGGGGTATTTGGGTTGAGTGCTTAATGTAAGGGCGTTTTGGTCTTCGGACGTGCACCTATATATATGAGGGGGCTGCTAGGGCAGCCGTATCCTTGGGGAATTCTAGGACGGTGTCTCTCTCATTTTGTTCCTGTGAGAGAAGGCTAGGGTTGGCTCTTGTTCTTGAGTTTTTTGCCATCCAAGCTTTGTGTTGCTAGGATTGGCTTGTAGCCCGACACCGAGTGCTTAATCAATTATCCATTCCTCTGAATCCAAGGATCAATTTCGTGGTTGAATTCGCGTTTCGATTTTGTTCTTCGCGGTCTTCATTTCTCCACGATTTTCCCCTCCCCCGATCTCCCTCTACGCTGCGTCTTTTGTGATTCCGTTTGAATCAACTTGTTCTTTGATGTGAGGAGAACATTTCCACCGAAGGAATTCATCTCTACCCTCACCTACAAGTAGATCGGGTCGAAATCATTTTTGTTCTTCGTTCTTCCCCTTTTCTAGTGTTCTTCAGATTTCTCATGGATTAGTTGGGTTGAAGCGATGATATCCTAGGATTAGCTTCGCAACACGTAGAAGAACACTTGGGAGAAGTTTGGTTGCAGCCCCGTTCGATTTGGTGAAGATCCAATCGATTTTAGTTTCATCCCGAGCTGTTTTTGGGCTTTCTGGGAGGTCGCGGACAGTCCGCCATATTGGCCGCGGACAGTCCGCGCATCGTGGCTTCAGCCGAGCAGTGGCTGTTGGCCTCGGGCCTTTTCCTCTCGGGTGACCGGCGGACAGTCCGCCATTGGTAGGCGCGGATAGTCCGCGAGTCGCGCAGGAGCGTCCAGCAGAGTTGCTGGTTTTATCACTTGGCCGGCGGACAGTCCGCCGTACAAAGGCGCGGATAGTCCGGGAGTCTCGTAGGAAGGGTTCAGCAGCCGTGCTGATTTTGCCTTTTGACTTGCGGACAGTCTGCCAGGATTTCACGGACAGTCCGCCCTTGGCGCGGACAGTCCGGCACCCCCAGCCCGGACAGTCCGCGAATCGGCTGTAGGTTCCGGTTTAGTGTGTTTGCTCTCCTAGCTTTTCCACTTCGCTTCCAGACTTCTCGTTTGCTCCTAGAGTTCACCTAGGAACCTCTCTACATATATTTGCTATGCGTTAGCATCGATATTTGGAGGAATCCCGATGTAGCCCTCTATCTACGTTTGGGAGTGGTCTTTTAGGCACGAACTTGACTCGGAGTTTTGGGAGTTTTGGTTTGCTCCCTTGAGTGGTGCCTCGCTGTGATCCTAGGGATCATCGACCCTCTTTCTAGGGTCGTAGGCATCGCGGTTGAGTCCGAAGCTTTTGGGAGTTGATTTTGTTGGGATAGAGGCCGTAATTTCTGAGAAGAAATTTTAGGCTCCCATTCACCCCCCCTCTGGTCGCCTTGCTTTAGCATTTTCGGTCCTTCATTAACTCGCACCGACCCATGAGACAACACTTTACCTTTACTATTGTCACCGAAGGTGATAAACTCCTTTCCGGCGACCGGACTAAGACTGGAGAACCACTTGGCGTTCCCAGTCATGTGCCTCGAACACCCGGAATCCACCAACCAAACGTTCTCCAATCGTTTTATCTACATCAATAAAAAGACATAGGGTGAGCATACGGTCCAACATTGGGGTTAGTGAAGTAGGGAGAATACCAATGTTGGGCCGGCTACTCAAAAGAACGGTTAGCAGAAAAACCATTCCTCGCACGTCTACGGGAAGAGCGATCACCACGTAGAGGAAAACGTGGTCCGCTAAGGGAGAAGCGTCCATCGCGATACTTAAAACGCGGTGGAGGGAAACGCTCAACTACAAAGCCACCGCCACGGGATCCATAGCCCACAACTGCAGGCTCCCTCCGGGCACGTTCTCTTCGCGGCCTAGGCCTAGGAACTTGAGGTTTTGGACCTCTAGGCCTAGCAACACGCCTCTGAACATTCGGCACATGTGCATCATGGAAAGGATGGTACATGTCCGTGTTGTTCATCTCCTTTGCACGGCGCGCCTCTCTCTTGCGCCGAAAGCAAAACTCACTCAAGTGTCCATCTCTCCCACAGTGCTCACATTGGTACCTCACTGCTCTCAAAGGGCGTTGTTGGTACTCACGGTAGTAGGTGTGGATCACTTTTCCCTTCTATGGCATAAGCTTCTCTTGGATAGGTGGCATGGTGTCAAGCTTGTTCTTGAGGTGGTTTGGTTTTGGAGCCAATGATTGTTTCTTGGTTGGAGCTCTCGGAGGTTCCACAAATACACCATCCTTGGTGTTAGACTTCAGAGGCTCTTTGGGTGGAATCTTGGTAAGCTTGGGAGTAGTGGTGGAGTTGGGCTTCTCACACGGGTTCAGACCACTCGACTCTCCAATCTTCCCAAAAGATGAAGCACACTCAACACCCTGAGCAAAGCCTACACCTGGACCTCCAGCAACACGCTTGAACTGGGAGATCATCATCCCAAGCTACGGCTCACCACTAGACACCCATGACAAGATGGTCCGAAGGTATGTGTTTTCCTCCTCGGTTTGCATGTTGTCATGCTTCACGTTGGCTATCTCCATCTCCAAGCCCTCACACAGAACACACCTAGCCACAGAAGTGCTACCCGAGCTGGCCTCTTCAAGAGACACAATCTTGGCATTCTTCTCTGCCAACTCGGATTGCAAACCCGCACAGGACTTGCACGCACCAAGCACCGAAGATCTAGCTCTCAGCTTGTCCACCTCTCCTACCAGCACAGCATACTTGCCTCTCAAAGTGAGAAGATCAGTCATGTGTGTGGTGCACATCTCGCACTCACCCTCCTCAGAAACGACCACTGTGGACTTGGCAAACTCAAGCTCCTTCACCGTATCCTCCCACTTCTGCCTAAACTCCTTATGCTCTCTAGCTGCACGCCTAAGCAACTTGTCTTGACTAAGAAGGGTGGCAGTAAGCTTCTCGACCTCAGCAGAAAGCTCATCGGGGGTCAGAGATACCTGGGAGGTGTCGTCGTCGTCGTCGTTCCGAGGGGTCTCCTCCAGCTCGCCGTCGACCTCCTTGCCGAGGGCCATGGTGCAGTAGCCCTCGTTGTCGGCAAAGAAGTAGAGGCCATTGTGCTTGTCCTCGATCCTCTTCTTCTTCTCGGACTCGTCGTCAATTGAGGAAGCGGAGTCGTCATCCGAGTCATCGACGTCGCTGAGCGTGGCGAAGAATGCACGCTGCTCAGCCTGGGCCTTCTCCAAGTACTTCGTCTTGATGTACTCCTTGTTGAAGCCGCCCTTCCGCTTGTGCTTCACGGGGACGTACTTCTCCTTGCGCTTGCCGGAGTCGTACTTGTGCCCATGATCCGCCTTGCCGAAGACTTGCTTGTTCTTCTTCGGGCAATTGGCGATGAAGTGGTTGGGGTCACCGCACTCGAAACATCGCGAGTGTCCTCCTCCGCGGCGACGGTTCATGGGGTTGTTGTGAAACCGCGATAACCGGTTGACGAGCAATGCTAGCTCGTCATCCCCCATGAACTCCAGCTGCTCCTCTATGACAGAAAGAAGAGAGGAAAGTGCAAAGCCTCCAAAGGTGTTAGCAGAAGAGCCAGAAAGCAAAGCCATCGACAGGCCAGAAGGATTCTCATAAGAAGCCCTCGCCATGGCATCGATCTCACTGGACTTGAGCTTACTGAAGAGCTCGTTGCACGTGAGGGTCTCATAGTTAGGCGATTCGATGATCGCCTGAACCATGGAATCCCACACCGACCGACCAAGAGTATGGAGTAGCTTGAGAGCTCTCTCATGATCGTCGAAAGGCAACAGCTCCTTGTTAGCCCTCATCCTGTTGACAATCACCTGAAAGCGAGCGAATAAACTTTCTATGCTCTCGCTAGGCATGTGTCGAAAGTTCTCATACTCTCGCTTGAACGACTCGTAGAGACGGGTTTGGACTTGAGTGGTTCCCTCATGGAAACGCATGAGGGTAGCCCAAATCTCCCGAGCCGTAGCGAGGTGAGAAACGCGATCAAACTCACTCATGCTCAGGCATGAGAAAAGAGCATTACGGGCTCGGCTATTGGCATCGTGCTCATCGATCTGATGCTGAGAGACACAAGCAGCCAAGACCACGTAATCGGCAGAGTTGCAAATATCCCAGATGGAAGCACCCAAACTCTGCAGATAGGCCGACATGCGTATCTTCCAATACGCATAGTTCGTCCCATCGAAAAACAGCGGTTTGCCCATGCCGCGATCCATGTCGCCTTCTGTGGATCTGGAACCGGCTAAGGTGGAAGATCCCAAACCTGCTCCGATACCAATTGAAGGATCGAAAGTGCTACCAGAAAGCGACCAGAGGGGGGGTGATTGGGAGCTTCAAAATTTCTTTTCAGAAACTTGTTGCCACTGTCCCGAGAATCACCCCAAGAGCAAACCTAGAGTTTAAATAATGTCCACGACCCTAGATGTAGGGTGGATGCTTCCAAGAAGCACAGCGAGACACTACACGACTCTAGAAACCCAAGGCAAAAAACCCAAAACCAAATCTGAAATCGTACGAACAAACGGCGGACGAAATAGTGCACAACAGTGTGCATCGGACGCTGGCAGCGTCCGATGGCCAAGCACCGGACGCGTCCGATGCAAACAGAACCTGTCTGGACCTTACTGGACAGACATCGGACGCTGCTATAGTGAAACCCTAGCGTCCGATGCTTGACCTCCAGCGCGTCCGATGGCAACGGACGCTCCGATGGTCAGCGTCCGATGCTCCTTAAAACTCACTGTCAGATGACACGTGGCAACGGACGCTCCGATGGAAAGAACTCAGCGTCCAATGCTCAAGAATAGAGCGTCTGATGGTCCCGATTCAGAACTGCTCTTCCGCGAAAATCACGCGATCTCCTCCGAATCAAAAGCACTAAGGCTTAGACTTGGTATGAGGAGTTCCAAGGAGGTTAGTGAGCTATCCCAAGGAGATCATGGCTCGAACCTAACTCCAAATCGGTGAATTGGAAGAAATCGGGACAAAGGGAGCAAAACCGATCCAAAAAGAAAATCGACCGATCTACTAGCTCGTGAGGTTAGAGGAAAATTCCTTCAGTGGAAAGAAGTGCCTCACGATCTAGAACAACTTGGTTCAAACGGATTTGCAAAAGATGCACCAAATAGAGAGATCGATCAACGGGAAAAACGTGGAGAAAAGCAACCCGTGAAGAACACAAACAAAACACGAATCATAACCACGAATTTGCAACCGTGTGGCTACCACACGCTACAACAGTGATATTACGGTCTCACTTCCTCAAAATCTCACGGACACAGAGGTATGGTTCTCTTCTCTGTGGATCTCAGTTCGCTACAGCAGAGGATGGGGAGAGCAGGAAAACCTAGAAGGGAAAATAGAAAATGACCGAGATAGGATGGGAGGCGGGTGTCTCCCTCTACTTATCCTAATTCTAATTCCCACTCTACCCCTAACTAATTACAGAGCGAACCAGCTAAACCCTAGGGTTATTCTGGACCAACTCGAAGATGTTGGTAAACCGACGGCCACGCCCGCACAACTGGTAGCGTTGCCTCGAGGCAACCTCACCGATTGCCGCCACGTGCCACCACCGCTCCGCTTGTCCTTTTCCCGGACTTCGCTCCCGGTTTTGAGGCCCAAACCGGAAACTAGCCTTCACGACCAACCCCCGGTTTTGAGGCCCAAACCGGGAAACCGGCCGTCCATCGCCTGAGTTTTGTGGCCCAAACTCAGAAACCCGCAGCGCCTAGGTTTTGAGGCCCAAACCTGGAAACCATCCTCAGCCCGAGTTTTGTGGCCCAAACTCGGAAACCGGCTGCACCCAGGTTTTGAGGCCCAAACCTGGAAACCGTCCACTCGATGGTTTTTCTGTGGCCCAACCACCAAACCGAGCCGTAGAGGGGATGCACCGCCCGTGCACCCCGTCCACCAACACGTGTCCCCAGGTCCTCGACCTAAGCAACACCGTGCCCGCAAGTCTTTGCTCGTCGTTGTCCCAGGCTGTTAGCCACCACAGCTGATCCTCGGGCCACCAGTCCCTCAGTCCAAGCCTCACGTTCGCCCTTCACCACTCTCGGTCCATCGGCACGGCACGTCTCTACTTGACCTTCACCTTGCCTTTGATCACTGTATCCGTGCTCGACACCTGCACAACACAAGCCAAAGAACATGCGCATTATCCCAGTTGACAATCACTCATCACTCAGAGACTCGGCATACACCCATGTATCCGCACCTTGGTGTTGACGGATACGTCGCCTACAACTAAAAGCACAATGTGGCAAGATCCTAGAAAATGCAAACACTCGTGTCAAATCAAGTATTTAAACCTGTTGGGAATATGCACTAGAGATAATCATAGAGATGATTATATTGCGTTGTATCCATGATATATTATGAGTTCATTGAATATTCATTAAAGACAACTTGTATTGATTCACAATTATATGAATTGTTTGTGAAACTCTTTTAGTTGTATGGTTATTATAAAGTTGTCCATGATCGGAGTTCGTGTGAGGACGCACATGAATATTAGATCAACACATATATTGGTTGATGACTATGTTTTACAAGTCATGGACATAGAGATGTCAAACTAATACTGTGGGCACATTTACGTATGACATAGGGCTGGACTGACCCAACGTAAGATATTTGATCCTCACCAAATCGAATGGGGCTGCAATCAAACTTCTCCCAAGTGTTATTCTATGTGTTGGGAAGCTAATCCTAGGATATCATCGCTCCAAACCAACTAATCCATGAGAAATCCGAAGAACACTAGAAAAGGGGAAGAAACGAAGAACGAACGCGATTTCGACCCGATCTATGTGCTTGTGAGGTTAGAGGGGAAATCCTTCGGTGGAAAGAAGGAGCTCACGGCAACAAACAATCTGGTTCAAACAGAATCGCAAATCGTTGCTCGGAGAGGGAGAACGAGGCAAATCTCCGAGAAGGGAAAAACGAAAACGCGAAGAACGAAAATGCGATTCGATCCAAATTGCAGCCAACCAAGAGAGGGGAGAAATTGATCCTTGGATTGCTACTAGATGATGAATTGTGTAGCACTCTGTGTCGAGTTACAAGCCACTCCTCGCAGTACAAAACGCGGATGGCGAAAAGCTCAAGAACAAGAGCCGGTCTCTCCTCTAGCCCTAGCCTCCTCTCACCTAAACAAAATGAGACTGACACCTCCAAGGATTGGACTGCCCTAGCAGCCCCCTTCATCTATATATAGGCGAACGTCCAAATGACACAAATGCCCTAACATGAAGCACTAACCCAAATACCCCCTAGGGGTAAAACCGTCCAAACTTGACAGTTTCCATCCGACGGCAACGCGCCTTCTCATCCTTCGCTTCGCCTCAACGCAAGCTCCAGGATGCCGCCACGTGCCGCCACCGTCGACCACCGTGCCTTCTCATGGATAGCTTTGCCGCCACGCCAGCCTCTCCACGCCGCCACGCGTCAACCGTCCTTTTGGACCTTCCCCCAGTTTTGAGGCCCAAACCGGGAAACCTGCCAGCCCAGGTTTTGAGGCCCAAACCTAAAAACCGTCCACCCCGAGTTTTGAGGCCCAAACTCAGAAACCCGCGAGCCCAGGTTTTGAGGCCCAAACTTTGAAACCGTCCATTCTGAGTTTTGAGGCCCAAACTCGTAAACCGGCCACCTGAGTTTTGAGGCCCAAACTCGGAAACCGTCGATGGTAGCTTTTTGAGGCTCAACTAGCGAACCCGCACCGTAGACGGGATGTGGTTTTCACACCCCTACCACCGGCACCGATGCCGATGCATGTCCAGCCTCCACGCCAGGCACAACGCCTTCGCCTTCCTTCCTGACTTGGCCGACGGCACTTGCGCCGCACGCAAGCCCATGTCCGACCTCCGCCAAGTGCCACGACACCATCGTCTTCCTCCCGACTCGGCCGATGCATCGCACATCCCCATGTGCTCTCGCTCGCCGATGCCACGTGCTAGCTACCACAGCTGGTCCTCTGGCCCTCTGGTCGGTCAGTCCAAGCCTCACGTCCGCCCTTCACTGCTCTGGGTACATCGGCATGGCACGTCCGCCACACGGCACGCCCATCCTTCACCGCTCCCGGTCCATCGGCACGACACGTCTCTACTTGACCTTCACATCGCCATTGACCACTGTATCCGAGCTCAACACCTGCACATCAACACAGCCAAGAGACACATGTCGCACACGCACACGCACACCAACACGGTAAACACACCACAACTCAACGCCACCGGTTAGTCATAAACAATAAGCGCATAGCTAGATATAGACTCAACCGGGTAAAAGCCTCAAACCTTCCTTATCAAAGTCAATCATTCATCATATATGTTCTCAATCTCCCCCTTGATGAATGCATTGACTAAAAATAAAACCACAAAGGAAGGGTTTGAAGGCAAGCCTCATTCAAGTGCCCAAAAGCCGAGCAAAAGCAAACACAAGGCTACTTGAGATGAGGAAGGATCATGAAAATTCCAAATAAAAACTCTCGGTCCCGAAAGAAACGGGAAAAGCCTCCACACAACCAAAGAGTCAAGAGAAACAAGAGTTTCATGAATCCCAAAAAGCACTCAAAAACCAATCTCAAATAAAATTGTCAAACAATCATCATAAAAGAAACCAAGGTACTTATCCACTTGGGTTTCGAAATTTAAGGTTACTTCTTGGGTTTCGAAATTTCTCCCCCTTGATGATTGAATTGACAAAAACTTGGCACAAGAGATGGTTTGAGATACCAAAACAGAAAAACTTGGTTCCCAAAGACATGGGCAACGGCTCAACGCAACCAAGCAAAGGATCGAAGCAACAACTCAACAAAGAGCAAAACTCGATCACACAGAGCAAAAGACTTGGTTCCCAAAGACATGGGCAATGGCTCGACGCAACCAAGTCAAAAATGAGCTAGCCCTCAACAAGAGGCAGAAAAGGCTCAACACCACTAGCTCAAGGCTTGATACCAATTGAGGCTGAAACAACGCATTAGAATGCAAAACTGCTAGTCCCTCAAGATAGAGGCACAGAGGCTCAACACAACTAGCAGACTCGATACCAATCACAACTAGCCAAAAATTGGTGAAAAACAGCTAGTTCCTCAAGACTGAGGCAAACAGGCTCAACACAACTAGCTGAAGGCTCCATATCAATCGAAAATACCAAGCAAAAACTGCTAGTCTCTCAAGAGAGAGGCAACAATGGCCCAACACGACTAGCAGGCTCGATATCGATTGAGAAAAACACAAAGAGAAGCTCAACACTAAATGGATCATGCGGAGAAGTAGAAGACAAAAACGACTCCTCCTGAAAGCAAGCCTACACACAAAGGCTATGCAACAAAGCTCACAATGAAGGATACCAATTGAAATACATAAAAGAGCTATACCAATTGAAGAAGGACATAAAAGTGCTAAACTCCCCCTTGCTCAAAGCTCTCCCCAAAATGCATGACTCTCCCCTTTGTGCCAACACTCAAGCTCCCCCTTGCAAACAGCTTCTCCCCCTTGATAAAAGTGAACATGCTGAGGGGTTTTGATATTTTTCACAAAGTTGACACAAACACAAGATAGGTCATCAACCAAAAGCATATGGGGGGTGTGATCACAAGGTGTATCGGAGCTGGGGTATGTACACTAAGCTAAAATTGCATGATATGCACAATGCAACAGCTTCAAGTGTATAGCAATCAGAATGAAAAGATGCTCAAGAGGGTGCTGCCCTGAAGGTGTAGCAACCAATACAAATGCTAGCAAAGGCTCAAACTGATCAAGTGAATACGAAATATGAACAATTAAGCATATGAGCAGTTCTAAGCCATTTAAAAAAGGAGTCCACCACTAAAATAGCACATAGCATGGATAGACAGGAAATCAACCAAGTGCTAACTGAAGTATAAAAGGTGAACTACCACTAGCAAAGTTCAATCATCATGCCATTGAATGAAGCATAAACTTGTGTTATTTTCAAATTTTATCAGAGATTGCAGCGGTATTAACACAAGTTCAAATTAAGGCATGTGATTGTGAGAGGTTGAAAGCATGGTCATTGCCTAACTTTTCAACCGGGCTAAGCCTATGCAGGAAAAGCAATCAGAAGCTTAAAGCACCGGTTTCGGTCTTACACTACACAGCTCAAGTTTAACTCAATTGTGCAATGAGAAACAGTCTCGATACCGTGATGTGCTGACACATGCAATCCCTTCTCGATCTTTTCATTTCACTTATACTTGGATCAAATTTTAAGCACAAGGTAAATATGAACAATCCAAGCAAGTGAATGACTCAGTGCAAGAGACATAGCAACCTAGCATACAAAAGATAGCACAAGTGATCTCAACACATCCTACCCAAGCTAGTTGCCACTCTCAATGGTGAACAAATGAAAGGTTTCATAGTTGATTAATCAAGTTCACCATTTGCAAAAATAGCTTAGCTCATAACATGTATCAAGTGATCAAAAAGAGCCTAGGCTACAAGCATCATCATGAATAAACAGGGCATACCAAAAAGAGCATAATCTCATTCTCATTGCTCTAAACATGAAGCTCTAAAATGCACTAGAATACATGATGAAATGCATGCAAAAGCTAGTCTATCAAAGACAAAACAAAACTAGCCTAAAAAGGAAAACCCAAAACAAAAGGGTATCAGAGAAGTCAAACTAAGATACAACAGGCAAAATGCTTCCCCAACTAAAAGGGAAACACACTTCAAACTCACAAGCAAAGAGCCAGGAAACGCTCAAGCTACAACTAGCAAAATCCACACCGAAAAGACCACACAGCAAAAATAGGTCAAGGAAGAAGAGTACCAAAACCCGAACTCAAAAGTGTGTCGGAGGTACCTCATGAAGCGCATGACCGCCTGCTGGTGTGATACCCGAGGGGACGCCTGAATCTGCTGAACTCTGGGGCACCTGCCTTGCTGAAGTCGTCTCCCCCTTGCCTGATGCTGTCGCTCCCACAGGTGCAGCTAGTGCTCGCTGGAGAGCTGCTCGAACGGAACCCAAGTCGTGGAAGAAGTGGGATCGGGTCCGTGAGCCGAAATGCCCTCTCCAAGCTCTTGTTCTCCTGCACACTCAAAAGCAGAAGAAACACAAGGCATTGTCTTGTCCAGTGTGACCTCAAGGTCTCCACAAAACAGTTAGTCACATTATAAGCATAAGGTGAACTCTCAACAAAAAGAGGTCTACCTATGAATGATACCGCAAGGAGATCTGAACTCAAACTAGTCAAGCCTACCATGCAACAGGATAAAGCACTATATAGCAAAATGCAACCTAGAGACATGATCAACCCAAACACAGCCTAAACCTCAACACATGCTACAATGCAAAATAAAGATAGCAATAGATCCAAAAGCATGTAACATGATAAAATTGTGGAAAGGCTAGTGCTCAAACTAAACATGTCAACAGGGTACATGTAGCTAACCAAAACTAGCACCTGAAAAGTGACACCTAATGAACATCATACCTCTACAAGTAACGCTCATGGAGAAGTATGATAAAGCATGGCATAATGTTCATGAGGATCACAGACTAGCATGAAAAGTGGAATAATCCACCAGGCTATACACAAAGCTAGCATGACATATGATATACAAGATAGCACATGCTAGACTAAAACAAAACATGATACAAAAGAAAATGTACATGCAAAACTATACAAGTGAGCACATAACAGTCCATCTCATACCACAAGAATTAGCACATGGATGTACAAGGTATGAGTGTATAAGAAAGCTCACCAAACTTCAAAAGGCCTCTTTGGAGGCAAATCTAAGCGGGGTGTAGAGAACCATCAAATCTTGATCACATCTAAAAGATCAAGCTCCATCAGGCGCATGTTCTCCACCCCGCGTCCTCATATCTACACACAAGAGGACAAAGTAGCCCGAGTCTTGGATCCCGAAGGGTTAGCAAGCATATACTTGGGAACCCAAGACTTGGTCACAAAACTCAACTTATCTTGTGGGTTAGCATGATGCAAGTGTTGGTTCAAATGCAATTTTGAAACACCCTTGGAAGCATTCCTCAAAAGGACAACTCGAGGAGAAGAACAAGTCGTACTACGGGAAAAGAGGCAAACATCTCCCAAGATTTTTGGAGAAGAACCAATAGATGCACCATGAAAAGCATGACATGGACCAAGAGAAGAAGCACTAGAAGCATGTCCACGGCCATGACCTATCCCACTAGAAAAGGAGTCATAAAACCCATCAACAAAGAGGGGCTTCTTACTAGGAGCACAAGCGTTCATGCCACGAGAAGGGCTATGAACCACCATCTTCCTAGAAGAACGAGCTTGGCGCAAACGTTTGGCACACCGATAGCAAAAGCTTTCTTGATGCCCATCTTTCTCACAAAAAGAGCAATGGTACAAAGGCCTACTGGAAGGCACACCATTCTCCGACAAGTGAGAAGTCCCTTGGGACTTAGAACAAGAAGCATCAACAACTAACTTGGTGCCAACACTAGGAGCACACGTGCCATGGGAAAGGCTACGCGGCTTCCTAAAAGCGTTAGCTCGAATACGTCGCTCGTGTTTGACACGGTGGAAACAAAAATCGAATGAATGTCCATCCTTCTTGCAAAAGGTGCAATGATAAATCGGTTTGGGAACACGAGTCCCAAAAATGTGAGAAGCACCTTTGTCAAGAGAAGTCCCTTGGACATCACTCGAAGAAACAGCAAGGTTAGGAGTAGCTATGAAAGAGCTATCCGAAACCTTGACACTAATGCTACAGTCAAAAGACTCACGCGCAACACAAGAACTCAACTCTGGTTGCAAAGATACAAACTTGGAAACACCAACTTCGGAGTTGCAAGAAACGCGTGACTCAAAAGACTTAGCACAAAGACTCTTGCATCTTTTAGCTAAAACCTCATTTTCAAACATGAGGCGATCACAAGTACCACAAGGAGTGTTTTTCAAATTTTCCATCTCCTCCCTAATGCACTCGGCATATGTGGTACGCAAGAGCTCATTTTCTTTTTCAAGGTTGGCACTCATATCATTGTGCTCAACCAACTTGGCGCTCATATCATCGCAATTGCTTCAAAACCAAAACTTCTTTTTCTAAATCCATGCATGATGTGCAAATGAAATTGGTGGAAGAAACATCACCATTCACATTAAGCAAGGAATCATGAATATCACTAGAAGCATGGCAAGCATTTTTATTTAAAGAGCATAAGCTACAAGGCTTAGAATTTAATTCAACAATTTTAGCCCTAGCATGCTCAAGTTCATCTACACATGTCCTGTGAATCAAACATAATTCTCTAAGTCTAGCAACAAAAGACTCACAGGAATCACATGGTGACAAAGCATTAGACTTTAGCAAGGCTATTTCAGTTTTAGCACTATCAAGGTCCTTGCGCAAGTCAATGCAAACTAGACATGGTTTCGAAGCATTGGATTTCAACATTTCATTTTCAGATTTTAAGCTAGTTGAGAAAAGCGTAGCTCATCAACCTTCCTAACCATGTCACTACTAGAGGTACAAGGAAAAGATGCACTAGACTTCCAATGAGAAAGACCACATTTCAACCTAGTGATGGAGCATTTCAATTTCTTGATCTTTCTAAGCAAGGTATCACAAAGCTCATCATATCTAATATTATCAACATAGCAAGCATCATACCGGTCATGCAAAGTCACAAGACTACTGGCGAGTGTACCTTTCTTGGCCTTACCAAGTTCACGTAGAAGATCCTCCATTGAAACCTCATCACCATCCAGGAAGTCCAGCAAAGAATCCACCTCACGTTCCGTCTCAAGAGCCGCACTCCTCCTTCTTCCGAAAATGTCATCCTCGATCGTATGTCCATGATTCAAATCTGAGGACAAAGACATACTAGAAGAAGAACTTGGTGCCATTTTCAAAAGCACCGTTAGTGTTAGCCAAAACACAAGCTCAACAACTCGACAAGCAAAGTCGGAAACACAACCGCTCTCAAAAGGTCGCCTTCGCGGATCCAGAACCGGTTAAGGTAGAGAGATCCTTAACTGGCTCCGATACCAATTGAAGGACCGAAAATGCTAAAGCAAGGCGACCAGAGGGGGGGTGAATGGGAGCCTAAAAATTTCTTTCGAAATTACGGCCTTTGTCCCAACAAAAACAACCCCAAAAGCTTCGGACTCAAACGTGATGCCCACGACCCTCAGAAAGAGGGTGGATGATCCCTAGGATCACAGCGAGGCACCACACAAGAGAGCAAACCAAAACTCCCAAAACTCCGAGTCAAGTTCTTACCCAAAAGACCCACTCCCAAACATAGATAGCGGACTACGTTCGGATTCCTCCAAATACCGATGCTAACTCGTAGCAAAGAAATGTAGAGAGGTTCCTAGGTGAACTCTAGGAGCAAACGAGAAGTCCGAAAGCGAAGCCGAAAAGCCAGGAGAGTAAACGCACTAAAATGCAACCTACAGCCGATTAGCGAACTGTCCGCCGTCAGGCTCTCGGACTGTCCGCCGTCAGGCTCTCGGACTGTCCGGTGTGGGCCGGACTGTCCGCCGGTCAGACAGCAAAACAGCGAAGCTGCTGAAGTGTCCCTGTGCGACTCGCGGACTGTCCGCCCCTGTCAACGGCGGACTGTCCGCCGGTCACCCGAGGGGAAAAACACCGAGGAAAGCAGTCACTGCTCCGGCTGAAACCCCGACTCGCGGACTGTCTGCGGCTGGGGGGGCGGACAGTCCGCCACTGCCCAGAATGCCCAAAATCGCCACGGGACAAAACCAAAATCAATTGGATCCTCACCAAATCGAATGGGGCTGGAATCAAACTTCTCCCAAGTGTTCTTCTATGTGTTGGGAAGCTAATCCTAGGATATCATCGCTCCAAACCAACTAATCCATGAGAAATCCGAAGAACACTAGAAAAGGGGAAGAAACGAAGAACGAACGCGATTTCGACCCGATCTATGTGCTTGTGAGGTTAGAGGGGAAATCCTTCGGTGGAAAGAAGGAGCTCACGGCAACAAACAATCTGATTCAAACAGAATCGCAAATCGTTGCTCGGAGAGGGAGAACGAGGCAAATCTCCGAGAAGGGAAAAACGAAAACGCGAAGAACGAAAATGCGATTCGATCCAAATTGCAGCCAACCAAGAGAGGGGAGAAATTGATCCTTGGATTGCTACTAGATGATGAATTGTGTAGTACTCTGTGTCGAGTTACAAGCCACTCCTCGCAGTACAAAACGCGGATGCGAAAAGCTCAAGAACAAGAGCCGGTCTCTCCTCTAGCCCTAGCCTCCTCTCACCTAAACAAAATGAGAGTGACACCTCCAAGGATTGGACTACCCTAGCAGCCCCCTTCATCTATATATAGGCGCACGTCCAAATGACACAAACGCCCTAACATGAAGCACTAACCCAAATACCCCCTAGGGGTAAAACCGTCCAAACTTGACAGTTTCCATCCGACGACCACGCACCTTCTCATCCTTCGCTTCGCCTCAACGCAAGCTCCAGGATGCCGCCACGTGCCGCCACCGTCGACCACCGCGCCTTCTCGTGGATAGCTTTGCCACCACGCCAGCCTCTCCACGCCGCCACGCGTCGACCGTCCTTTTGGACCTTCCCCCGGTTTTGAGGCCCAAACCGGGAAACTTGCCAGCCCAGGTTTTGAGGCCCAAACCTGGAAACAGTCCACCCTGAGTTTTGAGGCCCAAACTCAGAAACCCGCGAGCCCAGGTTTTGAGGCCCAAACTTCGAAACCGTCCATCCTGAGTTTTGAGGCCCAAACTCGTAAACCGGCCACCTGAGTTTTGAGGCCCAAACTCGGAAACCGTCGATGGTAGCTTTTTGAGGCTCAACTAGCGAACCCGCACCGTAGACGGGATGTGGTTTGCACACCTCGACCACCGGCACCGATGCCGATGCATGTCCGGCCTCCACGCCAGGCACAACGCCTTCGCCTTCCTTCCTGACTTGGCCGACGGCACTTGCGCCGCACGCAAGCCCATGTCCGACCTCCGCCAAGTGCCATGACGCCATCGTCTTCCTCCCGACTCGGCCGATGCATCGCACATCCCCATGTGCTCTCGCTCGCCGATGCCACGTGCTAGCTACCACAGCTGGTC
The DNA here is from genome assembly GCA_009763385.1 of Coix lacryma-jobi var. lacryma-jobi. Lineage (NCBI taxonomy): Eukaryota > Viridiplantae > Streptophyta > Magnoliopsida > Poales > Poaceae > Coix > Coix lacryma-jobi. Next base: position 52,037,429 of record CM019829.1, read on the forward strand.
CTCTGGCCCTCTGGTCGGTCAGTCCAAGCCTCACGTCCGCCCTTCACCGCTCTGGGTACATCGGCATGGCACGTCCGCCACACGGCATGCCCATCCTTCACCGCTCCCGGTCCATCGGCACGACACGTCTCTACTTGACCTTCACATCGCCATTGACCACTGTATCCGAGCTCAACACATGCACATCAACACAGCCAAGAGACATATGTCGCACACGCACACGCACACCAACACGGTAAACACACCACAACTCAACGCCACCGGTTAGTCATAAACAATAAGCGCATAGCTAGATATAGACTCAACCGGGTAAAAGCCTCAAACCTTCCTTATCAAAGTCAATCATTCATCATATATGTTCTCAATATTGTATTTATCTCTATTCACATCATGTACGTTATGTCCTTAGACCTAAGATTGTCGTATGCATTCAAGATGTGAAATGATCTACTTAGGAACTATTAAACACTACTCCGTAGTTGGGCAGTTATAAAGGTGGTCTTCGGGTATGTCAAGAAACATGTTGTGATACATAATCAATCAAGATGGAATTTGCCCCTCTTCATGTGAGAGAGAACACTGGACCACTCGAATGATTGGATCAAGAAATGCATGGGCATGCTTCGGTTAAGTACGTGTTAACCTTTGAGTAGGACCAAATATCATGAGGCAAAAGGAATAACATGTATATGGTTTTGTGGTGGCTCATTTGATATGATCTTTGTGTATGCATAGGGTTTAACATGCCTTGCTAGAGTCCGTTGTCGAATATTGGTCGAGTAAGAGTATTCGAGCTATGTCTATGTGTGCATGAACCTATAGGGTCACACGCTTAAGGGGCTAGAAGCCTAGACAAGGCTTAGGGTTACTAATGGGCCTCCAACTCAGGAGCTCATTTGGACTGCCTATATAAGAAGGGATGGGCACAAGGGCTAGGGTAAGACACACCACTTGTTCCAGCCACCACTCACTCCATGCTCGCGCCTATTGTTCCTCGCGGACCTAGCAGTCCATAGGTGTGACGCTTCATCCCTGTACGCGTGTTGATACATCGAAGGTGCTACATCTGGAGCACAAGGACAAACCATAGGAGAAGGACGGACACGAGCAACTGCATGACACCGCTGCAACGCGCACGTCTACATCGAGACAACTTCTGCTTCATCTGCGCGTCTAATGGTAATCCCTTTGATCTATAACTAGCAGTAGTTCCTGGTTTATGGAGTCAATTTTTTTATTTTCTGGCTATCGTAGCATCCTCATATCCCTACAGTGGTATCAGAGCCATTACTGCTTCATTATAGATCTGTTGTGTGTATATAGAGAAATGTGTGGTAGTAGATCAATCTTGGATCATGGTTCGCGATCTTACTGTGATGCTCATGTAATGATCTACTCCTACCGGTCAGAATTCCGCCATCAGAGTTATGTGATACATGTAAATCCAATCATGGCAAGATGGAGATCAATCAGATGGATTGAATCAAATCTAGGTCAAGCACCGGGCACATGAGATGTGTAGCGCGCGTGAGGAAATTTGCAATAAAAGTGTTGTTTGGTAAAACAGTCGTAACTTTTGCATACGATTTTAGATTGAGATGAACTTTAAACAAAAATTAATCTATAGAAAATTTTACATCCGATTTTCACCGGCTTTGCTGGTTTCGATGAATTTAGATTTATAAAAAGGGCCAGGAAGATGATGTTTTCTGCGATTTAAGATTAGACGTTGGAAACATTTATCTCTTTTTTACAAGAATTCAGTGACTGGTATGGCCCTATTGTGTATGTGATGCATGTGTGTAATTGATTCATGGCTTGCATGTCGTGATTGTGACAATATGGCTAGAGCCACATATATATTATCAATTTAATGTAATGGCCTGTATGCCAAACTGTGATGATCCTACACGTGACTATATAACATTACTTTGATATCTTGCATTAGTGATAACTAGATTTGATTTTGAAATGAATTTGCAAATAAAACAAAAGAAAAAAGAAAAAGGATCTCTCCCTCCATCTTGACACTCCTCTCCTTTCTATGGGCCGAGCCCACGCCCCTGTTGGCCCCGTTTTCCCTTCATCTCTCTCATGGGTCAATTCCGGTAGGCCCAGACCCAACCCCACGCCCCTCTCATTTCCTTCTTGGGCCTTGGCCCATCGAGCGCGCATCCCAACTCCTACAGTTTTTAGTGCCTCCTCACCCACACCGCCTACACCCAGGCCCCGCCTGTCAGCCTTCTCACCCTTTCTTCCTTACTGATCGATGGACCCAAACTACCAGGCTCTTCCCCTTCCTTTGCTCGTATCCTCTATCCACCATTACCGAACAACATGGACCAAGCGAAAGGTCCTAAGGGTTAGAGGGGGGGTGAATAGCCTATTAAAAATTCTACAATGCACTAAATAAAATTGTTAGCAACACACTAAGCATAGCTTTTGGCACTAGCCTACTTGGTGTTGCAAACCACTTATCCAACAATTCTAACCTAATATCCCTGAGACACACAATTAAGTTAGAGGGCTACACAAGCAAGAAACTAAAGCTACTCTAACAAAACTAAATAACTAGCTCAATGAGAATATAATGTGGAAGAAAATGAGCTAGGGATAAGAAAGATTTGATCGAGCCTTCGGAACACCAAATATAGTGCCAATCACTGGTGAAATCCGAGAGTGGAGCCAATCACCAAGAATATCATGAAATAACCAGTCACCAATAGATCTATCAGACAAGAGAGACACGATGATTTTTATCCCGAGGTTCAAGTGCTTGCTGGTATGCTAGCCCCCATTGTGTCCACCTACTCTTAGTGATTTGGTGGCTAATCGGCACCACATTGAGCTTCTCTAGAGAAGCACAAGAATCTACCACAAGATAGGTAGCTTAGTGACACAAGCAATCCACTAAAGGTGCCTTTCGCTGCTCTGCCGGGGATGAGGCCCAAGAAAACCCTCACAATCATGATCGGTGGTGGCCAAGAACAATTATCAACTCTTGCAAACTCCAAGCTATTCCAAGCCATCTAGGCACTGGAAGTGCCAATAGTAATAAGAAGAAAACCACAGCAAGCTCAGGTCACACCCGAAATGAATAATACTTTGTTGAAGGGAATTTTAGATCAAGAGAGCAAGCTAGCACTAGATAGTATTGGTAATCTGAAAAGCAACTGGAGATGATGGTATGTCTGCTATATTTACAAAAAAATATTTGGGACACAATTGGGGCAGATATGACTAGGGAGGTGTGGTATTTCCTAGAGGATAGGTCGGTGCCAGCCTATTGGAATGATATGGTGGTCCTTCTTATTCCCAAAGTGTAGAACCCAGAATGACTTAAAGATCTTCGGCCTATCAATCTTTGCATTGTGGTGTATAAAATTGCATCAAAGGTCTTATCAAACAATCTAAAGGTGATTTTGCCAGATATAATATCTCCAAATCAGAGTGCTTTTGTGCCAGAACGTCTGATCACAGATAATGTGCTTATTGCTTATGAGATGAGCCAATTTATGCAAAAAAAAGAAGTGGTGAGGATGGGTTTGCAGCCCTTAAGCTTGATGTGAGCAAGGCCTATGATAGAGTGGAATGACAATTTATGGAGAAGATAATGAGAAAAATGAGTTTTCATGAGAGATGGATCACTATAATAATGAAATGTATCTCAACAGTTACATGTCGTATTAAGGTAAATGGTGGTCTAATAGAGCAGATCGATATTTCCATCTCGTGGGTTGAGGAAGGGGATCCATTGTCCCCCCGTATCTTTTCCTGTTGTGTGCCGAAGGATTTTCAGTGTTGACAAATGATGCAGAGGCGAGAGGAAGAATCCATGGGGTGTCTATTTGCGCAGGAGTTCCTAGTATTTCTCATCTTTTTTTGCAGATGACTCGTTCCTCCTAAAAGCAAATGAAGAGAATGCATCCCATCTTCGACATGTGCTACTAATTTATGAGACATGCCCAGGGAAGAAAATTAATAAAGAGAAGTCCTCCATTCTTTTCAGCAAGAATACAAAGGCCCAGGATAGAAGGATTTTTATGCAAAATCTTGATCTAGCACAAGAATCTATGAATGCAAAATACCTTGGGCTGCCGGTGTACATGGGAAGGTCCAAATCCAGTCTCTTTGCATATTTGAAGGAAAGATTATGGAAATGTATATAGGGGTGGAAGGAGAAATTTCTATCAAACGGGCAAAGAAACTCTAATCAAAGCAGTGGCACAAGCAATCCCAACAAATGCCATGTCCTGCTTTGATCTCACTAAATCCCTATGTGATGATATGAGTACAATGATCTGTCGTTACTAGTAGTCGCAACATGATAAAGAAAATAAAATGCATTAGGTTTCTTGGGAGGAAATATGCATGCAGGAGGAAGGAGGAAAGTGGACCTCACGTGTAGAGATCTCCACCTGTTCAATCTTGTGATGCTGCTGGCTCGACAGGCACTACTACAGAACAGGGTCATAGACCGATTCTCGAAATCGCCTTTAGTCTCGGCGTTTTTGCCGCCCGGGACTAATAGACCCTTTAGTCCCGGTCGGTAACACGAACCGGGACTAAAGGGCCTGCCCCAACGGCTACTGCGCAGAGCTGCCGGGGCAGGGACCCTTTAGTCCCGGTCCGTGTTACCAGCCGGGACTAAAGGGCACTCTTTAGTCCCGGTTGGTGCCACGGACCGGGACTAAAGAGTTAGCCACGGTTTGTGGCTTGCCCCGGGATAAATGTTCACCTTTTAGCCCCAGTTTTTTATACAAACCGGGACTAAAACTCCCCGGCTTATAACCTGCCAACTTCTTCCTCCCCCGAGCCAGAGACATTCAAATTTCAGTGAGCTTCTTGCTTGTTCTTGCCTGTTGCTATTGCTTTGTTCTTCATTTGTTCTTCATTGTTCTTCGTCTCCAGCGTCAATTGGTGATCTTCTTCGACTCCGTCATCGTCTCTTTGCGTTTAGAGGTAACTATTTCCATCTCCTACCATTTCTTTTGAATATGAGAGGAATTTAATTAAAATATATAGTTTGCAAGAACAAACAGGGAGAGTTGAGTAGTTTAAATTGGTTCATCACAATCACTTGATAGTTTTCTACTGCTAGGAAGTATCCATTCTATATTTCATACTTATGCAAGACGAGTAATATTGAATTTTAGTGTCTTTTTAGTTTATTTTCTTTAAAAAATGTGGAATTTATAATAGTTTGCAACAATAAATATAGAGAGTAGACAATGTGGAAATTGGTATTGTTATATCATATTTTTCGATTATCTAAACAAATAGGTAAATTTAGAGTCTTTTTTATTTATAATTGTTTAGGAAATTAGGAATTTGCATGTAATAGTTTAAAAAAATGAGCATGGATATAGTAGATGGCAACTGTGACCGGGTCCTCAGCCTCTCATCATCGGGATCCGAGGCGTTTGCGGCCGGATCTTCCTCTCATTGCTTGCGGCGAGTGTAAGCAGAAGATTGTGAAGGAGTACCGAGTGAGAAAAGAGGGAATCAACAAGGGTCGTATATTCTACAAGTGTCCGGACCATGAGGTGGGTTATTATTTACCCGCATTTGATTAATATGATTCATTCGTATGGGTTTTGCTTGAAGATGTTGTTTAAATTTCTTATTCTTTGTTCTAATTGCAGTGGGAGGACACCGGCGGATGTAAAGGTTGGTACTGGGAGGAAGAGTACGTTCAGCACGTACGAAATTCTGTTGCACAGAAGGTTGCCACTGAAGGTGATGAGGCAGTGAGTCAGCGGCAGCAGCCCATCCATGCTGATGAAGCGAATGATCTGTCTATTTTAGTTGGGATCGGACACGATCTAATTATGTTGCTTAAGTGCATTTTATTTTTAGTTTTTTTAGTGCTAGTTGCGATAGTCTTCGTTGTAGTCAAGCTTGTTTGAATTAATCAATCATGTGATGTCATGAGTGTTGTGCAATAACATGAGAAACTACTAAGTGCATGGTTGTAATATTTAATGCAGATGTTGTCACGCAATTGGATGTATAATGTCGATCGCCGCTCCAAAGAGTTCATTGTTGGCGTGCACTATTTCTTAGGTGTGGCTGAGGCAAACAAGCAAGATGGTTTCATGTGCTGCCCATGCGCCGTCTGTAAGAATTTGAAGGAATATTCATGCCCAAGGACTCTTCATACGCATTTGTTGAAGTCGGGTTTCGTAACAAACTATATTTGTTGGACGAAACATGGAGAAAGGGGGTTGTAATGGATGATGGTGAAAAAGGTGAAGAAGAATTGGCCCACGCTGATATTATTGCTCAGTACGGTGCCTTTGATGATGATGCAGTGGGGGAGATGGTGAAGAAGATGCGGCAGCGACAGAAGATGTGACAGCTGATGTTGATGCTCTTGGTGATGCCATTCGTGATGCACAAAGTAAATGTGAAAGTGACAAGGAGAAGGTCAAGTTTGAGCGCATGCTAGAGGATCATAGGAAATTGTTATATCCCACTGCTGAAGATGGTCAAAAAAAGCTGGGTACTACGCTAGAACTGCTGCAATGGAAGGCAAAGAATGGTACATCCGATAAAGCATTTGGGCAGTTATTAAAGATAATGAAAAAGATGCTTCCGAAATCGAACGAATTGCCCACCACTACGTACGAAGCAAAACAGGTCATCTGCCCTTTGGGATTAGAAATCCAGCAGATACACGCATGTCCTAATGACTGCATCCTGTACCGTGGGGAGGATAATGAGAATTTGGATGCATGCCCGGTATGTGAAGCATCACGGTATAAGATAAGGCGAGATGATCCTGGCGACGTAGAGGGTGAGGAACGTCCAAGCAGGAAGAAAATCCCTGCCAAGGTTATGTGGTATGCTCCTATAATACCACGCTTGAAACGTTTGTTCAGAAATAAGGACAATGCAAAGATGTTGCGGTGGCATAAAGAAGACCGTAAGGTAGACAATATGCTGCGGCACCCAGCTGATGGATCCCAGTGGAGAGCGATAGATAGAGAATTCCCAGAGTTTGCAGATGAGGCTAGAAACTTGAGGTTCGCTTTAAGTACGGATGGTTTTAATCCTTTTGCGGAGCAAAGCAGTAGTCATAGCACTTGGCCAGTTACTCTATGTATCATCAACCTTCCTCCGTGGTTATGCATGAAGCGGAAGTTCATTATGATGCCGTTGCTCATCCAAGGGCCGAAGCAACCTGGCAACGACATCGATGTCTACCTGAGGCCATTAGTTGAGGAACTTCTACTTCTATGGAGCAAACCAGGCATACGCGTGTGGGATGAGTACAAAGAGGAACACTTTGACCTGCGAGCCTTATTGTTCGTAACAATCAATGATTGGCCGGCTCTAAGTAATCTTTCAGCACTACTAGAGAACAGGCCTTTGGACGATCTTTCAATTGAGCTTTAGCCTCGGTAAAAAATTGCGTCCGGGGCTAAAGACCTTTAGTCCCGGTTGGTAACACCAACCGGGGCTAAAGGTCAATCTTTAGTCCCGGTTGGTATTATCAACCCGGACTAAAGGTCCTGAACCTTTAGTCCCGGTTGGTAATACCAACCGGGGCTAAAGGGTGAACCTTTAGCCCCAGTTGGTGTTACCAACCGGGACTAAAGGTCCTTTTAGCCCCGGTTGGTGTTACCAACCGGGGCTAAAGGCCCTTCCCGAGTGGATTCAAAAGGAAAACATCCAGAACTACATCACGTGGGTTGTGTAGCTCAGTTGGTAGGCGTGCCTGAGGCGAGAGGTGCTGAGTTCGAATCTCACACAAATGCACATTTATTTTTCCTCGTGAGAGCCTTTAGCCCCGGTTGGGAAGGCCCGGGACTAAAGGTTGGGACCTTTAGTCCCGGATTGCTAGCCCCGGTTGGAAAACCGGGGCTAAAGCCCCTTCCCAACCGGGGCTAAAGGCCGATTCTGTACTAGTGCAGGCCAGACAAATAAGGGATATAATGCATGCACACACTGTTTTGAAGACCTTGATAGTTTATTTTTGAAAAACTGTCGGAAGGTCGTGTATGTTGGGCACCGTCGGTTTCTTCCTGTGGGCCACCCAGTAAGAAAGAAAGGCAAACATTTTAAAGGTAAGGCAGACCACCAAACCAAGCCTCGTAACCGAACCGGAGATGATATACTTGAAATGGTGAAGGATACGAAAGTAGTATTTGGAAAGGGACGGGGCAGCGAACCTGTTCCTAAAGACGCTTCGGGACACGCACCCATGTGGAAGAAGAAGTCCATATTCTGGGAGCTACCCTACTGGCATGTCCTAGATGTCCGCCATGCGATCGACGTGATGCACCTGACAAAGAACCTTTGTGTGAACCTGCTTGGATTCATGGGTGTCTACGGAAAGCCTAAGGATTCACTTGAAGCACGACAGGACTTGCAGCGCATGAAAGAACGAGACAACTTGCATCCGGAGAAGACAGATGACGGGCGCCAGTACTTAAGCCCTGCTAGCTACACTCTTAGCAGAGAAGAAAAGGAAAGCATGTTTGAATGCCTTAACAGCATCAAGGTCCCATCTGGATTCTCCTCCAATATAAAGAGAATAATTAATGTGCCAGAGAAGAAGTTCCAAAACTTGAAGTCCCATGACTGCCATGTGCTTATGACCCAATTGCTTCCTGTTGCTCTAAGAGGAATTCTACCTCCACATGTACGTCTAGCCACCGTGAAGCTATGTGCATTCCTCAATTCAATTTCACAAAAGGCAATCAATCCAGAGGAACTTTCTACTTTGCAGAATGATGTCGTTCAATGTCTCGTCAGCTTTGAGTTGGTGTTCCCTCCATCCTTCTTTGATATCATGACACACCTCCTAGTTCACCTGGTCAAGGAGATCATTATTCTCGGTCCTGTGTTCCTACACACCATGTTCCCATTTGAGAGGTTCATGAGTGTCCTGAAAAAATATGTTAATAACCGTTCTCGGCCTGAAGGAAGCATCGCCCAGGGCTACGGAACAGAGGAGGTCATAGAGTTTTGTGTGGACTTTATTCCAGACCTTGACCCGATTGGCGTTCCTGAATCGCGACACGAGGGCAGACTCAGTGGCAAGGGAACACTAGGGAAGAAAACATATATCGGTACAGGAGACGATTACTTCGATAAAGCACACTACACAGTTCTACAGAACTCCTCATTGGTAGATCCATATATCGAGGTACATAAGGATTTCCTTCGATCCAAGTGGCCCGGGAAGAGTGAATCTTGGATTACACGTCAGCACATGCAAACCTTCGGCGATTGGTTGCGAAAACAATGTCAGGGTGATGACAACATAGATGAGCAGCTTTATTTGTTGGCCAGACAACCATCGTGGCATATCAGCACGTACAAAGGGTACGAGATCAATGGGAATACATTTTACACAGTAGCCCAAGACGCAAGGAGCACCAACCAAAACAGTGGTGTACGCGTGGATGCCACGGATCCAAATGGGAACAAACAAACATATTATGGCCGCATACATGACATATGGGAACTAGACTATGCACCTAATTTTAAAGTCCCTTTGTTCCGGTGTAAATGGGTCAAGATGACCAGTACCGGAGGTGGGGTAACAGTCGACAAGGAGTATGGGATGACATCAGTGGACCTCAACAATATTGGGTACAAAGACGAACCATTTGTCCTTGCCGCAGATGTGAGTCAAGTGTTCTATGTGAAAGACATGTCTACAAAACCAAAAGAGGGAAAAATGATAACAACTCGATCGTCAACGAGCCAAAGCGCCATATAGTTCTTTCAGGGAAAAGAAACATTGTCGGAATTGAGGACAAGTCAGACATGTCAGGTGATTATGAAAGAGATGATCGAATTCCGCCATTCAAAGTGAACAAAGACCCAAGCATTTTGTTAAACAATGAGGAAACTCCATGGTTAAGGAATGATCATAACCAAGGGACATATGTCAAGAGGAGGTTCACAGTTGTGCCCGCTTAATAGTGGGTTGTAAATATATTATGTTATAATTAATTAATTAAGACTTCATTTATTTAATAATGGATTTATATATATATTTAGTAGTAGTGATCATTGATTTATGTGCTTCTCTAGATGTGAATCTCATACTATTTTTTAAAAGAAAGTATATCAAATATTCAATTTTCTGTTCAATTAGAAAGATTTAAGATATATTTGAAAAAACTAAATTTAAAAATCTAAAACTACTGCATCTGTCGCGTATAACAAAATTGGGCAATGATTGTTTAGGTTTTAAACAAAAGATTAACGTCCAAATGATATGAAAATAAATTTTCTATTGAAAGCCAACAATTTTTTAAATTTAAATTGAACATTACATTTTTGCATTAACCAAATATGAATGGTTATTTACATTTATATTCGTTATTATAAAAAAAGAAAAGAATTTATGCTACAAATTTTTCTACTATACAATAAGGTTAAAGGATATACAACTGTTATTTTTAAGTAATTTTATGCCTACTGTTCAATTTACTATGCAATTAACAAGAATTACAACATATTTATATAGTGGAAACTTAATACAAAACCCAAAATACTGAAAACCCAAAACTGTGGCGGGAAAGAACCCTTTAGTCCCGGGCCGTCTTACGCACCGGGACTAAAGACCCCTTTAGTCCCGGTGCGTAAGCCCACCCGGGACTAAAGTTTCAACCCTTTAGTCCCGGGGCGTATTACGCACCGGGACTAAAGACCCTTTAGTCCCGGTGCGTAATACGCCCCGGGACTAAAGGCCCTCCCGGGTATATAGGGCACAGTGCACAGTGCCCTCCAATCTTGTCGGCCAGATCGACGTTTGCCCCGCGCCGCCGCCCTCACCTCGCCGACGAGCCTCTGACCGCGCCGCCGTCCTCCTCGCCGTCGAGCTTCGCGCCGCCGTCCTCCTCGCCGTCGAGCTCCGCGCCGCCGTCCTCCTCGGCCTCACTGCCCTCTGCCGTCGTACAGCGTCGTCCTCGCCGCCGTCGTCCGCGCCGCCGCCGCCGTCCTCCGCGCCGCTGCCGTACGGCCTGGGCGTGTGTGTGCGTGTGCAGTGTGCGTGGTGTGCGTGTGTTGCAGTGTCCAGCAGTGGGTGTGTGAGAGTGTAAAAAAAAGAAATGAAAAAGAAATATATATCTAGAAACTAAATATAGAAAGTGATATATAAATAGATATATATAGAAACTAAATATATATGTATTTAGAAATAGAAAGTGATATATATAAAATAAATATAAATAGATATATATATTTATAGATTATTTTCTATTTAACTTTTTCATTTCTTCTTTTCTAGAAATAGATATATACAAATAATGAATATGAATAGATATATTTATAGAAAAAGGAAAATCATATATATGTTTTTTTAACCTAACAAATATGTGTTCGACCTGTAGTCCTGGTGACCGCTGCACCGACCTCGCCGCCGTCCACTGTCATCCGCACCGTCGTCATCCTCGCTGATGTCCGCCGTCGTCGTTCTCGTCCACGGTGTGTAAATCACGTGACAAGGATATGTTTAAACATGTATTTATTACTCTTAGAAATATGTGTTCGTAGAAAATCATGTGCCATGTCGGAACATGTATTTATTACTCTTTACGAATATATGTTATTGTCATGTTATTTTTATGAATTGTCATGCTATTTTTATGAATTGCCTAAAACTAGAAACCCCAAAACCTGAAACCCTAACCCTAAACCCTCGAACCTAAACCACTAAACCCTCAAACCCCGAAACCCTGAACCCCGAACCCCTAAACCCTGAAACCCTAAACCCCGCAACCCCGAACCCCTAAACCCCGAAACCCTAAACCCCAAAACCTCGTACCCCTAAACCCTGAAACCCTAAACCCCAAAACCCCGAAACCCCTAAACCCCAAAACCCCGAACCCCTAAACCCTGAAACCCTAAACCCCGCAACCCCTAAACCCTGAAACCCTAAACCCCGCAACCCCGAACCCCTAAACCCCGAAACCCCGTACCCCTAAACCCCGAAACCGTAAAACCTGAAACCATAACCCTAAACCCTCAAACCATAAACCCCGAAACCCTAAACCCCGAAACCTTAAACCCCGAGACCAAAACCCTAAACCCTTAACCCCTAATTAAACCCCTGGTTTTCGGTTTTCGTTTCACATACATGTATAAAGCTCCTTTAAGTGTTCGATCATATTGTATATATATTTTAATATTCACAGAAATGGCCGACCCAAATGAGAATGTGATGGAGGAGGAAATGATGAATATCATCGCCGACGGCGATGACGGGAGTCAATACTTATTGAATTACGAAGACATGACCATGCATGATGAAAATCTCCCTGAACAACAAGTTGAGATGGAAGAAGGCAATATAGGCGAGGTATATATACAATGTGTCGTGTTAGAGTTTACATTTACTTTATTACTTGATTAGGTTTTATGTCAACTTGTATTAGGGTTTCATCTTCATGTCTTTACTTATATGTAGCCCTCTGGATCGACGTCTGTGACAGGGCAGAGCAGACCAAAACGAGGACCGAAGAGGCCGTTGAAGGGCCGTCATGTAATCTCCGAATTCGATATGGCTACAGGCCAACCACTAGGACCCAATGCAAAGAAATATGTCTTTCACTGTGGGTTCCTTGTGAGAGATCGGATTCCGATAAGTGCCCGTGAATGGAAACAGAGGCGAAGTGCTCCCGAGATCAGTTATGTCTCCAATCTTGACAAGCAGCTAGTCTGGGATGACGTCCAAGCTCATTTCTCGTTTGACACGAATGATGAGGAGCTGCTGAGGCGAATTCGGGAGTGGACAATGAAGAAGATGGCCACCCTTTTTCAGGACAGGAAGAAGAAATTGTACCACACCTTTGTGCTGAAGAATGAGACGCCAGATTTCAACTCTAAGGCGTATGTCAAGATAAGGGCCGATTGGGATGAATTTGTACAGTACAAAAGATCACAAGAGAGCGAGGCCCGGGTCAGAGTAAACAAACTGAATGCAGCTCAGAAGAAATACCACCATCATTTAGGATCAGGTGGCTATAAGACTGCCCTTCCAAAGTGGGAGAGACAAGAACAGGAGATGCTTGCTAGGGGGTAGTCCCAGAGACAATAAGAAGAAATTGGAGTGAACGGTCCAGAAATTGGTTCTACGCTCATGGGGAACCATAAACCCTAATGATGGGGAGCTTGATTGGGGCCCGCAAATTTCAAGAGCAGCACATAGGCTAGTTCAAGCACGAAATGCGGTGTTGGCTGGCGAGTTCAAGCCCAATAGAGAGAAGGATGAACTCACGTACGCGCTGGAGAATCCTGAGCACGGTGGGCGTACGAGAGGCTTTGGGGCCGTTTCGTGGCTACATTCCTTCGAAGCAGATCGAGAAAGTTATAGAAGCCGCCAAAGAAAGAAGGACGAGGAGGCAGAGCGACTCTTTAAGTTGGAGGAGTATGTTCTTCAAACACAAGAGCGTGAGAAATCTCGTGAAGAATGGATGCAGGAGGAAATCAAAAGGCAAGTGCAAGCGGCACTTAGTCAAATGACGAGTGGGCAAGGTACATCTTCACAGCATCCTCAAGCGAACATTAGCCCCCCAGGTCAGATGAAAAGCAGCTGCGCCTCCACGGAAGTACCAACCATTCAAGATGACTCCAAGCTACGCTTTCCCGTGGATGACGTTAAAGAACCTTTTACTACTTGTGAGCCGCACATTCCAGATGGAAATGCCACGAAAAAGGTGGCTGTCGGTGTTGTAAACCCTATCGACCGCACAAGAACACCAAGAATCCATGGTCAACCAGTGCCAGCCGGATACGCTAGCGTTTCGGTGGATAGGGTTGAGACAGGTTGTGGCAGCGTGGCACTGGAAATCGAAGGGGGAGATGGGGAGAAGACTTTAGGTGAAGCAGAGAAGACATTTATTTGCTGGCGCAAGCGCTTCATTATTATTCCTGGAGTGTCACCGCCGCAACCTCCTCCTACTGATCAAGATCCTCACCATAGGTAGTGTGCGCGTGAATGAGAAACAATTTTTATTACACTAACTTCCTATATGTATATATTAGTTGGATGCTCACATCATTCGTTGTTTTGCGTAGCAGGAACTATAGTCCAGTTCGTCATTATTCCCCAGTGCATCATAGTGCTGCGGGCGGTGACGATGTGTTGGAGGACACGGCTTCAACCCCATCTCCTCCACCACGGGCTCCAACACCGCCACCGGCCCCACCATCTCCTCCACCGCGGGCTCCAACGCCGCCACCGGCCCCACCATCTCCTCCACCGCGGGCTCCAACGCCACAACCTCCACCGCGGGCTCCAACACCGCCACCGGCCCCACCGTCTCCTCCACCGCGGGCTCCAACACCCCTGCCTCCACCGCGCGGCCCTAAGAAGCGGTCCGCTGCCACGGAACCGAAGGCCCCACCTCCAAAAAAGAAGGCTCCTGCATCAGGAAAAAAAGCACACGAGAAATTAGCTTATGAAATGACTGATGAGGAGTTACAAATTTCGGTGAAAAAAGATGTGAAAAAATTTTTAGATGAATCAACGGCCGCGGCTAAAGCGAAGAGAAACCCAGAGAAGCCTTACCTCCTGTTAAACCCACAGGAGTTAAGGAAAAGGGTGGACCAGCATGGTATCAAGATGCGTGGAGCCCGAAAGGCTCCGCGAAAATCAGACTACGAACGCTCTCTAATCAAGTCTGCAAAAGAACAACAATCAAGCACGAAGAAAGTGGGAAAGAGTGTTCCACAGCTTGGGGAAACATCAAGACCTCTGTCCCCATTATTTGTGCAAAATCAGTATGGTTCAAACATGGGCAGAGTACAGAGAAAATCTGGAGAGACCACTTTGTCTGAGATGGACTCAATGGAAAATTTTTTCATTGACAGCGGTCTCCCATACGAGACGATTCAAAATATTGCTACTGGGCTGGAGTTTCCAAGAGCGGAAGTAGTTGATGAATGGAGGAGAAATTTTGCACCGGGCAGGAGTCTAATGAACCCCAATCACTTGCATGTACTTGGTACGCAGATGTTTGCAATCAACAAATGGTGCATAGAGGCTTCTAAAGACGGTGATATAAATTGGATTTCTGTCCGAATTCGGAACCATCACTACTTCCGTGGCGATGACCTAATCTTAGTCCAGATGGACGAATTACACCAGCTATGCCATATGGACGCACTGGACAAATCGCTCCTTAGCTGCTATTGTTTGTAAGTGTTTCTTTTATAGTTTTCATTGAACTCTCTAGTATGTGTATATAGTATGTAGTATTCTTACACACGTACTTGTGGATCGACTCGATATTGCAGGTATCAGATGACTCAGCTCAGAGATAAACATGACAATTCTATTGGGTTTGTTGATCCATATGTTGTTTTCAAGGCTCCAAACCCTTCAGCGACTTGGAGCGATGAGTCGTGTATGAATCTCATGAGGTTCTTCGTGAACCAAAAAGATAGAGAAAAAATACTCTTCCCATACAACTTTAAGTGCGTGAGACATATATAGTTAATAATAAGTATATGCATATTTTATTTTACTTAACCCTAATAATCTATATATATGAATCATGTGTATCAACAGCTTTCACTGGATACTGATGGTCATTGATCTCAAACACAGCAATGTGTTAATCTATGACTCGTTGAGCAAACCGCAAGAAGATTACCAAGATACGATAGACATCCTCCAAAGGTAATTTTTCGATCCCAAGCTTCCATGCTTAAAGTAGAGACTAAGCTTGTATATATATACTAATTAATAAATAATGATCCAACTATTAATCTTTCATTGGCCGGATTAGGGTTTGGGAAAAATTCATTGCTCGGGAACATATGAGTCAGTGTAAGGCCCCACTTACAATAAAGCCACGACTACCAGTAAGTTTACACCTTCGTCAATGTACGTGTATCTTTATTATATCATGTCATATATCATATCTTTATTACGAGATAAATCTTTTCATTCTACAGTGGATTTTGAGACAAAAACAGAGTACCAACTTATGTGGATTCTATGTTTGCGAGTACATGATGATAGAATCAAATAGAATTCCTGAAGAAATCATCAAAGTACGTAACATGTTTCTTTTCATTTTTTATAGACTTAATATTGATAATATAGATATAACTAATATCTTCTTTAATTCCAATTGAAGACTGACTGGTTGAAGCAAAAAGTGATGCTACAAGACCAATTGAAAGCAATACAAGAGTCAATAGCAGGATTTCTTCGGGAACAAGTCATAAGTCCAAACGGCGAGTTCTACTATAATACCGACGAGCCGTTGATTCCAAACAATGATGATCATTTGTATGCCCTGTAGATAATTAGATGGAGTACAACTTGTAATAGGTTTATAGTACTAACTTTAGAGTACAACTTTTGTAGATAGATATTTGGACAACTTCTACATGTATATATATTGCTTGTAATTTTATATGTACATATTTATATATATATATATGTAGTTCTATAGTTCAATTATATATGCATGCAATAAGCTTATTGTGTTATGCTGCTAATATATATAAATTATATATATTAGCAGCAAAGAATACATATTAGAAAACTTATTAAATAAATAAACAAAACTAAAAACAGAACTGAAATGAAAAGAAAAAAGAAAAAACCAGGGACCCTTTAGTCCCGGTTGGTGATACCAGCCGGGACTAAAGGGTGCTGCTGCGGGGCACCGCTGGCAGCACCCTTTAGTCCCGGCTGGTATTACCAACCGGGACTAAAGGGTGGGCTTTAGCCCCGGTGGCTGGAGCCGGGACTAAAGGGGGGGCCTTTAGTCCCGGAAGCGTAGTCCCGGCTCGGCAACCGGGGCTAAAGGCCCTTGCCGACCGGGGTTAAAGGCATGTTTCTGTAGTAGTGAGGGGTGGAGAATTATTCAGAATTCGGATTCCTTATGTGCACAATTGATGAGAGCAAAATATGGCAGAAATGGCTCACTGTTACAAGCGAAGGAGGGTCCAGGTATTTCAACAATTGGCGTAGTAGAAAGCGTTTATGGTGTTTTTTTCTCTCCTACTAGGTATATGGTAGCAATATAGTCTTAGGATTAATAGTCATTAGAGTTACAAGCTTTTTTATGTTTTAAGCTTGTGTGCTAGTGCTAGTGCTGTTATTCGGGGGCGAAAGCGAGTTCATGATTTTTGTGGCCTTGAATAAATAAAATGTTCTTTTACTGAAAAGTAGCGAGTACCACTAAAGATTGGGATAGATAGTTGGATTCTATATTCGCTTTTTGTTGTGTAATATGATCCAAATAAACAATGCCTTATTTATCCTAGAGGTTAGTTGCAGTCAACTAATAACAATCAGTCCATATCCACCCTCTAGTGATGCCGGAATGTGTAGGTGAGCGTTAGGCATAATTAATTAATAGCACGAAAAACTTGCTAGTAATATAATGGGTATGCTGACTTAGGTCAATCTCAATAGCGAGTTTTATTTTGTTGTTTTCAAGACTGTCATGTCATATGAAATAAAATGAAACTTGAATGAAACTCTCCATTGAGAGTGAGAGTTTCATTCTAAAGTTTCATAAGCATTAAATTTCATGACTCATAGCGAGTTGGTATTCGTGCCAAGAGAGTTTCATCTAGATAAAACTCATTTGTTCTCTCTCTTCTTAAATACCATGCTATGTCATCAAAAGTACTCATGTGGCAGCATATTTAATGCAAATGAAACTCAAATAAAATCCTCATTGACATTGGCCTTAGTGTTTGTCAATTGGCTTCTTCGAGATGAACCAGACTTATGGACAACAATACTCAAAGTCAACTTGACATTATCAATATCTTGGCCATATGTATTAGGTGTAGACTTGCCAGGTCAAAATCTTGGAGGAAGCTTATGATTCCTAGTAGGACTGTTTGATCCTTGAAATTAAATCTATTTTAATAATCATAATTTAGAAACATATTAATTAAGCTAATATGGTTAAATACGAATTATATTTGTCTATTATTGTTGACTCTATGAGAGAGATATTTATGTATGTATTGTATTTATATAGTAAGGGAGCGAGTTGAAGACACTATACACAGACATACTATACAGACAGTTGAAAACCTATTTCTACTGGCGTTTTCCAGCACCGCCTGCGCTAGAGGCCAGTAGAAATGTTTCCACCGCATAGGTGGTTGCTTGTGAAACGCCTGTAGAAATTAGCAAACCGCCTGTATAAATGAACCATTTCCACAGGCGGCTCACCAAGTGAACCGACGATGTAAATGGTTGCCTGTGAAAAATGCAAAGAACAGTAATAAAAAAAATCCGAAAAAATAGAAAAATATTTCATTTAAATCGGGGGAGGAGGAGGCATAATTAATTAATAGCACTAAAAACTTGCTAGTAATATAATGGGTATGCTGACTCAGTGTTTATCAATTGGCTTCTTCGATGAACCAGACTTATGGACAACAATACTCAAAGTCAACTTGACGTTATCAATATCTTGGCTATATGTATTAGGTGTAGACTTGCGAGGTCAAAGTCTTGGAAGAAGCTTATGATTCCTAGTAGGCATGTTTGGATCCTTGAAATTAAATCTATTTTAATAATCATAATTTAGAAACATATTAATTAAGCTAATATGGTTAAATACGAATTATATTTATATATTATTGTTGACTATACGAGAGATATTTATGTATGTATTGCATTTATATAGTAATGTAGCGAGTTGAAGACACTGTATATAGACAAACTATACAGGCGGTTGAAAACCTATTTTTACTGCCGTTTTCCAGCACCGCCTGCGCTGGAGGCCAGTAGAAATGGTTGTAGAGCACAGGTAGTTGCTTGTGAACCGATTGCGGAAATTAGCAAACCGCCTATGTAAATAAACCATTTCCATAGACGGTGAACCGCATGCGTAAATGGTTGCTTGTGAAAAATGCAAAAAATAGTAATAAAAAATGCAAAAAATAGAAAAATATTTTATTTAAATTGGGGGAGGGGCCATTGGGCAGCGCCTGCCCGTCTCTGTCGCAAGTCGTGGCATTTTTCGCACAAAAATCCACGGCTAACACGGCTGGGGGTTTCGAATCCGCGACCTCTCCCTCGCGTGAAGCCTCCTCTATTACTGGACTACACAATCACATACGTTCCTACTTCGTTTCGGTTCCCCACGTATTATGCTAAATCAAAGTGTAATTTGTTTATTTGAGGCCTTAAACGAATTCAAATCAGAAAGTTGTCAACTATAAAGTTTCATAACTTTTTGAGATCTACAACTTTTATTTTGTTAGTTTTTCCATCCGAAGTCGTTTATAAAAATTTGAATTTCAAATTTGAGAATTTGAATTTCAAATTTGAGAACTTGAAACGTAGTTTTCGTTGACAAGATGATTTTAAATCAAAAAGTTGTCAACTACAAAGTTTCATAACTTTTTGAGATCTACAACTTTCATATTGTCGTTTCTCTATCTGAGGTCTTTTGAAAAATTCGAGTTTTAAATTTTTAAAATTCAAATACAGTTTCCACTGGCAGTTGGCTTAAGAAACCGCTAGTGGAAACACGTAAATTGTCTATTTACACAGGCAGTTGGATTAAGACAACCTTCTATAACAACCCATTACCACAGGCGGCTGACTTAGCCAATCGCTTGTATAAATAGTCTATTTACATAGACGGTTGGTTTAAGACAACCGCATGTGATAATGGATTTACACTCGCGGTTGATAGCTCTGGATGAGCCCCTTCCATACCACAGGCGCGTGATAACTAAAACCGCATGTGGTATGTTTTGGGGGCGCCAGCTTTGAGCTCTTTTCTACCCGTGAGAGCGTGTTATAAGTTGTAAATTAGAAACGTAGCATGATGACCTATAGAATCAATTTTCATCTCTAACCCTATAAATTTAAGATAAATTTATATGTGAATTTTGAAAAAAATGGTGTAATAATAAATTGCAAGCCAAATAGTCTAGTACATGTTTAGTCCTCCAAATAAAAAGATCCAAGCAAAAGTACCCCCGGTATTGGTTTTTTCAAAGAAAAAACGGAAGCAAAGTCATAGTATCTCCGTCCCTAAATAAGTGTCGTCGTTGGTGTACGTACTATAAGTTAGTGTCGCCGTTGGTGTACGTACGTACTATAAGTTTAACTCGATTTGTAGCAAATACGTGTAATATTTATATCTTTAAATAAATTTGTTAAAAAACTAGATCTAAATATCTTTCTAATGATACTAATTGTGTATAATAAATATTAATATTTTTTTAATATATATTTAATCAAAGTTGTTTCTCGCGAAGCGAGGAGTGAAGGATTAGTAGCTAATCTCACACAAAACACTCGCAAAGAGACTAAGAGAGTGATGGCTCGGCTTAGGACGAAGGGAAAGGGGTGGACTAGACTATAAGCTAGCGGTCCCAACAAGCTATCGGATATAGGAGTCCTAAATCTTTAAACCAACAACTGCAGTCTTGATCATATCGGCAAGGAGCAAACAGGCCGTCCGCCCTCATCGGGCAAGGAGCAAACCACTCTTTCTCCCTAGTACATACACTAGGCTCATCGATCTCCTCCAGGTCAGTTGTGTTGTGTAATGTCGAAAATTTAGTGCCAGCTGAATGCTTCTTCGATTCGTATGTCGCAGCACCAGAGGTATCCATCCATGCCGCCGGGCGCCGCGCGCAGCTGAGATGATTAGTCTTTTTTTGTGAATCCTTAACATATCCTCTCGTCTTTAAGTGAACATGGTTTTTTTTCTTTTTCTGTCTCGATCAGGAACAATTAAGATCCAAGATAAGCCATGTCGGAGAGCACGTACTTCAAACTAGACTTGATTAAAGAAATTACAGGCGATTTTGCAGATGAGCGCAAGGTTGGCAGTGGTGGGTTTGGAGCTGTTTACAGGGTGCGTACCAACGATCGACTTAATCAATAATAATAGAGCGTATTAACTAACTTAACTTCCATCCCCTTGCTTGTTTTGTTTTTGGAATAATGATACAACAAGCTAAGTCTCGCGCGTTTGATTTTGATCACAACATGCAGGGCACGTACGATGGGCAAGAGATTGCTGTGAAGAAGCTTCACCCCCTGCAAGGACTCGATGATACGGCGTTTGACAATGAATTCCGTAACCTCAGCAAGATCCGCCATCCAAATGTTGTTCGGTTAATTGGCTAGAGCTACGAATCACACCGTAAGTTCCATCCTCACAAAGGGGAACTAATTGCTGCTACAGTAATGGAGAGAGTTCTCTGCTTCGAATATATGGAGGGTGGAAGCCTTGATACGCATATTTTAGGTACGCCAATAACGTATATATTTGCCTTACTTATTACTCCCTCCATCCTAAATTATAAGGCATTATAAGAATCTTAGAGAGTCAAAGTTTTTTAACTTTGACCTAATTTATATAATAATAAGATAATAATATTTATAATATCAACTAAGTACAATTAAATTCTTCATTAGTTATATTTTCATAATATATATATATGATGTCATAAATCTTTATGTTTCTCTATAGAATTTTAGTCAAAGTTGAAAAACTTTGACTCTCCAAAATTATTAGAATGCCTTATAATTTAACATGAAGGGAGTATACACAACAAAGTGATATGCTTCCTTCGATTATAATTAATACTAGCGATCCTGTATCTTTTCTTTGCATTGCAGCTGACTCTTGTGATCTTGACTAGCTGACGTGTTACAAAATTATCAAAGGGGCTTGTGAGGGCTTAAACCGCCTGCATAGTGAACAGGGGAAACCTATTTACCATATGGACTTAAAACCTTCTAATATATTGCTGGACAAGAACATGACGGCAAAAATTGCAGATCTTGGTCTGTCGAGACTTGTTTCTTCGACAAAAACCTACCAAACTAATGCTCGCCAAGGGTCTATGTAAGTTGATGCACCATGTTTCAAGCCAACTGTGGATGATGTGCATGGTTTCTCTTTTATTATTGCACTCGATGGCTAACCTTATTTTTTTTAATGGTTATGATGTTATCACATGATATAGAGGGTACATGCCACCAGAATACATAAGAGCAACTTCAATGGTTTTGCATTTTTTGTTTGGCAAAATATGGTATTTGTCAACTCTCAAATTAATATGGCAAAGGTTAAAAGAGTCAATCTCCAACAGTTTTGCATTTAGACTTGGCAAAACTAAAAAATTGTGCGCGAGAGAGGGAAATATCCCGCGGGAATATCACGCGAGGACATTTGCCAAGCGAACCGCAGCTTGACATATATGCCAAATATCACCCGGTATTTGCCAAGTTGCTAAAAATGTCAAGCCCATTTGTCAAACCGTTGCATAGAAGATTTTTAGACTTTTTTGCAAAAACAAGAATGCAAAGCTCATTTACAAAACCGTTGGAGATGCTCTAAACAGTGGCGATATATCAAGAAAGTTTGACGTGTTCAGTTTGGGAGTTATAATTATCAGAATAATGGATGGAAATGATGGCAACTCCCGCCGTTTTCATATGCCTCGTGAACAATTTATTGAGTTTGTAAGAAGGAACCGATATCTTTTTTCATATTGTTATTACTAGTTAAATACCCGTGCGTTGCTACGGTATATGAGTGAAGACCATAAATATATTGTTATTTGTATGAGTTTAATACAAAAATAATATATATGCATAGTTTTGACGATCCATGTATACATATTGGTAATTACTTAATGCAGGTCGTGCGTTTTCCCTCTTCGCACAGCCACACATTTAGCGCTCGATGCCCGCCCCACCAATACACCTATTGGATCCCACCATGCACTATTCATCTTCCTCACTACACGCACGCCTACCTCACCCTCTTCTTCCCCAACTTCCTTGGGGACGACAACAAGATAGTTTAGGAGTCCTGGTGGCAGTGGAGGTGATCGGACCATGATAGGGCGGGAATGCTTATCGGTGAGTATGGTCGTGACAACGACGAGAGGGTGAAGAAGGAGGTTGTCGCAAGCGCGCTAAAGTTTGACTAAAGCTCCATGGTCGAAGCTCTAGCAAAACTTTATTGCGTCGTGGTGGGGCGGTGGGCAACGACGGGGTGAGAGGTGTCTGAGGGGAGGAGAGCAGGGGAGAGGGAGCCGTTTGCATAAGAGAAAAAGGTTGTGATGGTCCTTAACTTTTTTTATTCATGTCGACCTGCATGTTCATTCTCTGGTAGGACATCTCACTAATAGAGCCAATGTGATTTAACTTTATTGTTTCGTTATTTTTTCCAAATTTTGTACGTGTATTATAGTACAATATCTAGATATTTTATTTTTCTCAATACTGAATTTGATTTGAATCTTGAATCACTGACCATGAAACTCAACATGTATATCATATGTTTAGTCTTTTATCGGTTTCAATTTTGATTTAAAACTTATTTCATCGATGACAAAGACAACATGTGAAATATGCAATCTATTTGGATATTTGATCTTGATTTACGGACTCATCAAGTGGATGGATGAGGGAACTACTCTTCTTGATTTAAAATTTTAATATTAAAAGTGAGAGAGGACAAATTTAAGACTTAGTGTGAACTCGTTAATTATAGTTAGTATAAGGGTTAACTGGATAAAAAAAGTTCCAACCATAGTCAAATATTCTAATGGATTTTAGCAGTATGAATGTGCCATAATTTAATTTAACTTATGTAAGTTTAACGTTAAATTTGTTGGGAAATATGTACACCAATTGACTTGTAATTACTATTCACGACAACTATATCGACTTGTGTAAGTCAGTGCATGGTTGAGCAGAACACAATATGTTTTATAATTAGACTTTATATTAATACTCTACTCGAGTTATCCTAACTCATGTGAATATATAGATAGATTGGTTTGGATTGGATTATAAATTATGTTAGTCATAGATTTAGAGAAAAAAATTTAGTGTGCAGAAATTTTGCCTCTTTAGTATTACATAGGTACGTATAGACATTTGTTATTTATTATTATTATTTGTTTTATAATTAGACGTCATATCAATACTCTTAGTATCACATAGGTATGTATAGATTAGATTACATTTATTATTATTTATTTTTATTTATATATATAAGGAAAAATAGGAGAAAAAGAGAAAGAAAAAGTCACGTACAGACCGCACGTGGGGAAGTGGAAACCGAAAGAAAAAAAGAAAACAGAAAAAGAGGAAACGTTTCCTTTAAGCATAAAGACCGGATTTTTTAGGAGTTAATGATCGAGATCGAGTCGGATCATGATTATGGGTTGGATGAAAAATTAGAGATGACAGAAATTTTGTCTCTTTAGTAGAAAAAAAAAGAAAAAGTCACGTACAGACCGCACGTGGGGAGGTGGAAACCGAAAGAAAAAAAAGAAAACAGAAAAAGAGGGAACGTTTCCTTTAAGCATATAGACCGGATTTTTTAGGAGTTAATGATCGAGATTGAGTCGGATCATGATTATGGGTTGGATGAAAAATTAGAGATGACAGAAATTTTGTCTCTTTAGTATTATTATTAGGTATTAGGTATTAGTGATCTCATGTCGACCCCGTCTTGGTAAATATGGAGCTCTTATAGCGTGAGCTCGTGGGTCGTCCGCTTTCAACTGGTGAGGTGGTACTAAACGCCCAGACCAAAAATGAACGAGCGCTCGTCTCCGCTCTACTGCAGCTGAGGTCTCGTGGGCTACCGAGACTGGGCGTTCAAGTTCGGGCCGATTTCGTTGCAAAGAGGTCCGGGCCGAGACGAAACAGCCAGACTGGATCGGTTTTTGCTTCAACCGGTGCTGTCGACCCGACGAAAGGGGAGGGAGAACAGAGAGGCTATTAGTCCCATATCGGTCCCCTAATCTTGTGGGAATCCTAGTTAGTCTATATAAATAGGCTTCACGAAAACGGTCAGACCAAAAACAGTGAAGAAATTTTGCCTCTTTATTATTATATATATATATAATATAGGTATAGAGATTTATTATTAGGTATAGATACTATGTGCTCTGTTCTGTATTACTTTTATCTCTACATTCATCATCCCATCCATCGTTCTAATTTTATCCGCAAATTTCTCAGGTAGCTAACAACTGGAAGGAAAGGCTGCAGGGCACGTTATTGGGGTATTCATCACAAGAAATAAACATGCTACGCGTCAAGACTTGCATCGATATAGCATTACGATGTGTGGACACTGAGCGAAACAAAAGGCCTTACATAAACAACATTGTCAATGAACTGGAAGAACTAGAAGCTAAGATTCAGAAAATGACACTAGCATCCGATCATTCGAAAGCTGTGACACTTGGCCAGCAGGTATGATCACTGATGGAACCATATATATGGTGAGACTGCTGGTTGTTTACATTACACTCGGGGTCGTTTTCCATGATGTGACATTTAGCTTGGCACATATAACAACTTCTAGTTTCAAGTTTCACTAAGATCTCTGCCGATTGTTTACACATTACGACACCACATCTACCACCTTCTCCACGAGGCACCAAAATCATACTCTTCCTTATAGGAACTAAACAATAATAATATTCTCTCCATTTGAAATTATTTTGTAGATAATAGATACATAGTAAAAAAATGTACCTAGATATGATCGATATTTAGATACATAACAAAAGCTATTTACCTAGAAAAACACTTAAAAAACTCGATCCTCAAGGACAAGATGGCCCCGGATATTGTGCTTAAAAAGATTTTCTCACGCAGATCGAAAAAACCTTGAACCTCTGTCTCGCCCTTAGACAGTGGCAGCTAGCACAATAGCTCCGTGAGATAAATCGGATACATAAATGTGCTACAAAGAGTGAGTCTCTTAGGACTCGAACTCTGACCACCCCGGAAGGGAGGTACTGAGCCGTCTGCACTGACAGTAGGTCATTTCCCGTGGAAAACCACTTTATAATTTAGAATGGTGGGAGTAGGGTTTGGTTTTTGTGCGAGGCTCACAAAAGCCATGGTTCCTTTTTTTCAGGTGCGCGCCCTAGATGTTCTTAAGATCGCAAACCCTATTATTTGTAGATTCTGGGATCTCCCACACCGCCACACTGCACTACTAATCCCTTCTTTCAGCAGAGCTCTGACTCCAACATTCTTGGTGTCGATCCAACCCTGGAGCTGCGCTTCATATTCGAACTAAGGAAGGACATATCATGCTGCCTTCAACTGACAAACAAGACCCACGACTACATTGCATTTAACATAAAGGCCAATACAGCCAAGTACTACGTAGTGCCAAACAGAGGAATTATGCCACCATGTTCCAAGCGCTATATATCTGTCACGTTGCGAGCACAGGAGGCGGCACCGCCAAATATGCAGTGCCATGACATGCTCCTCGTACAGAGTGTTAACGTCAGTGAGGGCTGCTTGACATCTGATAGTGTCACTGAAGACTTCTTCAAACGAGTCATGCTCGAGAAGGTGGTAGATGCGGTGAAACTGCCGATTGTTTACATTGAACGGGATCATTTTTCATGCTAGCTAGTATAGTTGCCACTGTTCGTAGATACTCCCTCCAAAGGTGTAACCACTTTATATTTGTAATCAATAATGCAGGCTCTAAATAAAGATTTTAAATATGTGGATTAAACACAAAAGGTCGTTGACGGATTTAAGAAGAGACCAGAATTTTGACTATTTTTATCCATTGATCCAATGGATGAATGGATACCATCAGAGCTCGTCGAATACTTTTCATTTGACTACTCGATCATACATATCATTACGAGTTTGGATTATAAATTTATACGAGTTGTATGTTTTAGGAAAGGAAAAAAGAAATTACGGAAGCGAAACCCCACCATTGCCTTCTTTAATAGCTTGACATTAAGAATAACATTAGCCTATCCCAAATCTTTCATCTCAAAATTATTTGATAAAAAAAATTATGTAACCCTCTTGATCACATCAAGGCTGGTTCTAAAGAGCAATATGTCATCAACATATATACACAAGATCACACCTTCACCCCCACCAAAATGATAGTACACACATTTGTCAGCTTCGTTCAAAACAAAGCCGACATATCCTAAAGTTCTATCGAACTTCTCATGCCATTGCTTAGGTGCTTGTTTTAGGTCATACAAAGACATCAAAAAACTTACACACCATGCCTTTTTGACTGTTTGCTACAAACCTATCCGGTTGTTCCATATAGATCTCCTCTCTCTATTTAGGAAATTTGTCTTAACGTCCATCTAATGAACGAGAAGACCATGTGAGTCTGCCAAGAAAAGTAACACTCAAATTTTGGTCAATCAAGCAATAGGTGAATAACTATCAAATCATGCCTTTTTGACTGTTTGCTACAAACCCATCTGGTTGTTCCATATAGATCTCCTCCTCTAACTCTCTATTTAGGAAATTTGTCTTAACGTCCATCTGATGAACGAGAAGACTATGTGAGGCAGCCAAGGAAAGTAACACTCAAATTGTGGTCAATCAAGCAATAGGTGAATAACTATCAAATAATGTGAACACAAGGTTGATATGTGCCCTTGTGGTTCGGCCCTTTATGACGAGTGATTGATCAACATGCTCACCGGTAGGGGTGAGTGGACAACATGTCTCTTGGTTGTGTTGTTGTGCAGGTGTGGAGCTCGGAGGCAGTGGTCGATGGCGAGGTGAAGGTCAAGTAGAGACGTGTCATGCCGATGGACCGTGAGTGGAGAAGGGCGGACGTGAGGCTTGGACCGATGAATCAGATGACCGGAGGACCAGCTGTGGTAGTTGGCACTTGGCTTCAGCAAGCAAGAGCACATGTGACGTGCGACTCCATCGACCAAGTTGAGACGAAAGACGATGGTGTCGTGGTACTTGGCGGAGGCTGGACACAGGCTTGCACGAGGCAAGTGTCGTCGGTCGAGTCAAGGAGGAAGGCGAAGGCATTGTGCTCGGAGGAGTCCGAACATGCATCAACATCGGTGTCGGTGGCCGGGTCGTTAGACCCACGCTCCATCTTCGACGCGGGTTTGGTGGTTGAGCCTCAAAAAACCACCCGCTATGGTTTCTAAGTTTGGGCCTCAAAACTCGGGGTGCACGGTTTCCAGGTTTGGGCCTCAAAACCTAGGTTAATGGGTTTGCCGGTTTGGGCCTCAAAACCCGGTGAAGGTTCCTATGCGGAATGGGATGATGCATGGCAGCACCGCGAGGCTTGCGTCGAGGCGAAGTTAGCGGTGAGAAGGCGCGGCGGCCGTCGGGACGACACGTGGCGGCATCGTGGAGCTTGCGTCAAAGCGAAGCGAAGGATGAGAAGGCGCATGGTTGTCGGATGAAGACCTGACAGAGTTGGACTAGAATGCCCTAGGGCTAGCTTGTTCGCTCTATGTGAAAGGTCCTTGTTTGGTTTTCGTAATTGAGTGACAACCTAGGTGAACTAATATGTGCTTATGTGAGATACACAGAAAATTAGTTCACATGTGAATGAGCAATAAAGGAGCTTATTGCATATGAGACATGACATGGAGTCATATGGCTAAGGTGGTGAAGATCAAGGCAAGACTTGGCTTGATGGACCGGTTGCGAAGGTGAAGGGCAAGTTGGAGGCTTTGGAGCCATTGGTACCGAGTGTCGGGAGGCTTGAGCAAAGACTTGGCGCCGAAGGACCGAAGCAATAGTGAAGAGCAAGTGAGGTCAAGATCGATGGACCATGGAGGCCATATGATGACATGAAGTGACTCATATCATTTGGTGATCAAGGCTGGTGCATGTGTTGCATCAACAATGAAGGAGTTGAAATGGAATACACAAGGCAAAGGTATATTTGTAGGGCATTTCATTTCACTGGTCTAAGTTGAGTAGAGAAGTGCTTGACCGGGTTTAGGATAGATAGCCGTACTATAAAGAGGAGAAATCTTTAGTTGCAACGGTTATCTAGTGCCACTAAGTGTGAGTTTCATGTGCATTTGCATTGCGCTTAGTGACGTGGTGAGATTGATGAGAAAGCCCAAGAAAATTCTTTGTGAAAAGCTATCTCAAGTGCTAAATTTGATTTGGTGCTTGTGGGAAGAGATAGCACTTAAAAAAGGGTTTAAAAGAGAGAAGAAAGTTGGCTGTGGTCAAAAATTCCAACTTAGCTCGGTTGATTTCCAAGAAGGGGTCCTCTGTTTGGTTTTCCGCTTTCATCCGGAAATTGGTGCAGCCCAAACTGGAATTTCCAGTGAGGGTCGGAGAGGCGCTCCCACCCTGGAAATTCCAGGGGGCACTGCCTGGAATTTCCAGTGTGGGATGGGATGATGAGCAGTTGAGCGTGTCCCACCCTAGAATATCCACGCCGTGCTGC
The DNA here is from genome assembly GCA_009763385.1 of Coix lacryma-jobi var. lacryma-jobi. Taxonomy (NCBI): domain Eukaryota; kingdom Viridiplantae; phylum Streptophyta; class Magnoliopsida; order Poales; family Poaceae; genus Coix; species Coix lacryma-jobi. Next base: position 52,066,624 of record CM019829.1, read on the forward strand.
CTGGAATTTCCAGTGCGGGAATGGCACTTCGGACTGGTCTGTTTTGGTCGGACTGGTCCGTTTTGCTCAATCTGATCCATTCCTTTTAACCGTTGGAGTGAAAGAGCCATTGGGGGTTTTTGGTCTGCTCCTGATTGGAATTTCCAATCCGTGTTAACTGGAATTTCCAGTGCGGGTGCTGAGTCAGGACGGGGCCTGCGTGAGGGGATAAGGTTGGCTCCCCTCCTCTCTTCTTCCTTAGAAAGCTAATTCCCCATTCTTACTCTTTGCAACTAGGGTTCATCCCACTTCTTCTCTCCACTGCTATGTGCCAAATATTGAGGAGAGATTGAGTGCCCTGTGTGGGTGTGGATGAGAGAGTGAAGATCCACAACCTCCCCTTCCTCTCCCTCTCAAGCTTGGTGCTAATTTGAGTGAGGGATTGAGAGCCTAGCGTGTGTGCATTTGAGGATTGCATTTGGTGGCACTAGGAAATCTTTGTGATTGGGGATTTCTTATTACTCTTGGTGATTGCCATCACCTAGACGGCTTGGTGGATTGTGTCTCCGTTGTGAAGCCCACGTGGTGATTGTGTGTGGCTCTGAAGAAGGATTTGTGAGGGGTGTTGTGCTCACACCGCGGTGATCGCAAAGAGCAAATCTAGTTGAGCGAGACGTGAAGACCGTCAAGTGGTCCGACCGGGTCAAGTGCTAGAGCTTGTGGTAAGCACTCCAAGTGGGAGAGTGTGACTAGTGTAGTCACCACTAGCAAGAGGACCGGCGGCAACCTTGAGCTTGTCTCAACGGGGACTAGCTTGGTGGCAACCAAGTGAACCTCGGGATAAAATCACCGTGTCACCCTTGTTCATCCTGTTGGTTTGCATTCCCCTTACACAAGCTTGTATTTACTTTCATATATTTTGTACTTGTGTAGTTGCTCTTGTAATTAGTTAGCTTGTGTAGCTTGCTAGTTACTTTCTTGCTTGTGTAGCATGGAAGTAGCTCCCTTGCGTGACTAATTGGCTTGAGTAACCTTGTTAGTCACATTACTTAGTTTGTGTAGCTAAGTAATTTGAGCTCTCTAATTTCGCTTGTGTAGCCTTGTTATTGAGCATTGCTAGTGAACTTAGGCTTTGTGCGCTTTGCATCACTAGATTGATTAGGAGCTCCTGGTTTGCTTAAAGTGCTAGTTGCATAGGTTTGTGTGACCTTGCTTCTAGAATTGTTTAGGTGAGATCTTGCTAGCCCGACACCTTATTTGCTTTTTTTGGAACTTTGTAAGGTGCTTGAGAGTATAGGTAGAGGGGTGTAGTCTTGGCTAGACCGATAGTTTTAATTCCGCATTTATTTCGGTTAGTCGGTGCGATTATTTTTAGAATGGACTATTCACCCCCCTAGTCTGCCATCTCGACCCTACACGTGGTATCAGAGCCATGGTCTCTCATTTGTGGTCTTCACCGACCCGAGAGGATGGTGACTTATGAGCTAGATGTTGATTGTCCACACATTTTTTATGGCACACACTCTGCATGATGGAAAAATTGGAATATATGCAATTTCAGGTTTATTTGCCCTCAAATGTGGTGGATGGTAGATGTAGGCTTTTCTCATGTGTTGGATGAAAATAATCTAACTCAAGCACAAGAGAAATGCCTAGATCTTGACATCCAAGCTACTAACATCATCTATAGATCTTTGCATGATGATATATTTGGAGAGATCATGGACATAAAGTCCTCCCATGAAATTTGGAAATATCTTAATGACAAGTATGGGAGTGTCTCTCATGATGGTGATGGTGATGTTGATGAGTCAAAGAAGGAGACACATGAGGATGTTGAGCATGATCACAACTTGGTGATTATGGAAGATTGCTCCACCTCATGGTCAAGTGATGATGATGATCGATCTACTACAAGTTCACTTGACAAAGTTGATGATGATGATGGTTCATGCTCGGGCCGCAATTGTGATGCCACTACAAGCTCATCCACTACATCACATTGCTTTATGTCACATGGTGACACTAAGGTATCTAATGCAAATGTGATTGATCTTGACTCATATGAGGAGCTTCTATATAGATTTGGTAGAATGATCAAAGCTTTAGAAAATGAGATGGCTAAAACAAAGAAATTGGAAAATGAGAACTCATTTCTAAAGAACATATGTGAACAACAAAAGCATCTACTCTATGTTACTACTTGTTCACATGAGGAGCTAAAATTGGCTCATGAGGAACTTAATGTTGCTCATGATAACTTGGTACAAGACCATGCTTTACTCACTAACAAGTATTCTCATGAAGAAATTAAAACTAGTGAGAGCTCATCACTTGGGTCAAATGATCAATCACGTATTGTTACTAACCCTTGTGATGTAGGCAAGAAGCATGTATCCACCTCTTGTGATGAATTATTAGCTATGCCATGTTCTTCACATATAGATGCTTGTTCTACTATGTCTTGTGAGACTAACCTTTTGAAGGAGAACAATGAGCTCAAAAATGAAGTGAAGAATTTGAGCAACAAGTTAAAGAGGTGGTATTGATCAAAGGTCACCTATGAGCACATGATGAAGAATCAAAAGAGCTATGGTGAGAAGTGTCACACCCGGTTTTAAAAACAAAACCAGGTATATACCATATGTGAGCCCAGGAAGTCAAATCTCACATATAGCTACAAATAAAGGGTAATATCGAAAGACAATGCTTAAATACATAACGTATAAACACAAAAGAACATAACCTTAAGAAGCAGAAAGCGGGAAGACACTCCAATCTTCAGTTGAAGGCAAGTATAGCTTGGGACCATCCTTATTACCTATTCACTGTAATCACTTAATTCATATTGCATGTGTCTAATTTGATTACCATTAAGGTTTACCTAGTTCTTGTTATCCATTACCTTGTCACCTATGGGATATCATGCATTTGGGTAGTACATTGCTAGCGCTCAAAGTTAAACTGACATGATCCGATCACTGATTAATGATTCAAGATTAATGGTTAATGATTTATGACTTATGTTAATGATGATTAAAACTTGCCTATCTGTCAGCAAAAGCTGAGACATACAGTGCAACCATGAGGGTTATATGGCTCTGACCTTAGCTCAGTATGAGGACCTTTTCTAGCATGTTAGTGGTTACCCGAAAGGGCGCATAAGGCGCTTGACGAGACGGGTATAGTGCGGCTTCTGTCCACGTGTGTATAGGCTGTGTGTTATTGTGCCACCTGGAAGGAGGGCTCTACATCCCCTTGCCTTAAGACCTAGCAGCCCTAACTTGTTAGACGAACCTTTGAAAGGCTGCACAGTGAACCCTGCTGCACACCTCGGAAGTGTGAAAAGGCCTGGCATATGGGTATCACGACTCATCGGGTAAAGTGTACAACCTCTGCAGAGTGTAAAACTGATATATCAGCCGTGCTCACGGTTACGAGCGGCCCGGAAAACTCACAGAAAAGTTGGTTAAATGGTTACTAAATGTTTAATAATGGTTATGTGAATGTTATTATGATGATGATAGAACTAATGTGATCATATGGTTTATTTGGGTTAAGCATAATATACGTTTACCTAATGCTAAAATTATGCCAACTAAAAGCTAATGCAGTTAAACCCGTGTCAGCTTTTTGAGCCGCATGAACCCCATGTTATATTTGTTAAGTATAATATGTACTTATGCTTGCTTTACTTTTCAATACTTTGGAAAAATCCTGGATGGGTACCAGACTGCAAGAGTTGGAGAAGTTAGGCTTGTGATCAACCAGTCAGTTGTTCCCTGTGAAGTTGGTGCCTTCAACTGAAGATCGGAGTGTCTTTCCGCTGTCTGCTTCTTAAGGTTATGTTCTTTTGTGTTTATACGTTATGTATTTGAGCATTGTCTTTCGATATTACCCTTATTTGTAGCTATATGTGAGATTTGACTTCCTGGGTTCACATATGGTGTATACCTGGTTTTGTTTTTAAAACCGGGTGTGACAACAAGAGTGGCATTGGCTTCAACAAGAGCAATGTCAAAGGCAAGAGATGGGGCAAGAGAAGACATGAAAGAGAGATGAAGAAGCAAGAACAAGAGAAGTTATCTCACTTCATGTGCTACAAATGCCATGTGATGGGACATCTCGCAAATGGTTGCCCTAACAAAGAAAAGGTCAAGTTGAAGAAACAAGAAGCGAGGCTCAAGCATGTCAAGTGCTTCAAGTGTCGCACTAGAGGACATCTCACCTCTATGTGCCCAACCAAGAAATTGGTGAAGCAACAAGAAAAGCCTCAACCAAAGCCACAAGTTGAGCAGAAAGAGAAGCCCCAAGATCAAATCAAGAACAACCATGATGATGGTGGCTTGATAAAGAAGAAGACAAGAAGGGGAGGTAGAAGATCAAGATCAACACAAGACCTCACCCAAGTCAAGTGCTATAGTTGTGATAAATTGGGCCACCTAGCTTCGGGTTGTCCAAACAAGCTTGAGAAGAAGGATCAAGCAAACAAGAAGAAGCAAGGCAATGAGAAGCAACAAATGAGCAAGGAAGAAAAGGCTCAATCAAAGAGAGTTTGCTATTCATGCCGGGAAAAGGGACACATGGCTAATTCATGTCCCCTAGGTAACACTTCTAAACCTATTTCAATTGATGATAATCTTGTTCTTAGAAAGGATGACAATGGTACCTCATTGGTTGCTATTGCAAAACATCCCGCTACTCATACTAAGGCATTGCCTAAGTATGTTGCTCCTAACTTGAGAGGACCCAAACAAGTTTGGGTACCATCAAAAAGTGGATGAATGTGTGTAGGTAACATGGCATTGGAGGCTTGATTCAATTGATATCTTATTGATCATCATATGATTGGATTGTGTCAAGCAAATGAAACCTAGTGTAATCCTATCCCAATGCCAAGTCAAAATAGTGAAGTCCAAATGTGCTATGACATACAAGTGCAAAGTTCAAGTTGTGGTAATTTTATTGGAAATATTTGAAGGTTTGCAATTTATTGAAGTAGAAGCTTGCTAATGTATGATCATGAGCTACTAAGGTATATTTCTTGTTGATCATATTTATTTTGGGTGCATATGAGCTCATTGAATTGGATATATATGCATATGTTGCTTGCCATAAGATGATTGAATGGATAAATTGCTTAGTGATCAAGTTTGAGTTAGTTTGATTGGATATGTTCACAAGATGACCTTTAGTAAGTGGATTTGCATGGATATATGTCTTGTAAGAGTGTTCAAACAAGTTGATATCAAGTTTGATTCAATTTAGAGAAGTATAGCTTAAATATAGAAATCTGTCCGAAATCTGAAATCTGAGCTAGCTGTGATGATAGCCATGTTTGAATGATCAAATCTATTTGGATTGGCTTGAAATTTGGTACACATGCTCTATACATATGGTACTAGTTTCTGTGCAAAATTCATGATTATTGGATAAGATATACTTTGGTTTTGGAGTAGATCTTGTCAGCTTTAGTGCAGCAGTTTTTAGCATGTAGTAGTGGGGAAATATGTGAAATCTGGTAGCAATCTGGAGGTCCAATGAAGCTCAAATTTGTATGGCTACTAGATGACTTAGTGAAGCACATCTCCACCAAATTTTGTGGTTATTGGATCTATACTTTGGGAGATATGATGTTTGCTTTAGAGAGTACAGAATCTGCCAGAAAAGTGACACTTATTGGATAGATCACAAGTCACTTTGATTGAAAGGCCCTCAAGTTGGAATTATGTTTATAAGTGGTTGGGGGACCTATGTTTGATTTTGAGATGATATAGAAGCATGACAAATATGAGTGCAAGACCATTTGATTGAGGAGTGTATTTGGCACACATTTGATACTCAAATTGAAGATCAAGACCAAACTCAAGATAAAGATGAAGATTCAAGTTCCAACACCAATTGAAGATCATTTGGAAGAAAGAAAAGGACTCAAAAAGGGAATCAATTCCATACATCAAGAAAAGTTCAAATAGATCAATCAAACAAAATCATTTCAAGTGAGTATCAATGATGGTTCTTTAAAGAGAGGTCACTTCTCCCTAGTGTAGGGGCTTGCCGCCTTTTGTAGGTTAACCAAGCACGTGGCTTGGAAGGCTAACATGGAAGTGGTGATCTAAAGGACATTTGAAATGCTTAGTTGGAGAAATCAAAAGGGTTGATCAAGAAAAGCAAGCAACACCCAAAAGAGAGCAAATCATGGCAATTCAAGTAATATTTTCATGCAAGCTATGATCAAATGATAAAGCAAGCCAACCACAACTCAAGATAGTGCACTTGATCATTAGTGGTTTTCAAATCATATGGGTGAAAAATGGAATTCAAATTGCTATCTATTGGTCTTCACCAAGCTATAAATGGACTTCACATTGCTATTGGAGAAACGAATTGGAATCTATGTGACTATCCTCTTCTCCAACATTGCAAAGGTATCATTGTAATGTGCATGATCATTTCATCCCTTACTAGTATGCGGTTAGTGCATATAGTACATGCTTAATAGGATCATGCATAACAAATGAAAAATTTAAATTCATAGCCTACCACTATTGCTTGAATGATTATATGATCTAGTGGTTAGAATATGAGTTTGTTCATGAGCTAGTAAACCCAAGTACTTGATCTATAAGATGAGCATTCAAGTGTCTAATTCAACATGAGTAAGATAACCATTGAAAAATGTGTGAAGAACTCCAGAGCAAATCGAGTTAGATATCTTGTGCAAGTTGACTAGTTCAAGTCACAAATGAGAAGCTCATGAAGATGACAAATGTTGAAGAAGAAGACAACAATGCAAATGGATATCAAGTTCAACTTACTCAAGTGGTATCTAGACTCAATCAATCCTTCAAGTGTTATTTACAGAGTGGTGTCTAGATCAATATCACAAGTGGTATCCTACAAGACTTCAAGTGATCCTCAACTTTAAGTGATCAAATCAAGCAAAGTTTTCACACCAACAAGAGCTCAAGTGAATGACCCATGTTATGACACAGGGGGAGATGTCCCACCAATTGGTATCAAGGTCAAAGATCCTACAAGTGTTCTACATGTAGTATTTCAAAGTGGTTTTCATGCATATACATGTGGTATCTACAAGTGGTGTCATTCCAACATATATGGTAGTGTCCATCAAAAATACAAGACTCAAGTGTCAACCATCTACCCCTTAGTGCATCCTTTTGTATCAAGAGAAGCATGCCTTTTATGGTCATTGATGACAAAGGGGGAGAAATTGTGGCAAAGATATGTCAAAGGACAAAAGGGAGAAAACAAGAAAAACAAGATGGACATGGATCAAGAGGGAGGAAGATTTAAGAATGTAAAGGGATCACAATTCTTGGACAAGGGAAGAGAAAACAAGAAAAACAAGATGGACATGGATCAAGAGGGAGCAAGATTTAAGAATGTAAAGGGATCACAATTCTTGGACAAGGGAAGCACACAAGTAGGGGGAGCAAGCTCATGAATACATGATTGATGCATTTGTTTGTGCATTACATTTGCTTGCTCGCAGTGCATATGTTTTACATTCCAACATGCTTGTGTGCAATATTTGCTAGAGCTAAGAATTGGATGATGATTGTTTTCCTTCAATTGGTATTTAGAGATTAGTCTTAGTGTAGCAAGTTGTAACTATAACCTTGATTATAATGTTGATCTCATGTGGTATCTAGTTTCACTTGTTTCTAGCAAGTTGATGCTAAGGATGATTTAAAATGTGGTATACACGCTACAAAGGTACATCTTTATCTTGTATACCTTAGCATCATCTAGTAATGGTAACATTTCCACAAATTTTATATTTATGCATGTGTGCAAGCTTGAAACCAAACCATTTGAGCACACATGTAGGGGGAGTTATCACTACCAAGTCGGGTTGTATGATGCTTATCCAAATCTTCATAAGTGATCTTAATATTGGATAAGTAACATAGAATCCAAAGAGCTTAATTTCCATATCTTTGTAGAGTTATCATCAATTACCAAAAAGGGGGAGATTGAAAGGTCCTTGTTGTTTGGTTTTGGTAATTGAGTGACAACCTAGGTGAACTAATATGTGCTTATGTGAGATACACAGGAAATTAGTTCACATTTGAATGAGCAATGAAGGAGCTTATTGCATATGAGACATGACATGGAGTCATATGGCTAAGGTGGTGAAGATCAAGGCAAGACTTGGCTTGATGGACCGGTTGCGAAGGTGAAGGGCAAGTTGGAGGCTTTGAAGCCATTGGTACCGAGTGTCGGGAGGCTTGAGCAAAGACTTGGCGCCGAAGGACCGAAGCAATGGTGAAGAACAAGTGAGGTCAAGATCGATGGACCTTGGAGGCCATATGATGATATGAAGTGACTCATATCATTTGGTGATCAAGGTTGGTGCAAGTGTTGCATCAACAATGAAGGAGTTGAAATGGAATGCACAAGGCAAAGGTATATTTGTAGGGCATTTCATTTCACCGGTCTAAGTTGAGTAGAGAAGTGCTTGACCGGGTTTAAGATAGATAGTCGTACTATAAAGAGGAGAAATCTTTAGTTGCAACGGTTATCTAGTGCCACTAAGTGTGAGTTTCATGTGCATTTGCATTGCGCTTAGTGACGTGGTGAGATTGATGAGAAATCCTGAGAAAATTCTTTGTGAAAAGCTATCTCAAGTGCTAAATTTGATTTGGTGCTTGTGGGAAGAGATAGCACTTAAAAAGGGTTTAAAAGAGAGAAGAAAGTTGGCTGTGGTCGGAAATTCCAGCTTAACTCGGTTGATTTCCAGGTAGGGGTCCTTTGTTTGGTTTTCCGCATTCATCCGGAAATTGGTGCAGCCCGAACTGGAATTTTGAGTGAGGGTCGGAGAGGCGCTCCCACCCTGGTATTCCAGGGGGCGCTACCTGGAATTTCCAGTGTGGGATGGGATGCTGAGGGGTTGAGCGCGTCCCACCCTGGAATATCCAGTCCGCGCTGCCTAGAATTTCCAGTGCGGGAATGGCACTTCGGACTGGTCCGTTTTGGTCGGACTGGTCCATTTTGCTCAATCTGATCCATTCCTTTTAACCGTTGGAGCGAAAGAGCCGTTGGGGGTTTTTGGTCTGCTCCCGATTGGAATTTCCAATCCGTGTTAACAGGAATTTCCAGTGCGGGTGCTGAGTCAGGAGGGAGCCTGCGTGAGGGGATAAGGTTGGCTCCCCTCCTCTCTTCATCCTTAGAAAGCTGATTCCCCATTCTTACTCTTTGCAGCTAGGGTTCATCCCACTCCTTCTCTCCATTGCTATGTGCCAAATATTGAGGAGAGATTGAGTGCCCTGTGTGGGTGTGGATGAGAGAGTGAAGATCCACCACCTCCCCTTCCTCTCCCTCTCAAGCTTGGTGCTAATTTGAGTGAGGGATTAAGAGCCTAGTGTGTGTGCATTTGAGGATTGCATTTGGTGGCACTAGGAAATCTTTGTGATTGGGGATTTCTTATTACTGTTGGTGATTGCCATCACCTAGACGGCTTGGTGGATTGTGTCTCCGTTGTGAAGCCCACGTGGTGATTGTGTGTGGCTCCGGAGAAGGATTTGTGAGGGGTGTTGTGCTGACCCAGCGGGGATCGCAAAGAGCAACTCTAGTTGAGTGAGACATGAAGAGCATCAAGTGGTCCGGCCGGGTCAAGTGCTAGAGCTTGTGGTAAGCACTCCAAGTGGGAGAGTGTGACTAGTGTAGTCACCACTAGCAAGAGGACCGACGGCAACCTTGAGCTTGTCTCAATGGGGACTAGCTTGGTGGCAACCAAGTGAACCTCGGGATAAAATCACCGTGTCACCCTTGTTCATCCCGTTGGTTTGCATTCCCCTTACACAAGCTTGTATTTACTTTCATATATTTTGTACTTGTGTAGTTGCTCTTGTAATTAGTTAGCATGTGTAGCTTGCTAGTTACTTTCTTGCTTGTGTAGTATAGAAGTAGCTCCCTTGCGTGACTAATTGGCTTGAGTAACCTTATTAGTCACATTACTTAGTTTGTGTAGCTAAGTAATTTGAGCTCTCTAATTTGGCTTGTGTAGCCTTGTTATTGAGCATTGCTGGTGAGCTTAGGCTTTGTGCGCTTTGCATCACTAGATTGATTAGGAGCTCCCGGTTTGCTTAAAGTGCTAGTTGCATAGGTTTGTGTGACCTTGCTTTTAGAATTATTTAGGTGAGCTCTTGCTGGCCCGGCACCTTATTTGCTTTTTTTAGGAACTTTGTAAGGTGCTTGAGAGTATAGGTAGAGGGGTGTAGTCTTGGCTAGACCGATAGTTTTAATTCTGCATTTATTTCGGTTAGCCAGTGTGATTATTTTTAGAAAGGACTATTCACCCCCCCCTCTAGTTTGCCATCTCGACCCTACACTATGTATCTAGGGGTAGAAGGGGAAATGTGTAATAGGCTATAAATAAGGGATGCAGCCCCTCATCCCAATCTATCACATCTAGCAGCATTTCATTCCAGTCTCTAGCTTTCATTTGTTAGGGCTTCTCTCTCTATAGCTGCTTGTGATCCACAGAGACGACATAATTCCTCTATGTATTTTGGATTTTATGAAAGGAGACCGTAATCTCCTTGTCTCCTCTGGGACTTTGGCTGAAATCTGTGTCGATTCGCGTTTTGTTCTGCTCGTTCTTCGTTTTCCCTCCATCTTTCATGAGATTTCTTGTTTCAAGGGATGACTTAAAAATCCGTTTGAACCATCTTGTAGTGCTTCGCAAGAGCCATCTTTCTACTAAAGGGTTTTCTCTAATTCCTTGTGAGCACACAGATCGTGTGAATTTCATTTTTGGATTGTGTTCTTCCTTTTCTCCGCAAATTTCTTTGATTCATCGATCTGCAGTTAGGTTTGAGACATGATCTCATAGGAGTAGCTCACTAAATTGCTTGTGACCCCTCACATGAAGTTTGAGCCTTAGAGCTTTTGATTTGAGGGAGATCATGTTGAATCGGTGGAAGAACAGTGTTGTTTCGGAGGCATCGGACACTGTTGTTCATAGCATCGGACGATCCGTTGCCACATGTCAGTTTTTGTGTTTTTTTAAGTGGCATCGAACGCTGGCATCAGACGCTATAGTGCAGTGTCCAATGGTTGTCCAGTGAGGATCGAGAAACCCTCATCTGACATCGGACGTGAAAGGATCAAGATGCCCAAGAGGGGGGGTGAATTGGGCTTTTCTAAAACTTTAGCACAAATTAAAACCTATCAAGCCCAATTAAGCCCTTGTGCCTAGAAGGTGTTTCTATACTCTACCACACAAAAGATGATCACTATGCCACTTCTACTCTAGCAAGGCAATTCAATTAAAGGATGAACAACAAGTAAATTGTGAAATTGAATTGCTCAAAGGTAAATGCGTATGTAAAAGAGTAGAGATGACACGACGATCTTTTTGCCGAGGTATCGAGGTGTCGCACACCCCCTAGTCCTTGTTGGAGAACCCGCGCAAGGGTATCGCTCCCCCTTGATCCGTGCAAGGATCAAGTGCTCACTATGAGCTGATTCTTCGCCACTCCGGCCCAGTGAATCGCTCACTACCGGTCACAAGCTTGCTTGGGTCATCCACAATGTCTCCGGATGCTCTCCAAGCTTCACGATCACCGCCAAGCCGTCTAGGTGATGCCGATCACCAAGAGTAACAAGCTAGAACTATCGCTTGACCAAGACAAGGCCAAAGAGATGGATGGATGCATACTTGATACTCTCTTTCACTAATGAGGTCACTAATTCTAACAATTAGGATTCTCTCAACCTCACTAGGGCTCTTACACTTTCTCACACCCACAATGTGTCTCTCAGCAGATGGAAGTGGCAAGAACACTCTAATGGAGGAGGGGGAGGAGTATAAATACTCCCCCAACCGGCCATCCAAAAGAGCACTAAACATTACAGATTTCGGAGGCATCGAAAGCGTCGATGCCCTCGACCCAACGGTCAACTGTACTTTCTGTCAGACCTCTTAAAGGGACATCGGACGCTGGGCAGCGTCTGATGCCATCACATCGGACGCGTCCGATATGATTCTGACCTCTCTGGAACCTCTCTGCATGGACATCGGACGCTGGCCCTCAACGTCCGATGTCAGCGTCCGATGTGCCCCTCAGGACACTCTCTCAGGAACAGTGGGATAGGCGCGTCCGATGTGACAACATCGGAGCGTCGATGCCACTTCGCCAGCACACTCAAGTCTGAGTGACATCGGATGCGCGTCTGATGCCACTAAGGCCAGCGTCCGATGCCCGTAAAAGGGCGAAAACAACTTCAGATCGCGACGCTGCCTTAACTACTTTTCATCCTCACGACATAAGGGTTCTCTCTGAGCTACCTAGGGCTATGAAATAACAAGTGTGCACCACACCTACCTCAATAGACTCATCTAGGTCAGGCTACTGATTCACGCTCCCCTTTATAGTACGACCAAAGGAAAAACAAAGACCTAAGACTACCTAAGTGTCCTCCAACACCATATGACACTTAGCCTAGTCTACCACCGTCTTCGTCGTCCGTCCTTTGAAAATCCAAACGATTTCCATCGCCAGGGGACATGAACTCCATATGCCCGTATAGTCGCCATTACCATGACCTAAGTCATCCCTATTTCTACAAAACACACGTTAGTTATAGTAATCTTGTGTTTCATCCAGTCACCAAAACCCACTAGGAGCCAAGATGCGTTCAGGATGCATCAGGTGCTCAAGTATCGGACGCTGCAGTGTTCGAGGCTTTTCTTGGCCTGGCATCCGATGCTGGGAAAACACTATAGGAGCGTCCGAGTGTCCAACAGTAAGGTTCTAGAGAGCTCTTGTTCACATCGGACGCGTCCGATGTGCCTGGTTCCGTGCTATTTTGTCCGTAGCTCATCCATCTCTCTTTGGATTTGAGTTCTGACTTTTGCGTTGGGTTCCTAGGCTGGTGTTGTGTTCCTTGGAAGCATCCACCCTATCTTTAGGGTCGTGGACATTACCAAAGCTTGCTTTGCTTTTGGGGTTTGATTTTAGGACAACGGCCTTCTATTTTTGAAAAAGAATTTGAGGCTCTCATTCACCCACCTCTGGTCACCCTTTTTGGTCCTTTAAATAAATATTCACCTTTTTTAGTATAACCCTAGGCCACAAGCCTTTCTTTTTACCTCTCAATAGTACCATCGGGCTTAATCTTTTTATTGAACACTCATTTGTATCCTATAGGTTTACACCCATAAGGACCATCAATAATTTCCCAAATACCATTAGACATAATAAAAATCCATCTCACTCTGTACTGCTTTTTTCCAAAGGTCAGCATCAGGAGAGGAATATGTCTCTTCAATGGTTCTTAGTATATCATCGATAACGTAGACAATGTAGTCATCACCAAAAGACTTTGTAGTTCTTTGTCTCTTACTCTTTCAAGTTACTACAATGTCATCCTTCTCAAAATTATGCACATGGTGTTTCTCAAAATATTCTATCAAAATAAATTGCTCATGAAAAATTATAGGTTCATGACTAGATGTGTTACGTGTATTTTTCATAGAAAAATTGTTTTCAAAAAATGTAACATCTCTAGACTCTATTATAATACCAACATGTATATCGGGTACTCCAGAATTTATTATTAAGAATCTATACCCAGCGATGTAAATAGCATAACCAAGGAAAACACAATTAATAGTTTTAGGTCCAAGTTTACGCTTCTTGTTAATTGGCACATTCACCTTGGCCAAACAACCCCAAGTACGCAAATAAGAGAGATTTAATCTTTTCTTCTCTCATTCAACGAATGGAGTGATTTCTTTATTCTTTGTAGGAACTTTATTTAGGACATGACATGATGTCAAAATAGTCTCACTCCACCATTCCTTAGATAGTCTCGTTGTTTCTAACATGGCGTTAACCAACACAGTTAGAGTGCGGTTGTATCTGTCGGCAATCCTATTCGATTGTGGTGAGTAGGGTGGTGTCCTCTCATGAATAATTTCATGTTTCATGCAGAATTCAGAAAATTCACTTGAAAAGTATTCTCCACCACGATCAGGCCTTAACTATTTAATTTTTCTCTCAATTAGTTTTTCTACTTCAGCTTTATAGACCTTAAAATAATGCAATATTTCATCTTTTATTTTAATAAGTACACATCAAAATCTAGTACAATTATCTACAAAAGTCATGAAGTATATTTTGCCACCTTTAGTCAACTTGTCGTTCATTTCGCACAAATCGGAATGAACAAGTTCTATTAGTGCCAAGTTCCTCGCCTCCGCGGCCTCGTGAGGCTTACGAGGTTGCTCAGATTGTGCGCACACACATGACATTTAGAACCTTTGACTAAATTAAATTTCAGGACTAAATTCAGATTTGCTAGCCGCAATAGACAACCGAAATTAGTATGACACAACGGTGAATGCCAAATATTTGACTTATCAAAAATCATAGCATTATTCACAACCTTATTACAAACATCATATACAAAGATAAGCGGAACAAGCCTCCACAGTCCCTTTTTTAATAAACGTCTCATACTTTGATAGTACACATCTATTTGACTCGAAGATAATTTTATAACCATCTCGACACATTTGAGAACCGCTAACTAGATCGACACATTTGAGAACCGCTAACTAGATCTTTTTTATGGAGAGAACATGTTGCACGTTCTTCAACAATATCATCTTTTTTTAAAATAAACTTCAGAATGACGGTACCAACACCAAGGACACACAATGAGACCTGTTCCCTATCAGCAAGGCTCCAGTCTCACCAGCCTGATAAGAAGAGAACAAAAAAAATATCATCACACACATGATTGTTCCTCAATCATGTGTCCATCCACCACTCAGGAGAATGACAGACTAAAAGAACAGTAGGTAAAAGATTACCATATCCAGATGTTCCTCCTTCAACCTTCCTAACAACCATGTTTATTGATTTCTTGACTTGTTTAAATTTGCGGTCTGGACACGCACTTGCCCAGTGCTCATCGCTTCCGCAAACAAAACAACCATTTTCTTTGCTCTTTTTCTTAAAAGTGGTTGTTTGTTTAGCCTTCGAGTTATCTTGCTTGTTCTTATTTTTTTATTACGCAATGGATTTGAGTTTTTCAATTGTACCATATTGTGTACAGAAGACTCAACTCCTTTTCCACGGTCATCTTTTGCACTCCTCCTTTCCTCAACATCAAGAGACCCAATAAGCTCAGCCACGCTAAACTTTTGTCTCTTGTGTTTCAGAGAGCTAGCAAAATCCTTTTAAAAGGGTGGTAGCTTAGTAATTATACCGCTGACCACAAACTTGTCGGGCAACACATATGAAAACTGCTCAAGTTCCTTAGCCAGTGCATGTATCTCATGAGCCTATTCTACTATTAAACGGTTCTCAACTATCCTGTAGTCATACAGGTGCTCCATGAGGTACAGCTTGCTACCAGCATTAGAAACACCAAACTTTGCATCAAGTGCACCCCATAATTCTTTGCCAGTCATACAGATAATATAATTATCAACATATTTGTTATGAAGAGCACTCAACACGCAGCCTCGAAACAGGTTATCGGTAGCCTCGAACCTCTGTTCCTCCTCAGGAGTGAACTGTTCGGGTTTCCCCTGTGCAGCGTGATAGCAATTCATAACAGTCAACCACAATACCATCTTTGCACACCATCTCTTATAGTTTGTCCCATAAAAAACTTCTAGTTTTAACGTAGCAGCAAAACCTCTAACAAAAAATTGTCTAGAAGTTTAGGCATTTTCATGTTTAATTTAATCTAGAAATATAGTAATTTAATTTATAGCCATGAGGTATACGGGTCTATACCCCCACAACAGACATATCTGCCTCTGCAGCAGCTAGGAAAGATGACAAGCCATCTAAGTACTCATCACAATTACTCTTTCTGTTTTCCTGAAAAAGAGGAATGACACAGCAGCACGACCACTAGCGAACCGGCGAACCCCTGTAGAGCTAGCGGAGCACGCATAGCACGCCCTTGGCCCCCACAGCCCCACGGCGGTGCCTTGCAGGTCGAGATGGCGGAGCAGACGCACGCCTGCGGCCTCGGAGACAGGCCTCCACGGTGCCCACGCCGCAACCACCCACGCCCGCCTTCAAGGGCAGCGCACGCCGGCGCTGGCTGTCTGCAAACAAGCGCTCTGCGCTAACCACATGCCTCCGCCTGTGAGCGGATGGAGTGTATGTGCTGACTATCCAAAGCAGTATGCTATCCAATCTTTAACATTGTTACTACAGACGCATGTAAGAATCAAGCGTCAGTTCATCTGAAGACGTTATAGATGCCTGTGCAAAACAAATGTCGGTAGTAAGACACACGTATATAACAAACAACTTACTACAGACACTCACAAGAAGACGCGTTTGTAAAATTACACGTATTGTAGTATCTTGATTTATAGCAGACGCGTTTCGTGAGGATGCGTCGGTAATACAACACGCGTCTATAATAGCTCGCCTTACTTCAAACGCTTTTATGTCTAAATACAACATCGCGTCTGTGATATGAAATTTGTTGAAGACGTGTCTTACAAACAGACATATGAAATACTGCTGCAGACGCTTGCAGCTACCGCGCGTCTGTAGTAATTTCTTATTACAGACGCGTCTTAACCTCACTGGACCGGCGATCCCCGCCGGTGGAAGTGCGTCTGTAATTGCACTACTATAGACGTACTTTAGTTCTGATGTCTATAAGCGCGGAGTATGAATATTAACCTTTTTTACATAGTGTACTATGAATCCTCACCCATCAGCACATCTGAGCTTCCACAACCGGCATCAAATGTTGCATCAATATTAATGAGTTTTCCTCCAATTGGTTTCTTCCATCCTCGATGTATATTCGAAACTCTTTGCGTCGATCTTATATAGGTGCTGTTTGGTTGGGGGATCCTTGCGTGTTATCAATTCACGCTGCAATCTGATTGCACTCTTGTATGTTTGGTTCGGCCAGTCGGTAATAGATGACAGTGTGAACCGTTACGGGGTAGTGAAATGCGGATACCGCTTCTCATGCAGCGCTAACTGAAACCGTTGTTCCGCTCCCTTGCATATCCATGAAAACAAACGATGCACGGTTTCTATTACCTGGAAGCGTTAACACAGTGATACGCTCCCATTTACGTTACCGTTTGTAACGTTGGAACCAAACAGCACGATAGTTGCTTGTCAAGGCAGCGATCGACATAACAACCCTATGAACATTTTGGATAGACTTGCCATGGACAAATCTCCTCTTCTTTCCCACCATACATACCATCCCGCTATGAGAATCAATTCTGGCAAGCCAACATTGTTTAGACGTTGCATAATACCCCCAATTCTAATTGCTTCTTCAATCATGTGCTGGCCCGCGACCACCTTGAGCTCCCAAGAAATTCCAAAAGATTTGGCACGACCAGCTTGTCTATTATGCTTAATATATCTTCATCGCTTGACTGGCACAAGGGACATGCTGCATTATCGACCACATCCCGGTTAAATAAAATACCCTTGCAAGCAATCAGGGCGTTAAGACATCTCCACCCATGGTTTTTTATTTCCATGGTCTAAACATTAGTCCTTCATCCTACAATAACTGATTTGCCCCTAAATTAGGCCTTGTTAAGTTCCCATTCAAAAACTTTTCACCCATGAACTAAATCAGGCTTTAATTAAGCCATATACATGCACAGCCATGCAGTGCTGGATGTCGACGTCCTTTGTCCCCTCCAAGACACTTTTAGCTTGGCCTCTTGTGAAGCAAATGGACTAAACTTTATTATCTTGCTTAATTACTTTTAACCCACATGTTTGGATCTTATGAACTATAGTGGACTAAATTTTAGTCTTAATTGGATCCAAACAAACCTTAAGGGTCTGTTTGGAATGCAGAAATCACACAGAAATTTTACAGATTTCAGTTTAATTTCACAGGAAAAACACAGAAACGAGAAAAAAATCCTGCATTCCAAAGAGTGAAAGAGGGCCTAAGTGATTTAGCCCTTGATCGCTCGTTTCCAATCATTTCACCTCCACGAGAGTAGTAACCAGAAAGTGGCCCCAGTCAGGTATTGTCTATACCTATTGGTACACAAATTATTTGCAAATATATTAAAATTTGGAATATATTTTAAATAAATGCACAATTAGTATACGCTCGTTGAAGGATCATTTATAGGAGCACTTTAGATCTCTAAACTTTAATGCTATAACATATGATCTTATGTTAGTTGTAAATTTTAGCTCACTCTATTAGATAAGATCTTAAAATAAAGCTAAAGTGGTATAAAGTTTTTATATAAAAAAAAGTTTAGACTCTATTTAGATGTTTTTCTAAAAAAATTTCATCTATCACATCAAACATTATGACACATATATGAAGTATTAAAATATAGACTAATTATAAACTAATTTGTCAGTTGAAATCTACTTCGCGAGATGAATCTATTGAACCTAATTAGTTCATAGACAATGTGGCGCTAAAGTAAACATGTGCTAAT
Organism: Coix lacryma-jobi var. lacryma-jobi; assembly: GCA_009763385.1. NCBI lineage: Eukaryota > Viridiplantae > Streptophyta > Magnoliopsida > Poales > Poaceae > Coix > Coix lacryma-jobi. Next base: position 52,085,066 of record CM019829.1, read on the forward strand.
AAAAAATAATTAGGTCTATAGTTTCATCTCGTTAAGTACTATGCGACGGTGTAATTAATTTTATAATTAATAGGTGAGTGCCCGTGCGTTGCGACGGAAGAAAAAAATCATAACATACATGGTTTATTGTACAAAAGTAATGTAAAATAGCAAACTATGGAATAGATTAGTTCTACTTAAGCAAAAATTGTATCATACTGACCACACAATCAATATCGAGAACCTTACTGAAAATGCCAAGGAATAAACAAATAGCGTTGACCAAATATCATTGCACTAATAGAACCAACATTGATTAATTATAAATTATACAACCATAAAGAATAACACTTGTAACTGGTCACCAATCAAAGATGATCCAGAAGGTTTTCAAGTCCAAGATGAGGCCTCTGTCTTTTTGCAGCTGAATCATGTAGATGGTTGAAGTTTTAGCCAGAAGTATCCTGCATATAAGTTGATTCTTAATTCTTAAACCCAAAGTACTATTGACTATCTTGCAAAAATATTTATTGACGCGTGAGACATTACCTCTTTTATGGAGTTAGAACCTCTTTATATACGATATTCTTCGTGAACCTATTCTTTGTCGTTTTCTTCTTCCTCTTTTCCTTACTCGCCTCCTTCTCAGTAGGCGGCACAACCAGGATCTTAATGTTTGATCTTGTCGTAGCTCTTGATAGCGCTACATACAATTGGCCATGCGAGAACACTGGTTCCGGCAAATATACTCCAACGCTAGGAATAGTTTGCCCTTGTGCCTTGTTAACAATCATTGCAAAGCTGAGTCGAATAGGGAATTGGTTTCATTTAAATTGGAAAGGGAACATCTCATCATTGTGACAGAACCTCCTGAATTAATAAGGCCCACGAGTACCTGTCCTTGTCCTACAGACCTCAGACAGTTATACCCTGTGCCCCATAACCCAAAAGACCCATCACGTGTCATCGGGTAACCCGACTCATCCACGTTTTCCTTACACTCCCAAGATCATTGCAAGAGTCATGCAGTATTACAATATTTCACAAATAATATACATCAAAGATAAGAGTGCGGAAGTATTACACCATAAGTTTTACAAACCAGTTGTTCAAACTCAAGTCGTTATTACAAACCAAAGTTTTAAACTTCACCCTAAGTCGTGGAAGCAACATTAATATAACTGTATTACACACAAACAACCCCGCCTAAGGGTTGCATTACTCCTCCCCGAACATGTCCTCCTCAATGACGGTCACGCAACAAGCCTCAAAGCAAGGCTGCTCGTGAACGTCACCTGCAACAGGGGTTTAACAAACCCTGAGTACAAAGGTACTCAACAAGGCTTAACCGACAAGATAGGAGAAGGAACAGATATGCTGGTTTGGGTAGGCTCAACAGTATTTTTCATTTGCATAAAAGCTTACTAAAGTAATTCTAGATCCAAATTTTACTTAATTATTTAAGTACATGGCAAGAACTGAAAGTGAACACTAGTGAAATATCATTATCATTCTTTCTTAAACAAGTTCCATTTTATTCTACGATGCGGGTCGAAAGATTGAGTCTCCTTAACCGAGGAGCACGACGATTCGAACCGATTCAACCAGATCTGGGAGTTTTCCACGATCATACGATATATGTAGACCCTGGATCACACATATACCAACCCCAGCCTCGGATCCTCCAAACAAGACCGGGTCCGCGCCACCCGAGAGTACTTGTACACCTCCAATCCGGGACTTTAACCCACGAGGGTAGCTAGTACACCCGCCATCTCTCCACTCCCAGTGCGCGATTAGCCATTCTCATTTAAGAACCACCAAGGTAGGGCTTACCGTAGCATATGATCGGTACTTCACAGTTTCTCAATCTAGCAGACCAACAACGGTTAACCCTAATCCGACACATCCGGGTCACCCTACACCAACCCAAGGTTCGATGCATGTGCCCGTCTGGTCTTAACCATCATTCTTTCTCATTATCATTCCAAAATGATAAGTATCGAAAACATTTATCAAAAGCTTCATAAAGCAAGGCTAAGCATTTCTATCATTTGCATAAAGCAGGTATCAAGGAATGGTATATCGATAACAAGGTTGATCATGCATCAACAGGTTTAAAGCATTTATTTGATAAACATCCAATGCATCAGGTTATCGAAAGTAAGTGTAATTGTAAATCCAAGGAAATGGTTAAATGAACCGGGGCTTGCCTTCGTTGACCGAAAAAGTCGGGAACTCCTGATATTCCGGTTCAACTGGACACTCCGAACTCCCTGGACCAACCTCAACCGGACAATCGATCTCTTCGGAAACTACACGATAAAAGAGTGCATGCTTGATGAGATGCTCATGTCATGATCATGGTAAAGATGGAAATTTACTAAGTTATAAACACTTGACTTGTAATAACTTTCTCTCACGGTAAAGTTGCAAGCCAACAAAACCAACTTGCATAAACATACATGGTTTATATGAGCGACACTTGCCTGCATCAAGCAGCAGATCAAGATAATTCACTCAGCAGATCAAGATAATTCACTTATCTTAACTTTCAAATCTATCATAAAGAAACTTAGGTTTTCATGTTTTACAACATTACTTATTCATAAAGAAAGCAATTTAATTAGCATGAAATTAAGTTGTGAAGCAAACTATGCTTAAACTAGTTCAAACTTTGTACACAGATTGGGTATGTCCCAAACAGTGCACCAATTAAATTTTAGCATTTTGGGAGTTAAACTCGATTTTATAAAAAATCATTGAACAACTATTTAGGAATTAAAAGGCATAATTTTTACTGTAGATCAGTATACAGAAACATGCATATATTATATTTTTCATAAAAACTACACTTCTCAGAGAACATGTACAAATTTTTCCATGATTTTTTGATCAACAGATTAATTCATACAAAAATAACAAAATCAGCATTTGCAATCATATAACGAAAATAGGTTAAAAGCTTAAATAAACAAAAGACCCCGTCAGGCCGAAACCGGCCCGCTCGGCCCAATGCGCACACAAACCGGCCCAACTCGGGCCTGCCCGCGTTGCACAGCCGATTTTGCAGAAAAACCCTCCGGCTTTAACCAAACTACAACTAAGCCCTTGACACTGTTGAGCACTATTCAACTGAGTCATAGACTTTGCACCTAGGCCCTCAGGTTTAGTCGAATTCCAAACGAAAGGTCCCCGACTCCATGGCTGCCGGCGGCGAGCTCGGCTCGCGCACGCCGGAGCAACGCGACCTCCTCCAGCCAAACCAACAGGCTCAGCACCTTCCCCTTGCCCTCACGACTCTGCTGAACTCTCAAACTCCTTCCCTCGACCTCTCTCTCTACTCCGACGACGACAGCGGCGGACGCGGCGGCACGGCGGCGACACGCCGGCCAACTGGGAGCGTTACCGACCCTGCGGATGTGCGCATCAGCATCAGAGGCTCACCACGATTCCAACGGGCTAGATCTCCGAGGCTGATGCAGCTCCGAACGGTGAGGACAACGACGACGGCGGGTTCCAGCGGTGCGGCTCGACGGCGACCGTCCGTTCCGGCTGCGATAGAGGGAGACAAGGCCAAGGACCTGGTGTTAGAGCATCAAGAAGAGATGAGAAAGCGAAAACGAGGCTCACGTGAGGACGAACGGGTTCCGAGCTCGCTGACCACGGTGATGGCGTCGACGACGGTGTCCAGGACCGGAAACGAAGACGACGAGCACGCCGGGCGGTTGCGGTGCCGAGAGAGGCTACGACCTAGCTCTACAGCTCCGCAACGACGAGGCGAGCTGGTTGGTGCGGTCAATCGGAGCGTTTGAGCGCTCACATGGCCGGCATAGCCGAGCAGATGGAAGACGGCGGCGGCGAGCGAGTGGAGAAGAAAGACGAAGCACGGCGCTTCTGAGGGACGAGAGAGATGAAGGAGACGGCCGCGGGGTGTCGCACGCGCGCGAAGCTAGCAGGCAGCTCGCTGGCGCGGCGCATGCGCCCCAGCGCGAGCTTTGCACAGGGGAAGCAGCTCGCTGGCGAGGTCCAGGCGCTTCCCCCCCTTCAGCACTGTTCCTTGCTTCTCTCCCCTTTCTCTGAATTTTGAAATTACTTTTGAAAATTGAACTACACTTCAAGATTTGTCAAAATATGAAATGTAGAGTTTAAAAAGTTGTACAACTTTGCTTTAACAGTCTTTGGCTGATTTCAAATGGAAGTAGGTCAATTTGATCAAAACAGTTCAAACCAATCTCAAATTTTGAAATTTGAAAAGGGGACAGAGTTAGGGTTTTACAGTAACAGCAAAATTACTTTTGATTTTGCATTGACACTTGAAACATGGTCAATGTATGAAATGTTCATTTTGAAATACTCTACAACTTTGATGTAGATCTCAAACTCAGATTTCAAATAGTTTTTGAAATGCAAGTTTAAAGTAAAAAGGGGACCATTTCTAGGGTTTGAGTAAATTCAAAATTACTTTAAATTTTGTACAGAAACTTTGAAAACTTTGAATACCAAAGTTGTACCTCTCCTCAAGATCTACCAAAAAGCTTTTAGGGTGAACCCCTAATTATTCATAGATTTTGAGTTAACTAGAAAGGGCTAATTAACTTATATAAGAATTTAATGATTTTCCCATTTTTAAGCTAAATAAATTTTATATTCTTTTGAATTGTTGAACTTGGATTCATGCCTTTACATGACTTTAGTCAAATGGGAATGAACACAGGTTACTTCATAATGACATTCTAAATTAGGTTTTTGAATTGCAGCACAAGCATATAAACAAAGTTGCTCACATAGCAGGAATTAAACTTATTTTAGGGAATGCATCTCAAGGTGAGCTAGCACATGATGCTATGAAATGCTTATGATGACATGACAACATTTTATTCATGTAAACACCTGAGGCGTTACAATCATCCGACAGACATAAGGGTATGCGAGGCAGAAAAACCCGCTTTCCAACGTGTTGTCCCAATACAATTTCTGCGTCTATGGTATTCTTTTGGAACTCCCGTATGATAAGCCTAGTGCCATTACAAAGACCATTTGCGGGGTCAATGTTCCTGAGCAATTTGACCGGGCAACCAATCTTTAGCTTTAACACATGTGGTGGTAAACCATTAGGTGTTAAAGTGTTAAGGAATTCCTCAGGGTAGTAGTTGTGTGGATCATCCACTGCATAGTCAAAGTTGTGGTAGACCATCTCATCCCCGTGGAAATTACCTATCATCTTCATATTAATCATATCAACCCAGTCGTTCCGCGTAGATAATATCGCTCGAGAGGTGATATAATCTTTGCTTGACATATTTGCATTGAGGTTAGGGAATATGCAATCAATTAGAGTATCAAGGTCACTATCTTCCCCGGTGTGTGGTACGCATATATCATGAGGAAGACATATTTCATCATCGCTACTCGTCTCCTCAGAACCTCCACCGATGCGCAGCAGGTATTTTGCAAACCACGGGTCGCTCTTTGCCCTCATGTTGTGCACCAGTTTTAGATGTCGCATGGAATCCCAAAGGTATGACATCCGTAGGGAGGCACCGACTACCTGAGCCCTCGACCCTTTAGGAACAATAGGAAGAACTTGTCTGAAATCTCCACCAAACACGATGGTCTTCCCTCCGAACGGTAGCTCAGGTCGGTCCATTATATCACGAAGACTGTTGTCCAATGCCTTAATAGCTTGCCTCTTTGTCATGGTAGCCTCGTCCCAAATAATGAGAGATGATGCTCGAAGAAGCTTGGCAGTACTGCTCTATTTCGTGAAGCTACAGAAGGCCCCATCATCGACGGTGAGGGGAATCTTGAAGCGCGAGTGGGCAGTTCTACCACCAGGCATTATTGAGGCTGCAACACCAGATGTAGTTGTTGCCACAACAATATTTTTTGATAGCATATAGCAGCGAGAAGAGTTTTGTATAGATAAGTCTTCCCTGTCCTACCAGGACCATCCACAAAGAAGAGACCCCCATCCTCAGTATCAACCGAGGACATAATTTCATTGTATGCAACCCGCTGCTCCTCATTAAGAGTGTCTGAAAGAGCGACATCATCCTCGTTAGCCTCAATGCTTGCCTCCTCAAAAATCTCTCTAGGAATATCATGAGAGGCGTCATATGTGTCATCGATATCAGGAAGTGGATACATCTTTATATCCTTTTGCATCAATTGTAGCAATTTTTGAATATCTATGAGGACCATTTGCTCCACCATGAAGGTGGATTGATTATTGCACTTATAGTCCTCTGACATTGCCTCCTTGTGTTTCTCCCACAATCCAAACACATCGCTGGGCTCACAAAATACCAATATTGTTGCAAAGAGCCTTCGCAATGCATATGGCATCATCCACTCAGTTGCCTCAGCAAGACTCTCATCCAACATGTTGTCCTCTTTGATTAGGCCCCTTCTTTCTGCAGCTTCACGAAAGGTCAGTAGGAGTACGCCGTCAACAGTCCTTAAACACTCAAAAGAGGTTGCACCTGCCACATGGTTCAGGAGAACCCTAAGGTAGTAACGCTCCCCCTCGGCTGGATTGGCAGACACGATTCTTCCAATCTGTCGTAATATATCATGGCGTACCCTCTCTTGCCAAAATTTACCTTGTGCTTGCCATGTATAGAACTCGGGAAAGTCTCTATACAATATACCTCAAGTTGTTTCATTTGTCATGTTCTTCTTGAAGTATGCTGTAAGCATGGACTTCTCAACACCTGGACGATCAAGCACTCGTCGAACCCCCTCGCGCCGGTGAAATGACACCATGTGCATGTCTGGAAGATGGAGTTGTAAAGACAAAACAACAGGGTACCTGTCACTCAACTCAAAACCGTATATCCTCCATAATGCTTCTGGAGGGGTTAGCCATCTAGGATCTCTGTACTGCTTGATCTCATCGACGTTCCCTCCATTGTTCTCCTTGTCTGCCTCTCTCATAGCCACAGACGCCCGATCATGACCCTTGTAGATGTACTTAAACAAATACTTGACTGCTTTGATGCTCCCACATGCCTCAACATTGATGTGGCAGTTGAACAGACGAAGGAGATGCGGGTTGTAAGGCACAACCCATCTGTTGTCAAGCTCGTGGCCGCGAACCTTTTCCTTTCGACCATCTTCACGTCGTCTGTAAATCAGATATGAATCCTTGCCCTGTATTGTGGTGTCCAAAAAGGTCGAGGGTAACGATTCTTGCATGAATCACGACCCTTTGTGCATGGGCAATTGCGATTTAGAACTCCACAAGGGTCATGCATCATATGTTTGGTAACCATGTACAATACTGGGTACTTATTCTTGTTCGGGAGCTCAGCTGAGATGAGGAGATCATACTGCTCTGGGCATGTGATCTTGTACTTCCTGTCCATGATTAGCAAAAAATGTGCGTGCGATAGACCCCTCTTCTAGAACTTCACAACATACACATGCGCCCGAACCTTTCCAAGAATATCCTTTTTTAGTAGCTTATCCTTTAGCTCTTCTAGTTTTGCTTTGAAGACCCGAACGATGAGATCTCGTTGATCCTGTGGCGTTTGGCCAGGGTAGAGTTCACGCTTGATCTCATCCCAGTTCGGGTTACATGTCATAGTGTGGAAGATACCAAACCTCCGTACCAGAGCCATGGCGTCCATGTACCGACGCCTCATGTCACGTGGGCCTCCAATAAATGATGATGGCATAACTGTTCGCTTTTCAACAGCTTCTGCTCTACCTTCACCTGCATGCAGGCTATCGACCAATCCTTGGTATAGGTCGGCCCTAATATCTGTTTGATGATTGCGTATATAATCTAATCGAGAGCTTTCAATCTTGATCTACGTGTCCACAGAAAACTACTGGAACAGACGCTTGCCGTAAAGTATGGGGTTAAATATTCCTGGACGCATCTGAAACTTGTAGCAGTAATAGTCATGCACAGAAACGCATAGTCTACTAGGAGAGTCTACCAAAAAAACCATGAATTAGAGTTGTTTGCAGAAGAACCATCAAGGTACATGTATGTGAAGTATTAAATAAGGTGAATAACAAACTTGTTTCTTGTTCTGACCCACTACGAGCCTTCTGTAGGGCACGATACTCTATGACTTCTTCCATACTAACTCCTTTCTTCGGACTATCCATGTGCCATCCAAGCTCACCCCTAGGGAAGAATAAAGGGTATGAAAGAGCATCGTAACATCCATGATATGAGCGGATGCCGTGTCTACTTCTATCTTTCCCATGTAGGACAACACTATTTTGAAACTGACCAAGGAGTTTGCTTCCCTCAATCCAAACAGCAGCCACCTCTGAAGTCAATGGCTCGTTGTATGTTCTCTGGTCTAGCCTCTGGTCAAGGTTTAGTGTGACATGATAGTCCTCGAGGTGGTCAGCCTGACCCACACTTCTAAGATGTTGTGAGTATGGGTTGTCACGAAGGATGGCCACAAGCCTCTCGATGACTTCGATGGTAGGAACACCGTGTAGATGCAATTGCTGGTTTTATTACTTTTTTTACATATGTATATGATAGAGGATGGATAACCGTGACTGGATGTACACGGGCCACGCAAGTAAGAGCACATGATGGGTTACTAAGACCAATGCTTTCTTAGAGCATGCGTTTGGTCCGGTTGCTAAAGGGTCGAGTCGGATGTCGTGTCCCTGCAGCAAATGTGGGAACAAGAAAAGAAAATATAAGAATAACGTGGGGGTAGATCTTTACAAGTACGGATTCGTTGAAAACTATACTTGTTGGGTCCACCATGGTGAAGCCGATCGGATTAGAGAGGAGGTGGTGAGACAACGCCTCGAGGAGTATGATGGAGATGTCGGGGTAGCAGACATGATAGGAGACTTTCAAGAGGCACAATTCGGTGAAGGATTGGAGGAGCCAGAGGACACCGCAAAGGCATTCTACGACATGATGTCTTCGACACAGAAGCCCCTTCATGAAAAGACAATGGTTTCACAACTGGATGCCATTGGACGCCTAATGGGGTTCAAGTCGCAGTATAGCTTGAGTCGAGACGCCTTCGATGTCATGTTGGCAATTTTGGGCACCCTGTTGCCGAAGGGTCACATTCTGCCGAAGAACACGTACGAGTCACAGAAACTTCTTCGTGCACATAAGATGCCGTATGAGCAGATCCATGCTTGTCCAAAAGGGTGCGTCCTATTCAGGAAAGATCACGAGAAAGCAACACACTGTCCAAAGTGCAAAGCCTCTAGGTATGTGGAGGTAGACCATGGATGGCAAGAAGGAACAACTTAATATCCCCGAGATGGTCCTACGGTACCTTCCTTTCATACCTAGGATCCAACGACTGTACATGAAAGAGGACTCTGCGAAACAGATGACATGGCACAAGAATGGCAAAAGATACAATCCTGACAAGATGGTACACCCATCGGATGGTGAAGCATGGAAGCACTTCGATGCCATGCATCCTGGCAAAGCTATGGAGGCTCGAAATGTACGTGTGGCGCTGGCGACAGATGGGTTCAACCCGTACGGAATGATGGCGGCCCCGTACACTTGTTGGCCTGTGTTCGTGATCCCCCTTAATCTCCCTCCCGGTGTTATGTTTGACCCTAAGAACGTATTCTTGTCGCTAATAATTTCTGGACACCCGGGGAACCATATGGGTGTGTTCATGGAGCCTTTGTTGGATGAATTGTTCGAAGCTTAGGAAAACCCAGTACTGACATATGACCGAGCAACAATGAAGAACTTCAAAATGCATGTGTGGTACCAGTACTCCCTGCATGACTTCCTGGCGTATGGCTTATTTAGCGCTTGGTGTGTTCACAGGAAGTTCCCATGCCCAATATGCAAGGCAGCTTTGAAGTTCACTTGGTTGAAGAAGGGAGGCAAGTATTCTTCATTCGACCAGCATCATCAATTCTTGCCTCTTGACCATCCGTTCAGACGTGACATCAAGCACTTCAGGAAAGGTGTTCAAGTCACCAACCCCATTCCTCAGTTCAAGAGCGGTTCAGACGTACCACCCAACTAACCTTGTATTTCATTTCATTTCTTGTTTCATTTCATGAAACGATCTACCCTGTCTCAACTTACAGGCCCGCACAGATGCGGAAATGATGGATGAGTTGAAACAGGTTGCCAATGGCTTCGACTATAGGGTCAAGTCATTCACTGTTTATGATGTGAATGGCTATCGCTTTCACACAAGCAGCTACGAGCAGAGTCGACCCAATCAAAAGACCTCAAATACCGGAGTTCGTACGCCTGGCACCGATGAGCGCGACTATTACGGCATAGTCGAAGAAATATATGAGCTCAACTTTGAGGGTACCAAAGCTATTAATCCGGTGGTATTCAAATGTCATTGGTTCGATCCTGATGTCACGAGAAGAGCCCCTGAGATTGGGCTAGTCGAAATTCGACAGGACACCGTTTACAAGGGAGACGATGTCTATATTGTGGCTCAACAGGCCACACAAGTTTATTATCTCCCATGGGTGTGTCAAGAAGACGACAATCTTATGGGTTGGTACCTTGTGCAATTAGTATCGCCACGTGGTAAAGCGCCTCTCCCAAACGATGATGACTACAACTTTGACCCAAACACATATAACGGAGAGTTCTTTCAACCTAAGGGGCTAGAAGGGAGGTTTGACATTGACATTTTTGAGCTGATGGACATGGAAGAAGACGATGACAATGATATTGATGAGGACGAGGGTGATGAGGTGCACAATGCCAAGGACTTAAGAATGCTTGAGTGATTACAGTTTGTTGGTGACATTGATGAGGACGAGGGTGATGAGGATGATGGAGATGACGCCGATTGTTTCGACAATATTGACAGTGATGACGACACACGTGTGCCACGAGCCAACACACGAGGGGCACTAGCCACTGACAATCGCAGAGATAATTTTTAATTCATGTAATGCTATATTGTTATAATTATTTTGCAATTATGTTTCGTTCATTTTGTATCTCTTTATAAATACTTATCGTTTATTTATGCTAATTGATTTTATCTTTGCAATGGCAGGCACTCGATAAAATGCCGGGTGGAAGGCGGCAACAGCGGCGGGTCAACTTGCGCTACCAGAGGTCCAGCTCACCACCCACCGCAGCCGAGGAGCCGTCGACGAGGAGGGCGAGGACCGGCCGCCCCCGCGGACGTCCTAGGAGGGAGCCAACTCCCGACCCGACTCCCGACCCGGCGCAGACCTCCTCGGACCACGACCAGGGGGACGCCAGAGGGACGACCAGGAGGACGTCGGACGACGACACCACTTCCTCAGAGCGTCGCCAGGGGGACCTGGGGGACCAGGGGGACGAGATCGTAGGTGCCTCAGGAGGGGGTTCCACTTCCTCTGCTTCGAGCAGAGTCTACTTGTGCGGCCCCTCGCAGCTCCCGCAGCAGCGGATCGCACCTAGCCGCCGCCCGGTGATTCGACCTTACGGCGACAAATAAGTTACCATTAATGTTTTCACTACTTGTTCACATGACATGTTCAAAATTGAACTTCCGACTAACAGTTGTTCTTAATGACTCATGCAGGAACTGGGAACTTGTGGCAGGGGGCAAGACACGCCATATCAATGGCACGTTAAGTCTTCTGATTCGGAAGAACTACCCTGGCTTGGTCACCTACGCCGGGGTTAGGTCACCGCCCTGGATGTTGGACCACTTCGGTCCTGCTGAGGACCCCACGTACACCACCGTTGCAGCGCGGATTAGGGCCGAGTTCTGGGTGAGTCTTGCTCGGACAACATTTCTCAATGATACGTATTTGTCGGACGTTCTTGAAATAATGAAAGGGTACATGTTGTCTTTATGCAGGAGTACTTTGCGTGCGAGGCGGGGAGAGAGGTCGAGGCGATGCACGTGTAGGACAGGGTCTGCAGGTCCCGGCTCGCGGATATGTACCACGAGGCGCGGATCCAGTGCGTCATCAACTACAACGCCGACGTGTTAGGGACGGCGGTGAAGAAGACGGGTGCTAGGCAGATGATGCTGACCAGGGAGACCGACCTCACTAGGGAGCAGTACATCCAGGTACGTACAAAATAGTAATACTGATTGGTCCATCCATCACTTAGCGGCTCTTCTAACATATTAAACACTTATTATCTTGCAGTTCTGTCCTGGTTGGTGCGCCAATCACCTAGACTGTTGGTTGGCCATTGTGGACAAGTGGAAATCGGATGAGTGGTACGAGAGGCACAGTGCCCGCTAAGACTGCCGCCTGCAGATGCCTGGGGTGCCACACCACCAAGGCAACCTTAGCCTCGCTGCGTACGCCGACAGATGGGTATGCTCTACTGATTTTTTTATTCTAACACTCAATTACTCATTACTTGTAATCATCTGTGTTTTCCTCGCAGTCCCAGTCGCATGGTGGTGAGGAGTGCCTCCCTTTCAAGGCGTACCACTTGTCACACCAGGGCAAGGCGATTGCAGCGAGCACCCAGTACAACCCAAACGCCGGGCCCGAGGCGTTCACCAACACGAACGCCTACACCAAGGTCACCGAGTACACCACGGCGGCTCGCGAGCGCCATGAGGAGGACTCGATCCGGCCACCCAGCCCCTATATACAGACCTGGTGATGAGGCTGGGAGGAGGGAAGCAGCACGACCGGTACTGGATAGCCAACAGCGCAGTTGACTCGTCCTCTGTTCCCAACCTCGCTGAGATTCGAGCTGCCAGCACGAGCTCCTTCGTCCCCAAACGACCTCGGCAGCCGACCTCACAGCAGATGATGGCAGCACTTCAGGTAAGTACTTGTTCTATTCGTCGTTCATTGCTTTTACACATATACCTTGTCTTTGCATTGTTTAAACCTTACGGGACGAATTTTGCAGGCCCAGATGCAGGCCCAGGCGGACCAGATGCAGAGGTTGCAGGCCATGCACGAGGCCGAGGCGGCGGCCCATCGTCGCGACTTACTGGCCGTCCAGCAGCGGGAAGCGCAGAGGACGTAGGACATAGCTCACTTCTTTGGGAGCCTGAACATCTCGGGTGTTGTCGTGCCTCCTTCGCTGCTCACTCCTTTTGTGCCTCCTGTTACTCCTTTGACAGACACTCCGGTGAGTATATATGGTTGTTTATATTTCTTTAACTTTTACGGCAGTCCTCCAGGTGCTAACGAATTTGCTTCTCCTTTGTGCACTCACAGTCGGAGGGTTCGACACTGACTCCTCAACCTGGCGTTCCTCCGCACACTCTGCACATCACTGGTGGCCCTCCTCCGCAGCCTGGGTGGCTCCCCGGTGGCCCTCCTCCGCCCTATCGGTGGCCAGGTTACCTTCCTGGCCAGTCGAGGTACACCAGGTGGCCATCTGGATCTCCGCCGCCCGCGTGGCAAGGTTGGCAAGGTGGTCCTTCGGGCAGGTCGTGGGACGCGTGGCAAGGTGGGGGTTCTTCACAATCTGAGCACCAAGGTGAGCAGTGAGGGCCGACTTAGATTTGTCATGGACTTGTGAGATGGATGTGATGGACTTGTGACCTTGTGATGAACTTGTAATAAACTTGTGACCTTGTGATGCATGGAGACTGAACGTGTGATATTCGTCTGAAATGGATATGCATGTGATATATGGATGTGTGATATATATGCATGTGATATTTGTCTGAAATGGAATATGGATGTGTGATATGTTTTCTGTGTAGGGAAATGAAAACAGAAAAAAATTCTATTTTTCCCAGCTTTGCCGAGTGCCACACTCGGCAAAGAGGTCATGGCACTCGGCAAAGCTGGGCAAATTTTCCCCAGCTGGGCCTCTTTGCCGAGTGCCTTGACCATGACACTCGGCAAAGAGGCCCTCTTTGCCGAGTGCCGACCTACGTGGCACTCGGCAAAGAGGCCCTCTTTGCCGAGTGCCAGCCACGTGGCACTCTGCGAAGGGGCCCCCTTTGCCGAGTGTCGGCCCACGTGGCACTCGACAAAGAGGGCCCTCTTTGCCGAGTGCCGGCCCACGTGGCACTCGGCAAAGAGGCCGTCAAGTGACGGCTCCCGTTTGCTTCGCCGAGTGCTGACCTGGCACTCGGCGAAGCCTTTGCCGAGTGCCCGATATTTGGCACTCGACAAAGATATCGTTGCCGACAATTTCTTCGCCGAGTGCCCTTCGCCGAGTGCGGCACTCGGCGAAGCCTTCGTCGAGTGCGAGAGACCCTTCGCCGAGTGCAGCCAGCACTCGGCAAAGCCGGCGTTCCCTGTAGTGGAGCGAGGTGAAGGTAGTCGGGCTGACAATTACCTTTGGTAATTTTTAGTCGTAGAGTTTTATTTTTAATAAATTAAATTAATATCGTAACCTTCTACATACGAGAGCATCTCCAATTGTTTGGAAAAATTGACTTGAGAAAAGTTGTCATTTAGCAACTTGCTAAAACTTTTGGCAAGTAATTTTTTTATGTATGTCCAATAGTTTGGTAAAAATAACATAGAAAAGTTGGCGCGGGAGAAGTGGCGTCGAATTCCAACTTGATAAAAATAACATAGAAATGCTGGATAGCAAGTGAAGGTGACTTGGTAAATATAGCAAGTAAATGCCCTCCGATTCTAACTTGGAAAAATTTAGCAAGTCATATACGAATCTGTTGGAGAACTTTTTTTCTTCTTTTTCCAATAAAACAAGGATAGCAACTTATTTTTTCAAACTATTGGAGATGTCTGACATCCCAAAAAAAATTTGCTCCATACATCTAAAACACAACGTTAGACGAGGAATCCAAACCTAGGGACGAAGGGTAGCCGAGTGCTTGAGCACTCGTGACTGTATATCCCGACATCCAAATTTCTCGCGACAAGCGAACTGCGTGGACGCCCGAGCCCCGAGGCAGGCTTTGACTTGCAAGCAGGTAAAGAAGGCGAAGCCCGTACCGTGACCCCGGGCATCGACGTCCCTCGGATTCCGATTCCAGCAATGAAGGCGTTCGTCAAGGAAGCTACTGTACTGTACTTCGATCGGCCGGTGAGTACACACGCATCATCACCCGGATCGGATTGCCGTTGCCCGCGCGCGTCCAATCCACGGAACCCCGCAACGCACCGTTGAAGCATACGGAGTACGTACGCAAACGTGTCCTGGACTCCTCGCAAACGTGTCCTGGGCCCCGAGCGGCCGAGAGTGTCAGACCGACCGCGCCCCGGGACGCGCGACGACGCCGACCCGGCCTGGCCGCCGCGGGTTCGCGCCCCGGCACCGGCACCGCCCGCGCCCGGCAGGGCAGACGGCCAACGAGGCCGCCGAGCCTGTGTCCGCCAGTCGCCGGTTGGCGCGCGGCAAGATTCAGCGTCGCGACGACGCCACGCCGTCGGACTGTGGACGACGACGCGCCTCTGCGCGCGCGCCGGCGTTTGGCAGCTTCTTTCTTGCGCATGGGGAGGTGGGCCGCGCAGGGAAACAGGCGGCCCAGAAGCTAGCAGGACGGTGAAACGACGAGACGTTGCGTAGTTTGGGAGACAGCGAAAAACAAGCAACGAATCGAGACGCAAAAGTCAAGGGCTGGCGTACCCTCGCCCTCGGTTTCCGGATATTTTTAGATTTTTTTCTCCGCTAGTAGTATATCTATGCAGTTTTATGTTTATTATTGCTGTTTCGGTTCCATAAAAATACAACTAAGAGTCATGTGTCGTATATAGTTTAAATTTAACCAAGTTTTAGTAAATGATATTTACATTTATAGATTTATTATAAAAAATATTTCGTAACAAATCTAATAATATATTTGATATTATAAATATTGTTACTTTTGCAATCTGTATAATTATATAAATTTATAAGATACTAAAACGTGTTGTATTACTGTACTAGAATTTTATTTTTTTTTCTGCAATGCTATTTCTGCTACAAATAAACAATTGGGAAGAAGTACATATATAGGACCCACATTTGGAGCCATGCTGCACTACAATATTTATTGGGCAATGAAAGGCCGTTTCAGAAAGTGTATCGGATCCCATTCCGATCAGCCTTCTTCCTTCCGATCGAGCTAACCTGGCTGCTAAACACTATGTTTAGATACTAATTAGGTTAATCTTAATGGGAGCTTCATATAATTTTATGGGCAATAAATATGCTGATGTGATATTGTGTTGATGAAGGGAGAGATGATGAGAGTTTCATGAGAGTAGAGATAGTTTCATAGGGATGAAACTCTTCGTTTGCAAAATAAGGAGGTGTTGAAAACTGTGACATGAAACTAGCACTAAAGATGACCTTAGAAAGATCAAACATAAACTAATTTTAAAATTGATTACATAAGCGGTGACTAATTGGCAAGATAGATCTATTAATCCTAATTAGACAATGATAAGCTCATATGGTGCTATAGTAAATATGGGCAAACCACAAGTAAATTAAGATTAATAGATTTGTCTCGCCAGTTAGTCACCGCTTATGCAACTAATTTTGAAATTAGTTCATATTTGGGCCCTTCTAATTAGCATCCAAACACAGTTTTAATTATTAGGGGCTAAGATGATCGAAACAGGTCCTCATATATTGAAATGCAATGTAAACTCTTTTACAAATACATATTTGTATGAAAAACAATATACATCAATAAAATACGCAGGAACAATATAAACCAAAGTATGAGACATATTGCAGCAGTGCAAACAAATTTCAAAGGACACACACTACCGTAGCTAGTCCCTCCGTCCCAATCTCTACCGTTGACTACTACTAGGGAGTCAGTACGGCCTTGTTTAGATGGCAAAATTTTGCAAAATTTTTTCTGTAGCGTTTTTGTTGATATTTGATAAACTTTGTCCAAATATGGACTACGTAGACTCTAAAGATTCGTCTCGACATGTACATACTAAAAGTACAATTAGTTATTTTTTTACCTACATTTAATGCTCCATACATACTGTACGTCCGAAAATTTTAAGCTCCTACAGTCGTCCTACCACGAGCGCAACGCAACGCAATTTGTTGAGAGAGAGAAGACAGTGCAACTGCCAACGCTGCAAATCTGCAGTGCCCGGGTCTCGGTCTCCGCGCTTAATAATGAATGCATGCCGAGGGCAAGTTTTTAATTGGTCCTGGCGCATGCAGATGCAGACGGACTCATGTGCCCTGCCACTCATTAAAAAGCACCCAAAAAGGCGCCTTCCTTTTCTTCTCCGCTCAGACAAGCAGTAGCAACTGGCCACTCTATAGCTTGCTCTCGTCTAGTTCGATCTTCCTTGTCTAGAAGGAGTAGAAGGGAGGAGAAGGAGAAGGAGAAGAAGGGAGGGAGAACACTCGCATCCGCCATCGCCCATCTTTGCTTCTTCAGGGCGAGTGTTCATGGAGGTAGGCTGCTAGTGCTAGTGCTAGCCAGGAAGCACACAGCATATCTCTTCTTATCCTTGTCTTGGTACCGTTATATTGCATACAGTACACCACTTGCCCTTTATTTGATGATGAATGATGTGTGAATGCATGATGCAGCAGCAGGGGCAGGGTCAGGGGCAGGGAGGGAGGCGGCGGCAGATCCCGGCGTTCGGGAGGTGGAACCAGCACAGCGACGACGAGGTGCCCATCACGCAGTACTTCGAGTCGGCGGTGCAGGCCGGCCTCCTCGTCAGACCCGGCCACTGCTACCACGACGCCGCCGCCGGCGGAGAGCTGGTTCTGTTCAGGTCCTCCGCCTCGCCGCCACCGCACAAGCCGGCCAAGAAGGTACAGTACTAGCCTCCCGTGAGGCACTAGACGAGGCCGTGAGCTCCTCGATCTCTCATGCACGCTCGTCGTCAGTGGCAGACTGGCAGTGGCGGTGCCGGTCCTCTCTCTCCCTACCTGCTGATTGCAGATTGCTGTGTGCTCTGCTGCTTTGACCCTTGTTTTGTTGCCTTCTCTACCTGTCGGATGCATGGATGGATCGTGACGCGCCACTTTTTCGTCGATCAGGTGCGGAGCACGATGGAAGAAGCAGGTCACCGTCACCACCAGGCAGCCGGGAGCAGGAGGCAGCAGCGGCAGGAGGCGTCGTCGTTCGTGGTCGTGGCTGGCGACGGGTCCCGCGCGGCGAGGCCGAGGAGGCCGCGGGCCGTTAGTGCGGCGGTGGACGAGGACCTGTACAAGGTCCCTTCCGATATGCTGCGCAAGAAGAAAGGGGTACAGTACCATTTGCTAGCTCATTCTTCACACTTATGATTAGGGCCTGTGTCTAGTTCGCTGTAGTATCGTATTTATAATTATAAGGTCAGCTGCTTAGCCTCGTTAACTGCAGATTATTGCACGTAGAAGTAGAAATGATGATGATCCAGCTGATTGCACTTTGAATCTAGCTTAGCGCATCGATCCATCGTGCACACTTTAAAATAACCTCCTTTTGTTTTATACAAGTTGACCAGTAGTATAGGGAAACTAGGAAGAGACAGACTGTTATGATCCTCGTGCTTTCTTAAATTACTAAAAAGAAAAAGAGATATTTTGTCCTCTTATTCTCGAGTTGATCTACTACTACCTGCTGGCTAACGCTCCATTAAAGCTCGCAGTGCTTTTTCTCGTTGTTTTCTTTTTCAGAGGAAGCATATGAGGAGCATGTGGATGGTCTGCGTGGGCCTCAACTGCGTCGCCTGACCTGACACGACACGACCGGACCTTCCGGTCGTACGCGTAGCCTTTCTTCCAGCTTTTTCGCATCTATCGCATGGAAACAAGAGACGACGACCCGGACCATCAGTTCTTCCATTCCTTCCACATTGATGATCATTGAGCACGACGTCGAGCACACGGATGCTGCTGGTCCGTTTACTAGTGCACCACCTGTCTACCTTGTGCTCCATGCACCGTCGTCCTTCCTCTTGCCGTGTGGACGCAGGGCTCTTGTTCCGTCGGACACAGGGATGCAAATCTCTATTGCACCTTGGATGTCATATATACAGTATGTATATTGCCTGGTGGTGTCATGTACTAGTCCGTATGGTACTAGCTGATGGGCGTTCATTGCACGCACGAGCGAGTTGTCTATCTATGATCTTATGTCTACATGCATGCATGCACTTTTTTAGATAACGGATAAAGATTTGGCTTCAATCTCAATCTCAAGAAAAGAGATGTCAGTAGTAGCTCATGGTACCACAATCAAGTCCACGCCTAGGACTACTGACTAACTCCAAATATCACATAAATAAAATGCTATGGCCATCGCCCATCTTCTTGAAAGAAAAACGCATAGCTACCATTTAAGGAAAGACAAACATAGATGATCGGCTTATTTTTGGTCATCATCATTCGTTGTAACGATTCCAAGAAAACGTTGCATGTAAGTTCCCTTGCATAAGATCTGAAAGAAAAAACTGAGCCACGAGAGAGCAGCTCCATGTCGACAAGTTCAAACGAGAATTTTACCTACACTGCATTGGTCCAATGATTAAACAAATACCTCTCCCCTCTCCTCCCTCCAAATTGTAAATCATTTGAGCTTTCTTAGATACATAGTAGTTTTTACTTATGTATCTAGACATAACATACATATCAGTGTATAGCAAAAACTATTTTATTTAGAATTAGAACAAATAGGAGTAATGCACATGGTGTTTTATTTGGAGTATATGTGTCATCCATGAACAAATATGAATGGGGCAATGAAACCCTATGGGGATTCTGAGGGCAAGAAGGGAACGTGACAATAGCTGCAAAATGCCTAGTGCTTGTCCCCTTTTTTTAATGCCTTGTTCGTTCAAGCCCTAGAGTAGGCAATATCAACAGTGGATGCCATGAGGACATCACACCTTTAGATACACACTACATTCCTCAAGCTGCTATGCTAGGGGTCTACCACTAGAGCTTGAACATGACAAGGCACTTATGTTCAACTCAAGGGTCAGACCATCGGGCATGCAAAGCTTCGAAGTAAATGAGAAAGGCTATTCAAGGTTATTGACACTTCATCAAATGGTGTTGTCATGCTTCAAGATAATGAAGGCAACATTTTCAAGGAAAATGGCTAACATTTAAAAGTCTTTCCTGAACTTAACAAAGGCTTAGATGAAGAATTAGACATGGTTAATAAGTTCATTCCATTCAATTAAATGACCCCACTTATAAGTTTAATATTGTCTTCTTTTCATTTTAGTTTTTAGCCCTACACCTTTCACTACGCCACAGATCTTTGTCGTGGCGAGCGATTTCAGTTTCTCGCAGCGGGCACTGGCGTTCGCTGCCGGTGCCACGCCACGGTAAATCCGGGCAGGCCCGCTCTGCAGCGGGCGTTTTAAGTCGCCCACTGCAGACAAGTCAATTAACCGCAGCGGGTCTTTTAAGTTGCCCGCTGCGATTAATCATTTTTGGTTTAAAAAATAAAAAGAACCATTTACAGAATCATTTGCGGATTTCAAATTTAAATATAAAACAGATTTCAGATATCAGACAGATGTTCATATATAAATCATCATCCATACACAACACAAGATCATATATTGTTCTTCATACATCAAACCGATGTCTTAGTTCTTGAGTTACATTTTCAAAGTCTAACTCCTCATAAGTCTACGGGCCACTTGTAATCAGAGGGACGTAGCAAGGTGTCCCATTTCCTAAGCCTCTCGTACCTGGGTTCATTTGCCAAGGGAGCTTCCCCGTCGAAGAATTGTTGTCCCTCGAGCATGCATTTGTCCATGATGAACTTGCAGAGGTCCGACTTGACTTGTTTGAAGCAAGTCTTGATGTTGTCTGGTACGTCTCTCCAATGTTTGATTCCTTCGTTCCTTGAGCTTGTTCCAACTTTGGGTGTACTCCCTGCACTCCCTCAGGTACTCGGCGGCGTACAAGCTACATGCATTCGATCCAGAAGGTTGTTTGGTGCACTGGACGATTGATACACCAAGATTTAGGACATATATGTATGAAACCATAGAACCTGTGAAATACGTACCAGAAAATCGTGTCGGATTTTGATGTTGTTCTTAAGCTTCGCCTTGCGTTTTTCGGATCTTCTGTCCCAGCATTTCGGATCCTCTGCATACTTCTTATAAGCCCTGCATGAAATGTATTAGTGTTAAGAACGATATGAATACGTATGATTATGGAAACAATGGAAAAGTTCGATGACTTACACTTTCAAGCAATCTTCAAAGGCCTTGTACCCATTTTTGTTGGCTACTCTCAACGGGTCAAATACGCAGGCCTGTCCATCCTGAGGATAGATGAATATGCTCCTCTCTCCTCCCTTATCCAAATTATAAAGGTTAGGAATGGCAACACGAATGTTAGAGTTTGTGGATGGAGTTCTCTCTTTAATCCACTCTAGTCTCTTCTTCCTTAACTTACCTTCAACCTTTGTGCCAAACACACTAGAGTTCAACACCCACCCACTCCATGGCTAGCATACCCCCCTTTTGCAATTCCAATGTTGAGCCACCTTTTCGCTTATGGATTTGTTTGACAATAGTCGGCTATCGATCCTAGGTGTGGTCACACTCTCTATAGTATCTTGACCACCAAAATAAAATGACCCCTATTATTTATACCTTTGCCTTGGGTCCATTTTGTTTTTCTTTCTTCTATTCCAAATTTGGAGCACTTGATCAACCATCACATGGATATTACCATCAATTTGGATCCAACACTTGGTGTGTATAACCTATCTTATAATCACTTAGAGCACATAGGTTTCATCAATTATCCAAAACCAAACTAGGGCTTTCAATAATGTTACCTTTGCATTGTTGGATGATAGACATGTCGTATAATTGGGGTGCATCAACACATGTTTGAGAAATCAAGTATGTTCAACTCATTCCTTAGCTTGCAAAACCTCTTCTCATCAAGTGGCTTGGTGAATATGTCGGCAAGTTGATCTTAAGTGCCCACACTCTTAATTGAAATATCCTCTTTGGATTGGTGATCTCTTATGAAATGATGCCTTATGTCAATGTGCTTTTTTCTTGAATGTTGGTTGTTAGTGAGCTTCACTGCACTCTCATTGTTACATAGCAATGTCAATTGCTTGAATTTAATTCCAACATCATCCAAAGTTGCTTTCATCCAAAGCAATTGACCACAACAACTACCCGCGGATATGTATTCAACTTCGATGATTGAAAGTGCAACATTGTTTTGCTTCTTTGATGATCAAGACACAAGTGATATTCCCAACAATTGGCATGTGCTCGATGGGCTTTTCCTATCAACCTTGCATCCCGCATAATCGGAGTCCGAATATCCAATAAACTTAAAGTTAGACACCTTGGGATACCATAGTCCAACATTTTATGTATGCTTCAAGTACCTCAATATTCTCTTTCTAGCCTTCAAATGGCTTTTCCTCGGTGAGGCTTGGAATCTTGCACACATGCATACACTAAACATGGCATCTAGTCTTGTTGTGGTCACATAGAGCAGGCTTCCAATCATAGCCCGCCCATTGGTGCGCTTTCCTTTCGCGCGATAGCATAATGTGGCGGGCTCGCCCGCCTGTCGGCGCGCTTTCGCACGAAAGCCGCTGCGAGCCAAGGCCCAGGCCATTCCCGGCCCTTTCCGCGCGAAAGCTCGGCCCAGCGGGCCTTTTCGCCTGCCGGCGCGCTTCCGCTCGGAAGCTGCTTCAATCCCCGGGCTCAGCCGTTCACGCCCTCCTTCGCGCGAAGACGAAGCCTTCGCGCGAAAGCTTCGTCTTTCTTCGATCTGCGGGCCAGAGGCGCCAGCCGCGTGGGTACTACTCCAACAATAGCCCCTTGCAGTCGGATCTATGAGCTCGCGAAGTTCGACCGTGCCCTTTCGCTAGGCGCCTACGCCCGCCCTTGGAGTAGTACCCACGCGGCTGGCGCCTCCGGCCCGCAGATCAAAGAAAGACGAAGCTTTCGCGCGAAGGCAGGCATTCGCGCGAAGGAGGGCGTGAATGGCTGAACCCGGGGATTGAAGCAGCTTCCGAGCGGAAGCGCGCCGACAGGCAAAAAGGCCCGCTGGGCCGAGCTTTCACGCGGAAATGGTCGGGAACGGCCTGGGCCTTGGCTCACAGCGGCTTTCGTGCGAAAGCGCGCCGACAGGCGGGCGAGCCCTCCACTTTATGCTATCGCGCGAAAGAAAAGCGCACCGACGAGCGGGCGAGCCCGCCGCGCTATACTATCGCGCGAAAGGGGCCGTAGGTGGTTCAGGCAGCTTTCGCGCGGAAGAGACCTGGCGCCTCCAGCGGGGAGTTCTCGTCGTTCACAACTTTGGTTTCTTCACAGGTTTTTGCAGGCTGCCGGAAGTCTCGGTCAAAGGGAGCGGGCCCACCGGTCGAGGAAAGGAGCTAGGGGGCGCTGAACCCGCCAAGGGGGCAAGTCACGATGTTGCCCGTCGGGCTGGAGGAGGCAGCAAAAAGTCATGGAGTAGTAGAGCAGGGCATCTTTATAATTGCAGCAGAGTAGTTGGAAGGGCATCTTTGTACTTTCAAACTGTTTTGGATTAATATAAAGAGCCCCCAGTTTCCCACGGGAGGGGGGGGGGGGCAGAACAGTGTTCTCTTCACTCGACTCTCGTCTACTTCCGCCTTCTTACGCTCCGCGCTTTCGCTCGTGCGACAACTAGCTGTTTCAGGGTTTCGGCCCTGAAACAACATTGGCGCCCACCGTGGTTGTCGCCCGAGCTTGCCATGCCACCAAGGAAGGCGCCGAAGACGGTCGACAATCTCGAGACGGTTGCCGTGAATAAGGATGCCCAAGGCACAATCGCGGCATCCGCTCTAGCCACTCAAATACCACCGAATACAGCCTCAAATCCCCATGCTTTCGGCGGCACGCTCCCGACGGGAACCCAGCTACCGCCGGGAGCGTCCACAAGCCACGATTTACAGCCTTTGGGTCACCAACCTTTCGGCACAGACGGCACGCCGGAAGGGAACGTCCGAGACGAGCCCAACGATGAAGAAGACGACGATGCTGAAGTTACCAGGCATGCCCAAGGGATCAGAATGCTGACACAGTAGCAAGAAGAAATCAAAAGGTTGGTTCAGCAAAGAGATCAGTTGCAGCGGCAACTTGCGGCAAAAGCAAGGGAGGATGAAACTCG
Source organism: Coix lacryma-jobi var. lacryma-jobi (assembly GCA_009763385.1). Taxonomy (NCBI): domain Eukaryota; kingdom Viridiplantae; phylum Streptophyta; class Magnoliopsida; order Poales; family Poaceae; genus Coix; species Coix lacryma-jobi. The sequence goes on from CM019829.1 coordinate 52,108,998, forward strand.
CGACACGTTTCGCCAAGCGGAAGCGCAGAGAAGGCAACTGGAAAAGGAAATTCAGGAACTTCCAAGGGCAGGGGGAGGCCCAAACCCGATGATCCAAGAAAATATATTCATTCCGCGGCGAGAGCAGCCGCCAGCTTTCGACAACACCATCGATGAAACTTCTCTGCTCTCGAGGGAGCTGCAAGCTCATCCATGGCCCCTCAACTACAAGCCACGCATTCCGACTTTCGATGGCAAGGTGAATCCACGCAAGTTCTTGGCAAGCTACGAGACAACCGTCTTTTTGGCTAGTGGGGACAATCAGGCCCTGGCAAAATCTCTCATTCTTGCACTTGAGGACGTAGCTCATGATTGGTACACGACCCTCAAACCGATGTCTATCTATTCGTGGGCTCAGTTGAAGGCCGAATTACTCGCCACTTTCCAAGGTTTCCGGCCAGATGTCAAGACCACCCGTGACCTCATGAACTGTACCCAGCAGGACGACGAGCCATTATCCGAATATCTCAGACGTTTCATCCAGCTAAAGGCTCCAGCTCCGAATGTGCCGGAAGCAGCAGTGATCGCAGCAGCCATTGAAGGCTTGGGGACTAGGCAGTGTGCTGCTCCCTAGTCCAGAGAGCCGCCCAAGACCGTCGACGAATTATTTGACGTAATGAACGCATACACAAGATCGGACAATGACTTCCGGCGGTGTAAGGCCACCCGCCTGATGCAAAGGCAAATGACGAGAGCAAGCCGCCCACCCCCGGTGCTGAATCAAAGAATTATCAAGCCTTTCCGGTCAATCAACAATCTGCAGGAAGAACCGTCACAATCGATGGTGGATGCAGAAAGACCCAACACGACCAATTTTTAGCAGCAAAGAGGTTTCGATCAAGCTTTCAGCGGAGGACGCGGCGGAAGGGCCGGACGCGGCGTCCGTGACGAAAGAGGCCGAGGAAGGGGACCTAAGCCTCCATACTGCATCATTTGCGATGACAATTTCGGTCATACCACCCGAGAATGCAAATACAGTAAGATGGCAAAAGAGTTGAAAGACAAGGATCAAGCCTCAGCTTCCGGCGAAAGCACCAAACATGTCTTTCACAATTCGCAAGACCTAGCAACAAGGGTTGTATCAGGCAGCAATTATGTAAACACGCCAATGCATCCTCCCTAGTATATCCCCTCCCAAAACATGCACTGGTTCAATCCGACGTACCAGGGTTACCAGTTCCCAATCTTTCCGTCGCAGTCCGTGGCAGTTTCATCACCAATGCAGTACCAGTGTCAACCAACACCACCTCCAACGCTTCCGGCTCAAGCCCAGCCTCAAGGACAGCCAGCGCAGCTCAACTACCAGCAGGGGCAGGACATAGAGAATGACTCCTGGGTAGTCAATAGCATCCTCCCGTCATGAGGCCATATTTTCGCAATCACCGACGGATCCAACCTGGAACACGAAAGCAAGAGGGCAAGAAGGGACTATCATCGAACGGTCCAAACCGTATCACCAAGACTCTCGTTGAACAGACCTGCTTGGTCGCTGATGCCGATATGCTTCAACGAGTCAGACTTCAAAGTCCGTGATTACCCACATTGCGATGCTTTCGTCACCACAACCAATGTGGCTGGCTTCACCTTGCACAACATCTTGATTGACACAGGCAGCTCAACCGATATCTTATTCGTCAAAGCTTTCAAAGCGATGGGGACGGATAGGCGAAGCTTGGACCCCGCCGACAACTCTCTGTACGGGTTCGGAGGAAGGAAGATCGACGCTATCGACAAAAAACAAATCCCCGTGTCTTTCGCCAAGGGAGAAAGAGTGCGCCCTGAAATGGTGACGTTTGACATAGTAAACATGAATTACCCTTATACCGCCATTTCCGGCAGATGTTTCACCAACAAGTTCAACGTGGTTATCAAGCAAAGTTACTTATGTATGAAAATGCCGTCCCCTTTCAGCGTCATTACTGTGCACGGAGATCAACAAGCCTCCAGAAGAATTGAGGGCAAGCCAACCCCCGGTTACAGCCTAATTAACGAGGTCGCAAAGAAAAACGAAATGCAGGCAATCGTCGAAGAGCGCGTTATCGCCAATTCGCCGGAGTGTAAGGCTGGAGCAACCGAAGAAACAGTGAGGATCCCACTGGCAACTTCAAGGCCCGAAAGAACCGTGCACATAGGCTCAAGCATGCCAGAAGGGGAAAAAATACACACTGGTGTCTTTTCTCGCGGACAACGATGATATTTTTGCCTGGTCAGCAAATGACTTGCAAGGCATCATCAGGGATCTCGCTCAGCATCGTTTGAACATCGCAAGCGGCTCTAAGCCCAGGAAGCAGAAATTGAGAAAAATGTCAAACGAAAGAGCGAACGCGACGAAAGCCGAAGTGCAAAGGTTACTCGATGCAGGAGTAATCCGACCAGTCCAGTACCCCGAATGGCTGGCAAACGTTGTGCTGGTGAAAAAGAAGAATGGAAAATGGCGAATGTGCGTCGATTTCACTGACCTCAACAAATGCTGTCCAAAGGACCCATATCCTTTGCCCCATATCGACAAGCTTGTCGACATTGCAGCTGGTTGTGAAATAATGAGTTTGCTAGATTGTTTTTCAGGTTACCACCAGATATGGCTTCATCCCGATGATGAGGAGAAAACTAGTTTCATCACTCCAACCGACACATATTGCTACCGACGAATGCTGGAAAGGCTGCGGAATGCAGGCCCAACTTTCTCGCGGATGACCGATAAGGTCTTCGAGAGCCAGAAGCAGAAGAAAAATTTATTGGCCTATGTCGATGATATAGTAGTCAAGAGCGATAGAGAGGAAGATCATCAAGCAGACTTACTGGAGACTTTCGGCAATCTCCGCAAAAGTGGTTTGAAGCTCAACCCGGACAAATGTATTTTCGACATCAAGAAAGGCAAGCTCCTGGGTTGTCTTGTATCGGCAAGGGGAATTGAAGCCAACCTAGACAAAATAGCGGCGATCATTAACATGCAACCGCCACGAGCCGCAAACAAGTGCAAAAGTTGACTGGAAGGCTGTCATCTTTAAACAGATTTATCGCAAGGTCCGCTGAAAAAGGATTGCCTTTCTTCAGAACTCTGCGTAGCTCTGACCCTTTCGATTAGGGGGAAGAGCAGCGGCAGGCTTTCCAACATCTAAAGGAGTACCTGACAAGGCTAACTATGTTATCCAAACCATCACCGGAAGCGACGCTATTGTTGTATCTCGCAGCATCTCACACTACCGTAAGCGCAGTATTGGTAAAAAAGAGCATGAAAACAAGATGACGCAGTTCCTAGTCTACTTCGTCTTTGAGGCCCTGTCAGGAGCAAAGCTGAACTATTCAGAGTTGGAGAAGATAGCATACATGGTGGTAATGGCCTCTAGGAAGCTAAAACATTACTTTCAGTCTCTCCACATCATAGTCCTATCAGCCCAACCGTTAGAAGCTTTATTCCGCAACAACGAAGCTATCGGCCAAATTGGCAAGTGGGCGGCGGAGCTAAACGAATACGTGATCAATTTTCAACATCAGTTCACAATCAAGTCGCAAACTTTGGCGGATTTCATAGCAGATTGGACTCCCGCGGCTTTCGACACAGCTCTTGAATTCGAGGAGCCGGTATGGACAGTAAATTGTGACAGCGCTTGGGGAATGGCTGGAGCCAAAATTCGGCGATCTTAACCCCGCCAAAAGGACCGAAAGTCAGGTTCGCCGCAAGACTGCAATTCCTTACAACTAACAACACCACCGAATATGAAGCCGTACTGCTAGGTATACGAAAGCTTTGAACAATCGGAGCAAGAAGATGCATAGTCAAATCAGATTCCCAAGTGGTTGTCGGCCATGCCGAAAAGGAATTTACAGCAAGAGAGCCAGAACTAGCCAAGTATTTAGCAGTGATCAGAAGAATAGAGAAATATTTCACGAGTTTCACTCTACGCCACATTCCAAGAGCTGAAAACACAGAGGCAGACGAATTGGCTAAAGCCGCGGCTCAAAATCTGCCATTACCACCAGATGTGTTTTACCAGGTCCTCTCGGCCAAAGCCGTTGAAGGACCGAATTGGCGACCAGAGGGGGTGGGGGTGAATGGGAGCCGTAAAATTTCTTTCAAAATGTTTAGGCCTCTGTCCTGAAAAAATCAACCCCCAGAACAAAGTCGACGCGCGTGATGTCCACGACCCAAAAGATTGGGTGGATGTTCCCTGGGAACACAACGGGACAACACACACGCGATTAACCAAGCAGACCACAAAAACTGGAGCTCCGGAAAGGAAGCACTACACTCCTATAGAGAAGAAGCAAGTGCCCAACCAAAAATACTTAAGCCAACTGGTGACAAAAGTACATTAGAATGTTCCTTACAAAGTTAAGAAACCAACGCAACAAACGGAACTCAAATCGGAGCTCAAACGCAAAAACAACGGACGAAACAGCGTGAAAGCTGCACTGACCAGACGCTGGTACTATAGCAACACTGTAGCATCCAGTCAGTGTAATGTAGCGTCCTGTCACTGTAGTACCAGACGCACTGTAGCAGGCACTGTAGCGTCCGGTCACTGCAGTACCGGACGCACTGTAGCAGACTCTGTAGCGTCCGGTCATTGCACTGTAGCAAATTACAGTAGCACCGGATGCATGAACAGTAACAGTGCAGAGTCCGGTCAGAAAGCAGAGACAGAGTTCGGGCGTTACTGTAGCAGGTCACTGTAGAACCAGACGCACAGTAGCAAATTACTGTAGCATTCGGTCGTATTGTAGCAGCGTCCGGTCAGCCCGAAAACAGCGCTGTTCAAACACCAAATCGACCCGAAACTCAGTCAAATCAACTCCAAACTTCACCAAACTTTGCACAGATGATCACAACTATGTTGGTGAGCTATCTCTAAGAGATCATGGATCGAACCTAACTAGAAATTCATGAATTGCAGATCTCGTGCAAAAGGGAAAAGTTTATAACCAAAAACGAAATCCGCCCGATCTATGTGCCTGTGAGGAATTAGATGAATTCCTTCGGTGGAAAGATGTCTCTCACGATGCTACACAAGATGGTTCAAACGGATTTTGAATCCATCCCTTCAAACGGAAAATCTCGCGAAAGAATCGAAGGGAGGAAACGAAGAACGCGAAGAACAAAATCGCAAAACAAAGAGGAGCACGAAAGCTTGGATCCTTGGATTTCAGCAAGATGAAAGATTGTATTAGCTCGTGGTATTGGGTTACAAGCCACTCCTAGCAACACAAAGCTCGGATGGCAAAAAGCTCAAGAACAAGAGCCCTCCTCTCCTCTAACCCTAGCCTCTCCTCATAGTAGCAAAATGAGAATGTCACTCTTCAAGGATAGTTGTCCAACACAGCCCCTTCATCTATATATAGGCGCACGTCCGAATGACACAAACACCCTAACATGAAGTACTAACCCAAATACCCCCTAGGGGTAAAACCGTCTAGACTTGACAGTTTCCATCCGACGGCCACGCGCCTTCTCATCCTTCGCTTCCCCTCGACGCAAGCTCCAGGATGCCGCCACGTGCCGCCACCGTCGACCACCGCGCCTTCTCGTGGATAGCTTCGCCGCCGCGCCAGCCTCTCCACGCCGCCACGCGTCGACCGTTCCGCATAGGAACCTCCGCCCGGTTTTGAGGCCCAACCGGTAAACCTGCCAGCCCAGGTTTTGAGGCCCAAACTTGGCAAACCGTCCACCCCGAGTTTTGAGGCCCAAACTCGGAAACCCGCCAGCCCAGGTTTTGAGGCCCAAACCTGGAAACCGTCCACCCCGAGTTTTGAGGCCCAAACTCGGAAACCGGCCACCCCGAGTTTTGAGGCCCAAACTCGGAAACCGTCGCAGGTAGCTTTTTGAGGCTCAGCTACCGAACCCGCACTGTAGACGGGATGTGGTTCGCACACCCCGACCACCGGCACCGATGCCGATGCATGTCCAGCCTCCACGCCAGGCACAACGCCTTCGCCTTCCTTCTAGACTCGGCTGACGGCACTTGCACCGCACGCAAGCCCGTGTCCAACCTCCCGCCAAGTGCCATGACGCCATCGTCTTCCTCCCGACTTGGCCGATGCATCGCACATCCCCATGTGCTCTCGCTCGCCGATGTCACGTGCCAGCTACCACAGCTGGTCCTCTGGCCCTCCGGTCCGTCGGTCCAAGCCTCACGTCCGCCCTTCACCGCTCCCGGTCCGTCGGCACGACACGTCTCTACTTGAACTTCACCTCGCCATCGACCACTGTATCCGAGCTCCACACCTGCACATCAACACAGCCAAGAGACACATGTCGCACACGCACACCAACACATAAAACACCACAACTCAACGCCACCGGTTAGTCATAAACATTAAGCGCATAGCTAGATATAGACTCAACCGGGTAAAATCCTCAAACCTTCCTCACAAATGTCAATCATTCATCATATATGTTCTCAATCCCCCCCTTGATGAATGCATTGACTAAAAATAAAATCACAAAGGAAGGGTTTGAAGGCAAGCCTATTTCAAGTGCCCAAAAGCCAAGCAAAAGCAAACACAAGGCGACTTGATATGAGGAAGGATCATGAAAACTCCAAATAAAAGCTCTCGGTCTCGAAAGAAACGGGAAAAGCGGGCAAAGCCTTCACACAACCGAAGAGTCAAGAGAAACAAGAGTTCCATGAATCCCAGAAGGCACTCAAAAACCATCCTCAAATAAATTGTCAAACAATCATCACAAAAGAAACCAAGGTTCTTATCCACCTGGGTTTCCCAAAGACATAAATTGTCCCTCAAGACTTGGTTCCCAAAGACATGGGCAATGACTCGATGCAACCAAGTCAAAAATGAGCTAGCCCTCAAGAAAAGGCAGAAAAGGGCTCAACACCGCTAGCTCAAGGCTCGATACCAATTGAGGCTGAATCAACGCATAAGAATGCAAAACTGCTAGTCCCTCAAGATAGAGGCACAGAGGCTCAACACAACTAGCAGAAAACATGATACCAATCACAAACAACCAAGAATTGGTGAAAACAGCTAGTTCCTCAAGACAGAGGCATAGAGGCTCGACACAACTAGCTAAAGGCTCCATACCAATCGAAAACACCAAGCAAAAACTGCTAGTCCCTCAAGACAGAGGAAAAATGGCTCAACACGACTAGCAAGCTTGATACTAACTGAGAAAGCACAAAAAGAAGCTCAAAACCAAATGGAGCACGCGGAGAGGTTGCAAAACAAAACAACTCCCCCTGAAAGCAAGCCTATACACAAAAGCTATGCAACAAAGCTCATGACACGAATTACACTCCATACCAAAAGATGGATACCAATTGAAACACATAAAAGAGCTTTACCAATTGAAGAAGGACATAAAAGAGCTAAACTCCCCCTAGCTCAAAGCTCTCCCCAAAATGCAAGAATATCGCCTTTGTGCCAGCACACAAGCTGCCCCTAGCAAACAGCTTCTCCCCCTTGACAAAAGGGAACATGCTGAAGGGATTCTGACAATTTTCAACAAAGTTGACACAAACACAAGACAAGTCATCAACCAAATGCATATGGGGGACATAAGAAGTAGTGAAAGTGACCACAAAGAGTATCGAAGCTGGGGGTATGAACACTAAGCTAAAATGCATGATATGCACAATGCAACAGCTTCAAGTGTATAGCAATAGAATGAAAAGATGCTCAAAAGGGTGCTGCCCTGAAAGTGTAGCAACCAAGACAAATGCTAGCAAAGGCTCAAACTGATCAAATGAATACGAAATATGAACAATTAAGCATATGAGCAGTTTTAAGCCATTTGAAAAAGGAGTTCACCACTAAAATAGCACTTAGCATGAATAGACAGGAAATCAAACAAGTGCTAACTCAAGTAGACAAGGTGAACTACCCCTAGCAAGGTTCAATCATCATGCCATAGAATGAAGCATAGACTTGAGTCATTATCAAATTTTATCGGAAATTGCAGCGGTATTAACACAAGTTCAATTTAAAAGCATGTGCGAGAGGTTGAAAGCATGATCATTGCCTAACTTTTCAACCGGGCTAAGCCTATGCAAGAAAAGCAACCGGAAGCTTAAAGCACCGGTTTCGGTCTTACACTACACGGCTCAAGTTTAACTCAAATGTGCAATGAGAGACAGTCTCGATACCGTGATGTGCTGACACATGCAATCCCATCTCGATCTTTTCAATTCACTTAAACTTGGATCAAATTTTAAGCACAAGGTAAATATGAACAATCCAAGCAAGTGAATGACTCAGTGCAAGAGACATAGCAACCTAGCATACAAAAGATAGCACAAGTGATCTCAACACATCCTACCCATGCTAGTTGCCACTCTCAATGGTGAACAAATTAAAGGTTTCATAGTTGATTAATCAAGTTCACCATTTGCAAAAATAGCTTAGCTCATAACATATATCAAGTGATCAAAAAGAGCCTAAGCTACAAGCACCATCATGAATAAACAGGGCATACCAAAAAGAGCATAGTCTCATTTTCGTTACTATATACATGAAGCTCTAAAATGCAAAATGTACATGATGAAATGAATGCAAGAGCTAGTCTATCAAAGACAAAGCACACTAGCCTAAAAAGGAAAACCCAAAACAAAAGGGTATCAAAGAAATCCAACTAAGATACAACAAGCAAAATGCTTCCCCAACTAAAAGGGAAACACACACCAAACTCACAAGAGAAGAGACAAGAAAACGCTCAAGCGAACAGCTAGCAAAATCCACATCGAAAAGACCACACAGTAACAAGAGGTCAAGGAAGAAGAGTACCAAAACCCGAACTCAGAAGTGTGTCGGAGGTACCTCATAAAACGCATGACCGCCTGCTGGTGTGATACCCGAGGGGACGCCTGAATCTGCTGAAATCTCCGGGGCGCCTGCCTCACCGAAGTCGTCTCCCCCTCGCCTGATGCTGTCGCTCCCACAGGTGCAGCTAGTGCTCGCTGGAGAACTGCTCGAACGGAACCCCATGTCGTGGAAGAAGTGAGATCGGGTCCGTGAGCCGAAATGCTCTCTCCAGGTTCCTGTACTCCTGCACACTCAAAAGCAGAAGAAAGCACAAGGCATTGTCTCGTCTAGTGTGACCTCAAGGTCTCCACAAAGCGGTTAGTCACATAATAAGCATAAGGTGAGCACTCAACAAAAGAGGCCTACCTATGAATGATACCGTAAGGAGAACTGAACTCAAACTAGTCAAGACTACCATGCAACATGATAAAGCACTGTATAGCAAAATGTAGCCTAAAGACATGATCAACCCAAACACAGCCTAAACCTCAACACATGCTATAATGCAAGATAATGATAGCAATAGATCCAAAAGCATGTAACATGATAAAATTGTGGAAAGGCTAGTGCTCAAACTAATCATATCAACAGGATACATGTAGCTAACCAAAACTAGCACCTAAAAAGTGATACCTAATGAACATCATACCTCTACAAGTAAAGCTCATGGATAAGTATGGTGAAACATGGCATAATGTTCATGAGGATCACAGACTATCATGACAAGTGGAATAGCCACCAAAACTATACACAAGACTAGCATGACAAGATATACAAGATATCACATGCTAGACTAAAACAACACATGATGCACAGGAAAATGTACATGCAAGAACTATACAAGTGAGCACATGAAAGACCATCTCATACCACAAGACATAAATCATGGATGTACAAGGTATGAGTGTATAAGAAAGCTCACCAAGCTATAAAAGCCTCTTTGGAGGCAAATCTAAGCGGGGTGTAGAGAACCATCAAACCTTGGTCATATCTAAAAGACCAAGTCCCATCAGGCTCATGTTCTCCACCCCGCGTCCTCATATCTACACACAAGAGGACAAAATAACCCGAGTCTTGGATCCTGAAGGGTTAGCAAGCATGTACTTGGGAACCCAAGACTTAGTCACAAAACTCAACTTATCTTGTGGGTTAGCATGATGCAAATGTTGGTTCAAATGCAATTTTGAAACACCCTTGGAAGTATTCCTCAAAAGGACAACTCGAGGAGAAGAACGAGTCGTACCATGGGAAAAGAGGCAAACATCTCCCAAGGTCTTTGTAGAAGAACCAAAAGAAGCACCATGAGAAGCATGACGTGGACCAAGGGAAGTAGCACTAGAAGCATGTCCACGACCATGACCTAACCCACTAGAAAAGGTGTCATAAAACCCATCAACAAAGAGGTGCTTCTTACTAGGAGCAAAAGCGTTCATGCCATGAGAAGGGCTATGAACCACCATCTTCCTAGAAGAGCGAGCTTGGCGCAAACATTTGGCACGCCGATAGCAAAAGCTTTCTTGATGCCCATCTTTCTCACAAAAAGAGCAATGGTACAAAGGCCTATCGGAAGGCACACCATTCTCTGACAAGTGAGAAGTCCCTTGGGACTTAGAACAAGAAGCATCAACGTTCAACTTGGTGCCATCACTAGGAGCACACGTGCCATGGGAAAGGCTACGTGGCTTCCTAAAAGCCTTAGCTCGAATACGTCGCTCGTGTTTGACACGGCGGAAACAAAAATCGAATGAGTGTCCATCTTTCTTGCAAAAGGTGCAATGGAATATCGGATTGGGAGCACCATTTCCAAAAATGTGAGAAGCACCCTTGTCATGAGAAGTCCCTTGGACATCACTCGAAGAAACAACAAGGTTAGGAGTCGCTATGAAAGAGCTATCTGAAACCTTGGCACTAGTGCTATTGTCAAAAGACTCACGCGTAGCACAAGAACTCAACTCCGGTTGCAAAGATACAAACTTAGAAATATCAACATCGGAGTTGCAAGAAACGCGTGACTCAAAAGACTTAGCACAAAGACTCTTGCATCTTTTGGCTAAAACCTCATTCTCAAACATGAGACGATCACAAGTACCACAAGGAGTGTTTCTCAAATTTTCAATCTCCTTTTCAATACACTCGCCATATGTGGTACGCAAGAGTTTAATCTCCTTCTCAAGGTTGGCACTCATATCACCGTGCTCAACTAACTTGGCGCTCATATCTTTGCGCGCTTGTTTCAAAACCAAAACTTCTTTTTCCAAATCAATGCATGATGTGCACATGAAATCGGTGGAAGAAACATCACCATTCATATCAAGCAATGAATCATGATTAGCACAAGAAGTAAGGCAATCATTTTTATTCAAAGAGCACAAACTACAAGGCCTAGCATTCATTTCAACAATTTCAGCCCTAGCATGCTCAAGTTCATCTACACATGTGGTGTGAGTCAATTTTAGTTCATTAATTTCAGCATGCAAAGACTCACATGAAATACATGGTAACAAAGCATTTGACTTCAGCAAGGCTATTTCAGTTTTAGCACAATCAAGATCCTTGCGCAAGTCAATGCAAACTAGACATGGTTTCGAAGCATTGGATTTTAACATGTCATTTTTAGATTTTAAGCTAGCAAGAGAAAAGCATAGCTCATCATACTTCCTAACCATGTCACTACAAGAGGTGCAAGGTAAAGACGCACTAGACTTCCAATGAGAAAGACCACATCGCGACCTAGCAACAGAGCATTTCAACTTCTTGATCTTCCTATGCAAGGTATCACAAAGCTCATCATATCTAACGTTATCATCACAACAAGCTTCATATCGTTGGGACAAAATCCCAAGACTAGCGAGAAGTGTACCTTTCTTGGCCTTGCCAAGTTCATGAATACGATCCTCCGTTGAATGCTCATCATCTCCTAGGAAGTCCAGCAAAGCATCCACCTCACGTTCTGCCTCAAGCGCCGTACTCCTCCTTCTTGCCAAAATGTCATCCTCGATTGCATGTCCAAGACTCAAACCTAAGGACAAAGACACACTGGAAGAAGAACTTGGTGCCATTTTCAAAAGCACGGTCAGTGTTAGCCAAACAAAAGCTCAACACCTCGACAAACAAAGTTGGAAGCAAAACCACTCTAAAAGGTCGCCATCGCAGATCCGGAACCGGTTAAGGTAGAGAGATCCTTAACTGGCTCCGATACCAATTGAAGGACCGAATTAGCGACCAGAGGGGGGGGGGGGGTGAATGGGAGTCGTAAAATTTCTTTCAAAATGTTTAGGCCTCTGTCCCAAAAAAATCAACCCCAAGAACAAAGTCGACGCACGTGATGTCCACGACCCAAAAGATTGGGTGGATGTTCCCTGGGAACACAGCGGGACAACACACACACGATTAACCAAGCAGACCACAAAAACTGGAGCTCCGGAAAGGAAGCACTACACTCCTATGGAGAAGAAGCAAGTGCCCAACCAAAAATACTTAAGCCAACTGGTGACAAAAGTACATTAGAATGTTCCTTACAAAGTTAAGAAACCAACGTAACAAACAGAACTCAAATCGGAGCTCAAACGCAAAAACTACGGACGAAACAGCGTGAAAACTGCACTGACCGGACGCTGTACTATAGCAACACTGCAGCATCCGGTTACTGTAGTACCAGGCGCACTGTAGCAGGCACTGTAGCGGCCGGTTACTGTACTGTAGCAAATTACTGTAGCACCGGACGCATGAACAGTAACAGTGCAGAGTTCGGTCAGAAAGCAGAGCGGAGTCCGAGCGTTACTGTAGCAGCGTCCGGTGAGCCCGAAAACAGCACTGTTCAAACACCAAATCGACCCGAAACTCAGTCAAATCAACTCCAAACTTCACCAAATTTTGCACAGATGATCACAACTATGTTGGTGAGCTATCTCTAAGAGATCATGGCTCGAACCCAACTAGAAATTCATGAATTGCAGATCTCATGCAAAAGGGAAAAGTTTAGAACCAAAAACGAAATCCGCCCAATCTATGTGCCCGTGAGGAATTAGATGAATTCCTTCAGTGGAAAGATGTCTCTCACGATGCTACACAAGATGGTTCAAACGGATTTTCAATCCATCCCTTCAAACGGAAAATCTCGCGAAAGAATCGAAGGGAGGAAACGAAGAACGCGAAGAACAAAATCGCAAAACATAGAGGAGCACAAATTTGATCCTTGGATTTCAGCAAGATGAAAGATTGTATTAGCTCGTGGTATTGGGTTACAAGCCACTCCTAGCAACACAAAGCTCGGATGGCAAAAAGCTCAAGAACAAGAGCCCGCCTCTCCTCTAACCCTAGCCTCTCCTCATAGTAGCAAAATGAGAATGGCACTCTCCAAGGATAGCTTTCCAACACAGCCCCTTCATCTATATATAGGCGCACGTCCGAATGAAACAAATGTCGTAACATGAAGTACTAACCCAAATACCCCCTAGGGGTAAAACCGTCCAGACTTGACAGTTTCCATCCGACGGCCACGCGCCTTCTTATCCTTCGCTTCGCCTCGACGCAAGCTCCAGGATGCCGCCACGTGCCGCCACCGTCGACCACCGCACCTTCTCGTGGATAGCTTCGCCGCCGCGCCAGCCTCTCCACGCCGCCACGCGTCGACCGTTCCACATAGGAACCTCCGCCCGGTTTTGAGGCCCCAACCGGTAAACCTGTCAGCCCAGGTTTTGAGGCCCAAACCTGGCAAACCGTCCACCCCGAGTTTTGAGGCCCAAACTCGGAAACCCGCCAGCCCAGGTTTTGAGGCCCAAACCTAGAAACCGTCCACCCCGAGTTTTGAGGCCCAAACTCGGAAACCGGCCACCCCGAGTTTTGAGGCCCAAACTCAAAAACCGTCGCGGGTAGCTTTTTGAGGCTCAGCTAACGAACCCGCACCATAGACGGGATGTGGTTCGCACACCCCGACCACCGGCACCGATGCCGATGCATGTCCAGCCTCCACACCGGGCACAACGCCTTCGCCTTCCTTCTTGACTCGGCCGACAGCACTTGCGCCGCACGCAAGCCCGTGTCCGACCTCCCACCAAGTGCCACGATGACATCGTCTTCCTCCCGACTCGGCCGATGCATCGCACATCCCCATGTGCTCTCGCTCGCCGATGTCACGTGCTAGCTACCACAGCTGGTCCTCTGGCCCTCCGGTCCGTCCGTCCAAGCCTCATGTCCGCCCTTCACCGCTCCCGGTCCGTCGACACGACACGTCTCCACTTGACCTTCACCTCGCCATCGACCACTGTATCCGAGCTCCACACCTGCACATCAACATAGCCAAGAGACACATGTCGCACACGCACACCAACACATAAAACACCACAACTCAACGCCACCGGTTAGTCATAAACATTAAGCGCATAGCTAGATATAGACTCAACCGGGTAAAAGCCTCAAACCTTCCTCACAAATGTCAATCATTCATCATATATGTTCTCAGCGGTAAAAGAAGAGGAAGACCACCCAAGTTCGGTATACGCTATCGGCAGTGATGACTGGAGGTCGCAGATATTCGCCTACTTGGTCGGAACATACGAGCCGGAGTCTATAAAGGATGCCGAAAGGATGGCCAGTAGAGCGAAAGGCTACTCAATCATCGGGGAGCAGCTATTCAAAAATGGGATAGTAGCCCCCCTCTTGAAATGCATAAGCAGGCAGGAGGGCATTCAGTTACTCGAAGAAATGCACGCCGGAATGTGCGGAGCGCACAGGGGACCTCACGAATTAGCACATAGGCAATGAGGCAAGGATTCTATTGGCCTTCTGCCACCTCAGACGCTAGAGAACTGGTCAAATGTTGCAAAAGGCTGCCAGATGTTCGCCAAAAACCAGAAAGCCCCGACGAACGAAACCGTGCCGGTAACTCCAACCTGGCCCTTGCAAAGATGGGGCATTGATATAGTCGGACCGCTACCAGCAGCTCCGGGCAACATGCGATTCGCAGCAGTAGCCCTTGAATATTTCACTAAGTGGATAGAGGCGAAAGCTCTTGCAAGCATAACTTCCACCTCCTTGACCAAGTTTGTTTGGCAGAGGATAATCTGTCGCTTCGGCGTTCCCTCTTTCATCACTTGTGACAATGGAAAGCAGTTCGACTGTGCCAAATTCAGGAGTTTCTGCGACGAACTCAACATCAAGCTCAATTTCTCCTTAGTAAACTACCCGCAAGGAAATGGAGCTATAGAAAGAGCGAACAGGCTAATCTTTTCGGTGATTTCAAAAACTCTATACGACTCGTCGAGAGGCAAATGGGCCAACACCCTAACAACAGCTGTATGGGGACACAACATTTCGCGCTCCAGGGCTACCGACTTCACTTTGTTTCGCTTATTATACGGCGAGGAAGCAGTCACCCCAGAAGAGGTAAAGCTAGGTTCCTTCCGGACCGAAATGGTACCAGCAACTCAGGAACAAAGGCACCTCGAGCTAGACATCGTCGAGGAGGTAAGGCTGCACGCAACAAACAACCTCGAAAAGTATCATGCGGAAACAAAACACCACAGGGACAAAAATGTAGTCCGGAAGGACATCAAGCCCGGCGACATGGTCACCATTCGGCAGCCAGACAACCAAGTCAAGCTACAATCACAACGGCAAGGCCCCTTCATCGTGGCAAGCATGGTGGCACCCGGTGTATTCCGGCTGCCGAACGACAAGGGCGAAGAATCAGCCCACACCTGGAACGCAAGCAACTTGCATCGTTTTTACCCATAATCCGTGTTTTTCGCAACTCTGATATAAGTTTTTCATTTTCACTGTAACGTCCCGCCTCCACGCGGCCGGGCCCACTTACATACGACAGCTTTTCTAGGACATAGACTTCCCTCACAGACCAACACCAGTCTTTTCTGCGCACTTTGTCCTCACTCGTGCGCACCCGGGAAGAACTTCCCGGTCGGTCACCCATCCCTAAATTTCTTTAGGCCAAGCACGCTTAACTTTAGAGTTCTTTGGAGACGGGCTTCCGAAAAAGAAGTTGCAACTTGTTGGTATGAGTATCCTATTATTCCTATTAAGCCTTAGGCCGGGATGTTACATCCTCACCCCCTTAAGAGATCGACGTCCTCGTCGATCAATCCCAAGCCAGGAACTTCCTCTCTTGGCCACGTCCGTGTGTCCAGTGCCAGCACATGTGCCATGCTGTGTGACCACTCCGGGTCCACACCAGCCATGACCACCATGTCTGAGCAACTGCGACACACGCGCCCGTGAAACCGCGAGAGTCGGCTCTGATACCATTCTGTAACGTCCCGCCTCCACGCGGCCGGGACCACTTACATATGGCAGCTTTTCTAGGACATAGACTTCCCTCACAGACCAACACCAGTCTTTTCTGCGCACTTTGTCCTCACTCGTGCGCACCCGGGAAGAACTTCCCGGTCGGTCACCCATCCCTAAATTTCTCCAGGCCAAGCACGCTTAACTTTAGAGTTCTTTGGAGACGGGCTTCCGAAAAAGAAGTTGCAACTTGTTGGTATGAGTATCCTATTATTCCTATTAAGCCTTAGGCCGGGATGTTACATCCACCTTTTGTAATCAGCACTCTTTTTCCTCGCTGGGGAAGCCCTTCTTCGGGGTGCGAGGTTTTTTAACGAGGCAGCTGAATGTAACTGCTACGATATGAAAGCACTCGTAATTCCCCAAAAGGCACTGTGCGTGAAAGGATCAAGATGCCCAAGAGGGGGGGTGAATTGGGCTTTTTCTAAAACTTCTTGCAAGAATTAAAACCTATCAAGCCCCAATTAACCCCCTAGTGCCTAGAAGTGTGTTTCACTAACAACAACCACACAAAAGACTATCGCTAAACCATTTCTACTCTAGCATGGCAATTCAAGTAAGGATGAACAACAAGTAAATTGCGGAATTGAATTGCTCAAATGTAAATGCGTAAGTAAAGAGAGTAGAGATGACACGACGATCTTTTTCCCGAGGTATCGAGGTGTCGGCACACCCCCCTAGTCCTCGTTGGAGCACCCGCGCAAGGGTATCGCTCCCCCTTGATCCGTGCAAGGATCAAGTGCTCACTACGAGCTGATTCTTCGCCACTCCGGCCCGGTGAATCCCTCGCTACCGGTCACAACTTGACTTGGGTCATCCACAAAGCCTCCGGATGATCACCAAGCTCTCCGATCGCCACCAAGCCATCTAGGTGATGCCGATCACCAAGAGTAACAAGCTAGAACTCTCACTTGACCGACACAAGGCCAAAGAGATGGATGGATGCACACTTGCTACTCAATTCTCACTAGGAGGTGTCTAATTCTCTCAATTAGCAAATCTCTCAACCTCACTAGGGCTCTTGCTCTTTCTCACACTCACAATGTGTCTCTCAGCAGATGGAAGTGGCAAGAACACTCTAATGGATGAGGAGGAGTATAAATACTCCCCCAACTAGCCATCCAAAAGAGCACCAAATATGGCTCACTGCGGGGGCATCGGACGCTCCGATGCTAGGCATCGGGCGCGCCGATGACCACGACCAACGGTCGACTGTACCCTCTTGGCAGACCTATTAAAGGAGCATCGGACGCTGGGCAGCGTCCGATGCCACCACATCGGACGCGTCCGATGTGGATTTACCCTCTCTGGAACCTCTCTGTATGGACATCAGACGCTGGCCCTCAGCGTCCGATGCCAGCGTCCGATGCAGACTCAGTTTCATGCACACATGAACAGTGGCATGGTCGCGTCCGATGTGAACACATCGGCGCGTCCGATGCCACGCACCAGACTAAACCCTAGTCGGGGTGAGCATCGGACGCGTCCGATGCCCACCAGGCCAGCGTCCGATGCCCATTACAAGGGCAAAAACAACTCGGATCGCGACGCTGCCTTGACGACTTTTGTTCCTCTCGACATAAGGCATCTCTCTGAGCTACCTAGGGCTATGAAATAACAAGTGTGCACCACACCTACCTCAATAGACTCATCTAGGTCAAGCTACTGATTCACGCTCCCCTTTATAGTACGGCCAAAGGAAAAACAAAGACCTAAGACTACCTAAGTGTCCTCCAACTCCATATGACACTTAGCCTAGTCTACCACCGTCTTTGTCATCAGTCCTTTGAAAACCGAAACGATTTCCATCGCCAGGGGACATGAAGTCCATATGCCCGTATCGTCGCCATTACCATGACTTAACTCAAACCTATTTCTGCAAAACACACGTTAGTCACAGTAATCTTGTGTTTCATCCAATCACCGAAACCCACTACGGGCCAAGATGCGTTCAATCTCCCCCTTTTGGGTGATTGATGACTACACACGATCGAGTATAGATAGAAGAGGTTTTTAAATCATGACATGTATAAACTTGCAATGAATAAGAGAAACTGATTAGTGGCAAGCTCATACATATCATGCCATCATCTTGCACTCAACAAGTTAGAGTGAATAGCAAGTGCAAGAGTAAAGAACTCGAATACATAACAAGTGAGAATTAAGCGCAAGTAATCGAGCGAAACAAAATGACATGTCATATAATATCTCATAGTGAGCACAACACATGTCATGAGATCCATAGCACACGTATATAACAAAACATAGTGCCAAAAGATGCGATAAGTAAAGAGCGTATGAGAAACAAAACACATCAAAAGATCAAAGACCCTCTCACATCGCTCCCTCTATCGCTATACTCGGCTACTCTCCCCCTTTGGCATCAAGCGCCAAACTAAGCGTTGGAGGGCGGAGGTGGCGCAGACGAGCCAGGTGCAGACACTGGAGACCGCTGAGTGAACTCAAACTGCTGAAGAATGGCCTCAGAGTCTGAAGAGGAGGAGCCTGAAGCCTGCTGACCCTCTGGAGCTGGTAGCTGTGGCGAAGCGGTCCGGGTCGGCTCTGGCTGCTGAGCCTGCTCTGTCTGCTCTGAAGCCGTCTCAGTCTCAGTCGCCGTAGTGGTGTCCACCTGAGTCTCGGAGTGTAGAAGCTCATGAATAACTGTCAACTTAGGTTGAACTGTCGTGGTCGTCTCTGACTGAACCGGCTCGGTCTGCTCTGAGGACGCGACAGAACTCGGTAAGGTCTCTGTGGTGGAGGTCATAGGAGCAGTCGACGTCTGCACTGGGTCCTGAAGATCAGGCGTGGGAAACCTAGTAAGCTCACTGAAGGTAGCCGACAGATCCCTAGTCACTGTGGTAGTCGTCGCATATAGGGACTCTGTCGGGTGGGGAGTGAAGCCGGTGCGCAGAGGACTGAAGAGCGGGGCCCCGCCTGGAGGTGTAGTGTAGCTCGTAAATTGTGAAGAGCTGGGGCCTGCGAGCTGCTGCTAAAACTGTGGTGGCTGTCCATACTGCTGCGCATAGCTGACCGGAAGGGGGAGGGGACGGGGAGGAGAGTCGCCTGGAGCACCACCGACGTTCTTGCAGCGCATAGCTGACAAGAACGAGACTCACTGGCACTGAAAGAAGCTCTGAACTGCCGGTGAAGGATCCACTAACACTGAAAACCCCTGGCAAACAGCTGACAAGAAATCCGCTGACCAACTGACGGACCAAAGATTCCCCCTGTCACTGAACTTCTGCCACTGTCACTCGTGAGGCTTGGCCTTGATCCGTACCCGCGGGCTTGGCCCCGGGTTATTTGTCACTGACAACTGACAACCTGTCATTGACACTGACGTGCTGCATAGAATAGATGGGAGATATATAAGAATATATATTCGAGAGACGAGAGAAACTATGGAAGCAAAGCATGTAGATAAGAGATGGAAAGGGCTTTGCTACCTGACGAACAACGAAACAAACTGAAGAAGAGGTAGGCACTGACGTTCCGGCACCCACACGTCACACCGAGGGGAACTGCAAAGGAATTGGGTGGAAACGGAGTTAAAAGGTGAAGGAACCACTATTGGGGCATTGCGTCGAACACTTGGCATGCACAGATTACAGATAGGGAGGAAGGAGCTCACTGGTGTGGATTGGCTTGCGGATACATGGGTGTATGCCGAGTCTCTGAGTGATGAGTGATTGTCAACTGGGATAATGTGCATGTTCTTTGGCTTGTGTTGTGCAGGTGTCGAGCATAGAGACAGTGATCGAGGGCAAGGTTAAGGTCAAGTAGAGACGTGCCGTGCCGACGGACCGGGAGCGGTGAAGGGCGGACGTGAGGCTTGGACTGAGGGACCGGTGGCCTGAGGATCAGCTGTGGTGGCTGACAGCCTGGGACAGCGACGAGCGAAGACTTGCGGGACATGGTTCTGCTCGGGTCGAGGACCTGGGGACACGTGTCGGTGGACGGGGTGCACGGGCGATGCATCCCCTCTACAGCTTCGGTTTGGTGGTAGAGCCAGAGAAAAACCATCGGGTGAACGGTTTCCAGGTTTGGGCCTCAAAACCTGGGCGCGGATGGTTTCCGAGTTTGGCCACAAAACTCGGGCTAAGGACGGTTTCCAGGTTTGGGCCTCAAAACCTGGGTGTTGCGGGTTTGCTGAGTTTGGGCCACAAAACTCAGGCGTTGGTGGGCTGGTTTCCCGGTTTGGGCCTCAAAATCGGGGGTTGGTCGTGAAGGCTGGTTTCCTGGTTTGGGCCTCAAAACCGGGGGTGCGACGTCCAGGAAAAGGACGCAGAGCGGTGGCGGCACGTGGCAGCAATCGGGAGGTTGCGTCGAGGCAACGCTATGAGTTGTGCGAGCGTGGCCGTCGGATCCACCTACCATCGAGTTGGTCCAGAATAACCTTAGGGTTTAGCTGGTTCGCTCTGTAAGTAGTTAGGGGTAGAGTGGGAATTAGGAATAGTTACAATTAGGATAAGTAGGGGGAGACACCCACCTCCCCATTCATCTCAGTCATTTGCTCTTTGCACCTAGGGTTTCCTGCTTTCCCAATCCCCTGCTTTAGCTAGCTGAGATCCGCAGAGAACCATACCTCTGTGTACTAGAGATTTTGAGGAAGTGAGGCCGTAACCTCACTGTTGTAGCGTGTGGTAGCCACACGGTTGCAGATCGATGTGTTGATTCGCGTTTTGTTCGTGTTCTTCGCGTTCTTCGTTTCTCCGCGATTTTCCCGTCACTCGATCTCTCTCCCTACTGCGTCTTTGCGAAATCCATTTGAATCAACTTGTTCATTTTTGAAAGGAGATCACTTCCACCGAAGGAATTCATCCAACTCCTCACGAACAAGTAGATCGGGTTGATTTCGTTTTCGTGGCGCTTTTTCGTTCTTGATCTTCCCCTTTCGATTTCCCGGTGATTGAATCGATTTGAGCAGATGATTTCTTGGGGATAGTCTTCTAACTACCCCGTAATCATCTTCTCCAAGTTTGGGAACGTGGGATTTTGATTTGGATCGAATTTGGAGAGATTTGGAGAGGAGGCGACTGAAATCGCCCTCTCTGCTCGTTGGTGGACAGTCCGCGGTTTTGACCGGCGGACAGTCCGCACGTCGGGGTCGAGCCAGGTCAGTGACTGCGGGTCTCGGTCGCGTTACTGTTCCTTGATCGGCGGACAGTCCGCCAAAGGAACTCGCGGACAGTCCGGGAGTCGTCTAGGGACTGTTCAACAGCTTTGCTGTTTTGGTTTTTGACCGGCGGACAGTCCGCCATTGGTTTTCGCGAAAAGTCCAGGAACTGTCCAGGGAACTTCAGCAGCACTGCGGTTTTTCTCGTTTGGCCGGCGGACAGTCAGCGACCTGAGCCCGGACAGTCCGCCACTGGGCAGATAGTCCGCGACCGTACTGCCGGACAGTCCGGGACTTGGTTGTAGCCTCCGGTTTAGTGCGTTAGCTCTCCTGGCTTCCTCGCTTGGTTTTCGGACTTCTCGTTTGGCCTTGTAGTTGACCAAGGAACCTCTCTAGGTATCTTTGCTACTTGTTAGCATCGATATTTGGGGATTTCTCGACGTAGCCATCTATCTACGTTTGGGACTTGGTTTTTGAGGGTCGAACTTGATCCGTTGCTTTTGCTGTTTGGTTTGCTATCGCTTTGTGGTGCCTCGCTGTGATCCTAGGGATCATCCACCCTCTTCCAAGGGTCGTGGGCATCACGGTTTCGATCGAAGCTTTCGGGGGTAGATTTTGGGGACAATAGGCCAAAGTTTCGAGAGGAATTTTTGAGCTCCCATTCACCCCCCCTCTTGTCGCCTTGCTATTGCTTTCTCGGTCCTTCAATTGGTATCGGAGCGGGTTAAGGATCTTCCACCTTAGCCGGTTCCAGATCCACAGAAGGCGACATGGATCGCGGTGTGGGCAAACCACCGTTCTTTGATGGGATGAACTATGCGTATTGGAAGATACGCATGTCGGCCTATCTCCAGAGCATGGGCTCTTCTATTTGGGAGATTTGCAACAGGGCCGATTACGTTGTCTTGGCTGCTCGTGTCACTCAGCTTCAGATCAATGAGCATGAAGCAAATAGCCGAGCTCGTAACGCTCTTTTCTCTTATTTGAGCATGTCTGAGTTTGACCGCGTTTCTCACCTCCCCACGGCTCGGGAGATTTGGGCGACCCTCATGCACTTCCATGAGGGAACCACTCAAGTCAAATCCCGTCTCTATGAGTCGCACAAGCGGGAGTATGAGAACTTTCGACACATGCCTGGCGAGAGCATAGAGAGTTTATTCGCTCGCTTTCAGGTCATTGTCAACAAGATGAGAGCGAACAAAGAGCTGTTGCCTTTTGAAGCTTTTGCACACTCTTGATCGGTCGGTGTGGGACTCAAAGGTCCAGGCGATCATCGAATCGTCGAACTATGAGACCCTCACTTGCGACGAGCTCTTTAGCAAGCTCAAGTCTAGTGAGATTGACGCCATGTCAAGTGCTTCTCATGAAAATCCTTCTGGCCCGACTATGGCTTTGGTTTCTGGCTCTTCTGCTAACCCCTCTGGAGGATTTGCACTTTCTTCACTCTTCTCTGTCACAGAGGACCAGCTGGAGTCTTTGGGGGATGATGAGTTGGCTTTGCTTGCCAACCGGTTCTCGCGGTTCCACAACAACCGCATGAACCGTCGCCGCGGAGGAGGATGCTCATGATGCTATGAGTGCGGCGACCCCGACCACTTCATCGCCAACTGTCCCAAGAAGAAGCACTCATCTGGGAAGGGCGATCATGGGCACAAGTACGACTCCGGCAAGCGCAAGGAGAAGTACGTCCCCGCAAGGCACAAGCGGAAGGGCGGCTTCATCAAGGAGTACATCAAGACCAAGTACTTGGAGAAGGCCCAAGCTGAGCAGCGTGCGTTCTTCGCCACGCTCAGCGACGTCGATGACTCGGATGATGACTCCGCTTCCTCAAGCGACGACGAGTCCGAGAAGAAGAAGAGGATCGAGGACAAGCTCAACGGCCTCTGCTTCTTCGCCGACGACGAGGGCTTCTGTACCATGGCCCTCGGCAAGGAGGTCAACGGCGAGCTGGAGGACACTCCTTGGAACGACGACGACGACGACACCTCCCAGGTATCTCTGACCCCCCGATGAGCTTTCTGCTGAGGTCAAGAAACTTACTGCCGCGCTTCTTAGTCAAGACAAGCTGCTTAGGCGTGCCGCTAGAGAGCGCAAGGAGTTTAGGCAGAAGTGGGAGGACACGGTGAGAGAGCTTGAGTTTGCCAAGTCCACCGTGGTCGTGTCTGAGGATGCCGAGTGCGAGATGTGCACCACGCACATGACTGACCTTCTCACTTTGAGAGGTAAGTATGCTGCGTTGGTAGGAGAGGTGGATGAGCTCCGGGCTAGACCCATGCTGTTGGGTGCGTGCAAGACTTGTCCAGTCTTGCAATCTGAGTTGGCAGAGAAGAATGCCAAGATTGTGTCTCTTGAAGAGGCCAACTTAGGTAGCACATGTGTGGCCAGGTGTGTTCTTTGTGAGGGTTTGGAGATGGAGATCGCAAACGTGAAGCATGACAAGATGCAAACCGAGGAAGAAAATACATACCTTCGGATGAAGTGGTGAG
Source organism: Coix lacryma-jobi var. lacryma-jobi (assembly GCA_009763385.1). NCBI lineage: Eukaryota > Viridiplantae > Streptophyta > Magnoliopsida > Poales > Poaceae > Coix > Coix lacryma-jobi. The sequence goes on from CM019829.1 coordinate 52,132,692, forward strand.
TCACAGCTCGGGATGATTATCTCCCAATTCAAGCGAGCTGCTGGAGGTCCTGGTGTAGGCTTTGCTCCGGGCGTTGATGTTTCTGCTTTTGGGAAGATTGGAGAGTCGAGTGGACCCGAGTGAGAAGCCCAACTCCACCACTACTCCCAAACTTACCAAGCTTCCACCCAAAGAGCCTCTCAAGCCTAACACCAAGGATGAGGTCTTTGTTGAGCCTCCGAGAGCTCCACCCAAGAAACAATCATGGGCTCCAAAACTAAACCACCTCAAGAACAAGCTGGACACCATGCCACCCATCCAGGAGGAGCTTATGCCACAGAAGGGCAAAGTGATCCACACCCACTACCGTGAGTACCAACAACCCCCTTTGAGAGCGCACTACAAAATTTTCGGTCTACTGCAACGCTGAAAAAGTGTAGCAAAAGACCCAAAAATGGTAGCAATAGTAATTTTGCTACCAATTTTTTTTGGTTAAATGTCGTTGCACTTGTAAGGGTAGCAATAGCATAATGCAACGGGTTACATTTTAGTTGCGACACACAGCCCCTCTATTGCAACACTTTTGAGGCTTTTGCAACACCTGGTGAGTGTTGTAACAAAAGCAATTGCAACCACTATGGGTGTGGTAATAGTATCAATTGCAACGAACTAGGCATTGCTAGCGATACGTATTGCGACACGCCGGTCGTGTAGCAACACAATGCAATCGCAACATAACACAGGTGTTGCAATCGTGGTTGTTGCTACGCAGAGAAAGCATTGCAATAGAGGTTCTCTATTGCCACGTCGCCTAAATGGTTGCTATAGGTGGCTTAGGTTATTGCAACGTCTCTTCAGGTTGGTTGCTACAGAGAGGTCGTATATTGCCACGTTTCTGAATGGTTGCTATAGATGGCATAGGCTATTGCCATGTTACTTAGGTTGGTTGCTATAGACAGGTCATCTATTGCCACGTTACAAACTAGCTGGTTGCTATAGGTAGATTCCTCTATTGCCACCGTCATCTTTTTTTAGTTGCAAGAGATAGTTTCTCTATTGCCACGATTATCGTATCTATTGTCACGACTAAATGTGCTTGTTATATGTGCCATTATATATTGCAACACCAGATTAATATATTAATAATTCATATTGCGACACTTTGTTTGGTAGCTTAAATCAATAATCACAAAACGACAAATACATAATGAAGGAAGCATCGACATCTATTAAAACAAAATATAATTTGTTCATACAAAATCTTTAATGAAACACACCGAGTGTCAAACTAAATGAGAACACAAGTAGATAGCTTAACCCATAATAATGTGTCAAGCACAAACAACTATTTGAACTCATTCGAATCAAAAGACTAATGTCTACTGTAGCAGCGAAGGTTCCCTTGATATGTATGTTGGCCATCGTCCCACCATTCGCATGCTCATTTTCAAACTCAAGATTCCTCCTGAAAAAATCATTGACATGCATTAGTTAAACTGAGACTAGTGGTGGCAAAGCTAATTGAACACTGAAGCAAAACATGAGCTGCAGTACTAGAGTTTTGTGAGCTGCAGTACTATCAACCATAAACTTTGAAGCAACAACAAATATAAACATACATGCAGCTATCTCCCAAGACATTTTATGAGCACAAACACATCCATATATATTTCTAATCAGCAAGAGGAAACTAAGCCTGGACCATATTTAGGAGCAGAACAAAAGAATAGCTATGTACTTTTTCAAAAGGACTATATGTTCCTTTTTAATGCAAAGAGAGAGAAAAGGTTTCACATAGTAACATGTGTATTCTTTTCAGACAATGCAGATCTTTTCCTAGCCGCAGTTTCCTTCAGTTGCTTTGCTGTAGTATAAACAGCACCTGAATTCGCTGTTGAGTTACTTCTAGTCATGCGCCCTCTAGTGAGACGTTCTTCAGCTGCGGAAGAAGGGGGTTGTTGTTCTGGCTGGCTGGTTTCTTGGGTAACCTGAAAATAAATGGTTGGTGGTAAAAATTACACCCCTTGACAAGAATATGACATGCATGTTACAATTAAACATTCTTCAATTATCATCAAACTACCTGCTGACTATGCATCATGTGTTCTTCCATTGTAGTTGTTACATTTTGTGTCCCCTCAATTGTTGCAGCAACAACAACATTTTCAGTTGGCTCCATAATTGTGCTAGCCTGTATTTCGAATTGGGATCAAGATCATGATTTTCAGTTCAATAAACTATGAGAACATAGATGTTAATATTACCTTTTGTAGTGAAGCTTGCTGTTGGGCTGCTTGCAACATTAACATAGCTTGCCTAAGTGCTTCTCTATCAGCCTCCCTTCACTGCAAGGATTGCGTTGATACATGACGGTTTCAATTGGTCATAAACACTAGAAAAACCATCATCGGTTTCAATTGGTCATAAACACTAGAAAAACCGTCATCGATAACTATCTATGAGGGTCTTAGAAACCGTCATTGAATCCATGTCATAATTCTTCCATGCGAGAAAAAACCGTCACAGACATGTTGCTACAGTGACGTCCGCTGTCGTCATGGAGTAGCTGACTAGGAGGTTTTGAGGTACTTCACAGTGACGAGTTAGAGCGTCATTAATACATGCCACGTCAGCATACACTACATGAATTCTGACATACTCATTTAATTGTAAAACTCAAGTACATATGCATCAATGTCACTTAAAATCAAACTATCCTCGTCTCAACATATGTATATACAATTGATGAATAAAAAGAAACTAGCACTTCTTGTCCATGGAAGCCATAAAAATTAGGTAAAAGCTCAAAATACACAACCATATGTACATAACTGTGAGTATTCGGTAGACAACCCATCCTATAGTGTTGACTGAAATCTGAAGTGTTCTGCACAGCCAAAATAGATAGAAACTGAATGAGAAAGTATTTTACTTTTATACTTTTGCACAAAAGTAGCACTAAAAAATAAACTAACTAGCAGGAACCCCTGGGCAGCTGCACGGGCTAGCAAGCATAAAAATATAGCATGAGGCACCAGTAATGTAGAAAACTGCTGCAAATTTCGTAAACAGTGCAAAGCACACAATGAATTATAAGCACTGAGTAACGAATGGAATAATAAGTTTGAGATTCAGTAGCAAGCCATGTGGAATGGATCAACAATTATAAACAACTGCACAAGAATGCAATATTGCCACTGTCTAACTTGGTATTAATAAAATGAAGCCTTACTGAAAGTGCATTCGCCCCCAATGTGGGTTTTGGCTAATTAATGACAATCAAATTAGGGACTAACCAGTTTATAAAAGCATGTATGCAGGTGTTAGTCCTTTGAAAGATTTGAAACGTTGAAATCTCGTGAACAAAGCACGTAGGATATTTTTGGACATAAAGATGCCTAGCTCAAGTGGTAGTTTAAAATTTCAATTTTAAACTTGAGTTATAGGTAAGCCGGACTATGAAGAGGGTCACAAAGTAAGTTGGCTAGATGTGGAGAAAAGTGCTCAAATCGACTAACCTTAGTTCGCTTGAGAGACACCGCACAATCACGAACACGTAGAGGGTAAATTCATTTGGTCGGTGGTACCGACCATGGGTGGTCGGTGGTACCGACCACAGCTTCTCTGCGCAGCGCTCAAACACCCTCTCTGTGTTGGTCAAAAAATGACCTGGCGGTAGTACCGCCATAACCTCGGTACTACCGCCCGCGGTGGTACCGACGCAAGGTCGGTAGTAACCTGGTTTGCAACCCTCTCTGGATAGAGTTGTTTTTGACCTAGCGGTGGTACCGCCATTACCTCGGTAGTACCGCACGCGGTGCTACCGACCCATGGCCGGTAGTTTCCAATTTTGCAAGGCTCTCTGTTCGCGCTGTTTTTGGCCTGGCGGTAGTACCGCCATTACTTCGGTAGTACCGCCCGCGGTGCTACCGACGCAAGGCCGGTGGTAACCAAGTTTGCAGAGCTCCCTGTGTAGAATTGAAAAAGGCCTGGCGGTGGTACCGCCATCACCTCGGTACCACCGGGATCGGAGGTACCGACGGAGGTCCGTGGTAACTTGGCTTTGCGAGGCTCTCTGTGTTGTGTTGAATATGTCTTGGCGGTGGTACCGCCATAACCTCGGTACCACCGGCCTCGGAAGCACCGACCCAGGTTCGGTGGTTGAAAGTTTTTCAGGGCTCTCTGGACTGACTAGCTTTTGACTTGGCGGTGGTACCGCCATTACCTCGGTACCACCGACCTCGGAGGAACCGACCCTCGGGCGGTAGTTTCCGAGGGACCGAGTCCCTAACTGAGTTGCTCTCTGTTCGAGCTTGTTTTGGCCTGGCGGTGGTACCGCCATTACCTCGGTACCACCGGACTCGGTGGTTCCGACCTTGGCCCGGTGCTTGCAAGTTTGACCAGATCTGGGTGTATGCGACCGTTGTGTCATGGTCGGTGGTACCGACCATGGCTGGTCGGTGGTACCGACCAGCCTCGGGACTGAGGGAGTATAAATGCCTCCCCTCTTCACTTTTCACGGTCACGGACTCACACAATACACTTATTGCTGACCTAACTCTAGACAAACTCTCTCCAAGCATTGACTCACCCATCTCTCTCCCTCTTTGCTCCTAGATTCATTCCCTTGCAAGATTTGAGCTAGGGAAGTGAGATTCGAGAGTGGGAAGCATCAATCTTCGACTTGAGCACTTGGTTTCCATCTTGCCGGCTTGTTTTGTGTCTTTTACTCTTGAGCTCTTTGAGCTCTAGCCGGTTAGGTGTTCTTCGTGGTAGCCCGTATTGATTTACTTGTGAGGGCTCCCCGAAGCGTTTGTATTACCCTGAGATTTCTAGTAGAGATACTCTCGTAGCCTTTGTGGTTGCTTGAGTGAGGCGAGGAGGTGAAATAGACTCCGACCTTTGTGGTCACCTCAACAACGAGGAAGTAGGCACTCCTTAGGGGATTGGCCGAACCTCGGGATAAATCTTGTGTCCCGTGTGCTTGTTGTTGTTGTCCCTATTTTCTCTACTTCTCTTGTTATTGTGTTCTTCGTGTTCTTCCTATCCCTATCTCGTTCTTAGGTTGGGAAGGCTCGATCTACATCAAGGGGAGCAACCAAGGTTTCGTGAGAGTAGTCTTACCATAATTTATTCTTCGGAAAGTTGGCTAGAAACTTGCTTTATCTTCATAGCTTACTTTCATCAGATTTGTAGTTTCTTTTAGGATCCCGGTTGTGCCGTTTGTTTGTGTTGGTAGTACCGGTGTTTCACACCCGGTAGTACCTACCCAAACAAACCGGCCTCTCCGGTTGCTATCTAACTACATCTTATAGTTTGTGAAGTTTCAGATAGTCAAAAATCACCTATTCACCCCCCTCTAGGCTGATTCGGTCCTTTCAATTGGTATCGGAGCCTAACCCTTGTGTTAGCGCTTCACCGCGTAAGGGAGAATCATGTCTACCATAAGTCAAGAACAACTTGTTGAGATTGTCAAGCAGGTTACTGCTCAAGTGATTCAAGATCAAGCAAAGAAGCATGAAGATGAGATGAAGAGAATGAAAGATGAGATGGAGAGCTTGAGGCGAGCTTTGGAAAGCAAAGCCGAAGCATCCGGAAGCGGTGGAAATCAGCCGCCCAAGGATGACAAGAGGGAGGATGGAGAAAAAGGCAAGAGAGACACCGAGTTCACAAGAGTGGCATATGACTATAGCCAAATGGGCAAAGTCATGCAATTGCCTAGCGTCAATCTAGGCAAACCACCCGCCTTTGATGGAATCAACTACAATGATTGGGCACACAAGATGAAGCTACACCTTCTTGCCGCAAGAGTTTGGGAGATTGTTGAGAACGGACCAAGTCACGTTGTAGGTCAAGAGTTCACCGACAATGATGTGTTTGAGTTTCAACAAAATGTTCAAGCCGCATCATTGATACTATCATGCCTCAAGCCTGAAGAAAGCAACAAGGTACATGGAATGGAGAATGCCAAGAAGATTTGGGATACCCTCAGGATATCATATGAGGGTGATGCGAGTGTGAGGAAGTGCAACATAGAGCTTCTTCATGGAAAGATTGAGAATTTTGCAATCAAGAAAAGTGAGACCACACAACAAATGTTTGACAGATTCATGACGTAGGTCAATCAGATTAGAGCACTCGGAGACACAAAGTGGGATGACTACTCAGCTGGAAGAAAGCTATTAAGAGCATATAGAAAGAGGAACAAGAACCTTGCATCAATCATCATGGAGAGACCTAACTATGAGAGCATGGGACCTCATGAGATGCTTGCCAAGATAAAGCATCATGAAGTCTTGGATGATGAAGATATAGAAGATCAAGAAGCAAGTCACAAAAGGGTGGTAGCACTCAAGGCTAATCAAGAAGAAGGAAGCAAGGCCCGAGATGACTCTTCAAGCGAAGGAAGTGAAGACTCCGATGATGAGTTGGCCCTTATTGTGAAGAACTTTAGAAGATTCATGAGAAAGAAGATGCACAAGAAGGGCAAAGGTGGTTACTTCAAGAAATCAAAGAAGAGGAATTGCTATGAGTGTGGAGCGGATGATCATTTCATTGCCGATTGTCCACAAAAGAAGAACAAGAACAAGTACAGCAAGAGTGATGACAAGAAGCATAGAAGAAGAAGAGGTGGTGAAGCTCATCTTGGTGAGGAGTGGTTCTCGGAAGATGACTCAAGTGATGAAGAGAAGAGCAAGAGCAAGGAGAAGGAGAAGGGAGCGGCCAACATCGCCATACACAAGACCTCTTCTCCAAGTCTCTTCTCCAACATGGCTACATCGACAGCTTCGTCACGCTTGTTCGAGAACCTCTCCGACGACGAGGATGACTTCACTCATTCTTGCTTCATGGCTAAGAATGAGAAGGTATCACCTAACTCTCCTACTTGTTCTAGTGATGAATGTAGTGATGATGATATGGATGAATTTGAGCTTAGTTTAATTAGAAAGTTTGGAAAGAAAGGTGGAGCTAAAATCATAAAATTGCTCACTAAATTAGAGAGTCGGAATGAGAGTCTTGCAATGCAAGGGGACTTGATCTCTCAAGAGAGAGAAAAGAACCGTGCATTGGAAGCCTCTCTTGCCGAGGAGAAGTTGAAGGTTGAGAAATTGACCGTGGAACTATCCTTAGCCAATGACTCCAACAAGAAGTTGGCTAAGGAGTGTTCCATGAGCAATGACTCAATTGCAAGCCTAAAGAATGAGGTTAGCATGGTTCAAGAGAGCCTCACAAGCTCTCAAAATAAATATCAAACTCTTGAATTAAGCTACAACACTCTTTGGAATAGCACCTCTTCAACCTCTTCTAAGGATTCCGATGGCTCTAATGCCTCAACTAGTAATGGTTGCAAAAGATGCTATAAACATGATATAAATGCTTGTGCAACTAACCTTGTTGAGCTAGAAAAGAAAGACAAAGAAATTCATAGGTTGAACATGATCTTGAGAAATGGTTGCAAGTGTAAGGTGCAACAACCAAAAGATATCCTCAAGACCGCAAGGCACCCATCCATCAAGGATGGAATTGGGTACAATAGGTATGGTGGTAAGGCCAACGGTAGAAAGATGGTCAATGGGGTACCTTTTGTTAACTTTAACAAAGGGGTTCCTCTCTTTGACCTAATGAACAAGGCCAACAAAGTTGCCAATCCAAAGGCTCCACTTGCTAATGGTAAGATCAACAAGGAGAAGCAAGTGGAGGCCCTCAAGCAACAAAAGCCCATATCAAGAAGCTATACATGTGTTTATTTGTGTTGTTGGGGTGATGATGGCAAAATAGTTGTCAAGTATGTTGGTGCCCTCAAGAAGAGGGAAATTATGAGAAATGTTTGGGTACCAAAAGCTTATGTGACTAACCCCCAAGGACCCAATCTCGTTTGGGTACCTAAATCTAGAACATAAACTTGTTTTGTAGGAATATGCCTCCGGTGGGTCAAGTTGGGTGTTGGATAGTGGATGCACCAATCATATGACCGGGGCAAAAGATATGTTCTCCTCCTTTCAACCAAGCAACGACTCATGCAACAACATTGTGTTTGGTGACAATGGTAAAGGAGAAGTGCTTGGTTTGGGTAAAATTTCTATCTCAACTGACAATTCCATATCTAATGTATTACTTGTGCATTCGTTGAGTTACAATTTGTTATCCGTTTCTCAACTTTGTGAAATGGGTTACGATTGTCTCTTTACGGATAAGGGTGTGACCGTCTCTAGAAGAAGGGATTCCTCTATTGCATTTAAAGGCGTATTGAAGGGAAAACTTTACTTAGTTGACTTCTCAACTAGTAAGGTAGAACCTACAACATGTCTAATGGCAAAATCTAGCATGGGTTGGCTTTGGCATCGTCGACTAGCTCATGTTGGGATGAGAAACTTGGCCCAACTTCAAAGAGAAGGGCACATCCTTGGACTAACCAATGTTTCTTTTGAGAAAGATAGGATTTGCAGTGCGTGCCAAGCCGGAAAGCAAGTAGGAGCAAAACATCCAATCAAGAACATTGTGTCGACCACAAGACCATTGGAGCTATTGCATATGGACCTCATCGTGCGGATACATGGGTGTATGCCGAGTCTCTGTGTGATGAGTGATTGTCAACGGAGATGATGCGCATGTTCTTTGGCTTGTGTTGTGCAGGTGTCGAGCTCGGAGACAGTGATCGATGGCGGGTGAAGGTCAAGTTGCGACGTGCCGTGCCGACGGACCGGGCGCGATGAAGGATGGGCGTGCCGTGCGGCGGACGTGCCATGCCGATGTATCGGACGGTGAAGGGCGGACGTGGACTTGGACTGATGGACTGGAGGCCGGAGGATCAGCTGTGGTGGCTGGCAGCCTGCGACAGCGACAAGCGGAGAAGTGCGATCATGTCGGTGGAAGGGGTGCACAGGCGGTGCATCCCCTCTACGACGCCGGTTTGTTGGTAGAGCCCGGGAAAAACCAACGGTGGACGGTTTCCAGGTTTGGGCCTCAAAACCTGGGTGCTGGGTTTCCAGGTTGAGCCACAAAACCTGGGCGTGACGGTTTCCAGGTTGAGCCTCAAAACCTGGGCGTGGGCCGGTTTCCGAGTTTGGGCCTCAAAACTCGGGCGCGGACGGTTTCCGAGTTTGGCCACAAAACTCGGGCTGGAGGCTGGTTTCCCGGTTTGGGCCTCAAAACCGGGGGCTGATGGAAAAGGCTGGTTTCCCGGTTTGGGCCACAAAACCGGGGGTGCAGAGTGGTGGCGGCACGTGGCGGCGATCTGAAGGTTGCGTGGAGGCGACGCGGAAGACCGTGCGGGCGTGGCCGTCGGATCTACCTACCACCAGCGGGTGGACTAGAATAGCCTTAGGGTTAGGCTGGTCCGCTCTGTAAATACAGTAGTGAGGGGTAGAGTAGGAAATAGGCTTAGGCTAGGTTAGTATAAGTAGTCTAAGGGAGACACCCTCCTCCCTATCTCAGTTAGCGCAGTCATTTGCTTCCTAGCACCTAGGGTTTCCACTCTCCCATCCCCTGCTTTAGCTAGTTGAGATCCGCAGAGAGACTCCACTCTGTGTACTGTTGATTTGAGGAAGTGAGGCCGTATCCTCACCTTGGAGCACTGATCGATGGCATGATTTGCGTCCTTGATTCGAGTTCGTGGCTGTGATTCGCGTTTTCGTTGTGTTCTTCGCGGAATCCTTTTGCTCCACGTTTTTCCCGTCGCTTGATCTCTTTGCTCGGTTCATCTTTTGCAATTCCGTTTGAACCAAGTTGTTCTAGATCGTGAGGCACTTCTTTCCACCGAAGGAATCATCCTCCAACCTCACGGTCAAGGAGATCGATCGATTTTTCGTTTTGGGTCATTTTTCTTCCCTTCCCCCGAAATCCTTCGATTCACCGATTTGGAGATAGGTTCGAGCCATGATCTCTTAAAGATAGCTCACTATACTCCTTGTGACTCATCTCACCAAGTTTGATCCCTAGAGGAATTGTTTTGGGTGAGATAGAGGCAAATCGGTGAACGAACGGGGCTGCAGCGAGTCGACCGGACGCTCAGTCGGGGTGACCGGACGCTCGGTCCGTGAGTCCGGTCGATGAACAGCACGTAGCCGTGTTCTTCACTTTGACCGGACGCTCCATTCATGTTTTGACCGGACGCATCGCTTTCACTGTTCATCGTGCTTGTTCGTTTCTGACCGGACGCACTGCTCTCGACCGGACGCTCCGTACTCGTGAGTCCGGTCGCGAACAGTAAGGTTCCAGAGCCGATTTTTGTTGACCGGACGCGTCCGGTCCCTGCTGACCGGACGCTGGCCAGAGTCCGGTCGATCCAGTTCGACGCGTTTTCATCCGCAGTTTGTTCGTTCGTCTTTCGATTCGTGATTCGTTTGTGGCGTTGGATTTCTAACTTCGTGCTCTACAGATTTTGGGCTTCCCGCTTTACAAAATAGCCTGAATCCCCCTCGCGTTGCTCGGGGGAGGTTGAGGTTACCCAAAACCCATCCCGTCACTAGTTGACTTGCGTGAACTTGGGTGAGGAAGTTTTTGTGGCGCCTCGCTGTGATCCCTGGGATCATCCACCCTCTTCCAAGGGTCGTGGGCATCACGTTTTTGGTAGTAGCTCTTGGGGATTGATTTTGGGACACTTGGCCAAAGTTTCGTGAGAAATTTTATTGGCTCCCATTCACCCCCCCCCCTCTGGTCGCCTTGCTTTTGCATTCTCGGTCCTTCACATCGGACCCGTTGCTTATCAAAGCATCGGCGGTAACAAATACGGTTTCGTTATTGTTGATGACTATTCTCGTTTCACTTGGGTGTTCTTTTTAGCAGACAAAAGCGAAACGCAAGGTATCCTCAAGAAGTTTGCTAGAAGAGCACAAAATGAGTTCGACATCAAAATCAAGAAAGTGAGAAGCGACAACGGGACCGAGTTTAGGAACACCAACATAGAAGAGTATCTTGATGAAGAAGGGATCAAGCATGAGTTCTCCGTTCCATATACCCCACAACAAAATGGGGTTGTGGAAAGGAAGAATAGAACTCTTGTTGAAGCTGCAAGATCTATGTTGGATGAGTACAAGACTTCCCATGGATTTTGGGCGGAGGCAATGAACACGGCGTGTCATGCAATCAACCGCCTGTACCTTCACAAGCTAAGAGGGAAGACGCCATATGAGCTTCTAACCGGTAACAAACCAAAGGTGCATTACTTTCGAGTTTTTGGCTGCAAGTGTTTCATACTTAACAAAAGGGCCAAAAGTTCAAAGTTTGCACCTAAGGTACACGAAGGCTTTCTACTTGGTTATGGTACTAACGAACATGGCTACCGTGTATTCAATAATGCCACCGGCACTATTGAGTTAACGGTAGACGTGACTTTTGATGAATCCGACGGCTCTCAAAAGGAGCAAGTCAATGATGAGCTTGTAGGTAATGACGAGTCTCCATCCGAAGCTATCAAGAAGCTAGCAACCGGTGATGTGAGACCCGTTGAAATACAAGATGATGAAGATGAACCATCACACACTCCACAAGATTCTCATATCCATCATGTGCATCCAAATGCGCATGATGAAGCTTCCGCAACTCCGAATGGTGGTAGTGTGGATGATGTTCAAGTGATACATCAAGTTGATGATCAAACACGAGCTCAACATGAAGTCCGACAAGAAGATGGGAACATCAATACATATGATGAAGATGATGAAGATGGACCCATCCAACGAAGATCACCTGTACCACACCCAAGAGTTCATCATACAGTTCAACGGGCTCATCCCGTTGACAACATATTGGGGAGCATACGGCGTGGGGTAACGACACGTTCTCGTTTAGCAAATTTTTGTGAACATTACTTGTTTGTCTCCTCTTTGGAACCTCTTAGGGTGGAAGAAGCACTTGACGATCCGGACTGGGTGATGGCTATGCAAGAAGAGCTGAACAACTTCACCAAGAATGAAGTCTGGTCCTTGGTGGAAAGGCCCAAGCAAAATGTGATAGGAACCAAATGGGTTTTCCGCAACAAGCAAGACGAGCATGGCGTGGTGACAAGGAACAAAGCACGGTTGGTGGCTCAAGGTTTCACTCAAATCGAAGGTTTGGATTTTGGGGAAACCTATGCACCTGTAGCTAGGCTCGAGTCAATTCGTATATTACTTGCCTTTGCTACTCACCATGATTTCAAGCTATATCAAATGGACGTGAAAAGTGCATTCCTCAACGGCCCCCTCTCCGAATTGGTCTATGTGGAGCAACCACCGGGCTTCGAGGGCCCAAAGTTTCCCAACCACGTCTACAAGCTCGACAAGGCGCTCTATGGGCTCAAACAAGCCCCTAGAGCTTGGTATGATTGTCTTAAGGACTTCCTACTCAAAAAAGGTTTTGAGATAGGAAGGGCCGATGCTACTTTATTTACTCGCAAAGTTGATAATGATATCTTTGTGTGCCAAATATATGTCGATGACATAATATTTGGTAGTACTAATGTTGCCTTTTGTGAGGAATTTAGTAGGATCATGACCAAAAGGTTCGAGATGTCCATGATGGGTGAGTTGAAGTACTTTCTTGGATTCCAAATCAAGCAACTCAAGGATGGCACGTTCATCAGTCAAACCAAGTATACAAGAGACATGCTAAAGAAGTTTGAGATGGACAAGGCCAAACCCATCAAGACACCTATGCCTACCAATGGACATCTTGATCTAAATGTGGATGGTAAGTCAGTGGACCAAAAGGTATATCGCTCTATGATCGGTTCATTACTTTACCTTTGTGCATCTAGGCCCGATATTATGCTTAGTGTGTGCATGTGTGCAAGGTTTCAAGCTAATCCGAAAGAATGTCATATTATGGCCGTTAAGAGAATTTTTCGATACTTAGTGCACACTCCGAATCTTGGTTTGTGGTATCCCAAGGGCTCCACTTTCGATCTACTTGGCTATTCCGATTCGGACTATGCCGGTTGCAAGGTAGACCGAAAGAGCACTACCGGGACTTGCCAATTTATTGGGAGGTCTTTGGTGTCATGGAGTTCTAAGAAACAAAATAGTGTTGCCCTATCCACCGCCGAAGCCGAGTATGTGGCGGCTGGCGCTTGCTGTGCTCAACTACTTTGGATGAAGCAAACACTAAAGGACTTCGGATGTGAGAAAACCAAAATTCCACTTTTGTGTGACAATGAGAGTGCTATCAAACTAGCAAACAATCCCGTAAACCACTCTCGCACAAAACAAATAGACATCCGACACCATTTCTTGAGAGACCATGAAGCCAAAGGAGATATCGCAATACGCCATGTGAGCACCGAAAAACAACTAGCCGATATCTTCACAAAGCCTTTAGATGAGTCAAGATTTTGTGCTTTGAGGAGTGAACTAAATATCATTGATTCTCGTAACGTGGCTTGAGGTCTTGCACATATTTGTTTTCACCTAGAGACCTAGATAAATGCTTTTGACAAATATTGTATGTGATTTCAAAATCTATTTTGCATGCTTCACTTGTGTCCATAGCTATGTATTGATTCTATGAAATCTGGACATATTTGAAGTGTGTGTGGTATACCACACAAAGTCCTCCTGGAAACCCTCTCTGGATCCTCTGTTTTTCTGCCTGTCGGTGGTACCGCCATTGTGTCGGTACTACCGATGGCGGTAGTACCGGCCCCTATGGGCGGTTCCACCGACCGGTTACCTCCGAGTATAAAAAGGGGCGCGGTGAATCTTTTCAACCCTAGTCAAACTTCTCTTGACCGCCGCCCCTTGCCTCCTTGCAGCCGCTGCCTGCTCGTGCTTTCTCCCCGTACGCCGCCATCGCCCTCTCCTCTCCCGATCTCTTTCCTCCTCCAACCAAATCCAAATCCCTCTGGTGGAAAGGTGCTTTGAAGGTTGGAGATCGTCTTGGTGGTGTTCTTGAAGCCCGGAAGTATCTCCTTCATTGGATTTCGACCTCTTCTTCACGAGTAACAAGGTACTAGGGTGTTCATGCCCGATCTTTCAATGTACCCTGTTCTAGGTCGTTTCCTTTGGTTGGCTTGTTCTATCTAGTGTGTAGATGCTTCTAAGATGTATGGTTTGCAAGTTCATGGCGATTTGGTAGATTGGATTGAAGGAAACCGCACGCTGTTGTGCGGTCGGTAGTACCGCCCCCAGGGGTCGGTAGTACCGCCCGCGCGCAGCGAGCCGTTCTCCTTCCCGATTTCGATCGTCTTATTTGCTACATCCGTTGAAGTAATCGTTCCATCATCTTTGTCTCATGTTGGTCTATGCTATCTTTGTCTAGATGAGCCGGAGGCCCTCTCGTGCTCATTCCCCTAGTGATGATGATGAGGATTATGCCGCCTTGGAGCAAGGTGGTCATGCGCAAGGGGAGCCGCTGCGTCGCAATCCCGTGCGCCGTGGTCGGTCTGGGAGTATGGATGACTCCTCTCGTCAGGTCCGTGGATGCTCGTCCACGGGCCTTACGGGTCATCGCAGCGTGGATAGCGCAAGGGCGAGCGGGAGCGGTCATGCTCGTGGCAGTAGGCATGCTGCTTCTCCTCCTCCTCAGCCTTCTCCGCCCCCTGTCGCTGGTCCGGCGGGACGCCTGCACAGCGTCATTGTGAGAGGAGTGCCTTCAGCTGGTCTCGATCGTGAGGGTCGCTCCTTCGATCCTCAAGTTGGACCGGCATCCCCTCGGACTTCAGGGTTGATGCTAATCAACCGGGCTTTTGACATGCACCCTGAAGCCGAAGCGGTCATGTTCGCCGTCCCTCCCGCTCTTCTTGGAAATCCCATGGATTACTCCAATAGAAAGCGGGGTAGCTTGATGAGAAGGCAGCGTGAGGAGAACCCCTATCTGTTTATCAGAGATGCTTCAGTTGATCGGAGGTTCTGGTCAAGATTCCAGCAGGACTACTATGTGACAGTCCTCTGGAAGGGTTTCTGTGCTAAGGGCCATCCCCCTCTTTTTGAGCACAAGCGGTTAGTTATCCGCTCCATGACAGACAAGGACTCAGATGAGATTCAGTCTTTGGTGCAGAGGCTTGAGGAGTGGAGGATCTTGGGGTTGATCTCTGGTGAGCGCAGCTACAACCAGGAGATTCTCTGTCAGTTTTGGGCCACTTTGTTCATTGATAAGGAAGCTCGCGTGCTGCATTGGATGACCCAAGGGGTCCACTACCGGTGCAACTTTGTCACTTTCGCCCGGTTGTTGGGTTTCGACCATGTCGACAGGGATGCCCCTCGCTTGTCAGAGATGTATGGTGGGGGCATGTACACCGAGCAGCTGCAGAACTCAGGTGTCTACATGGATGGTGCCGAGGCAACCTTCAAGGTCCAAGGCCTGAAGCCTGCCTACTATGTGCTCAACAACCTGATGCGCCTAACTCTGGATCCTAAAGTTGGTGACCAGGACAACTTGAGAGATGATGCTGCCAAGGTCCTCGTCCGCTTTGCTCTGCCAGATGGACGGTTTAGCATCTCTCACTTTTTGTGGCAGAAAATCTCCGATGTTTACAATGATCCTCACAAGGCCTTGCCATATGCTCCATATCTTATGCATATCATTGAGCATGTGGTTGGCGCCACCTTCGAGTATGATCGCACCATGAAGGAGTACAGTGTTCGCAAGTTCACCTCGGCTCCTTCCAAGGACAAAGAAAAAGTTGATGAAGGTGGTGAGGTCCCAGCAGATGCAGCAGCGCCTGGCGAGGCTCAGCCGGGTGGAGATGTTCCCCATGCTACCGCTCCTCCTCCGCGTCGTGAGAGGCGTAGGGGTGGCGGTCTTCGCTCCGCCCTTGGCAAGATCTTTGAGTGGATGTGCTATCGGGCCGATCGTGACGAGCGACATCAGCAGGAGGTGCGTCAGCATCTCGGTCTTCCTCCGCGCTCTCCGGTCCGACCCCATACAGATCCGTTTGCTGAGTACGATGCTCAGGCCCGGAGTGGTGATGATGATGATGATGATGATGATGGTGGTCTCCCCCAGCAGCAGCCCCAGCAGCAGGCTCAGCAGCAGCCCCAGTTTCCAGGTGGTGGTGAGGCGGGTTTGTACAGCTCCATGCTGTATCCGCCCCATCAGTTCTATCCTCCGCCACCACCTCAGTACCAGCCTCATTCCTTCTTCCCTGACTATGGTATGGGCACGTCCTTTGCTGGCGGGTCCACATCGTATCAAGGAGGGGGTGGAGGCTCGTACATTGGCTTTGCTGGCCCCGACGCCGATCCAGCTGGGAGTGGTGGTCCTCGTGACTCTACACCACCACCTGATTCTTCGGCTCCTTCATCCTTCCCAGGTGGTGACGTTGGAGAGAGTGCCTATTCCTCTCTCTTCGGGGGCTCTTATCATGATGGATCTTCTAGCAGCTATTATTGATTCTTTGCTTATCTTGGCCTACCCGCTTTGGTACTTGATGCCAAAGGGGGAGTGTTAGGCTTATCTTGTTGTAATAGCTGTAAGAAAGGGTAATCTTTGAGACTAAGTATGGTATGCTACAGTTTATTTGTGATATGCTGAGGATGTAAACCTTTTATGCTTATTGTTATATTCATGCTTGGTTCATCCTCGTTATTGATGCTCTTGTCTTGGTGATTGTTGTTTTCGATATGGCTATGTGATTTGAGTTCTTTTCTTTCTTCAATAGCCATTCGCTTTTCTTATTACATTGTTATGTGTATCACCATGTCATACCGTTTATGCATCACAAATTGATATATTTGATATTGTCACACACTTAGGCACCCCACGGATTGCAAAATTTAGGGGGAGCTCTTGTTCTTGTGTATGCAACCTTGCTTTCTAATCAAGGTTTGAAATTAATATCCAAAGCATACACTAAGGGGGAGCTTCAACTAAATTTTGGAATTCAAAAGCTTCAATTCTTTCTATCCCTAATTGTAAGCCTAAGTTGGTTGTCATCAATTACCAAAAAGGGGGAGTTTGAAAGTGCATTCGCCCCCAATGTGGGTTTTGGCTAATTAATGACAATCAAATGAGGGACTAACCAGTTTATAAAAGCATGTATGCAGGTGTTAGTCCTTTGAAAGATTTGAAACGTTGAAATCTCGTGAACAAAGCACGTAGGATATTTTTGGACATAAAGATGCCTAGCTCAAGTGGTAGTTTAAAATTTCAATTTTAAACTTGAGTTATAGGTAAGCCGGACTATGAAGAGGGTCACAAAGTAAGTTGGCTAGATGTGGAGAAAAGTGCTCAAATCGACTAACCTTAGTTCGCTTGAGAGACACCGCACAATCACGAACACGTAGAGGGTAAATTCATTTGGTCGGTGGTACCGACCATGGGTGGTCGGTGGTACCGACCACAGCTTCTCTGCGCAGCGCTCAAACACCCTCTCTGTGTTGGTCAAAAAATGACCTGGCGGTAGTACCGCCATAACCTCGGTACTACCGCCCGCGGTGGTACCGACGCAAGGTCGGTAGTAACCTGGTTTGCAACCCTCTCTGGATAGAGTTGTTTTTGACCTAGCGGTGGTACCGCCATTACCTCGGTAGTACCGCACGCGGTGCTACCGACCCATGGCCGGTAGTTTCCAATTTTGCAAGGCTCTCTGTTCGCGCTGTTTTTGGCCTGGCGGTAGTACCGCCATTACTTCGGTAGTACCGCCCGCGGTGCTACCGACGCAAGGCCGGTGGTAACCAAGTTTGCAGAGCTCCCTGTGTAGAATTGAAAAAGGCCTGGCGGTGGTACCGCCATCACCTCGGTACCACCGGGATCGGAGGTACCGACGGAGGTCCGTGGTAACTTGGCTTTGCGAGGCTCTCTGTGTTGTGTTGAATATGTCTTGGCGGTGGTACCGCCATAACCTCGGTACCACCGGCCTCGGAAGCACCGACCCAGGTTCGGTGGTTGAAAGTTTTTCAGGGCTCTCTGGACTGACTAGCTTTTGACTTGGCGGTGGTACCGCCATTACCTCGGTACCACCGACCTCGGAGGAACCGACCCTCGGGCGGTAGTTTCCGAGGGACCGAGTCCCTAACTGAGTTGCTCTCTGTTCGAGCTTGTTTTGGCCTGGCGGTGGTACCGCCATTACCTCGGTACCACCGGACTTGGTGGTTCCGACCTTGGCCCGGTGCTTGTCAGTTTGACCAGATCTGGGTGTATGCGACCGTTGTGTCATGGTCGGTGGTACCGACCATGGCTGGTCGGTGGTACCGACCAGCCTCGGGACTGAGGGAGTATAAATGCCTCCCCTCTTCACTTTTCACGGTCACAGACTCACACAATACACTTATTGCTGACCTAACTCTAGACAAACTCTCTCCAAGCATTGACTCACCCATCTCTCTCCCCCTTTGCTCCTAGATTCATTCCCTTGCAAGATTTGAGCTAGGGAAGTGAGATTCGAGAGTGGGAAGCATCAATCTTCGACTTGAGCACTTGGTTTCCATCTTGCCGGCTTGTTTTGTGTCTTTTACTCTTGAGCTCTTTGAGCTCTAGCTGGTTAGGTGTTCTTCGTGGTAGCCCGTATTGATTTACTTGTGAGGGCTCCCTGAAGCGTTTGTATTACCCTGAGATTTCTAGTAGAGATACTCTCGTAGCCTTTGTGGTTGCTTGAGTGAGGCGAGGAGGTGAAATAGACTCCGACCTTTGTGGTCACCTCAACAACGAGGAAGTAGGCACTCCTTAGTGGATTGGCCGAACCTCGGGATAAATCTTGTGTCCCGTGTGCTTGTTGTTGTTGTCCCTATTTTCTCTACTTCTCTTGTTATTGTGTTCTTCGTGTTCTTCCTATCCCTATCTCGTTCTTAGGTTGGGAAGGCTCGATCTACATCAAGGGGAGCAACCAAGGTTTCGTGAGAGTAGTCTTACCATAATTTATTCTTCGGAAAGTTGGCTAGAAACTTGCTTTATCTTCATAGCTTACTTTCATCGGATTTGTAGTTTCTTTTAGGATCCCGGTTGTGCCGTTTGTTTGTGTTGGTAGTACCGGTGTTTCACACCCGGTAGTACCTACCCAAACAAACCGGCCTCTCCGGTTGCTATCTAACTACATCTTATAGTTTGTGAAGTTTCAGATAGTCAAAAATCACCTATTCACCCCCCTCTAGGCTGATTCGGTCCTTTCACTTACCTTCAGTGGAAATAGGCATCGGAGAAATCTGTCAGCACTCATATTACCTGTGAAAGTAAAGATCACATAACATAAATACCGTAGTTGTTACTATCAAATTACAACAATAGTAGCTCAGTAATTATTGGAATTTCTCAGCGAAATAACTTTTCTGAAAGGAGAAAAGAGATTTCTTAGCGAAGCTAAAGTGAGTGAACACTCTGAAGTTGTCGGGGGTCCGCAAAAGGGGTACCCCCAATCAACGCAAACAAATAGGGCAAACCTAGAACACCGGTTAATAACAGACCTAACTAGTCTAACCCCCTAAAAAGCCGACCCCCCCGAGGCCTACGACGCTGGCCCACCGACCCGAGCCCTCCAAGCCAGGCCTCGGGCGCACGCTCGTTTTCCGTCTCGCCCGAGCCCTCTGAGCCAGGCCTCGGGCGCACAGTCGTTTTCCGTCTCGCCCGAGCCCTCCACGACAGGCCTCGGGCAAGCGCTCCACTAGCCTTCGAGCCCACCACACCTCGAGACCCCACGCGGGAACCTCGAGCCTCTCTGGCACAGCGGCCTATCCCTCGAGACGCGTTTTGCCTCCCTCGAGCGGTGCAGACATCGGATGCCAGCCCATGCCGCGCACTAAATTCATCCACCTACTCCAGTCACATCCTCTGTAACACAACGTGTGCCACAGTGGTCTAGGGCAGAGTCAAGCCTCGTTTTCACCGCGAGTATGGGCGAAAAGGCACCAGTGAAGCACTGTTAACCCACGCCCTACACTGTGGCACGTCCAAGACACGCCTCGAGGCCCAGATGCCTGCCGCTCAATCGATTTTCACGGGACTTGCCCATACCTGCGGGGACTCGAGCCCCCCGTAGGCGCCGCCTCGAGGCCGGATCCACGCCCCTCGTGCCCCAACTACTTTCATGCTCTTGGAGGACAGGTACCCCAAGACCCGGAGGGACCCTGACGCGTCCTGTACGTTCCGGGATGGGTGCTGTACGGCTTCCACCTCACCACGCCACCACGTCCACGCCCGGGATGGAGGCCACGCTTCAAGGACGCTACAACAGCAACGCCCACGTCGGCTACAATGTCTTCGACAAGACAGGGTTCCTACCCTTCTTCGTAAGGGACACATTACACCCCGATACTTGTAATACCCTTGTGTAACCCTGGCCTCCCTTTGCTCTATAAAAGGGGACACCAGGGCCCTCATTCAGAAAACGGGGGGGACGGACACGTTAATACACAAGTCCACACACACGAGTCCGGACTCCGGTCCACGCTCACTGAGCTTGTATTCGCCCCTGTACAGGCACTTAGGTGCAAGTAATACAAGAACACCCTCCCCTCGCTGGACGTAGGGTCTTCTTTGCCCGAACCAGGATAAATCCTTGTGTCCTCTTGCATCACCATCCAGGAAGAGAAGCACGCGATCATATTACTCGTTGGTGTCGTACCCCCGGTTACGAAACACCGACAGTTGGCGCGCCAGATAGGGGTCTTCGCGTGTCGAGTCGATTTCTCGCCGTTTCCTGGATGGCTGCTTCGACTCCTTCGTTCTCTGCCGGCGCCGTCATCTGGTTCGGGAGCCTCGAGTTCCTGGCCACTGGCAACGGCAACGAGCTGACCTTGCTCTCCACAGAGGGCCCAAGTAGAGGGCGTGTCGCGCCGCCCCGTGCGAGGAGCATGGCACGTCGCCCACACCATCGCCCGTCGCCACCCCGTGAGCGGCGCCGTCGTCATCATCGACGCCAGGCACAGGCGGCGCCGGCGGCATACACCCACTTCCCCGCGGCTAGCGCGGAGTTCCCGAGGAGGAGCTTGCCCGGCGCACGGCCGGAGACTTCCCGGGCGCGCCCGCGCCCGCCCAGCGACATCACGCTCATCGTGCGCACGGACCAAGAGCCAGGCCAGAGGCCTCCGAGCCGCGCACCGTCGACGCCGCCCAGCCTCCTCCCGCACGGGGTGTACCGCGCTCGCCGCCGGCAGTTCCCGTTCGGCCTCGACAGCTCCGCGGCAGCCTACGCCCGCGAGCTCGACGAGCGCAGTCGGGGCCGTCACCCGGCGGAGCAGGAGGAATGCCCGGGCGTGCTGCTGCAGACCATGGCCAACCTGGAGATCGTCCACCCCGCACGCGTCGACGGTGGCCTCTCACGAGCCGTCGGGCCACCTCGTCAAGCCACCATCGGGGAGTGGTACCGCGAGCTGCAGCCCCAGCACGAGCCAAGGCGGCGCGGCATCACCAGCCCCGACTCCGACGAATACGACTACCACGACCCCAACCTCTGGGATCCCACCAGGGAGTGCTTCCAACTCGAGGGGGTCGTATGCGACACCGAGGACGAGGGCAACGACGTCAGGCCGACGCTCAACCTCGAAGGGCCCGGAGACGTGGCTGCGGCAGGCGGGTCACGTGTTCACGGGAGGAAAGAACCCCCGGCACCATCCCAGCACAGCGACGACCGAGCGGCGCAGCTCGCGCAGCTGCGGGAGGCCATCGCCAAGGCTGAGGAGGACCGACAACGCCTGCTGCAGCTCGAGAAAACCCTAGCACAAGAGCCAGCCCAGCCTCGAGGTGTCGGCGCTCGTGTCCGAGCTCGAGAGGTCCACCGGCAGATCCTCGAGGACCGGGCACCAGCACGCCCCGAGGTGCGTTTCCCGCGAGCGGGACAGAACGTAGTGGCGGCGGCGATGCTGCTCCGTGACCTGCCCGCCGCCTCCAACCCTGATGCCAGGCGCATGCTTGGGGAAATGAAGAACCTCCTCGAGACCGCCGCTGTGCAGCAAGCCGAGAGCTCGGTGTCACGACGACGCGGAGCAGCCTCGGGGAAACCGACGGACACGCCCCGCAACGAGCGCGAGGCATCCGTCCACCAACCTGACGCCTCTCGAGCTAGACCAGTCCGCGAACGGATCATCGACAACCGGCCACCACGAGACCCCAACGACGCCCGCAACGACATCAACCGCCGGCGCAAGGACAAGGGGGCCCAGGAGCGTGGCTATAGCGCCCATCGAGGAGGGCGCTACGACAGCGACGAGGACTGGCAAGCCCTCGAGCCCCCGGGCCCCAGAGTCTTCAGCCGGGCCATCCGCATCTCAACCCTCCCCGACCGCTTCCGACCGCCGACCAACATCGTGAAGTATGACGGGGAGGTCGAGCCCAAGCTCTGGCTCTCGGACTTCCGCCTAGGCTGCCAACTGGGCGGAGCAAAGAACGACGACCGTGTGATCATACGCCAACTCCCACTTTACCTCTCAGACATCGCCCGCCGGTGGCTCGAGGGGCTCCCGTCGGATCGGATCGACGACTGGGCCGACCTAGTCAGGGTCTTCAACGGGAATTTCAAGGGGACGTGCGTGCGCCCAGGCAACCCCTGGGATCTACGGCGTTGCAGGCAGGCGGCGAACGAGCCCCTCCGCGATTTTGCTCGACGGTTCTCGAAGCAGCGCCTCGAGCTCCCCCACGTACCTGATGAGGACGTCGTCTCAGCGTTCCTCGCAGGCACGACATGCCAAGAGCTAGTCCATGAGCTAGGACGCTACCGTCCCAGGACGGTCGAGGACCTGATGGATCGTGTCACCAGCTTTGCCTCAGGTGACGAGGCAGTGGGGGCCTTCTTTGGCCGTTCCACGGACAAAGGCAAGGCGGTGGCCGCGCCGGAGGTCACGAACAAAGGCGACGACGCCAAGAACGACAACAACAAGAAGAAGAACAAACGCAAAGGTCAGAAGGCGAAGCGCGACGCCAATGATGACGACGACGACGAAGTGCTCGCAGGCGCCCTCGAGCCTAAGAAGCCCCGAGGCCCCCCTGACGGGGCTGTTTTCGACCAAATGCTCGAGGACCCCTGCACTTATCACAGGGGCCCCGTAAATCACAAGTTGAAGGACTGCCGACTATTGAAAGGCTACTACTCCAAGCTCGGCGATAAGAGAGAAGATGCGCCAAAGGGCAAGGATACCGATCGACGCGGCGGTGGGGACGCGGACGGCGACTTCCCCCCGGTGCGCGACTGCTATATGATCTACGGGGGGCCGACCGTCGGGCTCTCGGCTCGAGAAAGAAAGAAGGAGCGCCGGGAGGCCTTTGCGCTCTGCCACGACGCCCCCCGGTACCTTGACTGGTCTGATGCGCCGATCACGTTCGACCGTGACGACCACCCAGACCGTGTCATAAACCCCGGGGCGTACCCCCTCGTCGTCGACCCCGTCATCGTCGACGTACGGTTCTCCAAGGTGTTGATGGATGGGGGCTTGAGCCTCAACATCATATACCTCGAGACGCTCGACCTCCTGGGGATTTCAGAGGGTCAGCTCCGGCCCAGCGTCGGGGGCTTCCACGGAGTCGTACCAGGGAAGAAGGCCCACCCCCTCGGGCGCATCGACCTGCCGGTTTGCTTTGGCACGCCGGCTAACTTCTGCCGGGAGACGCTCACCTTCGAGGTGGTTGGGTTCCAAGGGGCCTACCACGCCATCATCGGCCGGCCGGGCTACGCCAAGTTCATGGCGGTTCCCAACTACACGTACTTAAAGCTCAAGATGCCGGGGCCAAAAGGGGTCATCACCATCGACACCTCCTACGAGCACGCATACCACTGCGACGTGGAATGCGTCGAGCGTGGGGAGGCCAACGTCCACCTCGACTCGCTCGAGGCCCTAGCCGCCCTGGCCACCGAGGAGGCTCCTGAAGCGAAGCGTCACGCTGGCAACATCGAGCCGGCGGAGCACACAAAGCCAGCCTCGAGCCTAAATAGGAAGTCGTGCTCGTCGACTTTCTCCGCGCGAACACCGACATGTTTGCGTGGGGCCCCTCGGGCATGCCGGGCATACCAAGGGAGGTCGCCGAGCACGCCTTGGAAATCCGGGCCGGTTCCAGACCAGTGAAGCAACGCCTACGCCGCTTCGACGAGGAGAAGCGCAGGATCATCGGCGAGGAGGTGCACAAGCTTTTGGCGGCCGGGTTCATCAAGGAGGTATTTTACCCAGAGTGGCTAGCAAACCCTGTATTAGTTAGGAAAAAGAATGGAAAAATGCGGATGTGTGTAGACTACACGGGTCTGAATAAAGCTTGTCCAAAAGTTCCATTTCCTTTACCTAGAATTGATCAGATTGTCGATTCCACTGCTGGGTGCGAAGTGCTTTCGTTCCTTGATGCGTATTCCGGCTACCACCAAATTAAGATGAAAAAATCCGACGAACTCGCAACCTCTTTTATCATGCCATTTGGTATGTATTGCTACGTTACGATGCCCTTCGGCTCGAAACGCCGGGGCAACGTATCAACGATGTATGCAGCACATCTTTGGCGAGCACATAGGCAGGACCGTCGAGGCCTACGTCGATGACATCGTGGTTAAGACCAAGAAAATCGGGAACCTCATCAGCGACCTCGAGACCACATTCGAGTGCCTCCGGGCCAAGAATGTGAAGCTCAACCCTGAGAAGTGTGTCTTTGGTGTGCCTCGAGGCATGCTACTTGGCTACATTGTCTCACAACGGGGGATCGAGGCAAACCCCGAAAAAATCTCGGCAGTCACGAGGATGGGCCCGATTCGAGACCTCAAGGGTGTGCAGAAAGTGACTGGCTGCCTAGCCGCTCTCAGTAGATTCATCTCGAGGCTAGGGGAAAAAGCGCTACCCCTCTACCGCCTGCTGAAGAAGACGGAACACTTTACGTGGACTGTCGAAGCCGAGGAGGCCTTAACCAAGTTGAAGGGGTTGCTGACTTCCGCACCAATCCTCGTGCCACCGCGACCAGCCCAGGTTGGCGATTCCCCCGAGCCTCTCCTCCTCTATGTGGCCGCAACCACTCAGGTGGTCAGCGCGGTCATAGCCGTCGAGAGGCACGAGGAGGGTCGTGCATTGCCGGTCCAACGACCGGTGTACTTCACCAGTGAAGTACTCTCCGAGGCCAAGGTCCGGTATCCGCACATCCAGAAGCTGCTCTACGGCATCATTGTCACAAGGCGCAAGCTCCAGCACTACTTCCTCGCTCATCCCGTAACGGTGGTGTCGTCCTTCCCCCTCGGAGAGATCATCAACAATCGGGAGGCCACGGGGCGCATCGCCAAGTGGTCCGCCGAACTAATGGGGGAGACCATCACCTATGCCCCGCGAAAGGCCATCAAGTCGCAAGCGTTGGCGGACTTCATTGCTGAATGGACCGACACTCAGCTCCCGCCGGCACAGATTCAAGCCGAGCTCTGGACCATGTACTTCGACGGATCCCTCACGAAGACGGGGGCAGGCGCAGGCCTGCTCTTAATCTCACCCCTCGGAGTGCACATGCGCTACCTGCTACGCTTGCACTTCCCCGCCTCCAACAATGTCGCCGAGTACGAGGCCCTCGTCAACGGGCTGCGCATCGCCCTCAAGCTCGGGGTCCGACGCCTCGACGCCCGAGGAGACTCGCAGCTCGTCATCAACCAGGTTATGAAGGCTTCAAGCTGCATCGATCCCAAGATGGAGGCATACTGCGGGGAGGTGCGCAAGCTGGAAGATAAGTTTTACGGCCTCGAGCTCAACCACATAGCTCGAAAGTACAACGAGGCCGCAGACGAGCTGGCGAAGTTGGCGTCCACGCGCGGCACGGTACCACCAGACGTCTTCTCGAGGGACGTCTTCGAGCCATCCGTCGAAATCGACCCGGGGGCTGGCCCCTCGACGCCACGCCTCGAGCTAGACACGGGGGCTCGACTTTCCACGCCACCCCTCGGGAATGACCTCTGGACATCCGCTGAGGCGATGCAGGCCGACGCAGCCGCCCCTTCTTCACCACGATACCTCGACTGGCGGACGCCCTACCTCGACTACTTAGCGCTAGGCGTGCTACCGGAAGACAAGACGGAGGCTCGACGCATAGCTCGAAGGGCCAAGACCTATGTCACCTACGGCGACGAACGAGAACTATACCGACGAAGCCCGACCGGGATCCTTCAGCGCTGCATCCTCCTCGAGGAAGGACGCAAGCTCCTCGACGACATGCACTCGGGGGCTTGCGGCCACCACGCAGCGCCGAGGGCCCTGGTTGGGAACGCCTTCCGTCAAGGCATCTATTGGCCGACCGCCATTGGGGACGCCAAGCGCTTGGTCCGAGCATGCCATGGGTGTCAATTCTACGCCAAGCAAACGCACCAGCCCGCACACGCCCTGCAGATGATCCCAATCACTTGGCCATTTGCCGTTTGGGGGCTCGACCTTGTGGGTCCCCTCAAAAGGACAAGCGGAGGGTACACACACGTGCTCGTGGCCATCGACAAGTTCACCAAGTGGACCGAGGCTAAGCCGATAGGAGACCCCACCTCCGAGAAGGCCGTCGAGTTCATCGCCAACATCATGTACCGGTTTGGAGTGCCTAACGTCATCATCACCGACAATGGCACCCAATTCACGGGCAAAAAGTTCACCAACTTCTGCGATGACAACCACGTTCGCGTAACCTGGGTGTAACACCCCTGGTGTTTAAATGTAATTAACTTGACATGTCATCATCTTAAGCATTAATCATTTCCTGTGATGCATTTGTTTTGCCTAATTGTTATGCTTTGTTTCCCTTTTCAAAAACCCTAAAAGCCCAATTCTCTCTATAAGGGCAAAATGGTAATTTCACCTCTGTGCCTAGTTCTATTTAATTCTTGTTCAGATTTAGTGCCCTGATGTTTGCTGCATTGATCAAAGTTCAAAGATCAGATTTGATTTGATTTTCCCTTTTGCAAAACCCTGATTTCCAAACCCTGGATTTTTATCCCTCTTTTGTAATTCAAAATTATTCAGAATTTGAGGTTGGTCCAAAAAGCAAAGTTGTAGATCTGGCCAAGAGAAACAACTTTGGTATTTACAGATTTTCAAAGTTCTATATAAAATTTGAAGTAATTTCAAATTCTTTCAAACTCCAGTTTTTGTCCCTTTTTGAGTTTTCAAAATTATTTCAAAAACTATTGAGTTTCAGAAAAAGTGTATATTAGCAAAGTTGTAGGTTTTGTCAAATGGAACAACTTTCATATATAAAGATTTTCAAGTCTCAGTTTGAAATCCAAAGTAATTTTGATTTGAATCAAATTTGAAAAGTGTCCCCTTTTCTGTTTTTGAATATAGTTCAAAAACTATTTAGAATTTGAAAATGTTCATATTGACAAAGTTGTAGATCTCATTTTTCGGAGCAACTTTGGTATTTTGAGTTTTTGTCGCACAGTTCAAACTTTGGGAGAAATTTGCAAAATACAGATACCAGCCAAAAAGTCAAACCCTAGGGCATAGCCCTGTTCATCTTCCTCGCGTAGGGAGAGGGCCCCGGTCGTGGCCGAGCCTCCGGCGCTGCGCGCGCCACGCGTTTGGCAGCCGCTCGTCTGTCCCCGACCAGCCGCCGTTGTCGCCACCGTCATTTCGCACCCGCACGCGCACAGTTGACCCCGCTCCCGTCCCCTACCGAGCCCAGCGCGCCGCCGCCGCGTGGCCATTGCCAGCCAAGCTTGCGCACCGGCCCCGGCTGCACGCCATCACCTCCGCCTTAGCGCAATCGAGTGCGCACGCTCCCGCCGATCTTATCCACCCCACCCCGTGCTCTCTACCGGCCTCTGGCCGCGGCTATATAAGCCCGCCGGAGCCCCGAGCTTCTCATCCTCTCCGCCACCGTGGCCAGGCCAGTCCAGTGCCTCCGCCGCTCCACCACCTAGCTCAGAAGCTCCGCCTTGAGCTCGTGAAGCTTTCCCACCCTTCAATTTCATCTCTACCGCCCTCAATCGCCCGGCGTAAGCTCGCCGTTCCCATCTCCGGCAGAAACCCGGCGAGCTCGGGTTCGTGAAATTCGCCGTCTCCGGCCATGATCATCCCTCACCGACCCCCGTGTCGTGTTCCTTGGTTCCGTGCGACTCTGACCAGGCCCTTGCGGTCTCGTGTGTTGCGCAGGGTCGTCGGAGCGCCGCTCGCCGCTCGCCGCCGAAAGAGCTCCACCGAACCACCGCCCCTCGAGCACGTGTCGAGCCTCCTTCCTCGAGCCTCACCCTCGAGCACGTGCCGAGCCACACCCTCGAGCCCTGCCTCCGATCCGTGGTAAGCACCCGAGGCCTCCGGCCTCTGCTTCCACTCCGTCTCGCCCGAGCCCAAGCCTCGAGCACGCGTTTCCGTCTCGCCCGAGCCCAAGCCTCGAGCGGACTCATGCACCCTCCGCTTCGTCGAGCTAGGCCTCGGACGGACGCTTGCTTTTCCGTCTCGCCCGAGCCTTCCGTCTCGCCCGAGTCCGCTTCGCCCGAGCCTCCGGGCCAGGCCTCGGACGGAGCACTCACTTTCCGTTTCGCCCGAGCCCTTCATAGAAGGAGCACAGTGCTCTTTTCTTTTTCTGAGAGTTGTGAATAGTGTTCTGTTTTCTCTTTTTTGTGTGAATTAATCTGTTGTTCCTTAAATGCTGAGAAAATTATGGTATGCTCCTTGCACTGTGTAGTATTTTATAAAAATATGAAACTTGACTTTTCTGCAAGAATTTGAAAATGTAAAATTCCCCTTTTAATTGAAAAATGAAGGTTTTGGTATTTTTGGAGAGTGATCTATAACTCCAAAAATCTTGAGATAAATTTTTGAGACCTTGTTATAACATGCTGAACCTCTGGTAAAATTGTGAAGTCTTTTGGAGCAAGTTGATTTTTGAGCATTTATTTTAATTAAGGAATAGTGCCTTTTGTTAATTAAATGTTTAGATTTATTTGAGCATCTTAATGACCTCCAAAAATTATGAAATTTGTTTTGCCATCTGTTTATGCCTTAATGAACTTATGTGATTAATTTGGTAATTTTTGGAGCAACTTCATAAAATGACCTTTTAAATAAAATAAGAAAAATAGAAAAGATGGATTAGGCTTGGTAATAAGTGTTTAATGATGTGATCTTTGGATTGATTGATGTTCATAGACCCCTACCCTTTGGTCTATGATGTCTGTGATGATATGTTTGGTTAATACTTAGGATAATTATAATAAGGCCTAACATCAATAATGCTTAAGAAAGAAATGGTTACCTTTTATGCTCAACCTAGATTTCGATTATGCCTTGCCTAAGAGTAATCTAGATTCAGTGGAATTGTCTTGCACCATAAGTCCATATCATCATTCTCATGAGCATTCATCATTGCATCCGTATAGTTGACGAAGAAGGTACCAGAGTCGAGGCCGCTGTTGACGAACCAACTCCCGAGGCGACCCCGAGCTCCAACACCTATACCTACCCCGAGTCTGCTCTCTTTGCTCTTCAAGGCAAGCCCCGGTGCATTTAACCCTTTCCTTGAATTTTATAAAATGATTTCCTTAAATGCTTTTGAGTTAAATTATTCCATTAGGTTTATAGGAGTTGTGTGCTATCCTAATTGATGCACTATCCACCTTGACCACTGATACACCCGATACCTGCTTTTCAAAAGTATTTGAAAAAAAATGCTTAGCAATGCTTATTGAATTAGACTTTGCAATAAAATGCCAATTTTAAAAGTGTGATCACTTAAGGAATGTTTATGGGAATTTTGGTCTTACTCCCCGGCTGTTGGCTAGGTATCTGATCCGTACCTAGTTAATAGCGAGGAGAGGTTGTCCGAGCGTACGGTGCCGTCATGTTGTAGTCCGGGACTCAACAGTTGACACCGACCGGGACATGGTTGAAAAACTGACAGGACTATTACGCTTGGGTGAGATATGACCAAGGTATAGTTCTGGCTGGAAAATTAGGGACCATCCGTATGGGGGCCTGCTGGTCAAGACTTGTAACTATTCACATACTACGGAAAGCTCTGGCTCCGAGAAATCCTTGATTGGACCGACAACCGCGCACTGGGAGTGGAGAGATGGCGGAAGTAGCATGTACCCACGTGGGTTAAAGTCCCGGATTGGTGTGGTGTACTGTACTTCCGGGTGGCGTAGGACCGGGCCCAATCTTGGAGGAATCGTGGTAGACGAGTTGGCATATGCAAGCTTGGGTGCTACATATGCAGTGTGGATAGGGATCCTCAGCTGAGTATTATTTATCCGGATTAACGTTGCTCCTCGGTTATGGAGACTTGGTCCACTGACTGTCAACGGAGAGTGGTTCTCAACTAGGAATGTTTTGAAATGTAAAATGAATCATGAATGATGAAGAATTGAGGAATACTGAATCTTTCAAAAATAAAATAAGGTTTACAAAAATGCTTTTCTGCAAAATACTTGATCTTGCTTAAGCCTTACCTTGACTACCCTAAGCCTCTCATTCCTGAGTCTTCTCCCTTTTTCTTTAGTCGGGTAAGTCTTGTTGAGTACCCCAGTACTCAGGGTTTGTTACCCATGTTGCAGGTATGCCTGAGACCCCGATGTGTCTCGCACCCTGTTGCGTGACCTTCGTCCAGGAAGAGGCCGATGAGGCCGATGAGTAAATGTGCACCCTCGGGCTGGGTGTTACATGTATCTTTATGTTATTGTTTCCGCTACGTTGTCTACTTTGAATTTCCCGAACAATGGTTTGTAATAATCGTACTCCTTACCTCATTTGAAACCTCGGTTTGTAAAACTATTGTTATTTAAGTCTTCCGCTCATTATTCCGATGTTATTTGTAAAAGTATGCAATGCTGTAACCGAATTGTGAGATGATCCTGCGGACATTGGGCACTGATGTAGCCTGGTGGCGAACAGGTCTTAATCACATGGAACATGGGTTCGGCTGTCAGAGGTTGACAGGGACACGTGGGCCATGGGATTAGGGTCGTTCCGTCACAGAGTGGTATCGGAGCATCTCACTTTAAACGTTGCAGTGTTCTTTTGCGAAAACTTCAAAAGTTCTTTTGAGTCCAAACAAAATTTAAACTTGACTATTTTGAGTCCAAATTGCTTCTCTCATCTTGTCCCTCTTATGGCAACACTAGCTAGTGGAACAACATGTTTTAAGCCCTATATATGTTAAGTATTGCATTGCCTTGTTCCGTAGGAACGATTCATGCATCATGTCATATTCACTTAAGTAAATAAATGAGTTCGTTGGGATAGTGTGCCTATACCTTTTCTTGCTAGCCTTTCTCATCTATAACCTCTTGTCCAGATATGGCTCGCATCAAGCTGACCGCCCGCAAGTCGACTGGACCGAACGGTGTGCCGCGTCACCAGCTGGCGCCACGCACCGGAGAAGAGACTGGAGAATCCTCCAATGGTCGTCGTTTTCCCCGTCGTACCCGCAAACAGCTGAAGGAGGAAATCAAGAATCTGAAGGCTGAGATAGAGAACATGGAGCATGACTTCTACCTTTCCCGCCTGGAGTTCTACGAGGCACGAGCCGCTCTTGAGGAAGCTAACCAGAATGTGGTTCGCGCTATCCAGCAGCGTGATGCAACATGGATCCGAGAGGATGTCACCAGAGCCCAGCTCCATGGATTGCAGCAGTACACCGCCCAGATCGAGCAGTTCAATGATATGCTTCATGAGGAAGTACACCAGCTGCACTACCAGCTTCACCCCGTGATTCCACCAGTTGTTGAGGACCCCGAAGACGGAGTCGTGGAGGAACCTGAAGTAGAACACGAGCCCGATCAGAATGAGGAAGTGGAACCTGCTGAAGATGTCCACGTTGAAGATGAAGATGAGGAGGAAGAGCCTGAGCTTATCATCGAGGATGATGATGATGACGAAGAGTTGATCTTCATCGATGACGACTAGACTCCTTGTGTCTGTACCATCTGCTTACCTAAAACCTTAGTCTAGGTTTGGGGGCATTAGTCTGTCTGTTGCCAAGTCTGGCATGTATCTTTCTTTTCATATCTTTTCCCCTTTATCGGCCTGTATCAGTCTATTGTCATCTTTATCAAGCCAGCTATCTTTGTATCAATGAAGCTATCAATCGGTCGTTTCAGAACCTTTGTCCATATATGCTGAGTTCCGAGTTGCTTATACAGATGCCTGTGAACACTCGTACCGGAGCTGGAGGTTCTGATGATGTCAACATCCCAAACCCTCCACCTGTCCCAGCTACCCTAGCAGATGCCATTGCAGCCTTGGCCGCTGCTGCCAATCTGATGGCTCAGAACCAAGGACAGCAGAATGTTGGTCACCGTGGTCGTCACAACCAAGAGACCACCTATGTGGATTTCACTGAAACCCGTCACCGGTTTTCACCAGAGCCGATGAACCCCTCGAAGCTGACGATTGGCTCCGCACCATGGAGCAGAAGTTTGGTCTCATCCGATGCACTGAAATCCAGAAGCCCCGGTTTGCTTCGCAGCAGCTTCGTGGCCCAGCAAGTGCTTGGTATGCCAACCTCTTGGCTGCCCAGCCTGAAGGTCATGAGTTGACCTTGGAAGAGTTCCGCACCGCTTTCCGTGCACACCACATCCCATCAGGTCTGATGAAGATGAAGCTTGATCAGTTCCTAGCCCTGCAGCAGAAGGACTCCACAGTGATGCAGTATGTGGGTCAATTCAACCATCTGAGTCAGTATGCAGCGGAATATGTCAACACGGATGAGAAGAAGAGAGACTGTTTCCTTAGGGGATTGCACCCTAAGATCCGCAGAAGCATGTCAAACAACCTGACCGGTTCTTATCATGAGGCTGTTGACCGGGCAGTTGCTTTTGAAGAGAGTAACCGTCAGTACCAAGAGGAGGAGAAGAAGAAGAAAGCAGGATCTAGCAGCCACTCTGGTAATCACAAGCGCCAGAGGGTCATATATCATCCTAGTCACCACCACAACCGTCCACCTTACCCTCACCAGCAAGTGGTTGTCCGTACCGCGGCTATTACCCACAACGCCAACCAACAAAGTGCCACTCAGCCGAACGCCCCAGGTGTTCGTATCACCACCCCACAAACCGCCTATAACCATCCCTGCTACAACTGTGGTCAACTTGGCCACTGGTCTCGTGAGTGCCCAAAGCCCAAGAAGCCTGCTCAGAACTTTCAGAAGGGTCCTGGAGGACCACAGCAGCAGCAACACCGTGCTCCACAACAGCAAGTGCAGAAGGGCAAGTTCGTCAAGAAGCACGGGCAAGTCTACTACACCACTGTCAGCGATATTCCAGAAGGGGAGCCCGTCATGATCGGTAGGTTTCCCGTTGCCAATCATCCTGCAGTTGTGTTGTTTGATTCTGGTGCATCGCATTCTTTCATCAGTCGTACCTTCGTCTCTAAGCATGACATATCAATTGGGGAGTTGAAAGAAAGTTTTTGCATTTTATCGCCTGGAGGGCGTATAATCACCAAAGAGGTGGTTCGCAGTATACCAGTAAGGTTGGGGGAACATGTATTTCCCACCACCATGATAGTGCTTCATGATCAGGAGATAGATGTCATCCTAGGCATGAATTGGATGTGTCAGTATAAAGCCATGATCGACATCCTGAATAGAGTTGTGAGAGTGGATATTCCTAACAGTACCGCCAAACTCCTTCTCCAACTTCCAATACCTCAAAAACCAGCAGCCACTCAAATAAATACCGCCTATGTTCTGGAAACCCGGGACATCCCCGTGGTTTGTGAATTCCCTGATGTTTTTCCTGAGGATTTACCTGGTCTACCTCCTGACCGTGACGTTGAGTTTGCCATAGAGCTAAGGCCCGGGACTGCTCCTATATCCCGCAGAGCTTATCGAATGCCTCCCAGAGAGTTGGCAGAACTAAAAATCCAATTACAAGATTTGTTGGACAAGGGTTTCATTTGCCCAAGCTCGTCTCCTTGGGGCTGTCCTGCAATCTTTGTAAAGAAGAAAGACAAGACTCTCAGAATGTGCATTGATGATCGCCCACTCAATGAGGTCACCATCAAAAACAAATATCCCTTGCCTCGTATTGATCTTCTCTTTGACCAGTTAGCTGGAGCCAAGGTATTCTCCAAGATCGATCTCAGATCCGGCTACCACCAAATAAAGATTCGTCCTGAAGATATTCCTAAAACAGCTTTTACCACCAGATACGGTCTATATGAGTATTTGGTCATGTCCTTCGGTTTGACTAATGCCCCTGCTCATTTCATGTACCTCATGAACTCTGTTTTCATGCCAGAGCTTGATAAATTCGTGGTCGTGTTCATTGACGACATCCTTGTCTACTCAAAAACCCCTGAAGATCACGCCGAGCATCTTCGTATCGTTCTATCCCATCTCAGAGACCATCAGCTCTATGCTAAGTTCAGTAAATGTGAGTTCTGATTAGATCAGATACAGTTTCTTGGTCATGTCCTATCCGCTGAAGGTGTGTCAGTCGACCCCGGAAAAGTGTCAGATATCCTGGATTGGAAGCCACCTACCTCTGTTCACAAGGTCCGCAGTTTTATGGGAATGGCTAGATATTATCGTCGATTCATCCTAGATTTCTCCAGAATCGCCAAGCCTATCACCGAGTTGCTGAAGAGTTCTGTGAAGTTCTTTTGGTCACCAGCTTGTGAACAAGCTTTTCAGACTTTGAAGAAGTTGTTAACCACGTCACCAGTGCTAGCTCAGCCAAACGTCGAGAAGCCCTTTGATGTCTACTGTGATGCATCTGGTACTGGTTTGGGTTGCGTGTTGATGCAAGAAGGAAGAGTGATCGCTTATGCCTCGCGGCAGCTTAAGCGACATGAGGAAAATTATCCAACTCATGATCTTGAGTTAGCAGCAGTGGTTCATGCCTTGAAGATATGGCGTCATTATCTGTTGGGCAGTACCTGCAATGTGTACACAGATCACAAGAGCCTGAAGTATATCTTCACCCAAGAAGAGCTGAACATGAGGCAGCGAAGATGGCTTGAGTTAATCAAGGACTATGATATCGAAGTGCATTACCATCCGGGTAAGGCGAATGTGGTCGCCGATGCACTCAGTCGCAAGTCATACTGTAACTGTCTGGTTATGAAATCCTATGAATCTTCCCTATGCTATGAACTAGAGAAGCTAGGTATTGAAATGGTTCCACAAGGAAGTCTAGGCAATGTCAGAGTAGAAACCTCTATCAGAGAACAGATCATAGCTGCGCAGAAAGATAACCCCGGAATCAAGCACATCATCGAAAAGGTTCGAGCTGGAAAAGCCGACTGTTTCAGGATTGATGATGAAGGAGTGGTATGGTTCAAGAACCGTCTGGTAGTTCCCAAGGTACCTGAGCTGAGACAGATAATCCTTGATGAAGCACACTCAACCAGATTTGCCATCCATCCTGGCAGCAACAAGATGTACCAAGACTTGAAGCAAAAATTCTGGTGGACAAAGATGAAGATCGAAATCGCTCGACATGTCGCTCGTTGCGATACATGTCAGAAAGTCAAGGCTGTGCATATGAAGCCCGGAGGAGAGCTGCAACCTTTGTCAGTACCTGGTTGGAAATGGGAGGATATCAGCATGGATTTTATCAATGGATTACCCAAGACTCAAAAGGGATTCGATTCCATTTGGGTGATAGTGGACCGTCTCACGAAGCAAGCTCACTTCTTACCGGTCAAAACAAGTTATACCGCCCCAACTTATGCCACCTTGTACAAAAACAACATAGTGAAGCTCCATGGCATACCCAAGACCATCATCTCAGATCGTGGTACTCAGTTTGTCGCTAAGTTCTGGAAAGCGTTCCATGCCTCACTTGGAACCAAGCTATTGTATAGCACAGCTTATCATCCGCAAACTGATGGACAGACTGAGAGAGTCAACCAAGTGTTAGAAGATATGTTGAGAGCCTGTGTGCTAACCTTCGCAGATACTTGGGATCAGTGTTTGCCCTTGGCAAAATTCTCTTATAATAACAGTTATCAAAAGAGCATCAAAATGGCACCCTTTGAAGCACTATACGGCCGTCGTTGTCGTACACCTCTCAATTGGTCTGAGCCCGGAGAAAGAGAATTCTTTGGAGTTGACCTAGTAAAAGATATGGAAGAGAAAGTCAAGCATATACAAGAGAACATGAAGATTGCACAATCTCGACAGAAAAGTTACGCTGACAAGAAACGTCGACCTCTGCAGTTCCAGATTGGAGATTATGTGTACCTGAAGGTCTCACCCACTAAAGGAGTCACTCATTTTGGAGTCAAAGGAAAGTTAGCACCCCGCTACATTGGTCCGTTTGAGATTCTGGATCGTTGTGGCAAGGTCGCTTACAAGTTAAGTTTGCCCGATCATCTTTCAGCAGTTCATAATGTGTTTCATGTCTCCCAACTCAAGAAGTGTCTCCGAGTACCTGAACATGTGGTTGAAGTTGAAGGCGTTGAGCTAGAACCAGATCTGTCATACACTGAGTATCCAGTTCGCGTGTTGGATCACAAGGATCGTGTTACCCGAAGAACCACCACAAGATGGTACAAGATCCAGTGGAACCAACACTCTGAAGAAGAAGCCACCTGGGAATCCGAAGACTTCTTAGCAAAGAACTATCCCGACTTTCTCGAATCTCTGTAGATGTAAGGTTTTGCCTTTTCCTTCTTAAGACGTGGAATCTCGGGGCGAGATTTCTTTTAGGGGGGAAGGCTGTAACATCCCTGGTGTTTAAATGTAATTAACTTGACATGTCATCATCTTAAGCATTAATCATTTCCTGTGATGCATTTGTTTTGCCTAATTGTTATGCTTTGTTTCCCTTTTCAAAAACCCTAAAAGCCCAATTCTCTCTATAAGGGCAAAATGGTAATTTCACCTCTGTGCCTAGTTCTATTTAATTCTTGTTCAGATTTAGTGCCCTGATGTTTGCTGCATTGATCAAAGTTCAAAGATCAGATTTGATTTGATTTTCCCTTTTGCAAAACCCTGATTTCCAAACCCTGGATTTTTATCCCTCTTTTGTAATTCAAAATTATTCAGAATTTGAGGTTGGTCCAAAAAGCAAAGTTGTAGATCTAGCCAAGAGAAACAACTTTGGTATTTACAGATTTTCAAAGTTCTATATAAAATTTGAAGTAATTCCAAATTCTTTCAAACTCCAGTTTTTGTCCCTTTTTGAGTTTTCAAAATTATTTCAAAAACTATTGAGTTTCAGAAAAAGTGTATATTAGCAAAGTTGTAGGTTTTGTCAAATGGAACAACTTTCATATATAAAGATTTTCAAGTCTCAGTTTGAAATCCAAAGTAATTTTGATATGAATCAAATTTGAAAAGTGTCCCCTTTTATGTTTTTGAATATAGTTCAAAAACTATTTGGAATTTGAAAATGTTCATATAGACAAAGTTGTAGATCTCATTTTTCTGAGAAACTTTGGTATTTTGAGTTTTTGTCGCACAGTTCAAACTTTGGGAGAAATTTGCAAAATACAGATACCAGCCAAAAAGTCAAACCCTAGGGCATAGCCCTGTTCATCTTCCTCGCGTAGGGGGAGGGCCCCGGTCGTGGCCGAGCCTCCGGCGCTGCGCGCGCCACGCGTTTGGCAGCCGCTCGTCTGTCCCCGACCAGCCGCCGTTGTCGCCACCCTCATTTCGCACCCGCACGCGCACAGTTGACCCCGCTCCCGTCCCCTACCGAGCCCAGCGCGCCGCCGCCGCGTGGCCATTGCCGGCCAAGCTTGCGCACCGGCCCCGGCTGCACGCCATCACCTCCGCCTTAGCGCAATCGAGTGCGCACGCTCCCGCCGATCTTATCCACCCCACCCCGTGCTCTCTACCGGCCTCTGGCCGCGGCTATATAAGCCCGCCGGAGCCCCGAGCTTCTCATCCTCTCCGCCACCGTGGCCAGGCCAGTCCAGTGCCTCCGCCGCTCCACCACCTAGCTCAGAAGCTCCGCCTTGAGCTCGTGAAGCTTTCCCACCCTTCAATTTCATCTCTACCGCCCTCAATCGCCCGGCGTAAGCTCGCCGTTCCCATCTCCGGCAGAAACCCGGCGAGCTCGGGTTCGTGAAATTCGCCGTCTCCGGCCATGATCATCCCTCACCGACCCCCGTGTCGTGTTCCTTGGTTCCGTGCGACTCTGACCAGGCCCTTGCGGTCTCGTGTGTTGCGCAGGGTCGTCGGAGCGCCGCTCGCCGCTCGCCGCCGAAAGAGCTCCACCGAACCACCGCCCCTCGAGCACGTGTCGAGCCTCCTTCCTCGAGCCTCACCCTCGAGCACGTGCCGAGCCACACCCTCGAGCCCTGCCTCCGATCCGTGGTAAGCACCCGAGGCCTCCGGCCTCTGCTTCCACTCCGTCTCGCCCGAGCCCAAGCCTCGAGCACGCGTTTCCGTCTCGCCCGAGCCCAAGCCTCGAGCGGACTCATGCACCCTCCGCTTCGTCGAGCTAGGCCTCGGACGGACGCTTGCTTTTCCGTCTCGCCCGAGCCTTCCGTCTCGCCCGAGTCCGCTTCGCCCGAGCCTCCGGGCCAGGCCTCGGACGGAGCACTCACTTTCCGTTTCGCCCGAGCCCTTCATAGAAGGAGCACAGTGCTCTTTTCTTTTTCTGAGAGTTGTGAATAGTGTTCTGTTTTCTCTTTTTTGTGTGAATTAATCTGTTGTTCCTTAAATGCTGAGAAAATTATGGTATGCTCCTTGCACTGTGTAGTATTTTATAAAAATATGAAACTTGACTTTTCTGCAAGAATTTGAAAATGTAAAATTCCCCTTTTAATTGAAAAATGAAGGTTTTGGTATTTTTGGAGAGTGATCTATAACTCCAAAAATCTTGAGATAAATTTTTGAGACCTTGTTATAACATGCTGAACCTCTGGTAAAATTGTGAAGTCTTTTGGAGCAAGTTGATTTTTGAGCATTTATTTTAATTAAGGAATAGTGCCTTTTGTTAATTAAATGTTTAGATTTATTTGAGCATCTTAATGACCTCCAAAAATTATGAAATTTGTTTTGCCATCTGTTTATGCCTTAATGAACTTATGTGATTAATTTGGTAATTTTTGGAGCAACTTCATAAAATGACCTTTTCCCGTCCCCTACCGAGCCCAGCGCGCCGCCGCCGCGTGGCCATTGCCGGCCAAGCTTGCGCACCGGCCCCGGCTGCACGCCATCACCTCCGCCTTAGCGCAATCGAGTGCGCACGCTCCCGCCGATCTTATCCACCCCACCCCGTGCTCTCTACCGGCCTCTGGCCGCGGCTATATAAGCCCGCCGGAGCCCCGAGCTTCTCATCCTCTCCGCCACCGTGGCCAGGCCAGTCCAGTGCCTCCGCCGCTCCACCACCTAGCTCAGAAGCTCCGCCTTGAGCTCGTGAAGCTTTCTCACCCTTCAATTTCATCTCTACCGCCCTCAATCGCCCGGCGTAAGCTCGCCGTTCCCATCTCCGGCAGAAACCCGGCGAGCTCGGGTTCGTGAAATTCGCCGTCTCCGGCCATGATCATCCCTCACCGACCCCCGTGTCGTGTTCCTTGGTTCCGTGCGACTCTGACCAGGCCCTTGCGGTCTCGTGTGTTGCGCAGGGTCGTCGGAGCGCCGCTCGCCGCTCGCCGCCGAAAGAGCTCCACCGAACCACCGCCCCTCGAGCACGTGTCGAGCCTCCTTCCTCGAGCCTCACCCTCGAGCACGTGCCGAGCCACACCCTCGAGCCCTGCCTCCGATCCGTGGTAAGCACCCGAGGCCTCCGGCCTCTGCTTCCACTCCGTCTCGCCCGAGCCCAAGCCTCGAGCACGCGTTTCCGTCTCGCCCGAGCCCAAGCCTCGAGCGGACTCATGCACCCTCCGCTTCGTCGAGCTAGGCCTCGGACGGACGCTTGCTTTTCCGTCTCGCCCGAGCCTTCCGTCTCGCCCGAGTCCGCTTCGCCCGAGCCTCCGGGCCAGGCCTCGGACGGAGCACTCACTTTCCGTTTCGCCCGAGCCCTTCATAGAAGGAGCACAGTGCTCTTTTCTTTTTCTGAGAGTTGTGAATAGTGTTCTGTTTTCTCTTTTTTGTGTGAATTAATCTGTTGTTCCTTAAATGCTGAGAAAATTATGGTATGCTCCTTGCACTGTGTAGTATTTTATAAAAATATGAAACTTGACTTTTCTGCAAGAATTTGAAAATGTAAAATTCCCCTTTTAATTGAAAAATGAAGGTTTTGGTATTTTTGGAGAGTGATCTATAACTCCAAAAATCTTGAGATAAATTTTTGAGACCTTGTTATAACATGCTGAACCTCTGGTAAAATTGTGAAGTCTTTTGGAGCAAGTTGATTTTTGAGCATTTATTTTAATTAAGGAATAGTGCCTTTTGTTAATTAAATGTTTAGATTTATTTGAGCATCTTAATGACCTCCAAAAATTATGAAATTTGTTTTGCCATCTGTTTATGCCTTAATGAACTTATGTGATTAATTTGGTAATTTTTGGAGCAACTTCATAAAATGACCTTTTCCCGTCCCCTACCGAGCCCAGCGCGCCGCCGCCGCGTGGCCATTGCCGGCCAAGCTTGCGCACCGGCCCCGGCTGCACGCCATCACCTCCGCCTTAGCGCAATCGAGTGCGCACGCTCCCGCCGATCTTATCCACCCCACCCCGTGCTCTCTACCGGCCTCTGGCCGCGGCTATATAAGCCCGCCGGAGCCCCGAGCTTCTCATCCTCTCCGCCACCGTGGCCAGGCCAGTCCAGTGCCTCCGCCGCTCCACCACCTAGCTCAGAAGCTCCGCCTTGAGCTCGTGAAGCTTTCTCACCCTTCAATTTCATCTCTACCGCCCTCAATCGCCCGGCGTAAGCTCGCCGTTCCCATCTCCGG
Organism: Coix lacryma-jobi var. lacryma-jobi; assembly: GCA_009763385.1. NCBI lineage: Eukaryota > Viridiplantae > Streptophyta > Magnoliopsida > Poales > Poaceae > Coix > Coix lacryma-jobi. The sequence continues at coordinate 52,173,235 of CM019829.1, forward strand.
CAGAAACCCGGCGAGCTCGGGTTCGTGAAATTCGCCGTCTCCGGCCATGATCATCCCTCACCGACCCCCGTGTCGTGTTCCTTGGTTCCGTGCGACTCTGACCAGGCCCTTGCGGTCTCGTGTGTTGCGCAGGGTCGTCGGAGCGCCGCTCGCCGCTCGCCGCCGAAAGAGCTCCACCGAACCACCGCCCCTCGAGCACGTGTCGAGCCTCCTTCCTCGAGCCTCACCCTCGAGCACGTGCCGAGCCACACCCTCGAGCCCTGCCTCCGATCCGTGGTAAGCACCCGAGGCCTCCGGCCTCTGCTTCCACTCCGTCTCGCCCGAGCCCAAGCCTCGAGCACGCGTTTCCGTCTCGCCCGAGCCCAAGCCTCGAGCGGACTCATGCACCCTCCGCTTCGTCGAGCTAGGCCTCGGACGGACGCTTGCTTTTCCGTCTCGCCCGAGCCTTCCGTCTCGCCCGAGTCCGCTTCGCCCGAGCCTCCGGGCCAGGCCTCGGACGGAGCACTCACTTTCCGTTTCGCCCGAGCCCTTCATAGAAGGAGCACAGTGCTCTTTTCTTTTTCTGAGAGTTGTGAATAGTGTTCTGTTTTCTCTTTTTTGTGTGAATTAATCTGTTGTTCCTTAAATGCTGAGAAAATTATGGTATGCTCCTTGCACTGTGTAGTATTTTATAAAAATATGAAACTTGACTTTTCTGCAAGAATTTGAAAATGTAAAATTCCCCTTTTAATTGAAAAATGAAGGTTTTGGTATTTTTGGAGAGTGATCTATAACTCCAAAAATCTTGAGATAAATTTTTGAGACCTTGTTATAACATGCTGAACCTCTGGTAAAATTGTGAAGTCTTTTGGAGCAAGTTGATTTTTGAGCATTTATTTTAATTAAGGAATAGTGCCTTTTGTTAATTAAATGTTTAGATTTATTTGAGCATCTTAATGACCTCCAAAAATTATGAAATTTGTTTTGCCATCTGTTTATGCCTTAATGAACTTATGTGATTAATTTGGTAATTTTTGGAGCAACTTCATAAAATGACCTTTTCCCGTCCCCTACCGAGCCCAGCGCGCCGCCGCCGCGTGGCCATTGCCGGCCAAGCTTGCGCACCGGCCCCGGCTGCACGCCATCACCTCCGCCTTAGCGCAATCGAGTGCGCACGCTCCCGCCGATCTTATCCACCCCACCCCGTGCTCTCTACCGGCCTCTGGCCGCGGCTATATAAGCCCGCCGGAGCCCCGAGCTTCTCATCCTCTCCGCCACCGTGGCCAGGCCAGTCCAGTGCCTCCGCCGCTCCACCACCTAGCTCAGAAGCTCCGCCTTGAGCTCGTGAAGCTTTCCCACCCTTCAATTTCATCTCTACCGCCCTCAATCGCCCGGCGTAAGCTCGCCGTTCCCATCTCCGGCAGAAACCCGGCGAGCTCGGGTTCGTGAAATTCGCCGTCTCCGGCCATGATCATCCCTCACCGACCCCCGTGTCGTGTTCCTTGGTTCCGTGCGACTCTGACCAGGCCCTTGCGGTCTCGTGTGTTGCGCAGGGTCGTCGGAGCGCCGCTCGCCGCTCGCCGCCGAAAGAGCTCCACCGAACCACCGCCCCTCGAGCACGTGTCGAGCCTCCTTCCTCGAGCCTCACCCTCGAGCACGTGCCGAGCCACACCCTCGAGCCCTGCCTCCGATCCGTGGTAAGCACCCGAGGCCTCCGGCCTCTGCTTCCACTCCGTCTCGCCCGAGCCCAAGCCTCGAGCACGCGTTTCCGTCTCGCCCGAGCCCAAGCCTCGAGCGGACTCATGCACCCTCCGCTTCGTCGAGCTAGGCCTCGGACGGACGCTTGCTTTTCCGTCTCGCCCGAGCCTTCCGTCTCGCCCGAGTCCGCTTCGCCCGAGCCTCCGGGCCAGGCCTCGGACGGAGCACTCACTTTCCGTTTCGCCCGAGCCCTTCATAGAAGGAGCACAGTGCTCTTTTCTTTTTCTGAGAGTTGTGAATAGTGTTCTGTTTTCTCTTTTTTGTGTGAATTAATCTGTTGTTCCTTAAATGCTGAGAAAATTATGGTATGCTCCTTGCACTGTGTAGTATTTTATAAAAATATGAAACTTGACTTTTCTGCAAGAATTTGAAAATGTAAAATTCCCCTTTTAATTGAAAAATGAAGGTTTTGGTATTTTTGGAGAGTGATCTATAACTCCAAAAATCTTGAGATAAATTTTTGAGACCTTGTTATAACATGCTGAACCTCTGGTAAAATTGTGAAGTCTTTTGGAGCAAGTTGATTTTTGAGCATTTATTTTAATTAAGGAATAGTGCCTTTTGTTAATTAAATGTTTAGATTTATTTGAGCATCTTAATGACCTCCAAAAATTATGAAATTTGTTTTGCCATCTGTTTATGCCTTAATGAACTTATGTGATTAATTTGGTAATTTTTGGAGCAACTTCATAAAATGACCTTTTAAATAAAATAAGAAAAATAGAAAAGATGGATTAGGCTTGGTAATAAGTGTTTAATGATGTGATCTTTGGATTGATTGATGTTCATAGACCCCTACCCTTTGGTCTATGATGTCTGTGATGATATGTTTGGTTAATACTTAGGATAATTATAATAAGGCCTAACATCAATAATGCTTAAGAAAGAAATGGTTACCTTTTATGCTCAACCTAGATTTCGATTATGCCTTGCCTAAGAGTAATCTAGATTCAGTGGAATTGTCTTGCACCATAAGTCCATATCATCATTCTCATGAGCATTCATCATTGCATCCGTATAGTTGACGAAGAAGGTACCAGAGTCGAGGCCGCTGTTGACGAACCAACTCCCGAGGCGACCCCGAGCTCCAACACCTATACCTACCCCGAGTCTGCTCTCTTTGCTCTTCAAGGCAAGCCCCGGTGCATTTAACCCTTTCCTTGAATTTTATAAAATGATTTCCTTAAATGCTTTTGAGTTAAATTATTGCATTAGGTTTATAGGAGTTGTGTGCTATCCTAATTGATGCACTATCCACCTTGACCACTGATACACCCGATACCTGCTTTTCAAAAGTATTTGAAAAAAAAAATGCTTAGCAATGCTTATTGAATTAGACTTTGCAATAAAATGCCAATTTTAAATGTGTGATCACTTAAGGAATGTTTATGGGAATTTTGGTCTTACTCCCCGGCTGTTGGCTAGGTATCTGATCCGTACCTAGTTAATAGCGAGGAGAGGTTGTCCGAGCGTACGGTGCCGTCATGTTGTAGTCCGGGACTCAACAGTTGACACCGACCGGGACATGGTTGAAAAACTGACAGGACTATTACGCTTGGGTGAGATATGACCAAGGTATAGTTCTGGCTGGAAAATTAGGGACCATCCGTATGGGGGCCTGCTGGTCAAGACTTGTAACTATTCACATACTACGGAAAGCTCTGGCTCCGAGAAATCCTTGATTGGACCGACAACCGCGCACTGGGAGTGGAGAGATGGCGGAAGTAGCATGTACCCACGTGGGTTAAAGTCCCGGATTGGTGTGGTGTACTGTACTTCCGGGTGGCGTAGGACCGGGCCCAATCTTGGAGGAATCGTGGTAGACGAGTTGGCATATGCAAGCTTGGGTGCTACATATGCAGTGTGGATAGGGATCCTCAGCTGAGTATTATTTATCCGGATTAACGTTGCTCCTCGGTTATGGAGACTTGGTCCACTGATTGTCAACGGAGAGTGGTTCTCAACTAGGAATGTTTTGAAATGTAAAATGAATCATGAATGATGAAGAATTGAGGAATACTGAATCTTTCAAAAATAAAATAAGGTTTACAAAAATGCTTTTCTGCAAAATACTTGATCTTGCTTAAGCCTTACCTTGACTACCCTAAGCCTCTCATTCCTGAGTCTTCTCCCTTTTTCTTTAGTCGGGTAAGTCTTGTTGAGTACCCCAGTACTCAGGGTTTGTTACCCATGTTGCAGGTATGCCTGAGACCCCGATGTGTCTCGCACCCTGTTGCGTGACCTTCGTCCAGGAAGAGGCCGATGAGGCCGATGAGTAAATGTGCACCCTCGGGCTGGGTGTTACATGTATCTTTATGTTATTGTTTCCGCTACGTTGTCTACTTTGAATTTCCCAAACAATGGTTTGTAATAATCGTACTCCTTACCTCATTTGAAACCTCGGTTTGCAAAACTATTGTTATTTAAGTCTTCCGCTCATTATTCCGATGTTATTTGTAAAAGTATGCAATGCTGTAACCGAATTGTGAGATGATCCTGCGGACATTGGGCACTGATGTAGCCCGGTGGCGAACAGGTCTTAATCACATGGAACATGGGTTCGGCTGTCAGAGGTTGACAGGGACACGTGGGCCATGGGATTAGGGTCGTTCCGTCACACTGGGCCTCGGTCGCATACCCTCAATGCAACGGGCAGGTCGAGCGCGCCAACGGCATGATACTCCATGGGCTGAAGCCGAGGCTGTTCAAGACTCTCAAAAATTTCGGAAAGGGATGGGCCGCAGAGCTCCCCTCTGTGCTGTGGGGCCTCAGGACTACGCCGAGTCGAGCCACAGGGTTCACTCTGTTTTTCCTAACCTACGGCGCCGAGGCAGTCTTGCCTACGGACCTCGAGTATGGCTCCCCTCGATTTCGAGCCTACAACGAGCAAAACAACGACGAGAGGCTTGCCAACGCCAAGGACCAGCTCGAGGAGGCCCGAGATGCGGCGCTCATCAACTCCGCACGCTACCAGCAATCACTTCGACGCTACCACGACAAGTATGTGCGCAAAAGAGACCTAGCAGTGGGGGACCTCGTGCTTCGACGGCTTCAAGACAACCGAGGGCGCCACAAGCTCAGCCCTCCATGGGAAGACCCATACACCATGACTAAGGTGCTCAAGCCAGGAACGTACAAGTTCTACGACGATCAAGGCAGAATCCTGGCGAACGCGTGGAACATATCTCAGCTACGTCGCTTCTATCCTTAAGGGCCTCAGGGCTTTGTTCATTTTGTTGCTTTGTACAAACATGTCAAATATGAATGAACAATCTCGTGCGTTGTTTTTCATTTTGCTTAAGCAGCATAAGGTAGCCTCGACCCTGCCTTGCTCAGGGTCGAGCCTCCCTCGGGGGCTGACAGGGGGGTAACCACCCCCCAGACTCCGGAAAAAATGCGTGTTTTCTTTTCAAAAAATTCGACCCTCGTCTCGACTCGTGCCTCGAGTGAACTAGCAACGTCTAAATCCCAAAATACCTCGAGCCTCCAAAGATCGGGAGGCGTCGACGTAGACGGCCACCTAGGCCCCCGGGCTACGGTACCCTACCTACGCCTCCCCTCGAGGGGCTCGTGACGTATCGAAGGAGTACAGACTAAGTTAGCAGAAACTCGAGCTTGCAACAAAGAGAAGTGGTCAAACGCATTTGAAAAGAAAACAACACCTTTAAACAAACAAGTCATATATACAAATGGGTCTCGACGGACCCTCATCCATGCCATAAAATCCTTACAAGGGCCTCGACGCCCAAATTTGGCACGCAGGCCCTAATCTTCGTCGGTGTGGTACTCCTCCCCGAGGTCTTCCACGGTGGGCTCAGCCTCGACACCCGAGCTAGAAGGAGGAGGGCCCTCGACACCGCTGCTGGCGTCAGGAGGCAGCACGTCCTCCTCGAAAATCTTGGCGAGCGATGTCCCCGGCCTCTCCATCTTCTCCAAAATTTTGTCGACACGGCGGTTGTTCCACTCCTCGTCCTTCCCCTCGATCTCGATGAAGCCGTTGGCGACAACGTGGACCGGGAAGCGGAAACCGGAGCGAACGACCGCGAGCGTCTGCTTGACGCCGTGATGGAGAGCTTGCCGGATGCGGTCCCGCGCCGCTGCGTCGAAGAAGCACAAAGCGTCGACCAAGGCATCGCCTCGGGCCACCGCGCCTTCTGCCGCAGCTACTGGAGGAGCACCCCACATGGGGCCAAGCCGGTCGAGGGAGGTGCGAGCCCGCTCCGCCACCATCGTCTCATCTTGGAGTTGGTCCAAGAGAGCCTGGTTCGTCTCGCGGAGCTCCTCGACCGTCTTCTCGACCCCTGCGCAACGAACAAGGAAGAGTAAGACTGCGGCGTAACAAAAAACTTCGAGACCCGAACAAGAACAAGGCGTAAGCCTCACCGTCGCAATGTTGCCCCAGTGCGGCGAGGTCGCTGGTCAGGCCCTCAGCACGCTGCTCAAGCCTGCGCTTCTCGGCCAGCATGAGGAGCCTCTCGGACCTAAGGTCCTCGATCAGCCGACCCGCCTCCACAAGGGCCAGATCCTTGTGGATCACCTCCTGCCGCGCCGCCCCCTCGGCAGCTCGGGCGGTGGCGACACCAATCTCGGCGTCTTCGGCCTCTTTTCTCGCCGCCTCCGCTGCGGCTCGGGCAGCGGCGGCCTCGCCACGGGCGTCAGCGGCCTCCTGCTTCGCCGCCTCGGCTTCAGCCCGGGCGGAGGTGGCCTCGCTTCGGACGTCCGCGGCCTCCTTCCTCGACGCTTCGAGAGCGGCGGCGGCCTCCTCCTTGGATCGAGCAACCTCGCCTCGAGCCGCCCGGACCTCCGCCTCCGCCTCGTTGAGCCGGCTCGCCATTTGGACGTTTCGGCTCAGCTCAGCGCGGAGATCTTGAAGCTCCGCCTCAGCCCTCGCGAGGGCGGCCGACACCTGTGCAGACCGGCCTGCCTCCTTGGAACAGGACCGCTCCGCCTCCGACATGAGCTCGGCCACCTCCCGAAAGATGGCCCGCACCTCGCGCGGAGCCCCCCGCTGAACCGGTCGCTCGACGTGGACCATGGCAAGGGGCGGGCTTGGCGCGTCAGGAAACGGCCATACTGGATGGTCGAGCTCGATGTCGGGCTGATCCTCCTCCGTCCCGGGCTGCCCCAGCTGCGGCCTGCCGCCCGACGGCACGGACCCCGGCTCTTCCCTGGCCGGGCCCTCCTGCGTCTCGTCAGCACTTGCTGGCGCCTCGGGCGCCTCCACCACCGGCAAGCCCGCGGCGAGGGGCGGCCCCTGCTCCAGCTTGTTCAGGAGGTCCTCCACCATCGGGGCCTCGAGGGGCGTAGTCTCCTCGGCCCCAGACACCGGCGGGGCCGTGCTCGCCCCAGGCGCTTCCCCCGGAACAGCCGCTATAGCGGGGGGAGGGGTGGCGCTCCCGACAGACGCCATCGCAGGAGGAGAAGGGGGAGACGGCAGCGCCTCAGTAAGCATGGTAGCGGCGGGCTCGATGCCATGAGCTGAGGCCCTTGCAATGCGAGATCACATTGATATCAGAATCAAGGGGAATGCCTCGACCCCTGCGGTCGACGGTGACGGCCTCACCAAAATTCGCGACGATCATCTGACCACCTCGAGCCATGGCAGCTCGAGCCTTCTCCAGCCAAGCGGCTTCTCTAGCGGAGGAAGGTGCCATACCTCGAGGTGCTCGTGCCTCGACGGGGCTCGAGGTCTTGGCCCGCTTAGACGAAGCGAGGTCCACCTCCGGGTCGGAGCGCTTCCCCCTGAGAAACCAGAGATGGCATGTGTATCAAAAGTAAAGAGGTCAAGCCTCGCTTCCGACGAGGTCCAAGAAAATTACTCACCCAAAGCGGCGACTGGGCTTCTTCCCGGAATCGCCGGACCCACTCAGGGGTTTCGAGCCCACCCCGCGGCTCGAGCCCTGCGCCCGGGCCGTCTCCATAGGGCTGGGATGGGGGGAGGGCTCCCGACGCCTCCCGTGGCTCGACCTCGAGGGAGATCCCTCCTTCCGCCCCACCTCGCGGGAGGGCGACCGCACCTCCCTCGTACTGTCATCGTGGCGCCCGCCCCGGCGCGGGCTCCGGCGCACGTGCTGGCGGTCGCGCCCTCCCGCGTCCGTTTCTGTGTCCCGGCGGCGGTGCGGCGATGGGCTCCGGGGACGCTCACGCCCCTGGGCACGAGACGCCCAGGGGCTCCCTCCCCGACGCTCGTGATGGCGCGGGCTCGACACCTCCTCCTGGCGCCCGCTCCTCCGCGGGCTCGACCCCGACCTTGACGGCTCGCGGCGGTCGGGCCCGAAATCCTTCTCGACCTGTCGGCCGCTTCTCGAGGCACGGCCCTTCTCCAGACCTCCCGCCTGGGCTGGCGCGGGGGCGGCCTCCGTTGGTGCTGTGGCAGAGGCGCTCCGGGTTCGGGGCTTCCTCACGACCGGGGGCACGTCCGCCGCAGAGCTCGACGGACCCCGGGCCCCCGACGAGGCAGGGATCGGCGCCGCCTTCCGCGGCTGCGTCCCGCGCGGTCCCTTCGCCGGGGGGAACCTCCAGCATACCCTCCTGCACAGAGGAGCGGTCAGCCCTGTCATCGACGACCCCCGCGCGCCTCAGGCGCCCTCCATCCCCTCGTCGTCACTCTGCTCCTCATCACCGCTCTCCTCCTCCGAGCTCGAGGAGCTCAGCTCGGGGGACCCGTCGCCAGGCTGACGGTTGCGACGAGCCTTCGCCAGTCTCTGCTCCCGAGCCAAGCGACGCAGGTTTTTGTTTTTCTCTTTCTTCTTCTTGGCATCCTTGCTCTCCTTGTCTTTTTGAGCAGAGAGGCGCCTCACCTGAGTATCCGCGGCGTCCTCCCTCACCGGGGGCCTCGACGCGCGACAAGTAAACGCCCCCTGAAGAAAGAAGAAGCGTGACGAAACAAACCACAAGAAGAATGCAAAAGGTTCGAAGGAGGAGAAAGGGGGAGGGGGCTCGGAATAACTCAGCTCGAGGGAGGCTCACCAGGTCGAGACACCCCTCATCGGGCGCCATGGCGACCAGGTGGGTGTACTCAGGGATGAACGACCCCTGGATCGTGATTGATACCCGGGAGACGCCCTCGTTCCGGGACAGCCTCTCCTCGGCCATCCTCGATCAATTAAGCGCCTCGAGCCTGGCCTCCGGCCCCATCTCGTGCAAAAGAAGGGGGCGGTCCGCCAGCGGGAGAACTCTTCGCTGGTGGAACGCCCAAATGACCGCTTGCACGGTCAACTTCTTCTCATCCACCAGCGTCTTCATCATCTTCATCAGCGGGACCAGGTGGCGTTGCCTGTCCGCCGCGACGCCCCAGGTCCACTTCTCCGGGCGTTGAGCGAGGACCCTGCCGGTGTACTGCGGGAAGAGACCATCTTCATTCCGCAGATAGAACCAATGGTCGTCCCACCCGGCCTGGTTGGTGGAAAGCTTGTATCGCAGGTATTCACGGGGGACGTTGGCCGATGAGGTCCCAGCCCTCGCAGTGATGGCGAGGGAGCCCATGCGCACGAGCCGCCTCCCGCTGGGCTTTAGGGCCATGATGAAGAGCTCGCCCCGGAAGAGATGGACGAACATCTCCCAGTGCGGCTCCATCTTCAGGTACCCCTCGCACACCGCGGCGAATATGGCGGCGTGCGAGATGGAGTTGGGGGAGAAGTGCTGCAGCTCCACCTCGAAGTGGTGGGCCAGCCCCCGCATGAAGCGGCTCGGCGGGACGGCGAGCCCCATACGGTGGTAGCGCGAGAAGCTCACCACGTACCCCTCCGGCGATTGCGGCTCCCGGTGCTCCGCTGACGGGATAACCCACCACGCGGGTCCCTCCTCCGGGTTGGGGCGCAGAAGCCCCTAGGCCACCAACGAGTCCATCTCGCTCTGCGTCACCTTCGACGAGCTCCAGTCTTCGGCCGGCAGCACTTGTGTCTGAGCGGCCATAGCGGTGGCGAGGCACGGACCCGAGCAGCGGACGGGCAGCCGGAAAATCCCCAATCAACTAGCTCGAAGGAGAGGGCGCGTGAAGGCTACGGCGGCGGTGAAGGCAAAGGCAAAGTGAAGGGTTCCTGTTCCCCTCTCTCGATATTTATAAGGGGAAACCCCGACGGGCGGGGTATCCCACGACGTAAAAAGGTAACCGCATAGCATTTAAGGCACCCACCTAACTACGTCTCGAGCCGGATGCAGGGAACACGCGGCAGCTCACCGTTCGCTCGACTGCCGGAGCCCTCTGCGGCCGCCGCTCCGACTCCGCGCCCGCCGCCCTGGCGCCACGATCTCCACTCCCTGGCGATTTCTGCCTAAAAAGGCGCGCCCAACGGGCAGAAGGATTCCAAGCGACGAAGGCTTCTTCCTGAAGTAAAAAACGGGCCCCGGCCCTAAGTCTCGAAGCAGCGAAGGCTGGCCCTCGAAAAAGGGTTCGACAGTCGGCTTCGAGCGCCCAAAAACGGGCCCTGGCCCTAAGTCTCGAAGCAGCGAAGGCTGGCCCTCGACGAAAGAGGGTTCGACAGCCGGCTTCGAGCACCCGAGTCAGGGACACCAAGGGGCGCCATTCGCGGCATCACTCGAGGGCCAGGCCCTCGAGGCCCCTCACGTGTATCCAAGGCAGGGGAGCTCGACATGCAGTGAGATCCCCTCGGAGGGAGGCATCGAGCCACCAGGTCCTATCGAATGGACCCGACACTCCTGCAGACTGAGCACCCATGCTTTATGAGACCGCCTCCGGGCCACAGTCGGCCCCTATCGAACGGGGCACAAGCTCTCACTTGGATTCCCCGTTACCAGCTCACCGGGAACCTTGGTGCTCGCCCACTCGGGGTAGTACGAGGCATCCCCCCTCGCATCCGATCGAAAGGACTCGCGGGATGACAAGCCAGGGCAACCGGTGCGCCGGACAGCTCGAAGAGCCGGCCGGCCAGTTCAACCTGGCACCCCTCGACGAAAGAGGGCCTAAAGACTCGGGGGCCGGACACCCTCGAACCTAAAAATCGCAACTAAAACTGGCAAAAAGCCCACGAGGAAGTTCTAACCACTCCCTCGTGGCCTCGGGGGCTGCACCCGCGGGTGTCGCTCGCACGACACCCACGGAATCGAATCGACGAAACTCTCGAGGCCAGTTAGCTAGCCCACGAGATCCCAGTCGGGAGCCCCTACTCGAGTGCAAGCACTCGAGCAAGGGCTCGGGGGCTACTGTCGGGGGTCCGCAAAAGGGGTACCCCCAATCAACGCAAACAAATAGGGCAAACCTAGAACACCGGTTAATAACAGACCTAACTAGTCTAACCCCCTAAAAAGCCGACCCCCCCGAGGCCTACGACGCTGGCCCACCGAGCCGAGCCCTCCAAGCCAGGCCTCGGGCGCACGCTCGTTTTCCGTCTCGCCCGAGCCCTCCGAGCCAGGCCTCGGGCGCACAGTCGTTTTCCGTCTCGCCCGAGCCCTCCACGCAGGCCTCGGGCAAGCGCTCCACTAGCCTTCGAGCCCACCACACCTCGAGACCCCACGCGGGAACCTCGAGCCTCTCTGGCACAGCGGCCTATCCCTCGAGACGCGTTTTGCCTCCCTCGAGCGGTGCAGACATCGGATGCCAGCCCATGCCGCGCACTAAATTCATCCACCTACTCCAGTCACATCCTCTGTAACACAACGTGTGCCACAGTGGTCTAGGGCAGAGTCAAGCCTCGTTTTCACCGCGAGTATGGGCGAAAAGGCACCAGTGAAGCACTGTTAACCCACGCCCTACACTGTGGCACGTCCAAGACACGCCTCGAGGCCCAGATGCCTGCCGCTCAATCGATTTTCACGGGACTTGCCCATACCTGCGGGGACTCGAGCCCCCCGTAGGCGCCGCCTCGAGGCCGGATCCACGCCCCTCGCGCCCCAACTACTTTCATGCTCTTGGAGGACAGGTACCCCAAGACCCGGAGGGACCCCGACGCGTCCTGTACGTTCCGGGATGGGTGCTGTACGGCTTCCACCTCGCCACGCCACCACGTCCGCGCCCGGGATGGAGGCCACGCTTCAAGGACGCTTCAACAGCAACGCCCACGTCGGCTACAATGTCTTCGACAAGACAGGGTTCCTACCCTTCTTCGTAAGGGACACATTACACCCCGATACTTGTAATACCCTTGTGTAACCCTGGCCTCCCTTTGCTCTATAAAAGGGGACACCAGGGCCCTCATTCAGAAAACGGGGGGGACGGACACGTTAAGACACAAGTCCACACACACGAGTCCGGACTCCGGTCCACGCTCACTGAGCTTGTATTCGCCCCTGTACAAGCACTTAGGTGCAAGTAATACAAGAACACCCTCCCCCCGCTGGACGTAGGGCCTTCTTTGCCCGAACCAGGATAAATCCTTGTGTCCTCTTGCATCACCATCCAGGAAGAGAAGCACGCGATCATATTACTCGTTGGTGTCGTACCCCCGGTTACGAAACACCGACAGAAGTGGATGAACATTCCAGGTATGGCTTGTTAGGATTTACAGTTTGATACATTGACAGTGCCTTTGAGTCATAGGAGGTCTATCTCATATAACTAATGAATTCCCAACCTGAATAAAACATAACATGGAACACATTCTATGGATAGGAACACATTCTAAGAACAAATACATATATAATGTTTATTATCCTGATTTGTTTGGTGGTTCATTGATGAAACAAAAACTGATAAGTACATTGAAACATTTTTGGAAGAAGTGGCATACTCATCCAAGAAAATGTTATCTGATTCTTAGCTGCATGGAGTAATTGTTTCAGCTTATTAAATATTTGTAAATTTGTAGCTAAATAAACATTCAGATGCATATCTTAATTGTGTTCCAGCTAGGAAAATACACGAAGTCATTGGTTGTCCTGTACGTACAAATAGAATATATCTAGATCAAATCACTTCTTGTCCACTGACACCAACATTTCCAGTAGTCAATGCAAGTGGATGTTCCTGTTGTGAAGTTATCTAAAATCAGAGCTAGCATTCTTGGCAGAATGAATTATCTAAAACCAATGTCTCTTGCTGTCATAGCCTAGACAGAGAAGAGTGCAGGAGATTGTCTTACCGGTTGTGATCTAAAACCAATGTCTCTTGCTGTCACAGCCTAGACAGAGAAGAGTGCAGGAGATTGTCTTACTGGTTGTGATCTAAAACCAATGTCTTTTTTGCTCTTTCTAATCAGGTTCTTCTAATCTGCACATAATATAAGAACATGACATGCCAGTATAAGATGTGGGGTCCTCCTCGTACCAAAAAAAATATAGTATCATAAACCCAAATGAATGAACCACGAGGAGATAACATAAGTTATCACTTGAACAACGAGATAACATAAGCTACCAACAAGTAGATGAACCAACAAAAGATAATATAGGCTGTAGCTTGACCACTTGCTCTGATGGAAGCAGATGCTCTGAAACAGGGTTATCTGAAAGTGCAATCTTTTAATCTACTATATGAAGGAAAGCAACAACAACAAGCACACTAATCTTGAATAGGATTACAAATTCACAACTAAGCTGGAACAACAAATTAATCTAGCCAGCCATTGAAAATAAACATCCACGTGTTGTGTAATAAATTAGCTTTTCCTCAAGCTAACAACCGAAAATCAGTCTAACAGGCAACTGAAATGCTATATAGAGTTACAGACCAAGAAGGTTATATTTTCTGATAAAATGCTATAATCTTCTGAATAATACATCATAAATAATAATGGACAAATATGGATCCAAATAGATTGTTGGCATAATATTATAGGACAAAACCATAAATCTGAATAGATAACCGGAATAATAACACTAATAATGGACAAATCAAGCACCCAATACTCAAAATTGAGCAGACCGTTACCTAAATAAGCATAAACTAGCTGAGTAGGCACTGTAGTGCATACTTGCATACTTCTGATCCGGTGACCATCCTAGGCTGCAAGCTCACTACAACGGCCACCATGCCCTTGACCAACATGTGGAAGCGGAGGAGTAGGAGGCTGATGGGGAAACACAGAAACAGTGGGTACGTTGGAGAGACCCTCGTGCTCGCCATGACTGGGTTGGACTCCGCCCAGGTGCCCCTCTTCCGACCTCTAGGTAGCGCAAAGGAATACGGACGGGGCGGCTTCTAGCAAGGTGTCGGTGTTGGGCGTCTGGCCCGTGCGCCGGGTCGGAAGCGGCCAACTTCCAGGCGACAGGGTGGCTGGGGCAGACATCCGGCAGGCGGCGGGGTGGCGGGGGCGGACGTCCAACAGGCGGCGGCGGCGAGCGGGCGGACGGCGAGGCGTGGATGTGTGGATGGGTTGCGGCGGACAGAGAGGTGGGGGCAGCGCGTATCACATTTTGGTAGGTCGGGTGCGGATCTAGGGTTTATATGTGACTTCACCCAAAATTTCGTCGGAGCGGACCATCGATGGGTAAATGTCCACGGTTGATCTTTGAATCGGACGACTGAGAATGTCTTCTTTTTTCTTTTCTTTTTTATGGGTAAAACAAATTATAGGATAATATATATAGGATATATATCTATATTAGATATATAGGATAATATATATCTATTTTTTCAATATTTTTTATTTACATTAAAAATTAGATATATAGGATAATATAAATATATATATAGGAAAATTTAAATCTCAAATTTCATCAGCGAGCTGTCGGGTTTAAAACTCCTAGAACTTAAAAAAAAATAGTAATTTAATAGTTTCTCCAAAAATCCTAAAATTTGGTATGGTGACATGTCTTGGCCGCCTAAACTCCAAGAAAAAATATGAAATGATTTCAACAAAGTGGCATCATAGATGCTTCACAAGTGGGCAGCGGCGGCGGATGGAGCGTATTTTTTTGTCGCGAGAGCTGGGGCGGCGGGATGGAGTGAACGCTCGCCCCTTTCTCTGTCGTGGAAGCGGAGAGCTGGTGACTTACGATGGAGGGCCAGGATGGAGTCCTGGCGGTCAGATCGGACGGACGCGATAGGTGTAACGAGCTGTAGGACTGCTCATGCGAGATCGAAGAGAAACTAACTACTCTGTCTCAAATTGCACAGAAAAATCATAAAACACGCAGAAAAATAAATTTAATTATCCTGTATTTTCATCACGACATTTTCGCGGACCAGGCATTTTCCAACTTTGATCGCGGTGCGCCGGGGTCGAACCTCGTATTTCCTGCTAGCTTCTGGGCCCCTGGTGCGCGGTGGACGTGAACGCGTGGTGCCCGGCGGAGCTGAGGCAGGACGGGGTCTGCAACAACGCGTGCGCCGTGTTCAAGCAGGACTTTCTCACACAGATGTCCGTGTCCGCGTCCAGAATGTTAATTACGTAGGGTAACAGAATAGATGATCATCGACACGTACTCCAGAGAAAAAAAACGGGTCCACACTCTCCTCATCTACCCATTAAAAAATATAGCATGCATAATCGTTTTTTGAAAAAAAGCATGCATGATTAAGGATGACAACGGTTCGGATTATCCGTTTGGAATGAAAACTCATGTTTTATAATATACTAATAATAAATTGTTTACTTAGATTATTACATTTATTCTAAGTTGACTTATGAAATTATTTATTATTTATTGTCTCTTAATTATACATTGAATATGTATATATATATATCACATATACATTTACAGAAAATACTTATTGCTTTTAGTACAGTGCAACACAAAACGGGTTTCGGGTATCCAATCGGGTTTTGGGTATCCGCGGGTTTGGTTATGGTGATGAATTTTCACCCGAATAGGTTTTTGGAGCGCCTTCAGGTTTTGAGTTCGGGTTTCGGTTTTGGGTACATGAAGACTCCATCCGATCCGAATCCGACCCATTGCCATCCTTATGCATGATCCGGTCGTGCGGCACGAGTCCTCCACACAAGGGAAAAAATAACACGCACAAGCAGCGCCGACCAATCGTGGTCCATGATCCGAGGGCGTCGTCCGACTCCGCGAACGAGACCATCCGCGTAGATACACGCACAAGCGGAAAAAACATCCGTCCCTATGCACACGAGCCCTTATGAGGACACCGTCCGCACTGGTGAGGCTGGCCAATCGCCACCGTTCGCGCAGACAAAGCTGGCCAGTCACCGTTCGCAATCCCAAGCCACGCTCACGAGGACGTTGTTCGTGATCCCAGCTGCGAGGCCACCGTCCACGAAGGTGATGTCGGCCAATCATTGCCGTCCGCGCAGACGAAGTCAGCTAATCGCTATTCGTGGTCCCAAGCCACTCTCACGAGGACGTTGTCCCGTGATCCCAGCTACGAGGCCGCCGTCCGACTCCACAGACGAAGGCGACGCTGGCCAATCATAGTCCATGATCCGTCCGCGTAGATACACACAAGAGCGAAAAAAAACATTCACCGTCATGCAAGCGAGCCCTCATTCGCGAGGCCGCCGTCCGCGCCGTCATCGTTGGTGCAGACAAAGTCGACAGAGACGAAACCAGAACTTTTGATTAAGGGGTGCCGGACAATATGATTATACCTCGTAAATATGATAAATATAAATATGTCAATAGATTTTCAATATATTTACATATAAATTTAATATTTTTAACAAAAAACATAATATTATCATAAAAATAGTGAATTTATATTTTTATCAAATACTTGAATTTTTTCAACAATATGGTTCCGTCTCTGGAAGCCAGCCAACCGTCGTTCGCAATCCCAAAACACGCTCACGAGGACGCCGTTCGTTATCCCAGCTGCGAGACTGTGGTCAGCGATCCGAGGCCACGAGTCCGCCGTCAACGATCCAAGGCCGCCGTTCATGATCCCAGCTGTGACCGTCCATGAAGGTGATGTCCGCCAATCATTGCCGTCCGGGCATACAAATTCGGCTAATCGCTATTCGTGGTCCCAAGCCGCGCTCACGAGGACGTTGTCCCGTGATCCCAGCTACGAGGCCGCCGTCCGACTCCACAGACAAAGGCGACGCTGGCCAATCACAGTCCATGATCCGTCGGTGTAGATACATGCAAGAGCGAAAAAAAACATTCACCGTCATGCACGCGAGCCCTCATTCGCGAGGCCGCCGTCCGCGCAGGCGAGGCCATCGAATCGTCATCGTCCGTGCAGACAAAGTCGATAGAGACGAAACCAGAACTTTTGATTAACGGGTGCCGGACAATACGATTATACCTCGTAAATATGATAAATATACATATGTCAATAGATTTTCAATTTATTTACATATATATTTAATATTTTTAATGAAAAAACATAATATTATCATAAAAATAGTGAATTTATATTTTTATCAAATACTTGAATTTTTTCAACAATATGGTTCCATCTCTGGAAGCCAGCCAACCATCGTTCGCTATCCCAAAACGCGCCCACGAGGACGCCGTTCATGATCCCAGCTTCGAGACTGCCGTCAGCGATCCGAGGCCATCGTCCGACTCAACGGACGAAGGCGACGCAGGCCAATCGTTCTCCATGATCTGAGGTCGCCATCCGACTCCACGTCTGCGATCCCAGCCACGAGTCTGCCGTCAACGATCCAAGGCCGCCGTCCGACTCCACGAATGTAGGTGAGGCACATGCACGCGATTCTGACGTCCATCTAAACCCACGTTGGCCGCCGTCTGCGTAATTACACGCACGAGCGAAAAAAATATCCGTTGTCATGCACGTGAGCCCGGAGACCGCCGCGACGTCCACGCCACGTTGCAATAACCATTTATTATTATCTAAAATAAGAATTAATAACTTATCTTATTAATTATCTATCATCATAACTTTCTTATTTTTTCTGTAATATAGCAAAATAATAACGAACATCCCCTAATGAAACAAGCAACTCTATCTGGTATACACCCGCCGTCCGTGCATGACTCAGCTTCTCGCAGACTCGTCCGTCGTCTCCCTCTCGAGTCCCCAAGTAAGCGCCGCCGGGTGTCGCCACAGCAGCTCAGGTCACCCATCAATTTGCCATCTCTGCTGTCCCCAAGCACCGGCCGCCAGCATCTTGCCAAGTCCACTTGAGGTTTCTCTACTCTACTGTCTAGTATCTACTACATGTCAATCCTCTTTCGAACAAACTGCTAGTTTAGGTTTTCTTATTCAATTGGTCATTGGTGTGTGCATGACATGTAATTGAAAATTGGAAGTGTATATTCGCTGATTCAGGGGGCGCTGCCAACGGGGTGGAGTTGCGATCCTCAGGGGCGCTGCGCACGGGGGTGAGGGCGACCGCCGCTGCTGCTCGGCATCTGGACTCCTCTGACCTCCGCTCCACTACCCTTCGGACCTCCATAAAGGTGCAACACGTGGATCACAGAATCAGTTTTGAAGGTACGAGAATCAAAAGCTCCCAGCCTCCGATGTCTAATTTGTATAATCCTATAGCTCGCTAATTGTGTTGTAATGTGATTAATTTAGGTAGAGTATAGCTGATTTCTGTCGTCGATCGGTCAATCAGACAAGCCGTCCACGAAAGGTACGGGACGTAAAGGCAAAGGAAAACTTTACACTACGTGCTATGCTACTTTGGACAATCAATGACTTCCCTGCATATGCGATGCTTTCTGGTTGGAGCACAAAAGGAAAATTTGCATGTCCTTACTGTCACAAGGATACAGATTATTTGTGGTTGAAACATGGAAAGAAGTTCTGCTACATGGGACATCGTCGGTTTTTGCCCTTAGACCATCCATGAGCTTCAACAATGAGGAGGAAACCACGGAGGCTCCAGTTCCACTGTCTGGTCAAGATGTATTAGACCAATATGCAACTTTTCATCAAACGGGATTTGGAAAGGACATATCAAAAAAGAGGCAGCGTGATGAAGACACAAGATGGCACAATTGGAGGAAGAAGAGTATTTTTTTGAGCTCCCCTACTGGTCTGCTTTGCTCATAAGGCATAATTTGGATGTGATGCATATTGAGAAAAACATATGCGAGAGCATATTAGGGACTTTGCTTGAAATTGAAGGGAAATGTAAGGACAGCGAGAATGCCCGCCTTGACATGGAACATCTTGGGATCAGGCAAGATCAGCATCTTGTGATTGATGATGACACGTACACCTTGCTAGCAGCGTTGTACTCTCTAGACAAGGATGACAAGAGGATTTTATGCCAATTTCTTCAAGGAGTGAAGATGCATGATGGGTTCTGCTCCAATTTAAAGAGATGTGTTGACGATAAAACATGTAAGGTGTCTGGAGTCAAAACTCATGACTACCATATTATTCTACAAAAACTATTGCCCTTAGTCATTAGAAGGATTTTGCCAGAAGATGTTGCCAGGCCATTGATTGAGCTTAGTAGGTTCTTCAGTGCACTTTGTTCAAATGAGTTGGTGCCAGCAGATCTTGACAAACTAGACACTTCAATTAAAGAGACTCTTTGTCAGCTTGAGATGGTTTTCCCGCCTGCATTTTTTGACATAATGATTCATTTGCCGATTCATCTTGTTGAAGAGGCTAAACTAGGAGGGCCCGTGTGTTACAGATGGATGTATCCAGTAGAGAGGTATCTACGTACTGTTAAAGGATATGTCAGGAACAAGGCACAACTAGAAGGATCAATAGCCGAGGCATACATAGCTAAGGAGTGTCTTACATTTTGCTCTCGATTCTTCGACGTCGACACCAAGCTGAGTCGAGCTGATCGTCATGAAAATACAGTTGTGAATGAGCCTCCAAGTGGTCTAAGCATATTTAGTGAAATTGATTACAAGAGGAGAGGAAATAAGCTTAAGAATTTGGAGAAAGTTGAACTTCAAAAGATGAGGCACTACATAATTACTAATTGTGATGAAGCCAGGAAATGGGTAGAGTAAGTCGCAATTTTTGACCACTAAATTTATCTTTTATCTGCTTGTTTGTGGCATCAACTAATAATTTGGTGCACTCTAATGTAGGGAGCATAAGACACAACTAACAAGGCATAGTTCAATTAACATTAAAAAACGACATAAGGAGCATTTTGTAAGATGGTTTGAAATTGAGGTATGTAGTATTATTTTATATTTTTAAATTCCACTTTATGGTCAGACCGACGTAGTAATTAACCGGTAGATGTCTAACTTGATTTTTAAATCGCAGATAGCAAAACTATATGAGAAAGGGGAAGCAAGTAAACTGATGCATGCCCTTTCTCAAGGACCTGACCCTCGAGCTCGTGTGTTGAATAGAGTGCACATCAATAATTGGCTATTTCGGACAGCTGCCATGGAGAAAAGCCTCGTGACACAAAATTCTGGTGTCCTTGTGAAGGGTGACGATAGTACAAGCAACATGACTTGGTATGGATTCATTAGAAATATAATCTCACTCGAATTCCCACAAGAAAAAGAAGTTATATTGTTTCAGTGTGATTGGTATGATGTGTCGGCTTCCAGTACCAGCAGAAGCAGAGGGTACACTAGGGATAAATTTGGTATTATCGACATTGCTACTTCCATGTTCAGATATTCAGATGAACCTTACATTCTTGCTTCAAATGTTGAACCGGTGTTTTATGTCCC
This sequence comes from Coix lacryma-jobi var. lacryma-jobi, assembly GCA_009763385.1. Taxonomy (NCBI): domain Eukaryota; kingdom Viridiplantae; phylum Streptophyta; class Magnoliopsida; order Poales; family Poaceae; genus Coix; species Coix lacryma-jobi. The sequence continues at coordinate 52,193,419 of CM019829.1, forward strand.
TATCGTGAACAAGCCGGGATGGTCTACTGTTGTTTTGGTGAGACCGAGAAATTTGTTTTCCATGCCAGACACAGGAAATGACGCCGATGCACTTGATGTGGGAATCCAAGAAATGAATGAATCAGGCCAAGGTCAGGAATTCATAAACTGGTCAAGACAAGATAGGACAGGCACAACTGGTTCTGCCGCCATTATTAATCAAGTGCGTAGCGAAGCAATTCCCGAACCTGTTGATGACTATATTGGTGATGATGATTCTGACGACAATGACACCTACATTGATGATGGGGTTATTGCACCAGTCATGGAAGAAAATATAGAAGATGATTTCTTTGCTTGAAGACATTTTTTTTGTTGCACTGTTTGGTGGGAAGGGTCACTTGTCCTTCATACGCATATGTCACACTTTATTTTTTTTCTTTTGAACTGATGACATGGTTAAGTTTGAACCGTTGCATGGAACCTTAATGTTCGTTATGCTAATGAATACAACTTGAGATAAATGTTTTAAGTATTTGAAATAAAGAGGTAAGTGGAAAGTTTTGAAATAAAAATCACGATTGCCCAAGAGTAATCACCGGTCGGCAAATGTTGGGACAAGGAAAGGTTCATTAGCGTGGTCACCATGTGACTGATGGTGCACGGTCAGGCATTTACTATCGCTAACAAAGTGACCAACCACCCCGGTACAACTTCAAGTACTAATTAACATCCACGTGTACATAACATCAAGTACTTAACAAAAACTACTACTTAACAGAAAGTTTCAGACACCAGGCATAAGGACGGAGATGCCGAGATGGTTCCAGGGTTGGGGCGTTTTATAACTCATAAGGTCTTCAATCATATCAAATTAATTTAAACCTGTGTTACAACAAACACACCTACATAGCGCAGTGGTCGAGAAGGTTTTATCTGAACCAGAGCTCCATGGTTCGAATCCTGTGGGGAGCACTTTTTAATTCTAATATGCGTCCCCAATTCTTTTCTTTCCATACTCTTTAAAGTTTAAAATTTGTTGCAATTATCAAAGTATATTGCAACAAAAAATAAGCGTTGCACTCGAACACAATTTTCGCTTCGACCCCATAGATCTCGTTGCAATAAAATTTAGCACTTGCAACAATACCAAAGTATATTGCAACTACCAAAAAAGGTTGCAATTGACCCCCACTTTTGCTTCGCCTCCAAGAGTTCTCGTTGCATTAAGCATCTAGCATTTGCAACGCTTGTCAAATTTTATGCAACACAAAAAACCGTAGCAATAGTCAAAACCAAATGCAACTAACGTAAATGTAGTTGCAATACTACCACACAATTGCAACCAAAATCAAGTCTATTGCAACCATTTTACACCATTGCAATATCGTCCACCAAATGCAACAGCCCTTTGCAACATCTTGAAAATCGTTGTATTAAAGGCATGTATCACTACCATTTTTTAGAATGGTTGTAATACAACGATCTTTGGCAACCAAATTTTCTACGTTGCAATTCTTCGGCGTTGTAGTAGACCGAAAATCTTGTAGTGGCGGTGAGGTACCATTGTGAGCACTGTGGGCGAGATGGACACTTGAGTGAGTTCTGCTTTCGGCGCAAGAGAGAGGCGCGCCGTGCTAGGGAGATGAACAACCCGAACATGTACCATTCTTTCCATAATGTACATGTGCCGAACGTTCAGAGGAGAGCTCCAAGGAGAGCTGCTAGGCCTAGAGGTCCAGAACCTCAAGCTTCCAGGCCTAGGCAGCGGAGAGGACGTGCCCGGCGGGAGCCTGCAGTTGTAGGCTATGGACCCCGTGGCGGTGGCTTTGTTGTAGAGCATTTTTCCCCAACCGCGTTTTGAGTATCGCGATGGACGCTCTTCCCTTAGCGGACCACATTTTCCTCAATGTGGTGATCGCTTACCCCGTAGGCGTGCTAGGAATGGTTTTTCTACTAACTGTTCTTTTGAGCAGCCGGCCCAACATTGGTAAAACGATTGGAGAACGTTTGGTTGGTGGATTCCGGTTGCTCGAGGCACATGGTCGAAAACGCCAAGTGGTTCTCCAGTCTTAGTCCGGTCGCTGGAAAGGAGTTTATCACCTTCGGCGACAATAGCAAAGGTAAGGTTTTATCTCGTGGGTCGGTGCGAGTTAATGAGTACTTTGTGTTGCGCGATGTTGCTCTTGTTTCTAACTTGTATTTTAACCTTCTTTCTGTTTCACAACTCTTTGACAACGGCTATGAGATTCGTTTTAAACCGAATCTCAGTCGTATTTTGGATCCTCAGGGCAATATTGTATGTATGATTTCGCCCTTTGGAAAAGTCTTTCGTGCGAATTTCTCAGAGTCTTTTGGCACTTCTCGTTGTCTTGTGGCTGGACCTTCCTCCTCTGATCTTTGGAAGTGGCATAGGAGACTTGGACATTTGAGCTTCGACTTGCTTGCAAGGCTTAGTTCACTTGGCCTAATCCGAGGATTGCCCAAATTGCATATGGAGAAGGATCTTGTTTGCCACTCTTGTAGACATGGGAAGATGGTTGCCGCTCCCCACCATCCAATGACTCAGGTCATGACCAAGCACCCTGGAGAGCTTTTGCACATGGACCTTGTTGGTCCGGCTCGGGTGAGCTCGGTTGGGGGGAAGTGGTATGTGCTTGTTGTTGTTGATGACTTTTCGAGATATTCGTGGGTCTTCTTTTTAGCTGAGAAGACCGAAACTTTCTCCTTTGCTCGCAATCTGATTTTGCGTCTTCAGAACGAGTTCCCTTTGAACTCGATGCGAGCTATTAGGAGTGAAAATGGTTTCGAATTCAAGAATTCAAATTTTGAGAAGTTTTGTAACTCTTTGGGTTTAGAGCATCAGTTTTCTTCCCCCTACACACCGCCACAGAATGGTGTTGTAGAGAGGAAGAATCGGACCCTTGCAGAGATGGCCAGGACGATGCTCGATGAGCATAGGACTCCTAGGCGATATTGGGCCGAAGCTATGAGCACTGCATGCTACATTTCAAATCGCATTTTTCTCCGAGCTTTCTTGAAAAAGACTTCTTATGAGTTGCGTTTTGGAAACTTGCCCAAGGTGAGTTATTTTCGAGTTTTTGGTTGCCATTGTTTTATACTCAAAAAGGGCAACTTGGACAAATTTGAGTCTTGTTCTTCTGATGGTGTGTTTTTGGGTTATGGCACTCACACTCGAGCTTATCGTTTACTTAACCTTGACACTAACCGAGTCATGGAGACATCCGATGCCACCTTCAACGAGACCATGGTTTGTCCTTCTTCTCGTTTTGAGCGTGCAGGTGATCATTGTTGACTCTTGCTAACGTCGTCACTAGGAGTAGACTATGGAATCTATCCCCGGCAACGGTGCCAGAAAGGTTTGTTGGTACTTCTTAATGTAAGAAGTATAACTAACTATTCGTATGACTATTGGTAGGTTCCGCAAGCGCACAGAATAAGTCTATTGTAGCACTTCACCCTGGAGTAACCGAGTATCGTATTTATTTCCACAGGGAAGCTACTATGGCAGAACTAACACTAGGACTACTATGAACAACTAGTGATTCTAGCAGGGTTGATCGAAATGTGTGAATGGGGGTTGGTTTCTACTACTAAAAAGAAAAGAAAGACTAAGTATTACTAACCTAAATCGGCGGGGTCTGGCCGATGAACAGATTAATGTTTTCCTACACACATACGATCACAACTAACTTAGCAATAAAGTTTTATCTAGTTCTTCGAACCGTACACACCCTCTGTACTATTTACCTCAGACGTGCACAACGAGGTTTATGATTTAAAAACTAACCCAACTACGTGGTGGAATTCAAGGCTTCCAAGGCTGTCACCACCTGTTTGCTACCACAGCTATCCGGGGGGCTAGCCACAAACTAAGGTATAACTAGTCTAAGCACCGCGCTTACACTAATATATACTACTCTAATCTTGCATCCAAAACTAGAGCACTGATTACTCAGCGAAGAACCCAAACTAGATATAGACTAAATACTAAGTTATCTATGATTGAAAGCACTCAACAAGAACAATAAGTAAAGAACTTAAAGTAAATGCTGAAAGTAGAAGAACACTAAGATAAGTGAAGGAAGACTTGGAATTATACCAGAGACTTGGAAGATCCTCTATTACAACTCCAGCTCTTCTCTTCTACACTCTCGCTCTCACTCTAAGTCTCTCAACTAGAGTGTTCCTTCACCAGAGCTTCACTTACAAGAGAGTGGGACTAATGAGGTGAGGTCTGAGTACAAATGAGCTCGGGGGGTCCTATTTATAGCCTAAGGGACCTAGGGGGTACTTATGGACCTAGGGTTAGGTCAGGGGGTAAGTGTGGTGGCGGGCGCCAGCTAGGGGTGGCGGGCGCCACTCCCGTGCCCTTGGATCCACCGCCTCTTCACCAACGGCATGTAGAGGTCCTCCAAGTCGGTTTGGGGTCGGTTAGGGTTGTCCAATAACCGTCACATGGGCAATTAGGCCATGATCCATGTGACACTGCTTCTTAGCCCTTGGATGAACCGACTTAGGTGAGCAACGGCTGCCAATGAATGTGGGGTGCTTCCCCTGGATCAGTGACGTGGCAGGGGGGGGGGGTTGGGCTTCTCACCCCTGGCGGCCGCCAGCTAGGGGTGGCGGGCGCCACCCCTCCTTGGCCCAAAGTGAGCCCAGGCAAGTGGGCTTGCTTCCTGGTGGGTCCATTTGGTCATTTTGCTCAAAAACCCTGCAATTTCCTACATTCAAATAAAACTCAAGGACAAGTGGAAATCGTTAGTTTATAAAAGGTTTTTGGTTGATTTTGGGCCCTTGTGTTGCATTATATGACCTTGTTGATGCTAAGAATATGACACTTAGTGAGCGTCAACAAGCTCCCCCAAGCTTACCTCTTGCTCGTCCTCGAGCAAGCATGAACTTGAAATAATCTTGGAAACTCTGTGTTTTTGTTGTGTATGCCCATATTATTTTCATCATCATGGAATTGGTAGCCTTCCCTGCACTCAAGATTAGAACAAAAGACCAGCAAGAAAGAAGGTTTGTCTTTCCCTTGCCTATTTTGCTAATCAAGATATGTGGAGTTTTTGCAAGTTTTGTTCAAAAGAAAGCATGCTTAGTAACTTCTGTGGCTCACTCGATCACTCATATTTGTATGTGGAAATGGACAAATTATCCTCTCACTAAGAATTTATGTGGGGTTTAATGGGTAGGATAAAAGTGAGCATGCAATGCTAGCATAATTTTGCTAAGTTAGACAAATGGAGCAAGGGAGCAACAAGTCATAGGTTCAGACCAGGAATATGCAAGTGTGTGGTATTTATTGTGGCTACTACTTTCATGACACTTCTCCTTTCTATCTCATTTGTGGGATGAGAGCATTTGCTCTTTTGGATATTCTCTTTTTTTTCTACAGCACTTGCTCTTTTGAATTTTCTTTCTAGAGCACTTGCTCTTTTGAATATTCTTTTCTTTCTAGAGCACTTGCTCTTTTTTTTGAATTAATGATTATAGCCATGTCCCTGAGATTTCATTATGGAGCATGATATTTTGCCATGGAGTATTCCTAACAATGAATGGAAATAAAGGCATGTTGTGTGCGTATTCTGAGTGTAAGAATAGCACTATATAGGTAGGTGCAAGTGAATTCCTTGGTCTAAAGATATGACAAGTTTCTCTACCATGACTATCAACAAAAGTCTAACTAGCTCAACACTAACATGCAGCAAGTGGAAGCTCCTACTCTAAGAGTAAAAATTATTTGGCTTTGGTAGGACTTTCTTTGCCACAGAAGTACTTAGAGCAAGTTTTTAATTTTTTTTTTCAAAATAACAACTCCACAAACTTGACTCGCTCAAGTCAAAGTAGAAACTTACTTCCCCTTTACTTAGTCTAATGCTCATGTCTCAAGTTTAGTTCTAGCATACGTTCTCCCATGATAACTATAATGCATGGCATACATTTTTATTTATTAGAAAGACTTACGATGAGAGCGTTTCATTTATTGCTATTTATTTATTACTAATTATTTTTTAACTGCAAATTAACTAAGATAAAACTCAAATTTAAATTACTGAAATAAATAAAACTGACAGAAATAAAGACGGTAGTGATACTTACCTCGTTGACGGGGGTCCTCCCCCAAGCTGGCTTTTGGCATGGTCGAATCACATCCATCCTTGACGACGGTACATGTCGTCCCAGTTCTGCTGGTTCTGCTGCAGGAGAGAAGAAATATTACCTAGTTCTCCACCAGTTTCCTGGCGGAATTCCTGGAAATTTTGGTTCAAGTTGTTCAAGTCCTGACGGATTTCAGCAGTATCCATGGTAAGTCCATTCATTTGGTGCTGAAGGTACCCCATATCGTGCATCCACTCATCCTGATGAAAGGACGAATGGCGAGCGGCCTGTGGCGACATTCCCCTATCGAAGAACTCATCACCACGGCCAGTGTACCGGGTGGATCCTCCCAAAGAATGGGTTGAACTCCCCAACTGGGATGAGTGAATTGATGCCTCCTGGCCGTATTCCCACCGCAAATGCTGTGGTTGCTGCCAATTTGACCCTCCTGCTTGGTGCGAGCCAGGGGATGTCAAATGACCATAGTGTGCTGCTCCTTCATACAGCCCTGCATGGAAAGGGTCAAATTCCTGTGCCGCTGCTGCTGCTCTTGTGGTCTCTTCTGCTGCACGGGTCTGCGCTCGCGTCCTCCTCCTGGGAACCTGTATGATGTTCTCTCGGGCCAACCTGCGGTTTTGCTCTGCCTCAGTTTCCAGAGCCAAAAGTAATGTTGGTGCGTTCACCAACCAAAGTGACATGTCAGGAAGAGCGATTTTATTGACATAATCTTGGTAGATCATGTGAATTTCACCGGTCTCCTGGTTCTCACGCAAGAGGTGTCCTTGCGAGAAGTGCTCCATTGTCAAAAGGTCTCGGTCATTAGGAATGTAGGAGTATATAGCGGTGTTCAGCAGACCCATGTTAAAAGCTAGTCTAGTTATCCATGATGTCATCTCAATATTTCCAGAGCGTTGATTAAATTTAGACCAGTAATCTGCCATGGCCTTGGCGGGTGACACTTTTATGTGGTTAACTAGAGCATAAAGCAGCAGCATTTCTGGCTTTTTGATTGGTCTTAAGTCAGGTCTTGGAAAAAGTGTGATACTGATATACTTGTGAAAGAACCTGAGCGTGGGGTTGTGGATATTACTTGTACGGGGCAAGCCTGGGTCTCTGTTCCCAGCAATGCTTTTCCAAAAATCATTTCTATTAAAACCCGTACAAGCAGATTCCAGGTTTAGCAAGCATGAATCATCAAAATTTAAGTGCTTGCTGAACTGCCCCCCACGAAAGAGTGTGCTCTTCATTAAAAAGCCGGAATGTTATGTGAGTAGCAGACGATGGCATGGTAGCTAGAAATTCCATTGTGAGGGGAAGGATTCCCTCCTCATTAACCACACATGCATCTTCCCATCCCAATGTTCGAGAAATATAAAGAAACTCACTGTCCATACCAGTGCGACTTAGCAAGTCGGCGTCGATGCGGCGGGTGTGAATGAACTCCCTCTCACTGAGGATGTTCCGGGCCTGCCGTTCCTGATCACTCTGCCAGATGATGTCATTGACAGAGTTCAGGATGCGGATGGTCGGTCCAGCCTGGTGTGAGAACGGAGAGTTCCGATCCACCGACATTGCGTCGGTGGATGGAGTACCCTGCCCGGCGCTGTCCTCATCACTCCTAGCAAAGCGAATGTGGGTGTTTGCTCTCGATGAACTTCCCTCACCCTTACTCTTCTTCTTCTTGCCAGTGAAGAAGTTCTTGAGAGGGCCCATGATTTCCTTGCTAGTGCTCAAGATGGCTGATGTTTTTGTGTTTTGAGTGAGTTGTGAGAACTTGCATGGGGTGTGGGTAGTATTTATAGGCTGAGGATGGAAGGGGGGGAGGCTGTGAGCCTCACCCTGCTGGCGGGCGCCACCAATAAGTGGCGGGCGCCACCCCACCTTGCTCAAAAATGTCTGCAACCGACACATGAGGTTTCCCTTGTAATGTCCACTGAAATTCCAAGTGGGGAATAAAGTGGTAGGTTCAGTGCAAAGTGAAAAGAGTGCAACCTCCTAAATGGGGCAAGTGGGCTGAAAATTTCAAAGACCACTTCTTCATCCTGGTCACACTTTATACCAAGGATGGTGGGAAACTTACTCGGGAGCAGTTTTGTACCAAAAATGTGGAATTAGAGGTGGCAGGCGCCAGGAAAATGTGGCGGGAGCCACCCTCTTGGCTGAAATTTCACTCCAACTCACCCCTCCTTTCACCTAGTGCTCTCCTTGTCACTCTCCATCACATGTGCACCTGAATTTTTGGGTGGAGATGTGTCCAAAAGGTGGAGTGAAGAGGGGGAGACATGAGAGTGAGTGATTGCATTGAAATGAGCAAAGACATGGGTCTCCCTTGGTGTTATTTGGGTCTAGGAGGTAGGTGTAATAGTCTAGAGATTGGCTAGTGCTCCCTAGTGCACACTAGGGTGGCGGGCGCCAGCATGGGGTGGCGGGCGCCACCCCTATGGCTGCCATAAGCCCCCTAGGTGCCACCTAATCACTCTAGTAAACATCTATTATGCAGAAAATTAAATTGCTTAAGTAAAAACGAAAAATTAAATGAGGGGATAAAGACTTACCTTAGCCTAACTCACCTTGGTTAGCCGCTTTGGATTCCCAATTGGTGTCTCCTTCACGGTGGTTGTGGTGGAATGTCGGCACCGACGAACCTTGATGACGGGTGTTTTTCCGGTCGCGGTGTGAACTCGAATTTCTCCTCCTTTCCACTAATGTGGAGCTGAATTTGTCCAGCTCCTACATCAATGGTGGCTTTTGCAGTGCTCAGAAATGGCCGTCCCAAGATCAATGGCGTCCGGTGGTCGGGATTAATATCCAGAACCACGAAATCCACCAGGACAAAGAGATTCCGGATTTTCACCGGAATATTCTCTGCTATTCCCGCGGGATATCGGAGCGATTGATCGGCTAGCTGCAAACACATAGAAGTAGGGGACAGGGTATGATGATTTAATTTATTATATATTACCTTGGGCATGACGCTGACGTTTGCTCCCAGATCACAGAGTGCATGCTCGAATTGCTGCTCTCCAATTGAGCACGCGATCGTTGGGTTTCCTGGGTCCTTCTTCTTTTCTGGGAGTTGGTTTAAAATGACCGCACTGCAATCTTCGGTCAATTTAACCACATCCCTACTTGGAATTGGTTTCTTCTTATTGAGCATGTCTCTCAAATATTTTGCATAAGTTGGAACCTGCGTAGCGTCAATAAATGGCACATGTATATATAATTTTTGAATTACCTCGACGAATTTCTTGAATTGGTCGTCTTCCGTCGGATTTCTATTTTGATCTGGAAAAGGTAATACAGGTGTATCATAGAATTCATGAGGAGCAGTTCGTACCTTGGATGGAGGTTCAGCTGGGGTCTCCTCTTCTTCGTCTTCTTCAACATTAACAATATTTTTCTTTGTAGCAGCATTAGTACTAGGAACTAAATTAGGATGAGGTGGATCACGAGTGGATTTACCACCTCTCGTGGTTACAACTTTTACCTCCTCGTAGTATTTAATTTGAGATTTAATGTTATCTACTTTTTGTTCTAATCTCTTATTAAAATTAATTTGTTCCTTAAATGCTTCAGAAAAATCTTTTAGTTTAGCATAAATTCCTTCTAACATTTTATCATGTTCAATCAATTTATTATTTATGCTATCATTAATTCTACCTTGATTAGAAACTAATTTTCCAATAGGAGAATTAAATATGGAGGTTTGAGACATACCTTTATTATTCCATTGTTGGATCATTGGAATTGGAGGTTCTCCGTAGCCACCATTATTAAGAAGGGATTTGGCATCCTCTTTCTTAATTTCTGCTTGACCTTCACTTGACGAAGCGGCTCTTTGCTTGGCGTAGTACTCCTTTGCAGCACGATCTCTCTTCTCATTTATCCCTTGCTCTAGCAATTTTACCAAAGTTTGCAGGGTAACAGAATCAACATGCTTAATTTCAGACATACCTCTAGCACGTTTTTCTGTCCATCCTTGATTCGCCACCATTGTCTCGCTCAATTTGGTTGCCTTCTCTACGGTGAGAGAGAGGTATGCACCTCCGGCGGCAGCATCAATGTGTTGTCGAGATTCTTGCTGGAGTCCATTGTAGAAGCTCTAGATCAAGTACCAGTCTTGCATACCATGGTGAGGACAGTATTCAACATACTCTTGTAGTCTCTCCCAAGCTTCAGTGATTGTTTCTTTGTCTCCCTGTCCAAAGTTGGAAATCTTGCTACGGACAAGAATAGTTCGACTTATCGGGCAGAACTTGTTGAGGAATTGATCCGCGCATCTCACCCACGTCAGCAGGTGGCCAGAGTTGAAGAGGCCAGAGTTGAAGAGGAACCACTGCTTTGCTTTTTCCACTAATGAAAATGGAAAAAGACGAAGTCTGATGGCATCCTGCGAAACTCCCTGCACAGAAATTGTACTACATATCTCCAGAAAATTCCGGAGGTGAGCATTGGCATCCTCAGAAGGTTTGCCATTAAATGCAATAGCTTGAGCCATACGTATTAAGTGAGGTTTAAGCTCAAAATCTACATTACTAGTAGAAGGTAACACTGGAATGTGAGCAAGAGTAGGCATGGAATACTCACAGAGTGTTTTGGTCGACGTCGATGTTGATTGATCGTTGGAGCAGCTTGGTTCATCAGTCACTTTTGACTGGGATTCTTGTCTTGATGAACTCCTCTCGCGAAACTCCAGGTTCTTGCTCGGAGGAGTGAGATTAGCTCTCGCTCTCCTAAGAATGGCCTCAGGATCTTCTTGATAGTCGTTTGGAAGATTGAATCCGGTCATGACTACTTGAATGATCACAAACAACGAACAATATATATACCCGCTAGAACTACAGGGGTTAATTCAATAGAAATCACAAAGAGTTAATTCTAGCCAATTGCTTCCCCGACAACGGCGCCAAAAATGCTTGTTGACTCTTGCTAACGTCGTCACTAGGAGTAGACTATGGAATCTATCCCCGACAACGGCGCCAGAAAGGTTTGTTGGTACTTCTTAATGTAAGAAGTATAACTAACAATTCCTATGACTATTGGTACGTTCCGCAAGCGCACATAATAAGTCTATTGTAGCACTTCACCCGGGAGTAACCGAGTATCGTATTTATTTCCACAGGGAAGCTACTATGGCAGAACTAACACTAGGACTGCTATGAACAACTAGTGATTCTAGCAGGGTTGATCAAAATGTGTGAATGGGGGTTGGTTTCTACTACTACTAAAAAGAAAAGAAAGACTAACTATTACTAACCTAAATCGGTGGGGTCTGGCCGATGAACAGATTAATGTTTTCCTACACACTTACGATCACAACTAACTTAGCAATAAAGGTTTTATCTAGTTCTTCGAACCGTACACACCCTCTGGACTATTTACCTCAGACGTGCACAACGAGGTTTATGATTTAAAAACTAACCCAACTACATGGTGGAATTCAAGGCTTCCAAGGCTGTCACCACCTGTTTGCTACCACAGCTATCCAGGGGGCTAGCCACAAACTAAGGTATAACTAGTCTAAGCACCGCGCTTACACTAATATATACTACTCTAATCTTGCGTCCAAAACTAGAGCACCGATTACTCAGTGAAGAACCCAAACTAGATATAGACTAAATACTAAGTTATCTATGATTGAAAGCACTCAACAAGAACAATAAGTAAAGAACTTAAAGTAAATGCTGAAAGTAAAAAAACACTAAGATAAATGAAGGAAGACTTGGAATTATACCAGAGACTTGGAAGATCCTCTATTACAACTCCAGCTCTTCTCTTCTACACTCTCGCTCTCACTCTAAGTCTCTCAACTAGAGTGTTCCTTCACCAGAGCTTCGCTTACAAGACAGTGGGACTAATGAGGTGAGGTACTTATGGACCTAGGGTTAGGTCAGGGGGTAAGTGTTGTGGCGGGCGCCAGCTAGGGGTGGCGGGCGCCACTCCTCTAGCCCTTGGATCCACCGCCTCTTCACCAACGGCATCCAGGAGGTCCTCCAAGTCGATTTGGGGTCGGTTAGGGTTGTCCAATAACCGTCACATGGGCAATTAGGCCATGATCCATGTGACACTGCTTCTTAGCCCTTGGATGAACTGACTTAGGTGAGCAACGACTGCCAATGAATGTGGGGTGCTTCCCCTGGATCAGTGACGTGGCAGGGGGGAGTTTGGGCTTCTCACCCCTGGCGGCCGCCAGCTAGGGGTGGCGGGCGCCACCCCTCCATGGCCCAAAGTGAGCCCAGGCAAGTGGGCTTGCTTCCTGGTGGGTCCATTTGGTCATTTTGCTCAAAAACCCTACAATTTCCTACATTCAAATAAAACTCAAGGACAATTGGAAATCGTTAGTTTATAAAAGGTTTTTGGTTGATTTTAGGCCCTTGTGTTGCATTATATGACCTTGTTGATGCTAAGAATATGACACTTAGTGAGCGTCAACAATCATGAGGTTGGTGAGCCTCTTTTTGATGACGAGGATGAGGGTGCTGAAGGTATGGATGATCCAGCACCCCCTCCACCTGTTTTGCCGCAAAGAGTGGCTTCTACGACGACTCACGGCCCCGACACGTCTTCTTCCTAGGGGCCGTGGGATCCGCCACCCCTAGTGGTACCCTTTGTACCCAGGGAGGCACCAACTGCTGTTGAGGCGGAGGCCACTTCGGCAAGGGAGGCGCCACGACACATTCAGCGCCAGCACCCGCTTCAGCAGATGATCGGCAGCATCGACGAACGCGTCACCCGGTCAAGGCAAATCTCTCACTTTGCTCATTCTACATTTGTTGCTGATTTTGAACCCCAGGATGTTGGACACGCTTTGACGAATCCGGATTGGGTCAATGCCATGCATGAGGAGCTTGAGAACTTTGAGAGAAATTGGGTTTGGGTTCTAGTGTCTCCACCTTCTGAGTGTCACCCAATTGGGACAAAATGGGTTTTCAAAAACAAACAGGGAGAAGATGGCCATGTTGTGAGAAACAAGGCCAGACTCGTAGCCCAGGGATATAGTCAGAAGGAGGGGATAGACTATGAGGAGACATTTGCTCCTGTAGCTCGTTTGGAGGCAATTAGGATACTCTTGGCTTTTGCTACATCCAAAGGTTTCAAACTTTTTCAAATGGATGTCAAGAGTTCCTTCTTGAACGGCTACATAGAAGAGGAGGTGTATGTTAGACAACCCCCCCGGTTTTGAAAATCCCAAGTTTCCAAACCATGTCTTTAAACTCCACAAAGCTTTGTATGGTTTGAAACAAGCCCCTAGAGCCTGGTATGATAGGTTGAAAACCTTTTTGCTTGCTAAGGGTTTTAAAATGGGATGTGTAGATAAAACGCTCTTTCTCCTCAAGCAAGGCACTGATACTCTCTTGGTCCAAATTTACGTGGATGATATCATTTTCGGTGGTTCGTCTCATGCTTTGGTTGCCAGGATTGCAGATACAATGAGCAGGGAATTTGAGATGAGCATGATGGGAGAGTTGACGTTTTTCCTCGGGTTGCAAATCAAGCAATCCCGAGAAGGGACGTTCGTGCACCAGGGCAAGTATACCAAGGACTTGCTGAAGAGGTTCGATATGGGTGAGGCCAAGCCTCTTCCAACACCCATGTCGACCACGACGGCCCTGGATGCGAACAAGGATGGAGAAGCTGTGAACCAGAAGGAGTACCGAAGCATGCTCGGGTCGCTGCTCTACCTGACGGCGACACGCCCGGACATCCAGTTGGCGGTGTGTCTGTGTGCGCGCTTTCAGGCGTCGCCGCGCACTTCTCACCGTCAGGCGGTCAAGCGCATTTTCAGGTACCTTTGTTTCACACCTGAGTTCGGGATTTGGTATTCAGCTTCCTCCACCCTCTCCCTTTGCGGTTATTCTGATGCTGATTTTGCTGGTTGTCGCATTGAGCGCAAGTCCACTTCTGGGACTTGCCAATTTATCGGTTCTTCTCTTGTATCGTGGTCTTCTCGCAAGCAGTCTAGTGTCGCCCAGTCTACCACGGAGGCTGAGTATGTCGCTGCGGCTAGCTGCTGTTCCCAGTTGCTTTGGATGATGGCCACTTTGCGTGATTTCGGTTTGAGCTTTTCTCGTGTTCCTTTGCTTTGTGACAGCACGAGTGCGATTAGCGTTGCTAAGAACCTCGTGCTTCACTCGAAGACCAAACACATTGATGTGCGCTTTCATTTTCTACGAGACCACTATGAGAAGGGTGATATTGACCTTCGCCATGTCGATACTCATCATCAGTTGGCTGATATTTTCACCAAGCCTTTGGACGAATCAACCTTTAATCGGTTGAGGGGTGAGCTTGGTGTGTGTTTCCCCTTTTAGATGGGGGAAACATTTTGGATCTTGTATCATAGACTGACTATTTTTCGTTTGCTTTGCTTTTCTTTTGCATTTCAGCATACGCTTTTACATTCTGAGCTTCATGAATATAATCCTTAAAATGTAACTATGCTCTGTTTAGTATGCTCTAATGCTATATGCTGTTGCTAGTACCTTATGCTCCTTCTGATCACTAATACATGTTGTGAGCTGAGCTATTTTTGAATGGTGAACCTGCTTATCATACATAAAACTTGAAAATGTTCACCATTGAGATATGCAACTAGCATGTGTAGGATGTGTTGAATACACTCGTGCTTTTCATATATGCTAGGTTGCTATGTCTCTAGTTCTGAGTCTGTCAATTGCTTGGTCTGTTCATATTCTGAGATAAAACTTGAACCAAGATAAGTGAATTGTAAAGATCGAGATGGGATTGCTTGTCAACACATCACAGTTTCGAGACTGTTTCTCATTGCACTTTGAGTTAAACTTGAGCTGTGTAGTGTATGACCGAAATTGTTGCTTTAAGCTTCTGATTGCTTCTGCATAGGCTTCGCACAGTTGGAAAGTTAGGCAATGACAAGCTTTCAACCTCTCGCAATCACATGCTAAATTCTGAACTTGTGCTTTTTCACCGCTGCAACTCCGATCTAAAATTTTGAAAGCACAAGTTATGCTTCATTCTACAGCATGATGGTTGAACTTTGCTAGGGGTAGTTCACCTTGTATACATGATTAGCACTTGCCTGATTTGCTGTCTATACATGTTTAGTGCTAATTTTGATGGTGAATCCCTTTTTGGCTAAAAACTGCTCACTTGCTCATATGTTCATATTTCATATTTGGTGATCAGTTTGAGCCTTCGCTAGCTTGTATGCTTTCTAGTGAGTCGTTGGAGCTATACTGTTTTGAGCATCTTTGCATTTTCTTGACTATATTCCTGAAGCTGCTAACTTGCATTTTGACTAATATGCATTTTGGAAGGGGGAGTCCTTCTCTTGTTGGCACTTTTGATGGTGCATTTTCTGAGGGGGAGAAAATTGCTTTTGGTTCCTTTTGCTTGATGGTGCATTTTCAACAAAGGGGGAGAAAATTTGGACAAATCATGCCTCCCATGTTTCACTAAGGGGAGAGGAATCAGTTGTGTGCACCATACAAGGGGGAGTTTGCTCGTGCTGAATTTTTGAAATTTCCAATTAGTTCGGAGCGCTTTGCTAGTTGTGTTGAGCCTTTGCCTCTATCTTGAGGGACTAGCAGTTGCATCTTTGCTTCAGTTGGGTTCAGTTGGGATCGAGCTTTTCAGTCGATGTCGAGCCTTCTTGCTAGTTGTGTTGAGCCTCTGTGCCTCTTATCTTGAGGGACTAGCATTTTGCTTCGATTTTTCACTTGGCATTTGCTTGCGGTGTTGAGCCTGTTCTACCTCTTCTTGAGGGCTAGCTTTGCTTTGCTTGGTTGCATCAAGCCGTTGCCCATGTCTTTGGGAACCAAGTTGTTTTGCTCTTTCCACTTGACCTTCTTCGGCTTTGCTATGCTTTTGGGTCATTTGGTCGTGTTCTCTCTTCTCCTTCTTTCTGCTTCCTCCTTTCAATTGTGATTTGTGTTGGTAGTTGACAATGCACTCATCAAGGGGGAGATTGCGGATACATGTGTGTATGTCGAGTCTCTGAGTGATGAGTGATTGTCAACTGGGATAATGCACATGTTCTTTGGCTTGTGTTGTGCAGCTGTCGAGCACAGAGACAGTGATCGAGGGCAAGGTGAAGGTCAAGTAGAGACGTGCCGTGTCGACGGACCGGGAGCGGTGAAGGGTGGACGTGAGGCTTGGACTGAGGGACCGGTGGCCTGAGGATCAGCTGTGGTGGCTAACAGCCTGGGACAGCGATGAGCGAAGACTTGTGGGACATGGTGCTGCTTGGGTCGAGGACCTGGGGACACGTGTCAGTGGACGGGGTGCACGGGCGGTGCATCCCCTCTACAGCTTCTGTTTGGTGGTAGAGCTAGAGAAAAACCATCGGGTGGACGGTTTCCAGGTTTGGGCCTCAAAACCTGGGTGCGGATGGTTTCTGAGTTTGGCCACAAAACTCGGGCTGAGGACGGTTTCCAGGTTTGGGCCTCAAAACCTGGGTGCTGCGGGTTTGCTGAGTTTGGGCCACAAAACTCAGGCGTTGGTGGGCTGGTTTCCCGGTTTGGGCCTCAAAACTGGGGGTTGGTCGTGAAGGCTGGTTTCCCGTTTTGGGCCTTAAAACCGGGGGTGCGACGTCCAGGAAAAGGACGCAGAGCGGTGGCGGCACGTGGCGGCAATCGGGAGGTTGCGTCGAGGCAACGCTACGAGTTGTGCGAGCGTGGCCGTCGGATCCACCTACCATGGAGTTGGTCCAGAATAACCTTAGGGTTTAGCTGGTTCGCTCTGTAAGTAGTTAGGGGTAGAGTGGGAATTAGGAATAGTTACAATTAGGATAAGTAGGGGGAGACACCCACCTCCCCATTCATCTCAGTCATTTGCTCTTTGCACCTAGGGTTTCCTGCTTTCCCAATCCCCTGCTTTAGCTAGCTGAGATTCGCAGAGAACCATACCTCTGTGTACTGGAGATTTTGAGGAAGTGAGGCCGTAACCTCACTGTTGTAGCGTGTGGTAGCCACACGGTTGCAGATCGATGTGTTGATTCGCATTTTGTTCGTGTTCTTCGCGTTTTTCGTTTCTCCGTGATTTTCCCGTCACTCGTTCTCTCTCCCTACTGCGTCTTTGCGAAATCCGTTTGAATCAACTTGTTCGTTTTTGAAAGGAGATCACTTCCACCGAAGGAATTCATCCAACTCCTCACGAACAAGTAGATCGGGTTGATTTCGTTTTCGTGGCGCTTTTTCGTTCTTGATCTTCCCCTTAAGATTTCCCAGTGATTGAATCGATTTGAGCGGATGATTTCTTGGGGATAGTCTTCTAACTACCCTGTAATCATATTCTCCAAGTTTGGGAACGTGGGATTTTGATTTGGATCGAATTTGGAGAGATTTGGAGAGGAGGCGACTGAAATCGCCCTCTCTGCTCGTTGGCGGACAGTCCGCGGTTTTGACCGGTGGACAGTCCGCGCGTCGGGATCGAGCCAGGTCAGTGGCTGCCGGTCTCGGTCGCGTTACAGTTCCTTGACCGGCGGACAGTTCGCCGAAGGAACTCGCGGACAGTCCGGGAGTCGTCCACGGACTGTTCAGCAGCTTTGCTGTTTTGGTTTTTGACCGGCGGACAGTCTGCCGTTGGTTTTCGTGGACAGTCCGGGAACTGTCTAGGGAACTTCAGCACCACTGCGGTTTTGCTCGTTTGGCCGGTGGACAGTCCGCGACCTGAGCCCGGACAGTCCGCCACTGGGCAGACAGTCTGCGACCGTACTGCCGGACAATCCGGGACTTGGCTGTAGCCTCCGGTTTAGTGCGTTAGCTCTCCTGGCTTCCTCGCTTGGTTTTCGGACTTCTCGTTTGGCCTTGTAGTTGACCAAGGAACCTCTTTAGGTATCTTTGCTACTTGTTAGCATCGATATTTGGGGATTTCTCGATGTAGCCGTCTATCTACGTTTGGGACTTGGTTTTTGTGGGTCGAACTTGATCCGTTGCTTTTGCCGTTTGGTTTGCTATCGCTTTGTGGTGCCTCGCTGTGATCCTAGGGATCATCCACCCTCTTCCAAGGGTCGTGGGCATCACGGTTTCGATCGAAGCTTTCGGGGGTAGATTTTGGGGACAATAGGCCAAAGTTTCGAGAGGAATTTTTGAGCTCCCATTCACCCCCCCTTTGGTCGCCTTGCTATTGCTTTCTCGGTCCTTCTTGGCTGGCCGAGAGAAATGCCGGAGACGAGGACGAGCTCGTGGACGGGGAGGACGTTCTCCGGCGAGCCTCCGGTGGTGGAGGGGGGGGGATGAATCTGCAGTCTTCGGTGATCGCGGGCGAGCCGCACGGGGGCTTTACGTTGCGCGCAGCGCGGTGGGTTGGAACACGGCGGCGTGGCGAGGGTGGAGCACGGTGGCGCAGCGAGGGCGAGGGTGGGGCGCGTGACGGTTAGGGTTTGGAAGCTCGGCGCGGCGGGGTCTCTGCGGAGGTTGGTCGGGCGTGGACGCAACGAAGACGAAGAGGACGGCTATGACCAGTGGGACCGGATAGCCAGTGAGAAGAACTTAATGCGCCGCTTAAAGGGGCATCAGACGCGCCGTTGTGATCACAACGGACGCTCCGATGCCTGTCCAGAGAGCTCCAGAAACGTTCATTTTGCATTGGACGCGTCCTATGCCATGGCATCGGACGCTGGGCAGCGTCCGTTGTGGTAACGGACGCTCCGATGAATACGCATCGGACGCGACGCCAACACTGTTTCCAGCCGGGGCTGTGTACAGTGGGGGCATCGGACGCTGGGGCCAGCGTCCGATGCAGCGTCCGATGCTGCAATTTGGACCGTTTTGAAGATTTCCATTGCGGCTCCTTCTCCCAACTAAGTTCCAACTCAAATAAGAGGCAAATAAACAACAGTTGGAACCTAGTATGAGCATCCTCGCGTAAACCCTCATTTTTATAAATATTTTTCCATAGGCTACATGTCATTTTTAGGTAAAGTAGGCAATAAAACCCGAGGAGACAACATGTGGCTACCAAAACTAGGGGTCTCAACCATTAGGAGCCTCAAATGCTCCCCCTAGCGGTGGACGAACACAGCGGTTGCTCAAAACTAAACCAAAAAAGAACCGACAAAGCAACACACATGCATATGCAATGAAGTACGAAATTTGAATCTAGGTTGCTTGTCAAGTTTCCTCATGGGTAAGCTTCTTCACACACTTTTTAGGGCGGTTATCTTAACCACGTCTGACAAGCCTATGTGCAAAGCATAATTTAAACATGGCATATGATACAATGCAATGCAAAGACAACCACCTTTCACCTTTTGACAAAGTTACTTAGATCAAGCACATTAAGCTCACTTCGCAATCTACAAAGAGTGTTTTCATCTAGGGGTTTTGTGAATATATCCGCCAATTGATCTTCGGTTCTAACTCCCTCTAAGGATATATCTTTCTTTGAAACATGGTCTCTAAGAAAGTGATGGCGAATGTCTATGTGCTTGGTGCGAGAGTGTTGAACCGGGTTGTTAGCAAGCTTAACCGCGCTCTCATTGTCACACAACAAAGGTACCCTTTCAAGAACTACACCATAGTCTAAAAGGGTTTGTTTCATGTAAAGGATTTGTGCACAACAAGCACCCGCGGCTATGTATTCTACCTCGGTGGTAGACAAGGCCACACTATTTTGCTTTTTCGAACTCCATGAAACTAGTGATCTCCCAAGCAAATGGCACCCTCTAGATGTGCTTTTTCTATCTACTTTGCAACCAGCGTAATCCAAATCGGAATACCCAACGAGTTGGAAGTTAGCTCCTTTGGGATACCAAAGGCCAATGCTTGGGGTGTGTGCTTTAGGTACCTAAGGATTCTCTTCACCGCTATGAGAT
The DNA here is from genome assembly GCA_009763385.1 of Coix lacryma-jobi var. lacryma-jobi. Taxonomy (NCBI): domain Eukaryota; kingdom Viridiplantae; phylum Streptophyta; class Magnoliopsida; order Poales; family Poaceae; genus Coix; species Coix lacryma-jobi. The sequence goes on from CM019829.1 coordinate 52,213,316, forward strand.
GTGATTCCCTAGGATCAGCTTGAAAGCGAGCACACATACACACACTAAACATGATGTCGGGCCTAGATGTGGTCAAATATAACAAGCTACCAATCATAGAACGGTAGAGAGTTTGATCAACTGGGTTACCTCCCACATCTAGGTCGAGATGTCCGTTTGTTGGCATTGGAGTCTTGATAGGCTTGCAATCATCCATGTTGAAGCGCTTGAGGAGGTCTTTTGTATACTTCTCTTGAGATATGAAAGTCCCCTCCTTCAATTGCTTGACTTGGAAGCCTAGGAAGAATGTGAGCTCGCCAATCATGGACATTTCGAACTCCTTTGACATCAAGTCACCAAATTCCTTGCAATAGGCTTCATTTGTTGACCCGAAGATGATATCATCGACGTAGACTTCACAAATGAAGATCTCTAAATCAAGCTTCTTAGTGAATAGTGTGGTGTCGACCTTCCCAATGGTGAAGCCCTTCTCAATGAGGAAGTCCTGGAGGCGCTCGTACCATGCTCTTGGGGCTTGCTTTAGCCCATAAAGCGCCTTGGACAACCTATAAACATGATTAGGATATCTAGGGTCTTCAAACTCGGGAGGTTGATCAACATAGACTAGTTCATTTATGAAGCCATTTCAAAATGCACTTTTTACATCCATTTGTTATAATTTAATGTCATGATGTGATGCATATGCAAGGAGGATACAGATGGCTTCAAGTCTTGCAACCGGTGCAAAGGTCTCTCCAAAATCCAAACCTTCAACTTGAGAGAAACCCTTTGCTACTAGTCTTGCCTTGTTTCTAACAACCTTGCCTTGATCATCTTGCTTGTTCCTAAACACCCATTTTCTTCCAATGACTCTTGCGCCTTTGGGTCGCTCTTCAAGTGTCCAAACTTGATTGCGAGTGAAGTTGTTTAAATCTTCATGCATAGCATTCACCCAATCCGGATCACCTAGTGCTTCATCTACAATGGTAGGCTCAACAAGAGACACAAAGGAGTGATGTTCAAGAAATAAAGCAAGTTTTTGAGATTGAGTCATTACACCCATTGTTGGATTCCCTATGATGAGATCTTGAGGATGAGCTTGTAGTAGAGAAGTAGTCCTTTGATCAACCACTTGAGGGGCCATTTGTGGAGCACCAACATCTTGAGCTTGTACCACCATTTGTTCATGGGAGACATGAGTATCTTCAAATGGCTCTCTCCCATCTTTGTCATCATCATGTGGTACATTGGATGAGGATGGCTTGTCAATGACTTGCACATCATCATCATCATCTTTAGGCTTGATGGCTCCAACCGGCATGTTCTTCATTGCTTGCCGCAATGGTTCATCACCTACATCATCAAGATTTTCATGCTCGCCTTGAGAGCCATTAGATTCATCGAATTCCACATCATATGTTTCTTCTACCATTCCGGTGGCATGGTTGAATACTCGATATGCTTTGGACTTCATTGATTAACCAACAAGAAAACCAATATCACATCGGCATTGGAACTTCCCTAGGTGTTGGCACTTCTTGTAGATGTAGCATTTGCACCCAAACACTCTAAAGAATGATATATCTGGCTTCTTGTTGTTGAGTAGCTCATAGGGGGTCTTTCCAAGGAGACGATGGGGGAACAACCGGTTTGATGCATAGCAAGCGGTGTTGATTGCTTCCGCCCAAAATCTTTCTGGTGTAGCGTACTCATCTAACATTGTCCTTGCTAGGGTGATTAGTGTCCGGTTCTTCCTCTCAACTACCCCATTTTGTTGTGGTGTGTAGGTTGCAGAGACTTCATGCTTGATCCCAACTTCATCACAATACTCTTCAATGTGGGTGTTGTCAAACTACTTTCCATGATCACTTCTAATTTTCTTGATCTTCAAGTCAAATTCATTCTGGGCTCTCTTGGCAAACTTCTTGAATGAAGGGGTTGCTTCGGATTTGTCATGAAGAAAGAATACCCAAGTGTATCTAGAATAGTCATCAACAATCACTAGGCAATAGAGATTTCCACCCAAGCTAGCATATGTTGTTGGCCCAAATAGATCCATGTGAAGTAGCTCTAACTCTCTTGATGTTGACACAAAGCCTTTGGTTGGATGAGTATTTGCAACTTGCTTGCCGGCTTGACATCCACTACACAATTTGTCCTTCTCAAATTTGACATCCTTCAAGCCTCTAACCAAATCCTTCTTCAATAGCTTGTTGAGAGTGTTCATTCCCACATGAGCCAATCTTTTATGCCATAGCCAACCAAGTGGTTGCTTAGTGAACAAACATGTCTTCAAGTTGGCATCTTCGGATGAGAAATCCACTAGATAGAGATTGTTGTATCTAAAGCCTTTGAATATCACTTGTGTATCATTTTTCTTGGTCACAACCACTTCTTTGTCGGTGAACAAACATTGAAAGCCAAGGTCACATAGTTGCCCAACGGATAGCAAGTTGAAGCTCAATGATGCAACAAGAAGCACATTGGAGATGGTATGATCATTTGATATTGCCACTTTGCCCAATCCCTTGACATTGCCCTTTGAGTTGTCACCAAATGTAATCTTTTCTTGGTCATCGACATTCTCTTCTATTGAGGTGAACATCCGGGGATCACTGGTCATATGTTGTGTGCAACCACTATCAATCACCCAATGAGATCCACCGGTCTTGTAGTTCACCTACACAAACAAGAAATCAAGCTTGAGCTTTTGGGACCCAAACTTGTTAAGGTCCCTTAACCTTCTCAACTAGTGACTTTGCAACCCATATTTGTTTTGGCCTATTCTTGTTAGGAGGCCCCATGAACATGACTTTCATTTTGCCACTAGAATCTTGTCTAAGCATGTAGTGAGCATTGAAAGCAAAGGGCCTAGCATGCTTGGGCAAGGGTGTGGGTTTGGGCTCTTCACAATCATGAGCAAAGTGTCCTTCTTTTCCACACTCATAGCATCTCCCAATCTTCTTCTTCTTTGGCTTAGTGATGCTCTTGCGTTGCTTCATCTTCTCTTCAAGAAAGCCAATGCCATTTCTATTTGTCTTCATCACAGTGTTCATGAGTAGCTCACTTTGAAGACATTGACCCTTGGTGAACTTCTTCAATCCGGTGGTGAGGTGCTCCTTCTCTTTCTTAAGCTTGTCATTCTCTTGTTGGAGCTCTAATTGAGATGGTGTCATTTTGTAATCCCTCTCCATCTTCAATCTCTTGTTTTCTTCTTTTAGCATGTCTAGCTCAAGTGACATGCTATAGTCATCATCATGAGCTTCAATGACAACTTGCTTGGTGGTTGTAAGCTTCTCTAGATCAGCCTTGAGCTTTGCATTCTCATTCTTGATCTTGACATAGTCGTCATAGTGATCGGCCACAACCACTTTCTTGCCCTTGCCACTAGCCTTTTGCTCATCATGCTCACTAACCAAGTCCTCACAAGATGTAGCTATATCACACTTAACAACAAGGTTAGGAGCATCACGTGTCTCATGAGAAAGTATATCATAAGCAACGGTGAGGGTGTCATAATCAACTTTCACTTGAGTGTATTGTTCTTTGAGCAAAGCATAACTAGTGGTAAAGTCAGTATGCATCTTATCAAGTTTTTCATTTTTAGCTTTGAGCTCCTTGTTAGAGGACTTGAGCTCCTTGATAGATGATGACATAGTAGCAAGTTCATCCTTTAGCTCATCACTAGCATGTATAGCATGATCATACTTCTCAACAAGAGATTCATTTTCATCAACAAGCTTTTCATTTTTAGCTCTAGTCTTTCTTATGATTTTTGAGTAGTTGTTTAGCAATTTAACAAGCTCATCATAAGAGGGTGCCTCAAATTCACCATCACTATCACTATCACTAGAGTTATCATCGCTTTGTACCTTTTGATCACCTTTAACCATGAGGCATAGGTGTGTAGATGATGATGGTGACGGTGGTGGTGGTGGTGTAGAGGAGCCAATGACTAGAGCGGCCACCTTCTCCTTCTCATCATCACTATCTTCATTTGATGAGGCACCGGAGGAGTCAATGTCGGTGAGCCAATCACCAACAATGTAAGCTTTGCCACCTTTCTTGTGGTATTGCTTTTTCTTCTTGCCATCCTTCTTGTAGGGCTTTTCACTTCTCTTCTCATCTTCGCTTGATGAGTCATATTTCTTGCCCTTGTTCTTGTTCTTGTAGTTGTCTTTCTTGGGCTTGGTGCATTGGTGAGCAAGATGGCCAAGTTCACCACAATTGTAGCAATCCATTTCGAAGATTGGCCTTCTCTTTCTACTTGTGAAGAACTTCTTCTTTCTTGAGTCAAAGTTGACTCCATTCTTGTGAAGCTTCTTTAACATCTTGGTGGTCTTCCTCACCATGAGAGCGATGTTGGAATCATTCTCTTCATCACTTGAGCTCTCATGATGCATCTCAATAGCCTTGGACTTGCCCTTCTTGTCATGGCTTGCTTTGAAGGCCAAGTCCTTCTTCTTGTCGGTGGAAGAGCCACCACTTGGTGTGATGTGCATGTACATCTCATGCGCATTGATCTTTCCCAAGATTTGAGTTGGTGTAGCGGTGGAACGATCTCCTTGATGTAGCACCATCACAATGTGTCCATATTTATCAATTGGGAGGACACAAAGAATCTTCCTCACAACATTGGATGGTTGTATTTGTGTGAGGCCAAGACCATTGAGTTCTTCTACAAGAACATTCAAGCGTGAGTACATTTCATTTGCATTTTCATTAGCATGCATATCAAAGGAATGAAGTTTTTGCATAACTAAATGATAGCGCTCCTCACGCTCACTCTTGGTTCCCTCATGGAGAACACAAATGTTATCTCATAGATCATGGGCAATCTTGTGGTTTCAGACGCGGTTAAACACATCCATGCAAATGCCTCTAAATAGAATATTTTTGGCTTTTGCATTCCATTTTTCATTCTCTTCCTCATGAGGCGTGAGGCTAGTGCCCTCCTTGGGTTTGGGGAACCCGGTTATGGCGGCTTCGTGGCATCTAATATCAACCGCTTCTAGGTACGACTCCATACGGATTTTCCAATATGGAAAGTCGTCTCCCTCAAACATGGGAGGTGGTCCATCACCTCCGGACATCTTAACTCTAGGCGGTTAAGCCTAAATCGAGAGCACCGGGCTCTGATACCAATTGAAAGGATCAAGATGCCCAAGAGGTGGGGTGAATTGGGCTTTTCTAAAACATCTTGCAAGAATTAAAACCTATCAAGCCCCAATTAACCCGCTAGTGCCTAGAAGTGTGTTTCACTAACAACAACCACACAAAAGACTATCGCTAAACCATTTCTACTCTAGCATGGCAATTCAAGTAAGGATGAACAACAAGTAAATTGCGGAATTGAATTGCTCAAATGTAAATGCGTAAGTAAAGAGAGTAGAGATGACACGACGATCTTTTTCCCGAGGTATCAAGGTGTCGGCACACCCCCCTAGTCCTCGTTGGAGCACCTGCGCAAGGGTATCGCTCCACCTTGATCCGCGCAAGGATCAAGTGCTCACTATGAGCTGATTCTTCGCCACTCCGGCCCGGTGAATAGCTCGCTACCGGTCACAACTTGACTTGGGTCATCCACAAAGCCTCCGGATGATCACCAAGCTCTCCGATCGCCACCAAGCCGTCTAGGTGATGCCGATCACCAAGAGTAACAAGCTAGAACTCTCACTTGACAGACACAAGGCCAAAGAGATGGATGGATGCACACTTGCTACTCAATTCTCACTAGGAGGTGTCTAATTCTCTCAATTAGCAAATCTCTCAACCTCAGTAGGGCTCTTGCTCTTTCTCACACTCACAATGTGTCTCTCAGCAGATGGAAGTGGCAAGAACACTCTAATGGATGAGGAGGAGGAGTATAAATACTCCCCCAAACGACCATCCAAAACAGCACTAAACAGGGCTCAGTGCGGGGGCATCGGACGCTCCGATGCTAGGCATCGGACGCGCCGATGACCTCGACCAACGGTCGACTATACCCTCTTGTCAGACCTGTTAAAGGAGCATCGGACGCTGGGCAGCGTCCGATGCCACCACATAGGACGCGTCCGATGTGGACTTACCCTCTCTGGAACCTCTCTGTATGGACATCGGACGCTGGCCCTCAGCGTCCGATGCCAGCGTCCGATGCAGACTCAATTTCACGCACACGTGAACAGTGGCATGGTCGCGTCCGATGTGAACACATCAGCTCGTCCGATGCCACGCACCAGACTAAACCCTAGTCAGGATGAGCATCGGACGCGTCCGATGCCCACCAGGCCAGCGTCCGTTGCCCATTACAAGGGCAAAAACAACTCAGATCGCGACGCTGCCTTAATGACTTTTGTTCCTCTCGACATAAGGCATCTCTCTGAGCTACCTAGGGCTATGAAATAACAAGTGTGCACCACACAAACCTCAATAGACTCATCTAGGTCAAGCTACTGATTCACGCTCCCCTTTGTAGTACGGCCAAAGGAAAAACAAAGACCTAAGACTACCTAAGTGTCCTCCAACTCCATATGACACTTAGCCTAGTCTACCACCGTCTTTGTCGTCCGTCCTTTGAAAACCGAAACGATTTCCATCGCCAGGGGACATGAACTCCATATGCCCGTATCGTCGCCATTACCATGACTTAACTCAAACCTGTTTCTGCAAAACACACGTTGGTCACAGTAATCTTGTGTTTCATCCAATCACCGAAACCCACTAGGGCCCAAGATGCGTTCAGTGCGGCACACCAAAGGACGAAGTCAACCAAACATAATGTTGAGACATTCGTCAGTCCAATGTGATGAACGAGAATGTCGGTTTGCTGGATGAAAGAAGTCCTCCACAGCTGCCGACAATCTCAAAAGCCCGCGGGCAATATAAAACCGACCATCCAGCAAAACGAGATGGCGGAACGAAAGCCTGCGGGCAATATAGAACCGACCATCCAGCAAAACGATATGGCGGAATGAAAGCCTGCGAGCAATATAAAACCGACCCTCCAACAAAATGAGAGGGCGGACGAAAGCCTGCGGGCAATATAAAACTGACCCTCCAACAAAACGAGAGGGCGGAACGAAAGCCTGCGGGCAATACAAAACCAACCCTCCAACAAAACGAAAGGGCTGAATGAAAGCCTGCGGGCAATACAAAACCGACCCTCCAACAAAACGAGAGGGCGGAACGAAAGCCTGCGGGCAATGCAAAACCGACCCTACTACAAAACGAGGGCAAAACGAAAGCCTAGGCGCACTACAAACCGACCCTCTAGCAAAATAGGAAGCAAGGACAGCTAGCAGTCTTATGTCAGTGTAAAACTTAAACGCCATCTTAACAATTTCACCTACCAAAACCTACCAGCCGCAGCGACCCCGCCAACCGCCATGTACGGCCAAGGTAATAAAGGCAGAGTCCCCTTACCACATAGGCAGGGCAATATAAATAGACACCAAAGCGCAAGCCACCCAACCATCCAAAGCCGCCAAATCCTTTCAAGTGTCAATCCCGAAAAGCCCACACAAGAGGCAAAGTGCGAATAGGAAGCATCAGGAACCGCGGTTTCGCTTTGATGATTGTGTCATCGACATCGCATTTAGACAACGTCTTTAGTCAAGTAGCTTTAGGCGGAAGCCCTACCGAGTGGCAAGGCCATCTCAAACTTCAGCTAGAAGACGAACAAAAGCAAGCACGCTGCCGGATGACATCAAGGGCAATATCACAGATACCGCCCCTCACCTAAGTGTGTGGGGGCGAGCGCGTCTTTGCTACCGGCCGAGGGGCTCACAACGAAAGCACCCTCGCGCGAATGCTACCCCCCTCGCCCAAGTATGTGGGGGCGGGCGCGTCTTTGCTACCGACCGAGGGGCTCGCAACAAAAGCACCCTCGCGAGAAAGCTACCGCCCCTCGCCTAATTGTGTGGGGACGGGCGTGCCTTTGCTACCGGCCGAGGGGCTCGCACTAAAAGCGCCCTCGCGCGAATGCTACCGCCCCTCGCCTAAGTATGTGGGGGCGGGCGCGTCTTTGCTACCGACCGATGGGCTCGCATCGAAAGCACCCTCGCGCGAATGCTACTGCCCCTCGCCTAAGTATGTGGGGGCGGGCGCGTCTTTGCTACCGACCGAGGGGCTCGCAACGAAAGCACCCTCGCGCGAAAGCTACCGCCCCTCGCCTAAGTGTGTGGGGGCGGGCGCGTCTTTGCTACCGACCGAGGGGCTAGCAACGAAAGCGCCCTCACGCGAAAGCTACCGCCCCTCGCCTAAGTGTGTGGGGGCGGGCGCGTCTTTGCTACCGGCAGAGGGGCTCCCACCGAAAGCGCCCTCGCGCCAATGCTACCGCCCCTCGCCTAAGTGTGTGGGGGCGGGCGCGTCTTTGCTACCGGCCAAGGGGCTCGCAACGAAAGCAACCTCGCGCGAATGCTACCGCCCCTTAAGTGTGTGGGGGCGGGCGCGTCTTTGCTACCGACCGAGGGGCTCGCAACGAAAGCGCCCTCGCGCGAAAGCTACCGCCCCTCGCCTAAGTGTGTGGGGCGGGCGCGTCTTTGCAACCGGCCAAGGGGCTCACAACGAAAGCAACCTCGCGCGAACGCTACCGCCCCTTAAGTGTGTGGGGGCGGGCGCATCTTTGCTGCCGGCCGGGGGGCTCACAATGAATGCGCCCTCGCGCGAAAGCTACCGCCCCTCGCCTAAGTGTGTGGGGGCGGGTGCGTCTTTGCTACCGGCCGAGGGGCTCGCAATGAAAGCACCCTTGCACGAATGCTACCACCCCTCGCCATGTCAAGGGCAAAAAGTTAAAAAGAAAACGAAAGGGAAAGACCAGCGAAACCTATGACGAAACTGGACACTTACGCTAGCCAGATGAAATGACAGCGCGTCGCTGAGCTTCGCGCTGCTGAACTTAAGGAGATCCCTTTCAATCTCCGGTGCGATAAAAGCTTTCTGCGAAAACTCCACAAACTTAGCGGCCTCCTCACTTCCACCGGGAAGAACTCCTGCTCTACGATAGTCAATTCGGCATGCAAGTTGGGCGTCTGTGGCTGCACCTAAAGAACGAGCAACGCGATAAGACCCCTCTTTCGCATCATCAGTTTCACTTGACGAACTCAGGCCAGTGTAAAAACACGGGTTCTTGTAGTCCGAAGATGCCCCATCGAGAACCAGCTGCCCATAACCCAGAAGCTGCCTTTCCATCATCTCCTACGTCAAGCGAATGCACCGCGATGAAAAGTGAGGCTTACCTCTGTCAACAGCAGCAGGAGCCGGCATTCTCCCAGATCCAGCACCTTTCTCGCCAGTAGCTGCCTTGTCACTAGGCGCCCGAGCAGAGGGCTCGGGGCGCAGAGCTTTCGGTTTTTTTGCCTGGCGTTCCGTGGCCTCCGGCGGACCCAAAGCTTTCCGCGAGCCAAGCTTCGCGAAAGTCAGAAGGTCAGCAACGGAAGCGTCATCATCAAAAGCCGAGTGCGAAAGGTGCACATTCGACTTCTTTGGAGCCATCTCCGCAGCGCAAGAAGACACACTCTGCAAGCATGCCAAAAACAGGGCGGATCAACGCACAACGCAAGCTTTAAAAACGATAGCAAAAAAAAGAGGATGACCATGCCGAAACGAAAGGCGGAGAAACTAACCACCCTCGGTTGATCGAAAGGATAAACGTCGGGGATTGATTCCAACGCTCCCCCTCGGCTTTTAAGCAGTGGTTTGGCGATTAAGCGCCCGATGCGAATGTCCCCAACCTCGGCAGCTTACTGCCTAGGGACCACACCGCTCCGACCTCCGTGTCGAGCAACACCTTTTCCTTTCGCTTTCGGATCCTCAACTTCCTCCTTGGTTTCGTCCAGCAATGGCCTTTCGGCGTATTTAACCCCCATAGCATCAAATGCCCGATTTAAGCGGCGGTTTCGGCCAAGGTTCCCGAGCTAAAATTCGCTCTCCTTTCGCAAATACGGCCCACATATTTTCCTCACTTCGCCTTCAATATGCTTAACATAGGATTCATCGTTAGCGAAATTCGCGGGCTTCTCAAGCAGCAGAAGGGGACCCCGATACCCCTGTTGAGCAAAAAAACCTTCAAAAGAAGTTGCGCTGCAAAGCGGATTCATCCCAATAGCCATCCACTCTTCGACCAGATCTCGGCTTATTTGTAACCGAGCAGTGAGCGCGAATGCGTCTCCGCAGCGGATGCTTTCTTCATCATTCAAAGCGACGGGCGGAAGATGTTTCCCGGGGCATCTCTCCAAAACCGACACAAGCGGAGAAGCTTTCTTTTCCCCTTTACCCATCTCAGCAGCAACAGTTTCATCCGAGCAGACTCGGTAGTAAAACCAGAAACGATTCCAATCTGGCCACTTGTTCCGATAGGTAAGCGAAATAGAAATGCTACCCCGGGTCTTCCGTGGAACGAAGTTGATACAGCAATCTCGCTGGGCAGCTTGCCTCCCAAGAAAGGATCGTTCACTTTCGTCGGCCGGCGATGAATGTCATAGAATCGCACGAAAACATCAGGTCATGGCGCGCAATCAAGCATTTTCATTGCCATCGCGAAAACCCCGAGCCCGACGAATGCATTCGGCGTCAACTGATGAAGCTGGATGTTGAACCCAGAAAGGGCATCTGCGGCAAATTCTTCAAGCGGAAAGTCCAGCCCAGCAGCGAAATAGTCGCGGAAGACGATAGCTTCATAAGGCCACGGAATGGGCACCTCTTCATCTCCAGGGACGCGACAGCTCGCAAGATGGTCTCTTCTCAAAGTTCCTTTTTCGGCTATCGCTTGCAAAGCCGCAATCATCATTCGCGAAGCGCCCAGGTAAAATGAGCAGTCGGTAGGCACCGAAACGAAACCCAAGTCACCATCGTCAGACAAACTGCCGCTGTGGTCCGGAACCCGTGGAGCCTCCCCGGATCCAACAGACACATTAGCACTACGCTCACGACGCGAGGACCCCGAAGCACCACTGCTTTCGATAGACGACGAGCTTGAAGACGACGTCGAACTGGAACACGCCATCTAACACGGCGCGAGACACGAATGAACAAGGGTGCATGCGAAAGGACCAAAAAAAGGGTAGGGGCGAAAGGACAGTAACTTAAAGAAGCGACTCGAAACATGAATCAAGGCGAAAAAGAAATAAGAGAAGTGTAAAAACCGCGTACCACAGCGAATGGACAGTACGGCTGGAGCAAACACAAAGAGCTTTCGCTTAAGCGAATGACGCGGCGTTTCGAAAGCAGGCAACAAAGGACGGAGATGGTTCAAGTGGCCAAGTAGCCTTTCCGCCCACGGCTTCTACGCTTATATACGTGCAAACAACCGGCAAACTGCACACGGTGTTCGAGGAAGACGAAAAGACGCCCGGGCACGGGATACGAAGCATCACAACGGTCTGACAAATAGTACACAGTTTCCGAGAAAGACGAAAAAGCGTCCTGACACGGGATACGAAGCGTCGCAACGACCTTACATACAGTACACGGTTTTCAAGGAAGCGACAAGACATCTAGGCACATGAAATAAACCGTCACAATGACTGTTCACTTCAAAAAAAAGCTTGGCTTTAAAACGAAGCAAAGGTACTTTTTTGGGCGGGCGTAGGCGCCGAGCGAAAGGGCACGGTCGAACTTCGCGAGCTCACAGATCCGACCGTGAGGGGCTATTGTTGCAGTAGTACCCACACGGCTGGCGCCTCCGGCCCACAGATCGAAGAAAGACGAAGCTTTCACGCGAAGGCAGACATTCACCGCGAAGGAGGGCGTGAACGGCTGAGCCCGGGGATTGAAGCAGCTTCCGAGCGGAAGCGCGCCGGCAGGCGGAAAGGCCCGCTGGACCGAGCTTTCACGCGGAAAGGGCTGGGAACGGCCCGAGCCTTGGCTCGCAGCGGCTTTCGTGCGAAAGCGCGCCTACAGGCAGGCGAGCCCGCCACGTTATGCTATCGCGTGAAAGGAAAGCCCACCAACGGGCGGGCGAGCCCGCCGCGCTATACTATCGCGCGAAAGGGGCCGTAGGTGATTCAGGCAGCTTTCGTGCGGAAGAGACCTAGCGCCTCCGGCGGGGAGTTCTCGTCGTTCACAACTTTTGTTTCTTCACAGGTTTTCGCAGGCTGCCGGAAGTCTCGGTCAAAGGGAGCGGGCCCACCGGTCGAGGAAAGGAGCTAGGGGGCGCTGGGCCCGCTAAGGGGGCAAGTCACGATGTTGCCCCTCGGGCCAGAGGAGGCGGCAAAAAGCCATGGAGTAGTAGAGCAGGGCATCTTTGTAATTGCAGCAGAGTAGTTGGAAGGGCATCTTTGTACTTTCTAACTGTTTTAGATTAATATAAAGAGCCCCCAGTTTCCCACGAGGGGGGGGGCAGAACACTGTTCATTCCACTCGACTCTCGTCTACTGCCGTCTTCTTACGCTCCGCGCTTTCGCTCGTGCGACAACCAGCTGTTTCAGGGTTTCGGCCCTAAAACAACACTTTTGATCCACCATCTTACCACTTGAATCAAGATCCAAATGACCATTAATTGGTGCTCATAGGAGTATGAGTTGTTTTTGATTCATCTAATCCGAACTTCTTCAATATGTCTTTGATGTACTTGCCTTGACTCACAAATGTTACATTCTTCATTTGCTTGATTTGAAGTCCAAGGAAGTAACTAAGCTCACCGATCATGGACATCTTAAAGTCACTAGACATCATCTTCCAAATTCTTTACAAAAATCTTGATTGGTTGAACCAAAGATACTATGATTGACATATTTGCAACACAAACAAGTTTGCCTATCTTCTGGATGAAGAGAGTGGTGTCAACCTTACCCAGACGGTTCCTAGCTTTGGGCCGCAAAACCTGGGGTGGTCGGTTTCAGAGTTTGGGCCTCGAACCTCAGGGTGGCGGGTTTGCTGGTTTGGGCCTCAAAACCCGGCGAAGGTTCCTATGTGGAACGAGACGACGCGTGGTGGAACCACGAGGCTTGCATCGAGGCGAAGCTAGCAGTGAGAAGGTGTGGCGGTCGTCGGGACGACACATGGTGGCATCTGGGAGCTTGCGTCGAGCCAAAGCGACCGATGAGGAAGACACATAACCGTCGATGAGAATCCTAACAGAGTTGGACTAGAATACCCCTAGGGTTAGCTAGTTTGCTCTCTGTATCTAGGGGTAGAAGGGGTATTGTGTAATAGGCTTTAAGTAAGGGATGACACCCCTCATCTCACTTCGTCTCTTTGGTTGTTATTTTCATCCAGACTTTCATCTGTTAGGCCTCCTCCCTGTAGCTTCTGTAGAGATCCACAGAGACAGAAATCATTCATTTATGTATTCTGATTTCAGAGAAGGAGACCATAATCTCCTTGTCTACTCATTCGGGATTGTAACACCCCAGGTGTTCGCCGTCAGTTGAGTAGTCAGTTGAGCACGGACATGGTATATCAAGCGATGATGAATAACTAAATTCAAGTATGTTCAGTAATGACAGAAGTTTTGGGATCAATTTCAGAGATGGAACCCTAGTTGGAATTATTCAGGAAATAATTAACAGAGCCAGTCAATAATGATTGTCAATTTATGAATATTCTGGATTAATGCTAAACATGGATTTTTCATGTTCCCCACTTCAGTTCCTGTGTATAGTGTCTGGCAAAAAAGTTTCGTGAAGTTTGAAATAAAAAAGTCACATGAAATGACGAGTCACAGCTTTGCCTGTAATGGCCGATTAACTGAAGAAAATCATTGGGTTCAACCAAGTGTTGTGATTATGCCCAATCAACTATGTATCAACTCATGACCAAAAGTTATGAAAGTTCCGTGTTGAGCATATGGCCAGGAAATGTTCCGACCGACGAGAAACCCTGATTCGGATCCTACCGGGTGACTGCTTTGACCGGCATTGAACGGTATTTTCGAATGTTCGCATGTCAGTGTGCCCTAAATGAAAGTTGTGGTACAGATCAAGAGGAACAAATTTAGTTTTATGGCCGAGACCTGGATCGATGCTGAAAATAGCGAAAACGAGCTCGCAAGATGAAGTACAGTGCGGATTTTAGGTTCCGGAAATTGGTTAAGTCTGTACTGCGAAATTAGAATTTTGGTCACCTCGAAGCTGCCGTCGACGATCGTTACCGGGCAAACGATTGAGAATTTGACTGAGTGCCTGCAAAGAAAGTCGGAGTACTCGTCGAGATGACGACAACAAAATTGGTTTCATAGAAATCAGAGTCCGTTTGATCAGTGTTCGCAATTTTGGAGTTTGACCGAAAGTTTCTGGGAACATGCCATTTTAGGAAAGAAATTTTGGAAAGAAATTGCCGAGCTCCATCTGTTGCCGTGAATAAAAGGACCGGCCCTCCGGCCTCATCCCCATTCCCGTCTCGCGCAAAAAAAAAGAGAGACCGACGCTCTCCCGTCGGACTCCCTCCGGTTCTCTCGCTCTCTGCCTCTCCTTCAAGCCATGGATTCTTCTTCTCCTCATCGTCCATGGTAGTGGATCGGTGAGCAGGTCCAGCACGGTAGCGCCCTCCCTCTCCTCCTTCCCCTGTTTCTTTCCTGCTCGTGCTCTGGCTAAAGCAGCGGCTTCCTGGTCGCGCGCTCTTCTGGCGCCGTGCCAGACCGCGCCTCTGGCCGCCGGAGGCCGCAGGAGGAGCAGAGCAGCAGCGTAGCAGCAGATCGGCAGCTGGCCATGAGCCCCAAACCCTAGCAGCAAGCCCATCCTTCTTCCTTCAGCAGAGAGCCGGTCATCCCTTCCTCCTTCCCGAGCTTTCTCGCATGAAACAATGGTGAAGGGTAGTTTTGTGAAGCTGAAACTTTTTGTTGGATTTTTATGTAATGTGGCATGACTCAATGTATTTACTAATTGCTCCTTAATTGTTTTCTACAGATCTAGGGGTCCTAAATGCAAAATCAGTTTTTATTTACGTTTTTGTTTAATTGGTAAATCCGGCCGAAACATTGAAAATGCATAATAAATTGTGTGTTTGTCCAAAAATTGCAAGTGAGCACTTTTTGGAATCCTTGTGAGTAGATCTGTCCAGTGGTTGCATAATATGTGGGCTGTTAGTGTAAAGTTTGTGTTGTGATGTTTTATTTATGTTAAATAGGACCTTGGAAGATGTTTGCCTTTTTCCCGTGGTACGACTCGTTCTTCTCCTCGAGTTGTCCTTTTGAGGAATGCTTCTAAGGGTGTTTCACAATTGCATTTGAACCAACATTTGCATCATGCTAACCCACAAGATAAGTTGAGTTTTGTGACCAAGTCTTGGGTTCCCAAGTACATACTTGCTAACCCTTCGGGATCCAAGACTCGGGCTGCTTTGTCCTCTTATGTGTAGATATGAGGACACGGGGTGGAGAACATGCGCCTGACGGAGCTTGATCTTTTAGATGTGATCAAGAGTTGATGGTTCTCTACACCCCGCTTAGATTTGCCTCCAAAGAGGCTTTCATATCTTGGTGAGCTTTCATATACACTCATACCTTGTACATCCATGATCTATGACTTGTGGTATGAGATGGTCTTTCATGTGCTCACTTGTATAGTTCTTGCATGAACATTTTCTTTTGTTTCATATTTTGTTTTAGTCTAGCATGAGCCATCTTGTATATCATGTCATGCTAGCCTTCTGTATAGTTTTGGTGGTTATTCCACTTTTCATGCTAGTCTGTGATCCTCATGAACATTATGCCATGCTTTACCATACTTCTCCATGAGCTTTACTTGTAGAGGTATGATGTTCATTAGGTATCACTTTTCAGTTGCTAATTTTGGTTAGCTACATGTATCCTATTGATATGTTTAGGTTGAGCACTAGTCTTTCCTCAATTTTATCATGATACATGCTTCTGAATCTATTGCTATCATTATCTTGCATTGTAGCATGTGTTGAGGCTTAGGCTGTGTTTGGGTTGATCATGTCTCTAGGTTGCATTTTGCTCGAGTCCCAAAAATATGAGAAGCACCCCTGTCAAGAGAAGTCCCTTGGACATCACTCGAAGAACCAACAAGGTTAGGAGTAGCTATGAAAGAGCAATCCGAAACCTTGACACTAATGCTATCGTCAAAAGACTCACGCGCAACACAAGAACTCAACTCCGGTTGCAAAGATGCAAACTCAGAAATATCAACATCGGAGTTGGAAGAAATGCGTGACTCAAATGACTTAGCACAAAGGCTCTTGCATCTTTTGGCCAAAACCTCGTTTTCAAACATGAGGCGGTCGCAAGTACCACAAGGAGTGTTTCTTAAGTTTTCCATCTCCTTTTCAATGCACTCGGCATATGTGGTACGCAAGAGCTCAATCTCCTTCTCAAGGTTGGCACTCATATCATTGTGCTCAACCAACTTGGCACTCATATCATCGCGCGCTTGTTTCAAAACCAAAACTTCTTTTTCTAAATCAATGCAAGATGTGCAAATGAAATCAGTGGAAGAAACATCACCATTCACATCAAGCAAAGAATCATGAATAGCACTAGAAGCATGGCAAACATTTTTATTTAAAGAGCACAATCTACAAGGCCTAGAATTTATCTCATCAATTTTAGCCCTAGCATGCTCGAGTTCATCTACACATGTCCTGTGAATCAAACTTAATTCTCTAAGTATAGCAACAAAAGATTCACAGGAATCACATGGTGACAAAGCATTTGACTTTAGCAAGGCTATTTCAGTTTTAGCACAATCAAGGTCTGTAACACCCCTGGTGTTTAACTGTAATTAACCTGACATGTCATCATCATTAGTCATTAATCATTCTTGCCTTGCATTTATCTCTTTTCAAAAACCCTAAAAGCCCAAATCTTCCTATAAGGGCAAAAATGGTAATTTCACCTCTGTGCCTAGCTTTGTGTAATTCTTGTTCAGTTGGATGTCTTGAAGTTTTGTTGTGTTGGCCAAAGTTCAAAAACCAAAATCAGATTTCAAATCCCTTTGCAAAACCCTGATTTCCAAACCCTGGATTTTATCCCTCTTTTTGTAATTCAAAAATTATTCAAAATTTGAGGTTGGTCCAAAAAGCAAAGTTGTAGATCTGGCCAAGAGAAACAACTTTGGTATTTACAAATTTTCAAGTTTCTGTACAAAGTTTGAAGTAAATCCAAATTCATTCAAATTCCAGTTTTTGTCCCCTTTTCAGTTTTCAAAATTTATTTAAAAACTATTGAGTTTCATAAAAAGGTTATATTAGCAAAGTTGTAGGTTTTGATAAAAGGAACAACTTTCATATTTACAGATTTCCAACTTTCAGTGTAAAATCAAAAGTAATTTTGAATTTATTCAAATCCTAAAAGTGTCCCCTTTTCTGATTTCGTATTTAATTCAAAAACTATTTGGATTTTGAAAATATTCTTTTTGACAAAGTTGTAGATCTCTTTTTTCTGAGCAACTTTGGTATTTTGAGTTTTTGTCGCACAGTTCAAATTTTGGGAGAAATTTGCAAAATACAAAAACTGGCCAAAAGTCAAACCCTAGCCCCTACACTGTTCTTCTTCCCCGTAGAGCCAGGGGGAGGGGGGGGGGCCCGGCCATGGCGCCGGCGCAGCGCCTGCAGCGCATACGGCTGCTCCCCACGCGCATCTGTCCTGCCCCAGCCGCTCCTTGGTCCCCTCCGCACCCGCACGCGAGCGCTGACTCCATCTTTCGGCCCCTACTGCTCCTGCTCGCCGCCGCCGCGTGGCCACTGCCGGCGCTGCCTGCGCCCGAGCCCCGGCTGCACGCCAGTGCCTCCGCCAGAGTGCAATCGAGTGCGCGTGCGCTCGCCGAGCTTATCCAGCCATCACCACGGTCTCTACCGGCCGCTATCCGCCTCTATAAAAGGCCCGCCGGAGCCGGAGCGCCGCACTCACCTCCACCACCGTGGCCAGCCCACTCCAGACCCTCCGCCGCTCAACCACCTAGCCCAAAAGCTCCGCCTTGAGGTCGTGAAGCTTTCCCACCCCTCAATTTCACCTTCCCCGTCTCCAATCGCCCGGCGTAACCTCATCTTCCCAAACTCCGACGGAAACCCGGTGAACTCGGGTTCGTCAAATACTCCCTCTCCGGCCACGATCGTCTTCCCCTGACCCCTGTGTCAGCTTCCTCGACTCCGCGCGACTCTAACCAGGCCCTTGCGGTCTCGTGTGTTGCGCAGGATCGCCGACTCACCGGAGTGCCGCCGCGGTCGTCTCCTTCCTCGAGCCTCCTTCCTCGAGCCTCACCCTCGAGCACGTGTCGAGCCTCAGCCTCAAGCCTCACCCTCGAGCACGTGTCGAACCTCAGCCTCGAGCCTCACCCTCGACCACGTCCCCGAGCCACACCCTCGAGCCCTGCCTCCGACCCGTGGTAAGCACCCGAAGCCTCCCGTCTCTGCTTCCACTCCGTCTCGCCCGAGCCTCCCAGTCAGGCCTCGGACGGACGCTTGCTTTTCCGTCTCGCCCGAGCCTTCCGTCTTGCCCGAGTCCGCTTCGCCCGAGTCAAGCCTCGGCGAGTGCATGCTCTCCGCTTCGCCCGAGCCTCCGGGCCAGGCCTCGGACGAAGCAGTCACTTTCCGACTCGCCCGAGCCCGTTTCGCCCGAGCCCTTCATAGAAGGAGCACAGCGCTCTTTTCTTTTTCTGAAAGATGTGAATAGTGTTCTGTTTTCTCTTTTTTGTGTGAATTAATCTGTTGTTCCTTAAATCCTGATAAAATTATGGTATGCTCCTTGCACTGTGTAGTATTTTATAAAAATATAAAACCTGACTTTTCTGCAAGAATTTAAAAATGTAAAATCCCTCTTTTAATTAATAAATGGATAGTTTTGGATTTTTAGAAAATTATTTATAACTCCAAAAATCATGAGATAAATTTTTGTGAGCTTCCTATGCCATGTTTAGTCTCTGGTGAAATTTTGAAGTCTTTTAGAACAAGTTGATTTTTGAGCATTTATCTGTAATTGTTAAATAGTGCCTTTTGTTAATTAATGTCTGGAATTATTTGAGCACCTTAATGACCTCCAAAATTATGAAATTTGTTTCGCCATCTATCTACACCATAATGAACTTATGTGATTAATTTGGTAATTTTTGGAGCAACTTCAGAAAATGACCTTTTTAAATAATTAAGGAAAATAGAAAGAGTGATTAGGGTTCATGTTGTATGGCCTGTTTTGCATTGTTCATGCTAGCATACTCATGTGCATGCATCATTGCATTCGTATAGTCACCGAAGAAGGAGTCAAGATCGAGGCAGCCGCCGACGAACCCGTCCCCGAGGCTACCCCGAGTTCCGACAACTGCTCCGCCGCCTTCGAGCCTGCCCTCTTTGCTCTTCAAGGCAAGCCCCGGTGCATTTAACCCTTTCCTTGAATTTATAAAATGATTTCCTTAAATGCTTTTGAGTTAAATTATTGCATTAGGTTTATAGGAGTTGTGTGTTATCCTAATTGATGCACTATCCACCTTGACCACTGATACACCCGATACCTGCTTTTCAAAAGTATTTGAAAAATGCTTAGCAATGCTTATTGAATTAGACTTTGCAATAAAATGCCAATTTTAAAAGTGTGATCACTTAAGGAATGTTTGTGGGATTTTGGTCTTACTCCCCGGCTGTTGGCTAGGTATCTGATCCGTACCTAGTCAATAACGAGGAGAGGTTGTCCGAGCGTACGGTGCCGTCATGTTGTAGTCCGGGACTCAACAGTTGACACCGACCGGGACATGGTTGAAAAACTGACAGGACTATTACGCTTGGGTGAGATATGACCAAGGTATAGTTCTGGCTGGAAAATTAGGGACCATCCGTATGGGGGCCTGCTGGTCAAGACTTGTAACTATTCACATACTTCGGAAAGCTCTGGCTCCGAGGAATCCTTTATTGGACCGACAACCGCGCACTGGGAGTGGAGAGATGGCGGAAGTAGCATGTACCCACGTGGTCGTCGTACCTGGAAAGGAGTGGTGTACTGTACTTCCGGGTGGCGTAGGACCGGGCCCAATCTTGGAGGAATCGTGGTAGACGAGTTGGCATATGCAAGCTTGGGTGCTACATATGCAGTGTGGATAGGGATCCTCAGCTGAGTATTATTTATCCAGATTAACGTTGCTCCTCGGTTATGGAGACTTGGTCCACTGACTGTCAACGGAGAGTGGTTCTCAACTAGGAATGTATTGAAATGTAAAATGAATCATGAATGATGAAGAATTGAGGAATACTGAATCTTTCAAAAAATAAAATAAGGTTTACAAAAAAAATGCTTTTCTGCAAAATACTTGATCTTGCTTAAGCCTTACCTTGACTACCCTAAGCCTCTCATTCCTGAGTCTTCTCCCTTTTTCTTTAGTCGGGTAAGTCTTGTTGAGTACCCCAGTACTCAGGGTTTGTTACTCATGCTGCAGGTATGACAGAGTCCCCGATGTGTCTTGCACCCTGCTGCGTGACCATCGTCCAGGAAGAGGCCGATGAGGCCGAAGAATAGTTGTACACCCTCGGGCTGGGTGATTATAAGTATCTTTGCTGTTCTCCACTATGTTGCCTATGTCTATTTCTATTATCAGAACTTGGTTTGTAATAACTGCACCTTAATTTCTATTTGGAACCCTGTTTTGTAAAACTAATGTCATTTAAGTCTTCCGCTCTTTATTCCGATGTTATTTGTAAAAATATGCAATGCTGTAACCGAATTGTGAGATGATCCTGCGGACATTGGGCACTGATGTAGCCCGGTGGCGAACAGGTCTTAATCACATGGAACATGGGTTCGGCTGTCAGAGGTTGACAGGGACACGTGGGCCATGGGATTAGGGTCGTTCCGTCATAGAGTGGTATCGGAGCATCTCACTTTAACGTTGCAGTGTTCGTTTTTGCGAAAACTTCAAAAGACCTTTTTAGTCCAAACAAACTAAACTTGACTATTTTGAGTCCAAATTGCTTCTCTCATCTTGTCTCTCATATGGCAACACTAGCTAGTGGAACAACATGTTTTAAGCCCTATGTACTTTATTTATTTATTGCATTGCTTTGTTCCGTAGGAACGATTCATGCATCATGTCATAATCACTTAAGTTAACTTCCTCTCTAAGTTCGTTGGGGTAGTATGCCTTTACCTGTTCTTGCTAGCCTTTCTCATCCATCTTCTCTTATCCAGACATGGCCCGTATCAAGCTGACTGCCCGCAAGTCGACTGGACCGCATGGTGTGCGACGCCACCAGCTGGCACCACGCGCTGGGGAGGAGACTGGAGAATCTTCCAACGGTCGTCGTTTTCCCCGCCGCACCCGTAAGAATCTGAAGGAGGAAATCAAGGATCTGAAGGTTGAGCTGAAGAACTTGGAGCATGACTTCTACCACTCACGCCTGGAGTTTTATGAGGCACGAGCTTCCCTGGAGCAGGCCAACCGGAATACGGTTCGCGCTATCGAGCAGTGCAATGATGCTTGGACCCGCGAGGACGTTACCAGAGCCCAGCTCCACGGACTGCAGCAGTACACAGCTCAGATTGAACAGTTCAATGATATGCTTCATGAGGAAGTGCATCAGCTGTATGATCAACTTCACCCCTTGGTACCCCCGGTTATGGAAGACCCTGAGGACGGAGTTGTGGAGGAACCAGAAGTGGAACAAGGGCCAGGCGAGAACGAAGAAGTTGAACCTGTCGAAGATGTCTACGCTGAAGACGAGGAGGAGGAGGAGCCTGAGCTCATCCTCGAAGAAGACGACGACGAAGACATGATCATCATCGACGACGACTAGACTCGTAGTGTCTGTACCATCTGCTTACCTGAAACCTTAGTCTAGGTTTGGGGGCGTTAGTCTGTCTGTTGCCAAGTCTGGCATGTATCTTTCTTTTCGCATCTTTTCCCTTTATCGGTCTGTATCAACTGTCAGTCACCTTATCAAGTCATCAGTCTTTTATCAGAAGAAGCTATCAGTCTGTTGTTTTCAGAACCCTATCTATGAATGCTAAGTTCCAAGTTGCTTAACAGATGCCTGTGAACACATGCACTGGAGCTGGAGGTTCTGATGATGCCAACATCCCAAACCCTCCACCTGTCCCAGCTACCCTAGCAGATGCCATTGCAGCCTTGGCCGCCGCTGCCAACCTAATGGCTCAAAACCAAGGACAGCAGAACTTTCACCGTGGTCGCCACAACATCAACCAAGAGACCACCTATGTGGAATTCACCGAAACTCGTCCACCGGTCTTCACTAAGGCCGATGAACCCCTCGAAGCTGATGATTGGCTCCGCACCATGGAGCAGAAGTTTGGTCTTATCAACTGCACCGATATCCAGAAACCACGGTTCGCTTCCCAGCAGCTTCGTGGTCCGGCAAGTGTTTGGTACGCCAACCTGTTAGCTGCCCAGCCAGAAGGTCATCGGTTGACCTGGGAAGAGTTCCGCACTGCCTTCCGTGCTCATCACATCCCTTCCGGATTAATGAAAATGAAGTTTGATCAGTTCCTGGCTCTTCAACAGAAAGACTCCACAGTCATGCAGTATGTGGGTCAATTCAATCATCTCAGCCAGTATGCCTCAGAGTATGTCAACACAGATGAGAAGAAGAGGGATTGTTTCCTCAGAGGACTGCACCCAAAGATCCGCAGGAGCTTGTCCAATAACCTGACTGGGTCTTATCACGATGTTGTTGACCGGGCTGTTGCTTTTGAAGAAAGCAATCGCCAGTACCAAGAAGAGAAGAAGAAGAAGAAAGCAGGGTCAAGCAGCTTCTCTGGCGGTCACAAACGCCAGAGAATCATCTATCACCCCAGCCACCACCACAATCGTCTACCTTACCCCAACCAGCAAGTGGTCGTCCGTACCGCGGCCACCACCCATAATGCCAACCAGCAGAGTGCCACACAGCCGAACGCCCCAGGTGTTCGTATCACCACTCCACAAACAGCCTACAACCATCCCTGCTACAACTGTGGCCAGCTTGGTCACTGGTCTCGTGAATGCCCAAAGCCCAAGAGGTATGCCCAGAATGCTCAGAAGAATCCTGGAGGATCTCAGCAGCAGCAGCACCGTGCACAGCAGCAGCATGCTCAGAAGGGCAAGATTGTCAAGAAGCACGGGCAAGTCTACTACACCGCTGTCAGCGATATACCAGAAGGGGAGCCCGTCATGATCGGTAGGTTTCCTGTTGCCAATCACCCTGCAGTTGTGTTGTTTGATTCTGGTGCATCGCATTCCTTCATCAGTCGTACTTTTGTCATCAAGCATGAAATATCAAATTGGGGAGTTGAAAGAAAGTTTTTGCATTTTATCGCCTGGAGGGCGTATAAACACCAAAGAGGTGGTTCGCAGTATACCAGTGATGTTGGGAAATCATGCGTTCCCTACCACCATGATAGTGTTGAAAGATCAGGAGATAGATGTCATTTTAGGCATGAATTGGATGTGCCAGTATAAGGCCATGCTTGACATTCTAAGTAGAGTTGTGAGAGTGGATGTTCCTAACAGTACCTCGAAACTCCTTCTCCAACTTCCTATGCCTTCAAAACCAGCTACCACACATCTAAATGCTACCTATGATCAAGGGATCCGAGACATCCCTGTAGTCTGTGAGTTCCCTGATGTCTTTCCTGAAGACTTACCTGGTCTACCTCCTGACCGTGATGTTGAGTTTGCCATAGAGCTAAAGCCCGGGACTGCTCCTATATCCCGCAGAGCTTATCGAATGCCTCCCAGAGAGTTGGCAGAACTAAAAATTCAATTACAAGATTTGTTGGACAAGGGTTTCATTCGCCCAAGCTCGTCTCCTTGGGGCTGTCCTGCAATCTTTGTAAAGAAGAAAGACAAGGCTCTCAGAATGTGCATTGACTATCGCCCACTCAATGAGGTCACCATCAAAAATAAATATCCCTTGCCTCGTATTGATCTTCTCTTTGACCAGTTAGCTGGAGCCAAAGTATTCTCCAAGATCGATCTCAGATCTGGCTACCACCAAATAAAGATTCGTCCTGAAGATATTCCTAAAATAGCTTTCACCACCAGATACGGCCTATATGAGTACTTGGTCATGTCCTTCGGTTTGACCAATGCCCCTGCTCATTTCATGTACCTCATGAACTCTGTGTTCATGCCAGAGCTTGATAAATTCGTGGTCGTGTTCATTGACGACATCCTTGTCTACTCAAAAACCCCTGAAGATCACGCCGAGCATCTTCGTATCGTTCTATCCCGTCTCAGAGAACATCAGCTGTATGCCAAGTTCAGTAAATGTGAGTTCTGGTTAGATCAGATACAGTTTCTTGGTCATGTCCTATCCGCAGAAGGTGTGTCAGTCGACCCCGGAAAAGTGTCAGATATCCTGGATTGGAAGCCACCTACCTCTGTTCACAAGGTCCGCAGTTTTATGGGAATGGCTGGATATTATCGTCGATTCATCCCAGATTTCTCCAGAATCGCCAAGCCTATCACCGAGTTGCTGAAGAATTCTGTGAAGTTCTTTTGGTCACCAGCTTGTGAACAAGCTTTTCAGACTTTGAAGAAGTTGTTAACCACGTCACCAGTGCTAGCTCAGCCGAACGTCGAGAAGCCCTTTGATGTCTACTGTGATGCATCTGGTACTGGTTTGGGTTGCGTGTTGATGCAAGAAGGAAGAGTGATCGCTTATGCCTCGCGGCAGCTTAAGCGACATGAGGAAAATTATCCAACTCATGATCTTGAGTTAGCAGCACTGGTTCATGCCTTGAAGATATGGCGTCATTATCTGTTGGGCAGTACCTGCAATGTGTACACAGATCACAAGAGCCTGAAGTATATCTTCACCCAAGAAGAGCTGAACATGAGGCAGCGAAGATGGCTTGAGTTAATCAAGGACTATGATATCGAAGTGCATTACCATCCGGGTAAGGCGAATGTGGTCGCCGATGCACTCAGTCGCAAGTCATACTGTAACTGCCTGGTTATGAAATCCTATGAGTCTTCCCTATGCTATGAACTAGAGAAGCTGGGTATTGAAATGGTTCCACAAGGAAGTCTAGGCAATGTCAGAGTAGAAACCTCTATCAGAGAACAGATCATAGCTGCACAGAAAAATAACCCCGGAATCAAGCACATCAGCGAAAAGGTTCGAGCTGGAAAAGCCGACTGTTTCAGGATTGATGATGAAGGAGTGGTATGGTTCAAGAACCGTCTGGTAGTTCCCAAGGTACCTGAGCTGAGACAGATAATCCTTGATGAAGCACACTCAACCAGATTTGCCATCCATCCTGGCAGCAACAAGATGTACCAAGACTTGAAGCAAAAATTCTGGTGGACAAAGATGAAGATTGAAATCGCTCGACATGTCGCTCGTTGTGATACATGTCAGAAAGTCAAGGCTGTGCATATGAAGCCCGGAGGAGAGCTGCAACCTTTGTCAGTACCTGGTTGGAAATGGGAGGATGTCAGCATGGATTTTATCAATGGATTACCCAAGACTCAAAAGGGATTCGATTCCATTTGGGTGATAGTGGACCGTCTCACGAAGCAAGCTCACTTCCTACCGGTCAAAACAAGTTATACCGCCCCAACTTATGCCACCTTGTACAAGAACAACATAGTGAAGCTCCATGGCATACCCAAGACCATCATCTCAGATCGTGGTACTCAGTTTGTCGCTAAGTTCTGGAAAGCGTTCCATGCCTCACTTGGAACCAAGCTATTGTATAGCACGGCTTATCATCCGCAGACTGATGGACAGACTGAGAGAGTCAACCAAGTGTTAGAAGATATGTTGAGAGCCTGTGTGCTTACCTTCGCAGATACTTGGGATCAGTGTTTGCCCTTGGCAGAGTTCTCATATAATAACAGTTACCAAGAGAGCATCAAAATGGCACCCTTTGAAGCACTGTACGGCCGCCATTGTCGTACACCTCTCAATTGGTCTGAACCCGGAGAAAGGGAATTCTTTGGAGTTGACCTAGTAAAGGATATGGAAGAAAAAGTCAAACAGATCCAAGAGAATATGAAGATTGCACAATCTCGACAGAAAAGTTATGCTGACAAGGGACGTCGACCTCTGCAGTTCCAGATTGGAGATTATGTGTACCTGAAGGTCTCGCCCACTAAAGGAGTCACTCGTTTTGGAGTCAAAGGAAAGTTAGCACCCCGCTACATTGGTCCCTTTGAGATTCTGGATCGTTGTGGCAAGGTCGCTTACAAGCTAAGTTTGCCCGATCATCTTTCAGCAGTTCATAATGTGTTTCATGTCTCCCAACTCAAGAAGTGTCTCCGAATACCTGAACATGTGGTTGAAGTTGAAGGCGTTGAGCTAGAACCAGATCTGTCATACACTGAGTATCCAGTTCGCCTGTTGGATCACAAGGATCGTGTTACCCGAAGAACCACCACAAGATGGTACAAGATCCAGTGGAACCAGCACTCTGAAGAAGAAGCCACCTGGGAATCCGAAGACTTCTTAGCAAAGAACTATCCCGACTTTCTCGAATCTCTGTAGATGTAAGGTTTTGCCTTTTCCTTCTTAAGACGTGGAATCTCGGGGCGAGATTTCTTTTAGGGGGGAAGGCTGTAACACCCCTGGTGTTTAACTGTAATTAACCTGACATGTCATCATCATTAGTCATTAATCATTCTTGCCTTGCATTTATGTTTGCTTAGTACTTGTGTAGCAATCTCTTTTCAAAAACCCTAAAAGCCCAAATCTTCCTATAAGGGCAAAAATGGTAATTTCACCTCTGTGCCTAGCTTTGTGTAATTCTTGTTCAGTTGGATGTCTTGAAGTTTTGTTGTGTTGGCCAAAGTTCAAAAACCAAAATCAGATTTCAAATCCCTTTGCAAAACCCTGATTTCCAAACCCTGGATTTTATCCCTCTTTTTGTAATTCAAAAATTATTCAAAATTTGAGGTTGGTCCAAAAAGCAAAGTTGTAGATCTGGCCAAGAGAAACAACTTTGGTATTTACAAATTTTCAAGTTTCTGTACAAAGTTTGAAGTAAATCCAAATTCATTCAAATTCCAGTTTTTGTCCCCTTTTCAGTTTTCAAAATTTATTTAAAAACTATTGAGTTTCAGAAAAAGGTTATATTAGCAAAGTTGTAGGTTTTGATAAAATCAACAACTTTTATATTTACAGATTTCCAACTTTCAGTGTAAAATCAAAAGTAATTTTGAATTTATTCAAATCCTAAAAGTGTCCCCTTTTCTGATTTCGTATTTAATTCAAAAACTATATGAATTTTGAAAATATTCTTTTTGACAAAGTTGTAGATCTCTTTTTTCTGAGCAACTTTGGTATTTTGAGTTTTTGTCGCACAGTTCAAATTTTGTGAGAAATTTGCAAAATACAAAAACTGGCCAAAAGTCAAACCCTAGCCCCTACACTGTTCTTCTTCCCCGTAGAGCCAGGGGGAGGGGGGGGCCCGGCCATGGCGCCGGCGCTGCGCCTGCAGCGCATACGGCTGCTCCCCACGCGCCTCTGTCCTGCCCCAGCCGCTCCTTGGTCCCCTCCGCACCCGCACGCGAGCGCTGACTCCATCTTTCGGCCCCTACTGCTCCTGCTCGCCGCCGCTGCGTGGCCACTGCCGGTGCTGCCTACGCCCGAGCCCCGGCTGCACGCCAGCGCCTCAGCCAGAGTGCAATCGAGTGCGCGTGCGCTCGCCGAGCTTATCCAGCCATCACCACGGTCTCTACCGGCCGCTATCCGCCTCTATAAAAGGCCCGAGGGAGCCGGAGCGCCGCACTCACCTCCGCCACCGTGGCCAGCCCACTCCAGACCCTCCGCCGCTCAACCACCTAGCCCAAAAGCTCCGCCTTGAGCTCGTGAAGCTTTCCCACCCCTCAATTTCACCTTCCCCGTCTCCAATCGCCCGGCGTAACCTCATCTTCCCAAACTCCGACGGAAACCCGGTGAACTCGGGTTCGTCAAATACTCCCTCTCCGGCCACGATCGTCTTCCCCTGACCCCTGTGTCAGCTTCCTCGACTCCGCGCGACTCTAACCAGGCCCTTGCGGTCTCGTGTGTTGCGCAGGATCGCCGACTCGCCGGAGTGCCGCCGCGGTCGTCTCCTTCCTCGAGCCTCCTTCCTCGAGCCTCACCCTCGAGCACGTGTCGAGCCTCAGCCTCGAGCCTCACCCTCGAGCACGTGTCGAACCTCAGCCTCGAGCCTCACCCTCGAGCACGTCCCCGAGCCACACCCTCGAGCCCTGCCTCCGACCCGTGGTAAGCACCCGAAGCCTCCCGTCTCTGCTTCCACTCCGTCTCGCCCGAGCCTCCCAGTCAGGCCTCGGACGGACGCTTGCTTTTCCGTCTCGCCCGAGCCTTCCGTCTCGCCCGAGTCCGCTTCGCCCGAGTCAAGCCTCGGCGAGTGCATGCTCTCCGCTTCGCCCGAGCCTCCGGGCCAGGCCTCGGACGAAGCAGTCACTTTCCGACTCGCCCGAGCCCGTTTCGCCCGAGCCCTTCATAGAAGGAGCACAGCGCTCTTTTCTTTTTCTGAAAGATGTGAATAGTGTTCTGTTTTCTCTTTTTTGTGTGAATTAATCTGTTGTTCCTTAAATCCTGATAAAATTATGGTATGCTCCTTGCACTGTGTAGTATTTTATAAAAATATGAAACCTGACTTTTCTGCAAGAATTTAAAAATGTAAAATCCCTCTTTTAATTAATAAATGGATAGTTTTGGATTTTTAGAAAATTATTTATAACTCCAAAAATCATGAGATAAATTTTTGTGAGCTTCCTATGCCATGTTTAGTCTCTGGTGAAATTTTGAAGTCTTTTAGAACAAGTTGATTTTTGAGCATTTATCTGTAATTGTTAAATAGTGCCTTTTGTTAATTAATGTCTGGAATTATTTGAGCACCTTAATGACCTCCAAAATTATGAAATTTGTTTCGCCATCTATCTACACCATAATGAACTTATGTGATTAATTTGGTAATTTTTGGAGCAACTTCAGAAAATGACCTTTTTAAATAATTAAGGAAAATAGAAAGAGTGATTAGGGTTCATGTTGTATGGCCTGTTTTGCATTGTTCATGCTAGCATACTCATGTGCATGCATCATTGCATTCGTATAGTCACCGAAGAAGGAGTCAAGATCGAGGCAGCCGCCGACGAACCCGTCCCCGAGGCTACCCCGAGTTCCGACAACTGCTCCGCCGCCTTCGAGCCTGCCCTCTTTCCTCTTCAAGGCAAGCCCCGGTGCATTTAACCCTTTCCTTGAATTTATAAAATGATTTCCTTAAATGCTTTTGAGTTAAATTATTGCATTAGGTTTATAGGAGTTGTGTGTTATCCTAATTGATGCACTATCCACCTTGACCACTGATACACCCGATACCTGCTTTTCAAAAGTATTTGAAAAATGCTTAGCAATGCTTATTGAATTAGACTTTGCAATAAAATGCCAATTTTAAAAGTGTGATCACTTAAGGAATGTTTGTGGGATTTTGGTCTTACTCCCCGGCTGTTGGCTAGGTATCTGATCCGTACCTAGTCAATAACGAGGAGAGGTTGTCCGAGCGTACGGTGCCGTCATGTTGTAGTCCGGGACTCAACAGTTGACACCGACCGGGACATGGTTGAAAAACTGACAGGACTATTACGCTTGGGTGAGATATGACCAAGGTATAGTTCTGGCTGGAAAATTAGGGACCATCCGTATGGGGGCCTGCTGGTCAAGACTTGTAACTATTCACATACTTCGGAAAGCTCTGGCTCCGAGGAATCCTTTATTGGACCGACAACCGCGCACTGGGAGTGGAGAGATGGCGGAAGTAGCATGTACCCACGTGGTCGTCGTACCTGGAAAGGAGTGGTGTACTGTACTTCCGGGTGGCGTAGGACCGGGCCCAATCTTGGAGGAATCGTGGTAGACGAGTTGGCATATGCAAGCTTGGGTGCTACATATGCAGTGTGGATAGGGATCCTCAGCTGAGTATTATTTATCCAGATTAACGTTGCTCCTCGGTTATGGAGACTTGGTCCACTGACTGTCAACGGAGAGTGGTTCTCAACTAGGAATGTATTGAAATGTAAAATGAATCATGAATGATGAAGAATTGAGGAATACTGAATCTTTCAAAAAATAAAATAAGGTTTACAAAAAAAATGCTTTTCTGCAAAATACTTGATCTTGCTTAAGCCTTACCTTGACTACCCTAAGCCTCTCGTTCCTGAGTCTTCTCCCTTTTTCTTTAGTCGGGTAAGTCTTGTTGAGTACCCCAGTACTCAGGGTTTGTTACCCATGCTGCAGGTATGACAGAGTCCCCGATGTGTCTTGCACCCTGCTGCGTGACCATCGTCCAAGAAGAGGCCGATGAGGCCGAAGAATAGTTGTACACCCTCGGGCTGGGTGATTATAAGTATCTTTGCTGTTCTCCACTATGTTGCCTATGTCTATTTCTATTATCAGAACTTGGTTTGTAATAACTGCACCTTAATTTCTATTTGGAACCCTGTTTTGTAAAACTAATGTTATTTAAGTCTTCCGCTCTTTATTCCGATGTTATTTGTAAAAATATGCAATGCTGTAACCGAATTGTGAGATGATCCTGCGGACATTGGGCACTGATGTAGCCCGGTGGCGAACAGGTCTTAATCACATGGAACATGGGTTCGGCTGTCAGAGGTTGACAGGGACACGTGGGCCATGGGATTAGGGTCGTTCCGTCACAAGGTCCTTGCGCAATTCAATGAAAACTAGACATGGTTTGGAAGCATTGGATGTCAACATATCATTTTCAGATTTTAAGCTAGCAAGAGAAAAGCCTAGCTCATCATTCTTCCTAACCATGTCATTACAAGAGGTGCAAGGCAAAGAGGCACTAGACTTCAACTTAGCAATGAAGCATTTTAATTTTTCTACCTTTCTACGCAAGGTATCACAAAGCTCATCATCCCTAGAGCAAGCCTCATATAAGTTGTGCAAAGCCACAAGAACACAAGCAAGTGTACCTCTCTTGGCCTTGCCAAGTTGACGTAGGAGATCCTCTGGTGAAAGCTCATCATGTCATAGAAGGTTCAGCAGATCGTTCACCTCGCGATCCCTCTCATCAACTGCACTCCTCCTTCTTCCCAAGATGTCATCCTTGGAAACATTCAACCCAAAAGACAAAGACATACATGAAGAAGAACTTGGTGCCACTTCCAAAAGCACCGTTAGTGTTAGCCAAACAAAAGC
This sequence comes from Coix lacryma-jobi var. lacryma-jobi, assembly GCA_009763385.1. NCBI lineage: Eukaryota > Viridiplantae > Streptophyta > Magnoliopsida > Poales > Poaceae > Coix > Coix lacryma-jobi. The sequence continues at coordinate 52,244,324 of CM019829.1, forward strand.
TCAAACACCTCGACAAGCAAAGTCAGAAACAAAACCGCTCTCAAAAGGTCGCCTTCGCGGATCCGGAACCGGTTAAGGTAGAGAGATCCTTAACTGGCTCTGATACCAATTGAAGGACCGAATTGGCGACCAGAGGGGGGGGGGGGGTGAATGGGAGCCCCAAATTTCTTCTCGAGAAATGATGGCCCTTGTCCCAGAAAATCACCCCAAAAGCGAAGACTGAAACTACCGATGAGTTCATGACCTACGAATAGGTGGATGCCCTAGCAGATGTCCTAGAGGTACAGCGGAACTACCGAAGAACCCCCAAAACCAAGCGCCAAAGCAACGGGGCAAAACTGCACAAGCAAGCTCCTAGAACAATCGAACCTCCAATAACGGAACACCCCACTCCAATGGAGAAGAGGAAGGTGTTCGACCAAAACTACTTAGGCCAACTAGTGGAAAAAGCACCTTGGAAAGATCCTTATGAAGTTAGAAAACTAACGCAATAGACGGATCTCAAATCAGAGCTCGAACGCAAAAGATACGGCCGCTAGAACCAACGAAACTCCGAAAGCAGAACACTTAACTCCTATGGAGAAGAAGGAAGTGTCCCACCAAAAATACTTTGACCAATGGTGGCAAAAGTACTTTGGAATGATCCTTAAGAAGTTAGGAAACCAACGCAACAAACGGATCACAAATCAGAGCTCGTAGAGGGAGAACGAGGCAAATCTCTAGGAGGGGAAAAACCAAAACGCGAAGAACAAAAACGCGAATCGATCCAAATTTCAGCCAACACAAGAGGAGTAAGAAATTGATCCGTGGATTGCTACGGGATGATGAATTGTGTAGCACACTGTGTCGGGTTACAAGCCACTCCTCGCAACAACAAAGCGTGGATGGCGAAAAGCTCAAGAACAAGAGTCGGTCTCTCCTCTAGCCCTAGCCTCCTCTCACCTAAACAAAATGAGAGTGACACCTCCAAGGATGGCTGTCCAACACAGAACCTTCATCTATATATAGGCGCACGTCCAAATGACACAAATGCCCTAACATGAAGTACTAACCCAAATACCCTTCAGGGGTAAAACTGTCCAACCCAAGCAATTTTCATCCGACGACCACACGCCTTCTCATCCTTCGCTTCGCCTCGACGCAAGCTCCAGGATGCCGCCACGTGCCATCACCGTCGACCGCCGCACCTTCTCACCGATAGCTTCGTGTTGATGGTCCTTAAACACCTATTTTACCATCAGCATTTGACCCTAAAATCCACCAAAAAGGCATGAAATGTAGTCAAATAGGTTTCAAACTAACCAAATTCCACATGTCCATAGAATTTTATTTGAATGCAGGATTTGAACCAAATTTAGACATATGGACCCACCAGAGGCCAAGCCCACTCAGCAGGGCCCAAATGGGCCTAAGGGGGGTGGCGCCCGCCACACCTAGGTGGCGCCCGCCACCTCTAAGTGGCGCTCGCCACTTGGGTTGGCCCAAGTTCCACTCTCTGCCACGTCACCGATCGGTGTGACCTCCCCAAGGCCAAATCTTGGGCCTTGGTCACTAGGTCAGTGGCATCGGATGACTCAGGATGAAGTGGCATGGATCAAGGCTGAATGGCGGTTGCTAGGACATGCAACCGACCTCCAAACCGCCTTGGACAACCACCTGGAGGCCGTAGGATCAACAACGAAGCATCCAGCGGCCAGGAGACTGGCGGCCGCCAGTAGGGTGAGGCGCCCGCCACCTGACCTAACCCTAGGTCGGTTGGCTGCCCCCTATAAGTACCCCCCTCACTCCTCAAGACTATAAATACCCCCTTGAGGCATCAGTACCATAACACACCAACACAAGCAAGAGGCATTTCAAGCAAGCAAGCAAGCAAGAGAGTTAGGTTAGAAGCTCAGAGAGCTTAGGCAAGTAGGTAGCTAGTAGAGCAAGGCATCTTCGCCCTTGCGGTAGCGCTGCTCAAGGCTTAGCTCAAGAGTAGAGGCGTGCGAGTGATCGGTCCTGGAGCTGGGAAGAGTCTTCCTTCTTCTCCAGTTCAGGTTTTGCTCTTGTTACTCAAGCACTTACTATATTCTAGTTCATCATTTCAAGTATTACTTTATTCTAGTTATCAGTATTGAGTGATATACTTGATTGATTGCTTGAGTGCCTAGCTATCCTACAGTTCAATTCACTTAGCCATAGTAGTTAATCTCTAGTGTGCTTAGTGATTGATCTTTGCCCATAGGTTGCTTAGTTAGTTTAGTGTTTATCTTATTAAGTCAAGTATTTTCTCTGACGTTCGCAAGGGTGTCTCTATTCAAAGCTAGGGTAGAGATAGTTAGAATATAATTAAGCATGGTGCTTAGTTATAGACTTACCTTCAGATACGGCTGGACCCATGGATAGCTGTGGTAGCAAGCAGGTGGTGACAACCCTGTGCGCCTTGAATTCCACCATGTAGTTGGCCCAGTTTAAAAGTAAGGCTCGTTGTGCTAGCGTTCAACCTAAGTAAGTGGTAAAGGCTAGTACGCCTCGGTACTTGACAACATAGGAATAAAACTTTACTCAACTTAGTTGCTTTATTGTCTTTTGCGTGCCCTGCTTCGTAACTATCTTGCTTCGTAGTTATCTTGCTCTATGGTTATCTAGGAGTAGTTAGTAGTTAGTAGTTAGTAATTAGTTAGTTATCCTTTAGTTACCCCTTACCTACCTATCCATCCACCTTTCCTTAGCCATCCATTTCATCTTTACCTATCCACCCATATATTCTTTCTAGCCTTTCATCTTCCCTTCTCCCCTTTTCCTTTTTCTCTTTTCTTCGACTCTCATCCCATCCTTGACTCAACTCATACATCACCCTAGCCTTCCCTTGGGATCAAATAAATCGACACCTGGTACTCCCAGGCGAAGTGCTACTATGATAGTTCTGTGCGCTTACAGAATCTCCTCCTGGTAGATTGCATTCTCTCTAGCTAGCTCCTACTAGTGTCAGGATTGACAACCCCGCTTGACATTAGTAGATAGCTGCATTAGCTCCACTCCTTTAGGTATAGTGACCGGTCTTGCTTCAAGCATTTCTGACGCCGTTGCCGAGGATAGTCCCCATAGTCTACTCCTAGTAACAACGTTAGCAAGTGCCAACAAGCATTCCTGGGCCGTTACCGGGGATAGTTGCCTAGCACAATCTTTATTGAAGCTAAGAACTACCAACAAGCATTTCTGGCACCGTTGTCAGGGATAGTTGCCTAGCACTATCTTTAGTGAAGCTAAGAACTACCAACAAGCATTTCTGGCGCCGTTGCCGGGGAAGGCAATCGGTGTGTCGGTTGAGTCCGTGTCGAATTTATCTTCGCTTAAGCTCCCGCTTAGCGAATCCCATCTTACCCCATTCTTTCTTTCCTTAGTTCTTCTTATCTTTTTCCTTCATCCTCTTCAACTTCTTTCTTTCTTATCTCGTTCTATCTTCACGATGGCCAATAAGACCATTCGTGAGTTTTCTGCTCCTTCTGCCGCTAATGTAGCGATAGGACCCGACGTGATCGATGCCAACCTCAATTTTGAGTTGAAACCGGCTCTGATCACGATGGTCCATGCTAGCCCGTTCTGTGGCAAGGCTCATGAGGATGCCAATGCTCATCTCCAACAATTCTTGGAGATTTGTGGCACCTTCACCATTAAGGGGATAACCCAAGAAGCGATCCGTCTTCGTCTCTTTCCTTTCTCTTTGATAGGAAAAGCGAAGCAATGGTTCTATACCGATCGCAACGCTGTAGACACATGGGACAAGTGTTCCAATGCTTTTCTAACCAAATTCTTTCCTATGGGCAAGACGAATGCTCTTCGCAACAAAATCTCCAGGTTTACGCAACAAGCCAAGGAATCTATTCCCGAGGCTTGGGAGAGGTTACAAGAGTATGTCGCTGCTTGTTCGCACCATGGTATGGTGGACTGGCTATTGATCCAGAACTTCTACCATGGCCTAACCCCTCTCTCTAGAAGCCATTTGGATGCCGCCGACGGCGGTGCATTCTTTTCTCTGAATGTTGCAGATGCTAAGGCTCTCATAGAGAAGATGGTGTCGAACCAAGGATGGAATGACGAGAGACTGGAGCCCCGTAAGCGAGGTATGCATTCCCTTAAGGAGGCCGACATGATCGTGACCAAGATGGACCTGCTGGCAAAGAAGCTGGACAACTGTGAGAAGATGAACCAACAAGAGAGTGTCCAATCTCTGGAATCCTATATGACTTGTCAAGTCTGTGGAAAAACCGGACATTCTGGGAACCACTGCCCCGAGCTACATGAAGATTTGAACCTCATCAACAACAACGGTTTTCGTCAACAGAATCAAGGATGGAATCAGCCTGCAAACTCTCAAGGTAACAATTCATTGCCCCGCTCTAATTTTCATAATTCTGATAGTCTCTCATTGTTGAAAAACTTAGTTTACTCACAAGGTAGAACTACTGATTTCTTGAATAAGAAATTAATGTCGAATGATAAAGCCCTTGAGAATATAAATGCTAAATTGGAAGATTTCTCATCTGCTCTGAAAAATCAACTAAGCTTTAATAAGATGTTAGAAACCCAATTAGCTCAACTTGCTGCTATCATACCATCTTTTGAAACTGGCAAAATTCCTGCTAAACCTGACATGGAAACTGCAAATATGGTTGAAATAAAATATTTTAATTATTATAAAGATCAAACCATGACTGTTAAAAAGGGTGATCCTGGTAGTCCCATAATTAGATGCTCAATCTTTGGTGAAGTCTTTAAAAATGCCATGTGTGATTTTGGATCGAGTGTGAACATTCTGTCTAAAGATTTTTATAAACAGTCATTCTTTCCACCCATGTCATCCACATCTGCCTATGTTGTGCTAGCTGATCAGTCCACTTGCTATGTAGAAGGAATAGTTAATGATTTACCTGTTCATATTAGAGGTTCATATGTTCCTGCTGATTTCATAATACTAGATATGAGAAATAGGAAATATGTACCTCTAATCTTAGGTAGACCCTTCTTGAACACTGTTGATGCCTGCATATATGTGGGAAGTGGTAAAATTCAAATGACATTAGGAGGGAGGAAGGAAATATTCTCTTTCTCCCGAGGCCCCGCATATGCCGCTAACATGCAGGAAGCAAAACTCGTTCGTACCAAGAAGAGGCGCCCAAGAACAAGGTGGAGCAGAAAGAAAAAACCACCTCCTCCTAAGTTGTATAGTTCACATAACAAAGGAGAGGTGCCAAAAGAAGAAGAACCAGTTGGAGTACTAAGAGAAGAAGTGCCCAAGGAAGAAGATCCACCCGATAAGGATGAAACTCCATGGACCTAAGGTATGGTTTTACTTTTAATTTTTCCCTTCAATTTTCCCTTTTCAAATAAATAACATATGTCATGCATGTAACTAAAAAAAAATCAGTTATCATTAGTTATATGCATAGGTATATGTTAACTTAGTTAGAACAATAAAATATCAAAATAGGATAGTTTCCCTTTTCACAACATTAGATAGTTTCCCTTTTAATAAAATGAGAACAAGAGCTCTAACCGAGAAAGAAGAAGACCCTTCACCAAGCAAGAAGCCAGCTTGGGGGAGACTCCCGCTCCAATAACGTATGTTTCAAGCCTACACATTACATTCAGTTCTTAAATTCTATATCTTTTGAATGTCACATGCTTGCCTAAATAACCATTCCATGAATAAAATTGATAAAATCTGCTTAAACAAGTTGAAACCTGAATAAGATTTGAAATATGTCATGCAAATGCTATTGTTATGGTTTGAATAACTGGTCTTATCTAAGTTGTAGCTTTTGTGGGTTGCACATGCTTAAACTGAAATCATGCTTAGTGAATAAAGTTAGCAAGAAATGGAGTAATTCTTTAAACTTGTTAAGGTGAAATTAGGACCTAATCTGGAGGATTTCTTTTAAAAATTATGAAAATCTTGCTAAAAGTTCCTCATAGATTTTATCCCATCCCACCACCAGCCAAATATTTGTTAGTCATTAGTCAAAACTACACAGAGCTTTGTTTGTGTTGAGCTTTGTTAGACCTCATAGATCCTAGTAGAGAAGCTTATCATATCTTTGGAATCAAGATTCACGCACACCCACCATAATTTGCCTACTTTCCACTTTGGAAGTTTGCAACCACCAAATAAATTGCTTATTCTCTATATCAGAGATATGCAATACCCTGCCAAACATCCCATTGCTAGCCTTATGCTTATTCCTACCATGGGAATAAGCATTTCTCCCTCTTCCTCTTTTTCATTTCAAAAATCCTTTCCTATAGATGTCTGGGGAAATCTAGAGCTAAAAGAGAGAGAGAAAAAATGAGCAAAGTAGCTCAAGAAAGGACTATGTCCTGAAAAAAAGTGAGCGAAGTAGCTCAAGAGAGGAATATGTCCTAAGAAAATGTGAGGACACATCTTTTGTCTACTCACTATGTATCCAAAAAAAAAGAGAGAGAATTATCATTAGCTCTAGACCCAGAAATTAACTAGGAAGGATTATGAAATATCTCTCTATACACTTCCACATAACCACACATGCACATCTTGATCAATTTTTATGATTTGCTGCTCCTTATGATCTGAGTGTCTAGCTTAGCAATAAACATCAGGCAATTTGCTCATGGTTCTTAGCCTACCTATAACTCCACATATCATTCTTTAGAAATAGGAGAGGCTACATTTTGGCCTAAGTGAGGATTTAAACACCATTGAGTGATTGAGTGAATCTTGGAGGACTTAAGCAAGTTGTTATCTTTTGAAAACCATGAAAAACCTCCAGACAGAATCCTAGTCAAACCTAAGCAAGATAAAAGTTTCCTATCTACTGCTTTATTTCACTCTTGCATATTTGAAGTGAAAAGCTATAAAACCCACATTGCTATGATTAATGATATATGCTAAGTTATTTCTCACTATACAATATGCACTTGCAGACATCTTAAGTTGCTATCCATTTCATGCTCAATGCATAAACCGCATTGTTGCTCGAGGATGAGCAACAGGTTAGCTTGGGGGAGCTTGTTGATTGTCCTTAAACACCTGTTTTACCATCAACATTTGACCCTAAAATCCACCAAAAAGGCATGAAATGTAGTCAAATAGGTTTCAAACTAACCAAATTCCACATGTCCATAGAATTTTATTTGAATGCTGCCCTATTGGCTCCATCCTTGGCACAGGTGCCTCTGGTGATCTCTGTCCACCCTGTCCAGTGGGGCTTGGCAGGCAAGGCTTTGACCTTGATCTCCACCATGACCAAGGAATCTTGCCCGTAGATCTCGTTCTGCCACGAGTACCTGGGCTCCTGTCCTTCCTCATAGCCCACGGCCTGCAGAATCCTCCAAAGGATAGTCGGCAAGCTGAAGTAGGACAAGAACGTCTTCCGGGTCAGCTTGGTGGCCAAGCGGTGACGCGGAACTCCTCTGCCTCCGGTGGCCTTGCGAGCGGTCAGCTTAGTCCGGGCCATCTGTGGAAACAAAAAGGGGTTTCGATCTCTCGTGAGACGGATATTAAGTTGGCAAATTTTTATATAAAGGAGACAACTTTTAATTAAGGGGAGGTAATGTAAATGCAAGAATTTAAACATGAGAAGCATAAAATGAGAAGTACAATCTGGGAAAAATATGAAATAGAGTTTTGCACCCTTTTCCAGTAGGGTTGTAGTTCAAGAGGATTATATTGTAGTGGATTTGTTTATTTGGTGTAGGCTTGTATGTTTATGCTCTGCCAGTAATATTCCTACAGTAGGATGTGTATGAGTAGAAGAAGCCAGAAAAATTATGAAATCTGTTGTTTGACCGACGGTATAAGAACACCATGCACATACTTGGTATAAGAACTCTCACCTAGACCGACGGTTGGATGGTCATGCTCTCATATCTCACAAAATCATTTTATGCATGTTTTCGCGATCGACGCATTGTCTTGTTCCCGAGAATGGACCAGCAAATAAAGATCCAGCATGAAGCAAAACCCTGAACCCTGTTAGCAGTTAAGCCACCTGAATCCTAGTATAGGGCTTAAGGACGAGACTGGGCACACTTAGTAATCGAAAATAGTTTTGAAAGTAGTTTTGAAATACCCAATTTAGTTTGAAAATAGCTCTTTGCGGAGGTAATCACTTGAACCATGCTCCAATACCAGCTGTGGCGGAACCGTCCTGATTATAAGAGTTCAAGTACTGTCTTAGCCAAATCCGTCTGACTTCGACTCATACTTGATCCCATATAACCCCGGTAGTCCGGAAATCTCGAAGGATTTCTATCACCGTACATCATACAGGATCGCATCGTTCAAGGATTACATTCGTAAAGATACATCTTAGCGAAAACGAAACCGAATTTAACACCAGAGTGCGGAATTTAAAACGGAGTTATTACAATACTGAATTTTAAAAGTGCGGAAGCTGAAGTAGTTTAAAACACGACCACCACACGTGTGGTCCAATAAACATGGTTTGATAAAACCCACTCAACACGACTCACTCCTCCTTTTTAAGATAATGTGCCACCAACAGTCTCAGACCAGCAAAAGAAAAAGGGGAGCTTCTGGACGACCCTGCCCTGGGCCTACTCCTCATCACCTTCCACTGGGTAGAGGCAGTGCTTACAATAGCCGAAGTAGACCTGGCCATCTGCAACAATGGGATAAACCCTGAGTACGGGAATGTACTCAGCTAGACTTACCCGTCCAACTAAAAATAAAGACTCCAAGGGTATGCAAGGCTTTTGAGGTGGAGCTGGGATCTTTCAGTTGCGAAAAGCTCAGATTCAGATAAGAGATAATTAATGATAAAGATGAGCTGCCATTTTTAGACCTATTCCTTAATTCTAGGATTTTCACCTGTACTAGAGCACTCACTTGAATCTATCAATCAATAATATAACCATATCCAGTTGACTTATCCACATTTTAGTTGAACCTTAAATCATCACATGGAGTTGTATCGTGGTGAAGCTCGCCATAGTTTCCCACAAACCAGGGGAGACGGCGACTCGAATCGAATTCCAAACCAGCTGGTGAAAGACCTTTAATACCAGCCCACACTTTCCCCGTCGGGTCCATGCATTGGGCAACCGCTCGATGCTTGTTCGTGGTGGTAATCGTCGCGGCTCACAGCACGGACCGCCCAATTGGAACCTGGCGATGGCCTCACGCGGCAGATCACAATTTCCATACTAGAGGGCACGACACGGGTTGAGACCGGCCCGAACAGCTTCTAACCGGCTTTGGGGTCGATGATTACGGCACCGACGTATCCCTAGGTAAAAGGGCGCGTTCAAAAATGAACGAGTGCCAACATCGATACAAACCTACACGATCCAACGGACGGGCTGCCCCAAGTTTTCAAACTTGTGCCTTGCCTTCCAGTTGACCGTATTTCATTACTACTCCGGTTCTTTTCCACGATAGCAAATATAGCCAACCGTGATCCGGTAACTACCCATCAGGGTATTACGGAAACATTCTTAACTACCACTTTTATTAAGCAACTAAGCAATTCTACATTATAAATAAGTAACAGGATAACAAGGTAGATATTAATCAATAACCAAGGAATGGTAATGCAACAAATAGGACTCATTCCGACTCCTAACCTAATGCATCACAATATAAAAGGACTCAAGTAATTTAATTTGCAAAAGATAGGAGGCTTAATATGCTCCGGGGCTTGCCTTGGGTGAAGACCGAGGCCTCGTGGGAGGGGCACTCGGGCAAGTTAGTGTCGCAGGCGGGGTCGGCTTCCTCGGCTTGCTGGAGCTCCGGAATCTGCTGCTCGGCGTTTGTCTCTGGCTCCTGGTCGGGCTCCGGAGGGGTCGATCCTATTGCATGCGATGATCAATAAATAATTACAATGCGGGTGCAAGATGTGTGGTATGAAAAGAGCATTTCTTGCAAATCAACAAACCCAACTTGTTGAACCACTTTTGACATTGAGGTCAATACTTATTTAATTCATAAAACAAAATCCATTTATTCACCTTTTTCTTATTTAATAATTCAAAAGAGACTTAGGTTTGAACTGCAAGTGCACTTTTCTGGACTCCGAAAAATCAACGAAAATTCAAGAAGGCAAACAACAGTTGCTGGACTCCATTGAACAAATTTCAGCCAAAAACAAAATACAGAACTGCAGATATAAAAATGACAAGCAAACTGCCCAAAAAGGTGCTTTGAACTAGCTCCTCCCTCAAAAAGTGTCAAACAACAGATTTCATAATTTTTCTGGCTTCTTCTACTCATACACATCCTACTGTAGGAATATTACTGGCAGAGCATAAACATACAAGCCTACACCAAATAAACAAATCCACTACAATATAATCCTCTTGAACTACAACCCTACTGGAAAAGGGTGCAAAACTCTATTTCATATTTTTCCCAGATTGTACTTCTCATTTTATGCTTCTCATGTTTAAATTCTTGCATTTACATTACCTCCCCTTAATTAAAAGTTGTCTCCTTTATATAAAAATTTGCCAACTTAATATCCGTCTCACGAGAGATCGAAACCCCTTTTTGTTTCCACAGATGGCCCGGACTAAGCTGACCGCTCGCAAGGCCACCGGAGGCAGAGGAGTTCCGCGTCACCGCTTGGCCACCAAGCTGACCCGGAAGACGTTCTTGTCCTACTTCAGCTTGCCGACTATCCTTTGGAGGATTCTGCAGGCCGTGGGCTATGAGGAAGGACAGGAGCCCAGGTACTCGTGGCAGAAGGAGATCTACGGGCAAGATTCCTTGGTCATGGTGGAGATCAAGGTCAAAGCCTTGCCTGCCAAGCCCCACTGGACAGGGTGGACAGAGATCACCAGAGGCACCTGTGCCAAGGATGGAGCCAATAGGGCAGCATTCAAATATAAATCTATGGACATGTGGAATTTGGTTAGTTTGAAACCTATTTGACTACATTTCATGCCTTTTTGGTGAACTTTAGGGTAAAATGTTGATGGTAAAACAGGTGTTTAAGGACCATCAACAAGCTCCCCCAAGCTAACCTGTTGCTCATCCTCGAGCAACAATGCGGTTTAAGCATTGAGCATGAAATGCATAGCAACTTAAGATGTTTGCAAGTGCATATTGTATAGTGAGAAATAACTTAGCATATATCATTAATCATAGCAATGTGGGGCTTATAGCTTTTCACTTCAAACATGCAAGAGTGAAATAAAGCAGTAGATAGGAAACTTTTATCTTGCTTAGGTTTGACTAGGATTCTGTCTGGAGGTTTTTCAAAGTTTTGAAAAGATAACAACTTGCTTAAGTCCTCCAAGATTCACTCAATCACTCAATGGTGTTTAAAATCTCACTTAGGCCAAAATGTAGCCTTTCCTACTTCTAAAGAATTATATGTGGAGTTATAGGAAGGCTAAGAACCATGAGCAAATTGCCTGATGTTTATTGCTAAGCTAGACACTCAGATCATAAGGAGCAGCAAATCATAAAAATTGATCAAGATGTGCATGTGTGGTTATGTGGAAGTGTATAGAGAGATATTTCATAATCCTTCCTAGTTAATTTCTGGGGTCTAGAGCTAATGATAATTCTCTTTTTTTGGATACATAGTGAGTAGACAAAAGATGTGTCCTCACATTTTCTTAGGACATAGTCCTCTTTTGAGCTTCTTTGCTCACTCTCTCTTTTTCTTCAGGACATAGTCCTTTCTTGAGCTACTTTGCTCATTTTTCTCTCTCTCTTTTTTTTAGCTCTAGATTTCCCCAGGTTATCTATAGGAAAGGATTTTTGAAATGAGTAGGGAAAGGTAGAGAAATGCTTATTCCCAGTGTAGGAATAAGCATAAGGCTAGCAATGGGATGTTTGGCAGGGTATTGCATATCGCCGGTGTAGAGAATAAGCAATTTATTTGGTGGTTGCAAACTTCCAAAGTGGAAAGTAGGCAATTTATGGTGGGTGTGTGAATCTTGATTCAAAAGATATGACAAGCTTCTCTACTAAGATCTATGAGGTCTAACAAAGCTCAACACAAACAAAGCTCTTTATGGTTTTGACTAATGACTAACAAATATTTGGCTGGTGGTGGGAAGGGATAAAATCCAGGAGGAACTTTTAGCAAGGTTTTCATGATTTTTAAAAGAAATCCTCCATATTAGGTCCTAATTTCACTTTAGCAAGTTTAAAGAATTACTCCATTTCTTACTAACTTTATTCACTAAGCATGATTTCAGTTAAAGCATGTGCAACCCATAAAAGCTACAACTTAGATAAGACCAGTTATTCAAACCATAACAATAGCATTTGCATGACATATTTCAAATCTTATTTAGGTTTCAACTTATTTAAGCAGATTTTATCAATTTTATTCATGGAGTGGTTATTTAGGCAAGCATGTGACATTCAAAAGATATAGAATTTAAGAACTGAATGTAAAGTGTAGGCTTTGAGACATACCTTATTGGAGCGGAGTCTCCCCCAAGCTGGCTTCTTGCTTGGTGAAGGGTCTTCTTCTGTCTCGGTCGGAGCTCTTGTTCTCATTTTATTAAAAGGGAAACTATCTAATGTTGTGAAAAGGGAAACTATCCTATTTTATTATTCTAGCTAAGTTAACATATACCTATGCATATAACTAATGATAACTGGTGATATTTTTTTTAGGTACATGCATGACATATGTTATTTATTCGAAAAAGGGAAATTTGAAGGGAAATAAAAATTAAAAGTAAAACCATACCTTAGGTCCATGGAGTTTCATCCTTATCGGGTGGATCTTCTTCCTTGGGTGCTTCTTCTTTAAGTACTCCATCCGGTTCTTCTTCTTTTGGCACCTCTCCTTTGTTATGTGAATTACACAACTCAGGAGGAGGTGGTTCTTTCTTTATGTTCCACCTTGTTCTTGGGCGCCTCTTCTTGGTACGAACGGGTTTTGCTACCTGCATGTTAGCGGCATACGCGGGACCACGGGAAAAACAGAATATTTCCTTCCTCCCTCCTAATGTCATTTGCATTTTACCACTTCCCACATATATGCAAGCATCAACAGTGTTCAAGAAGGGTCTGCCTAAGATTAGAGGCACATCTTTCCTATTTCCCATATCTAGTATTATGAAATCAGCAGGAACATAGGAACCTCTAATATGAACAGGTAAATCATTAACTATTCCTTCTACATAGCAAGTGGATTGATCAGCTAGCACATCATAGGCAAATGTGGATGACATGGGTGGAAAGGACGAGTTTTCATAGAAATCTTTGGATAAAATGTTCACACTCGATCCTAAATCACACATGACATTTTTAAAGACTTCACCAAAGATTGAGCATCTAATTATGCGACTACCAAGATCACCCTTTTTAATAGTCATGGTTTGATCTTCATAATAGTTAAAATATTTTATTTCAACCATATTAGCAGTTTCCATGTCAGGTTTAGCAGGAATTTTGCCAGTTTCAATAGATGGTATGATAGCAGCAAGTTGAGCTAATTGGGTTTATAACATCTTATTAAAGCTTAATTGATTTCTCAAAGCAGATGAGAAATCTTCTAATTTAGCATTTATATTCTCAAGGGTTTTATCATTCGACATTAATTTCTTATTCAAGAAATCAGTAGTTCTACCTTGTGAGTAAACAAAATTTTTCAAGAATGAGAGACTATCAGAATTATGGAAATTTGAGCGGGGGAATGAATTGTTACCTTGAGAGTTTGCAGGCTGATTCCATCCTTGATTCTGTTGACGGAAACCGTTATTGTTGTTGATGAAGTTCAACTCTTCATGTAGCTCGGGGCAGTGGCTCCCAGAATGTCCGGTTTCTCGACAGACTTCACAAGTCATGTAGGATTCCAGAGATTGGACACTCTCTGGTTGGTTCATCTTCTCACAGCTGTCCAGCTTCTTTGCCAGCAGGTCCATCTTAGCCACGATCATGTCAGCCTCCTTAAGGGATGTCATACCTCGCTTACGGGGCTGTAGTCTTTCGTCATTCCATCCTTGGTTCGACACCATCTTCTCAATGAGAGCCTTAGCATCTGCAACATTCAAAGAAAAGAATGCACCGCCGGCGGTGGCATCCAAATGGCTTCTAGAGAGTGGGGTTAGTCCATGGTAGAAGTTCTGGATCAATAGCCAGTCCTCCATACCGTGGTGTGGACAAGCAGCGACATACTCTTGCAACCTCTCCCAAGCCTCGGGAATAGATTCCTCGGCTTGTTGCGTAAAGCTGGAGATTTTGTTGCGCAGAGCATTCGTCTTGCCCATAGGAAAGAATTTGGCGAGAAAAGCATTGGAACACTTGTCCCATGTGTCTACAGCGTTGCGATCGGTATAGAACCATTGCTTCGCTTTTCCTAGCAAAGAGATAGGAAAGAGACGATGACGGATGACTTCTTGGGTTATCCCCTTAATGGTGAAGGTGCCACAAATCTCCAAAAATTGTTGGAGGTGAGCATTGGCATCCTCATGAGCCTTGCCACAGAACGGGCTAGCTTAGACCGTCGTGATTAGAGCCGGTTTCAACTCAAAATTGAGGTTGGCATCGATCACGTCTGGTCCTATCGCTACATTAGCGGCAGAAGGAGCAAAAAATTCACGAATGGTCTTGTTAGCCATCGTGAAGATAGAACGAGATAAGAAAGAAAGAAGTTGAAGAAGATGAAGGAAAAAGATAAGAAGAACTAAGAAAAGAAAGAATGGAGTAAGATGGGATACACCGAATGCTTTCCCCGACAACGGCGCCAGAAATGCTTGTTCGTAGTTCTTAGCTTCACTAAAGATAGAGCTAGGCAACTATCCCCGGTAACGGCCCAGGAATGCTTGTTGGCACATGCTAATGTCGTTACTAGGAGTAGACTATGGAGTCTATCCCCGGCAACGGCGTCAGAAATGCTTGAAGCAAGACCGGTCACTATACCTAAAGGAGTGGAGCTAAAGCAGCTATCTACTAATGCCAAGCGGGGTTGTCAGTCCCGACACTAGTAGGAGCTAACTAGAGAGGTTGCAATCTACTAAGAGGAGATTCTGCAAGCGTACAGAACTATCGTAGTAGCACTTCGCCTGGGAGTACCAGGTGTCGATTTATTTGATCCCAAGGGAAGGCTAGTGTGGTGTATGAGTCGAGTCAAGGAGGGGATGAGAGTCGAAGAAATAAGAAAAAGGAAAAGGGGAGAAGGGAAAAGAAGGGATGGAAGGCTAGAAAGAATATATGGGTGGATACGTAAGGATGAAGTGGATGGCTAAGGTAAGGTGGATGGATAGGTAGATAAAGGGAATAGGATAACTAAGGTTAACTAAGATAACTAACTACTAACTAATAACTAATCCTAGATAACCACGAAGCAAGATAGTTACGAAGCAAGGCAGGCAAAAGTCAATAAAATAACTAAGTTGAGTATAGTTTTATTCCTATCTTATCCAGTATCGAGGCGTACTAGCCTTTACCACTTACTTAGGTTGAACGCTAGCACAACGAGCCTTACTGTTAAATTGGGCCAACTACGTGGTGGAATTCAAGGTGCACAGGGCTGTCACCACCTGCTTGCTACCACAGCTATCTGGGGGTCCAGCCGTATCTGAAGGTAAGTCTATAACTAAGCACCACGCTTAATTATATTCTAACTATCTCTACCCTAGCTTTGAATAGAGACACCCTTGCGGACGTTAGAGCAAATACTTGACTTAATAAGATAAACACTAGACTAACTAAGCAACCTATTGACAAAGATCAATCACTAAGCACACTAGAGATTAACTACTATGGCTAAGTGAATTGAACTATATGATAGCTAGGTCACACTCAAGGTACTTGATAAAGTAATACTGAAAGTAATAGTGAAAGTAATGCTTAAAGTAATACTGAGATAAAGATAAATGTACCTGAGATACAAGAGAGCAAACCAGACCAGAGACGCCGGGAAATCAACCGACCTCCGATGCCAGTTGCTCGCACCCGCTTCTCTCTTAGCAAGCTCTACGCTCCTTTTACCAAGGACATAGGCTGAGCTATGCTAAACTAAGAGCCACGCTGTAATGAGGGCACTAAAGCTATACTCTCTACTAGCTAACCTACTTGCCTAAGCTCTCTGAGCTTCTAACCTAACTCTCACTTGCTTCTCTTGCTTGTGTGTTGCTTTCTCTGGGATGTGATGGTACAAATGAAGTGGTGTCACCAGGGGGTATATATAGCCTTGTGGAGTGAAGGGGGTACTTATAGGGGGCAGCCAGCCGACCTAGTGCTAACCCTAGTGGCGGGCGCCAGCCCTAGGTGGCGGCCGCCACCCCTATCACCGTTGGATGCACCGCCTCTGCTTCAACGGCATCCAGGAGCTCCAGAGAGGCGGTGGTTAGGTCGGTTGCATGTCTGAGTAACCGCCATTCGGCCTTGATCCACGCCATTCCATCCTGAGCCGTCCGATGCCACTGACCTAGTGACCAAGGGCCAAGATTTGGCCTTGGGATGGTCACACGGATCGGTGACATGGCAAAGGGGGAGAGTTGGGCCTCTCCATGTGGCGTGCGCCACCTCTGGTTGGCGGGTGCCACCCCACTCAGGCCCAAATGGGTCCTGGTGAGTGGGCTCGTCTCCTGGTGAGTCCATTCTCCAAATTTGGTCCAAATCCTTCATTCAAATATAAATCTATGGACATGTGGAATTTGGTTAGTTTGAAACCTATTTGACTACATTTCATGCCTTTTTGGTGAACTTTAGGGTAAAATATTGATGGAAACTGGTGTTTAAGGAACATCAACAGCCACGCGGCGGATAGGCAAGCCGCCGTGCAGGCCACCGCACTGTGTCCGTCCAGGTTTTCATTTAGCCCCTTCAAGCTTTCACAAATCAACCCTCCGTCCAAAGGGACTGTTCCTTGAGTCTGCAGACTTTCATAATTCAGACCCCGTGCTTTCGTCAAAATGAGGCCCAGTCCATTTGCCTTTTAAATCCAGATTTAATTTATTTAAAATACGAAAATGAGTTCCAACTATTTACAGAATTGCCACTGAACGTCAAAAGCTCATAACTTGCTCGTTTTAATTCCGTTTCGACCCATTCAACTTGCGTTAGTTCCATAATTTCATTCTCTATGAAGTAGATCTGTTAGTTTACTGTTTTAATACTGTTTTCTGTACTGTTATTTATTTTTTTGTATTGTGCCATGTATGTTGATTGGGCCAGAGAGTGCGGAGTTCGAGGATGCTCTTGACTATTCTTGTGAGCCTGCAGACTCGACCCAGCCCGCAGGCAAGTGTCCTTGAACATGTTGCACCTATACTTTATTTTACTTTTGGTATTAGAGTAGATAGATCCTGTAGATGCATGCTGTGTCTAAATTTGCATCACATGTTATGGTTTACTAGAATTTGTATATATTATCCTTGTCGCCTGTTTTGGGATGTTCGGGTACGAGTCTTTGAGCCCTGTAGTCATGGATGGGATGAGAGTTAAATGTTAATAATCTTGATTAATGATCTATGAAACAATGTGGACATGGTAATGTTTGTAGTAACATGGTTATTAGGAAAATCCGGCAGGATGGACCCGTATTGGTGGTTTTGTGTCGTGGGATGCGGCAACTGGTTTTGGTTTCTGGTTCTGGGCTCGTGCTAGACATATCCTGCCTGGATCCCTAGGACCCGGTTCTTGGACAAGTAACTCGGCAAAACAGCGCAACCATGAGATCTTGATGGGCTGGACCTGGCTAATTATTTAGTTTCCTCCAAGTTAGGCTACACGGGGGTTGTATAGTGGCTCAAGAGGGGTCCCTTGGGGTCGTTGACTTGTGGACATGGGAGAAACCTTAGAGTACATGTAACACAGGCTTGGAGGGGCTTTGTAAAGGCCTTGCAGTGCAACCCGCTATGCACCTTGGCAGTGTTTAGCGTGACGGTAATGCACGACTCATGGGTAACGATGTGCAACCTCTGCAGAGTGTAAAACTGATATATCAGCCGTGCTCACGGTCACGAGCAGGCTTGGACTTCTTCGAGATTAGTTGGTTACTGGTTACTGGTTCGGGTCATCTGATGGACTTCAGGTGCGGTTGCCTGATGGACTTCAGGTGTGGGAGCTTGGTGCGAGTCCAAGTATGGTTGCTTGGTGTGACTCCAAGTGTTGGTTGCTCGGTGTGACTCCGAGTGTGGTTTGCTCGGTGTGACTCCGAGTGTTGTTACTTTTCAACAATGTCTGTGGTTATAACCAAGTAAATAGGTGCATAGGATTAATAGGATTTAATAGGATGAGTTGCTTTAGGAGCTTGAGTCAAACAGAGTCAGCCTGCCTTTGATAATAGCCTCATAAGCATATATTTCCTACACTTGCGGAGTACATTTCGATGTACTCACCCTTCCTCTTTGAACCCCCTGCTACCCCACCCAGACACTGGAGTCTACGACAAGGAGCAGGAGTACCGAGAAGACGGTGGATACGACCCTGACAACTTGTACCCAGAAGACAGTGGATACGACCCAGACGACCTGTACTAGGATGACGTTGCCCCCGGTCGACCTTCCTGTGGAGTGGCGTCCAGTTTCCGCGAGTCTACATCAGAGTCTACATGAAAGTCTGTACTTTTCTTTTAGACCCGAGGGTCATTTTTGTAACAAAGTTCAGTATTATTAATAAAGCATTGTTTTGATATTTACTTTGATGTCGATATTTGTATGAAAATTGATCCTGGCATACATATATTGTGCTCCAATTTTGTTCTTAAAATTAGGGTGTCACAGAGTGGTATCAAAGCCGTGTTGACCGTAGGACGCTACCCTAGTCAAGTCGTGTTGTTTACAAAACTATTTTTACAAAGTCTCACCCTATTTTCCACTTCTGTAGTCTGTCTCTGCTGAAAATTTAAACTTTGTTTCAATGTAGGTCCTCCAATAGTAGGATGCCCACCATAATTGTTTCAACTCGTAGCACGTTGATTGATATGTACTTGTGCACTTGTTTGATTTGATTCTTTGTACTGATTGTAGCCTCCCCGAAGCTCGGGACGAGATTTAAGTTAAGGGGGTAAGTTTGTAACACCCCGGGTGTTTAATTAATTCAAATAAATTATAATTTATTAGAAAAAGGCCAAAACCCTAGATGGAGGAAAAAATTCTAACCTGGTGTTTGTTGCATTCATGTCGTTCCATAATTTTTATTGGGTGAAAAAGAAATTATTAAACCCGAATAAGGCGAATCGCTTTTATTCTATTTAAGAAATAAATTAAAAGATTTATAAAAAGTTTGCAAAATCAAACTTAAAATTTTATTTACAAAACCTAGAAAAAATATTTCTGAAATTCTGCAACTGTTTTTATTTTCAAATTAATTTGAATTTGGATTTGAAAAGAGTTTGCAAAAGAAAAGAAAAAGAGAAAGAAAGGGCAAAGGGCCTCACCCTCCAAGTCTCCTCTCCTGGCGCAACCGAGTCTTTTTCCTCTCTCCCTCCTGGCCAGCCCACTCCATTCTCCCCATCTCCCCTTTGCGCCCGCAGCCCAAACCCCCATCCCACTCCTCCCTCCCCTGGCCCAGCCGCGCCACTTCTGTTCTGGCCTAGCGCCTCCGCTGGCCCAGTAGCTCCCCACTCCCACCCGTTAGCCGTCGCGGTTGCGTCCGCTCCCTCCCCTCTCTCACTGACACGAGGGCCCCACCTGTCGGAACCATCCCCACCTCCAACAACCCCCTCCGTAGATCCCTCCTCTCCCTCCCGATCCGTACCGGCCGAGCCGCAACCTAGCTCGCCCCCTCCACGCTTCTCCACCCTATATAGGCTCTGCATTGCCACACCGCCGCCGCCCAACCACCCTTCGCGCACTCTATCCCTCTCCAACACCCTCACAGCCGTCGAAAGAACGCCATTGCGGTTGATCTCGTCGCTACCCTTTGTGGAACCCCTATCAGGTGCCGAGGACCGCACCAGAAGGATCGGCGAGGCACGCCGCATTCATGAGGCTTGTCCCCGGCGTGAAATCGAGCCAGAGCGCGCCCCTTGGCCTCACCAGAGCCGCTGAATGCCTCCGCCATGCGACTCTCCTCTCCGGTCAACCCCACGGACGGACCCGCGATGAGCTCCTCCTTCGTTTCCGCCCTTCCCTGACGCTCCCCGTGCCCCTTGGCTCGTTCCCGTGATGCGCCGGCGAGCTCGCCCGCGGATGCATGGCGCCGCCGCGATGGGTCGAAGCGTCGCTGTCCTCTAAGCCACTGGCGGTCACCCACCCCTTTCCCATCGTCGCTGGACCGTCCGATCAGGAGTCTGCGGCTCAGATTAGATCCGGCTGGTGAACCGGTATGCGCCGTGCGCACCGCGCCGTGGACGAGGTCTTCCTTCGCCACGTCAGCCGGACAACGTGTTGCGTGGTGCACCCAGCCAATCCCCTTGCGCCACCTGTTGCCACGCAGCGCACACGTCAGCCGCCGCGCTGACAGCACCGATCCACCGACTGTTTTGCAAAAGAGACCCCCATCTTCTCTGAAATCAAACCCGCAATCCAACACCACTATGCCATGAGTCTTGATAATCTTTCTATTCAACCCCTGCACTTTCGTCTATTTGAGGCGCCGTCCAATGCAGTGTTGTACACGCTTTTTGCCAGCTGGCACACTACGGCCACTCAGATCGCGCCACGTGGCTGACACACAAGCCGCCGTGCAGGCCACCACACCGTGTCCGTCCAGGTTTTCATTTAGCCCCTTAAAGCTTTCACAAATCAACCCTCCGTCCAAAGGGACTGTTCCCTGAGTCTGCAGACTTTCGTAATTCAGACCCCGTGCTTTCGTCAAAATGAGGCCTAGTCCATCTGCCTTTTAAATCCAGATTTAATTTATTTAAAATACGAAAATGAGTTCCCACTATTTACAGATTTGCCACTGAATTTGAAAAGCCCATAACTTGCTCGTTTTAATTCCGTTTCGACCCATTCAACTTGCGTTAGTTCCATAATTTCGTTCTCTACGCAGTAGATCTGTTAGTTTACTGTTTTGTTACTATTTTCTGTACTATTATTTATTTTGTTGTATTGTGCCATGTATGTTGATTGGACCAGAGAGTGCAGAGTTCGAGGACGCTCCTGACTATTCTTGTGACCCTGCAGACTCGACCAAGTCCGCAGGCAAGTGTCCTTGAACATCTTGCACCTATACTTTATTTTACTTTTGGTATTAGAGTAGATAGATCCTGTAGATGCATGCTCTGTCTAAATTTGAATCCCATGTTATGGTTTACTAGAATTTGTATATATTATCCTTGTCACCTGTTTTGGGATGTTCGGGTAGGTGTCTTTGCTTAGCCTTGCAGTCATGGATGGGAAGAGAGTTAAATGTTAATAATCTTGATTAATGATCTATGAAACTGAAGGACCGGATTTGCGACCAGAGGGGGGGTGAATGGGAGCCTCAAATTCAACTCGTGAATAGAATGGCCCTTGTCCCAGGAAATCACCCCAAAAGCTAAGACTCGAAACGACCGAAGAGTTCACCACCTACAACTAGGTGGATACCCTAGGAGATGTCCTAGTGGTACAGCGGAACCCCCGGAGAAACACCAAAACCAACTGCCAAAGCCTCAGAGCAAAACTGCACAAGCTGCAGATTCACGGACTGTCCGCGACTGGTGGTCCGGACTGTCTGCCGGCAAACGAGCCCAAAACAGACTGTTCTGCAAGTCTGCTGGATAGGTCCCAGACTGTCCGCGGGTTTGTACCACGGACTGTCCGCCGGTCACGAGATTGAGAACCTTATCGCGTTGCGCTGTTCTGAACCTGCCGAGTCCCAAGTCCTGGACTGTCCGCCGCTGGGGGCGCGGACTGTCCGCGGATGAACAGAGAGTAGAAAAACAGCTCGGGACAAAAGTCAATTCTATCAAAACTTCACCAAATCAAAAGAGACTTCGATCAAATTCCTCATAGGTGTTCCTCTATGTATTGGGGTGCTAATCCTAAGAAATCATCGCACCAAACCAAGTCAATCAAGAGAAATTCGTGGATCACCGTAAAAAGGGAAAGAACAAAGAACGAATGCGAAATCGACCCGATCTATGGATTCATGAGGTTAGGGGAGATTTCCTTCAGTGGAAAGAAGGAGCTCACGACCAAGAACGAATTGATTCAAGTGGAATCAAAAATCATCTCGCGGAGAGGGAGAACGAGGCAAATCTCCAGGAGATGAAAAATCGAAACATGAAGAACACCAACACAAATGCAAATTGATTCGATTCCAGCCGAAATTCCTCCACACGAGGAGACAACGAGAATACGGTCTCATTTCCTCAAAAGATCCAAATACATAGAGGTATGATTCCCGTCTCTACGGATCGCTAGTAGCGAGGTATGATTAGAACCTAAGCGGAGGCTAGAGAGAGAGCTCAGGAACAAATGACTGCTAGGATAGGGAGAGAGGAGGCGTGCCTCTCTTATTTATAGCCTAAAACAATAATCCCCTTCTACCCCTAGATACAAGAGCGAAGCGGCCAACCCCAGGGGTATCCCGGTCCAACTTTGTTGGTAGTTGATCCGACGGCCACGCGCCTTCCTCATCCTTAGCTTCGCCTCGACGCAAGCCTCAGGATGTCGCCACGTGCCGCCAAGTCGACCGCCGCGCCTTCCTCGCGGATAGCTGCGCCGCCGTGCCAGCCTCTCCACGCCGCCACGCGTCGACCGTCCTTTTTGTGGACCTCCCCCCGGTTTTGAGGCCGAAACTGGGAAACCTGGGCCTTCCCCCGGTTTTGAGGCTGAAACCGGGAAACCTGTCCTCCGGCTGTGTTTTGGGGCCCAAACTCAGAAACCCGCGAGGCCAGGTTTTGAGGCCCAAACCAGGAAACCGTCCTCACCGAGTTTTGAGGCCCAAACTCGGAAACCGGTGTTGACGCTGGTTATCTATCAAAATTAAAGGATAAATAAATATGAAAAGGGCAAGAATTTGATCACCAACAAAGGTTTAGGGTTTCAACTGACGATATTCCACGAGTTTTAGTGAGTTATGATTCTGCAGGGACTAAACCAGGAAATCAGCACCGATAGCTTCCCATAGAAGGAAACCGTCGGGAGATAACGCAACCGCCACGTCGGGATACTTCTAGAAGACTCCAGAGAACACATAGAGACACCACGAGAAAGGGCACCGTGGTCCACCTCCAGGTGGGACCGATCGGTTGGTCCCCCCTGGGCCCGCTGGTCTCCGTCTTCTGCAAGCTTCCTCCACTGACCTCTAGGATGCATCTTAGCCGTACCTTAAGTCGGTTTAATCCAACGGCCGCGGTTGATCCCTCAGGGCTATATAAGCAGCCCCAGACCCCCCTCTCCCAGCATCTCCCTCTTCATTATTCATCTCCACATCAAAAATTAGGGTTCCAATGTAGAAGTAGAGGTCCCTCTAGATGAATCTCTTCTAGTTCATCTAGAATTAGATCTAGTTCATCTAGTTGTAATCAAGAGTTAGCTTTCAAGTAGAAGACTAGATACCCCTCTAGTAGGATTAGAACCTAGTCTTATTTTAGAACTAGAAGAGAGAGAGAGAGAGGAAGAGATCAAGACGGAACTCCGGCCTGTCGGATCAACTTCTTCATCTTGTACCTGTGTATTCAAGTTCTTCGTCAACTTGCTTCAACGATTGTTTCGGTAATCGACGTATATATTTAAGTTTGAGCCATTGTTCTTATTATTCTTAAGGTTTATGACTCTCTTTTGAGTACTTTAATTCTAGTCATTCTAGAGTTAGAGTAGTTGGATAGTGTAAGCGTGGTGCTTAGACTTGATAGCTCATAAATGCCTCCTATAACGCCGGTAGTAGTGGTTGTTCGCAAGGGTGACTCTTATAGCCTTGTTGATTCTTCTATAGTCCACTTACCCGTGTGTAGGCTCGGTAGGATTATACATTTGCATAAAAGAATCATACTCTGTTTGTGACCTTTTACGGCAACTTCCCCACTAAGAATAATATAAACACATCACTCTTAAATTAGAATTAGACAGCCTTAGTGATCCCCTCTATACTTCTAGATTCTCCGTCCTTGTTAGCTACTCAGGGGTTAGACTTTAAGACTTAGCACTATCCATTCCTTTGAGTTCGATATTAAAACTGGGTTATTCCGGTGAAGTGCTACATCGGTAGATTTTATCTGTGAGCTTGCGGATAAAGTAGAGTGTGCGTTAATTTATACCAACAAGCATTTCTGGCGCCGTTGCCGGGGAACGGTAGATCATTTTACGTCTTAAGTTTAACCTTGTAATCATACTTTTATCTTTTTCCTTTTTGTCCCAGTCTTTTCATTATTTTTGTTTTCATTCTTATGAATGTTGTGTTTTGAATTCCACTCTTATCTATCACTACCCCATGAGCAAGCTATAACCAGTAGAATCCTTATACCCCATCATAATGCCTAGTTATGAGCTATACCTTTTTGCTGCACTGTCCTTGTAATGAGCATAGAAATATAATTATGAAAATATTCCTTCGAGTATTTTTGGTCACTAACCCTCCTAGGTCTGGAGCAGAAAAGAACGAAGGAACAACAAACACAAGGTATGTCCCACCAATCATCATGCAACATTGAATTACATTCATCCAATCTTGATTTGTGCAAAATCCAAGCTTGGGGAATAGACCTTCTAAGAATATCTTTTGCCATGTTGCTATGTTGGTTGTCCCTACCTTTAAGATATGCTCATCATGCTCTTTCATCACCATCTGAATAAATCTCTATAATACTTTCATGCTACCCTCATTCGCTATATTATATGTTTAGGTTTGGAGTACTTTCATACATCACTTAAATTAAGCATGGTGCCTAGTTTAGGAGTGGTGAGCTTGCTTTCAAAGGCTTTTAATTTAAGTAATTAAGTTAAAATGCCTTCCAAGATCAAATTAGACATGGTGTCTAGGTTGATTTTTGAGCCGATAGTATGCTACAGTGGATGTTGGATATTTTGTGGGACTAACCCCAACATAGAAACTTTCAATATCAATTTGGAAAAGTTCGGAGATGAACTCACACTGGAGATGAAGAGACACATGAACTTCAACAACTTTGCACAATGAAGACTCAGCTCATTCATCATAGATGAAAGAACTGTGAGTATCAAAGTTTATTTATTTTGTCTTCTACTGCAAGTTATCTTTTGCCTTGAGTCATGTTAAAGTGCAGCCAACACATAACATACTAGTCTATGCTAAAATAATCCTAAAAACATCTCCTTATTAGCATAGATGCAAAATACATAAGTTGTGGATAATTACTCATGCTTCAAATTCTTGCAATCCTTCGGGTATATGTCCACTAACATTACACAGGAGAGAGATTTTGTTCATCCATGGTTTGGTCTGAACATTGAAGATCCAAAACCCAAACCATAGACACACAAACCTACTCTCAGATCACAAATGGTGCTAGCCTAGCTTTGAGTCTTGCTTGGGCGCTGATGACAACAGGATGCAACTTACATCGTATGAGACAACCTATGCCTGCAATCATCATTGTCCAAGACATCAAGACAAGAAGTGGGAAGTTATCCTCTTTTCTAATCAAGAGCTAGTTTGGGAGATAAGATGGTACCACTACAACAATAACAAGATCTACAAGTCAAACACATGAACATGTTGTTGGGAGTCCATCTACATCACAAGCCAGCCTTGGAGAGACAATTCCGTTGTCTAGATGTGTTTCACAATCAAAGGGAGGAAGGAGAAAACCACTTCAAGACATATTGATCTCCTATCCACCACTTTGATCAATACAAACCACTAGATGTTGTCCCAGTCAAGAAGAAGAATATGATCCACCACTCATTCTTGGAAGATTGTTCTTGAACACCATCAATGTTATCATCTTCGCCGAACCTGGAGGAGTCAACTTTTGGATCTTTCGCTGCATCTTTAACATCTATATTACTTATGAGCAGCCAAAGAGAACCAAGAGAAGACCTCGAAGGGAGAACCAACTACCAAGAATTGAGGAGGACACCATGAAGGATGAAGCCACTGCACCACAAGAGTTAGAAGATGAAGAGATTACCTGAGCTAGCAAATCAAGAAGAACAGCCGATAAGATCTCCATCATCTAGACACTGTTGAGAGGACAAGTCTCAGTTGTGACATTACAAGACAAAAGACTCTCATGGAGGCACTCGAGTAGCAGCTCTAAATTCAAGTCTCTTGCCAACCCAATGATTAAAGGAAAACAAGAAAGGTTGACAAGAGAAGAACGCGAAACTGTCCCTACATCCTCATAGTACAGAATTAATACAAGAAAGAGAGAGGATCCTAGTCAGCATACTCGAGGAACAATGCGCCTTCACTGATAAGTCAACACAAGAGAAGGAAGATCGATACGTCTAAAGATGATTCCACTGTGATCTTCCTCCTCTCAATCACACTGTGAGACAAACAAGAAAAGACAAGCCAGCTATACAAGAGGAGCTTGCACAAGGTGGTTCAGCACAATCACTTTCCAATGACAAAGTAACATTTCAAGGTAAGTAACCATCACTTTAAAAGCTTCTTCTTGATTCTAGTATGAACATAAATAAAGAACTAAATATGTTTAAGTTGCACGTCACTTGATCCAACCTAATCAACTCAACATATTCAGTCCTTTGATCCTTGTTCATAGCTTTACTCTCTTGTCTTAACTAAATGAGCTAAAATGTTGTGCATCTAACCTTTGGAAGATGATATATCTCAATTATGAAAAGATCGACACTTTATGCATAGATTATCCTTCCTTGGGTTAAGTAATTTGATTTGTTAAATATTTTAAGATGCTACTTTTATGCTCATCCTCTGATCCTATCACTCATGTTAAGATTGAATAGAATACATAAACAACAAGTTTGTCTTGTGCAATGTGCCTAAGGTTTGGGAGGAATAAACAAAACTTTTGGTTCTGTTGGTGTTTTTCCACCAACAGAGCCCATGCACTTGATCTCTACCTTGTCTTTATGAGCAGGACACACTCTTGAGCAAACGTGGCAAAGTTTGTCACTCCCAAATTCTACAGAGTAAAGGTCCTAGATCTACAAGAACATGCACACTGAGCAAGATGCTACCAGCTTCCATAATTAACACATCATTTCAAACTGCTGGATGAACGAAGAACATGAGTGACACCATATCAAGAGGCTTAAACAAGAAGGAATGATGGAAGACATCGTAGTCAGAATTAGAGGTCATGAAGTCCCCACAGACTTCTTGATCCTCGACATGAGAAGACGATGCTGTCCACCTCATCCTAGGAAGACCATTCCTCTACGCTACAAGTACAATCATTTACAAGAGGAAATCCATTTTCACTTTCCTGGAGAAAAGGCACGATGCAACTTCATCAACTAAATGCCAAATGAAGCACCCAAGAAGAATAGAAGTGAAAGACGCCGCTCTCAAAGCCAAAGAAGACAAGCTATCGAGAATAGAGAGGCCAATCATGAAAAAGAAGCTATCAGCACTGTCCCAGAAAAGAAAGGAGAAAAACCTCAAGACAGTGAACCACAGGAAGTGAAGACTCGGACCAAGAAAGTATGAAAGAAAATTCTGCACCTCAGAGGTACAATCAATAACATCTTCCCAACGTTTGACATGCCTTGGCAGGTCTGAACCAAGGGAAGGTCCGGTTCGTCGGACCTAAATATCCGAACCTTCACCAAAAGGTAAAAACCGGTAGTTATCCTCATATTTACTTTTCTACATATTTCTCACATTTAATTCTTAGTCATTTATCACATCATCATATTTAATTCAAAAACATTTTAATTAGAAAATAAAATAAAAATATTACAGTACATCATAAACCATAAAGCCCCATGTGAATAATTCTATGGTGTGTAAAAACTCGCAAGGATATTCACCGTGGTGGCATAAAAATGATAATAATAAATATGCATGCATTCATCCTGTTACATTCTCTCTTGCATCATAAAAAATATTAAAATACAAAAATATTGAGAAAGAGATCTTACTGATATTCTAGACAACTATGGCTTGAGTGGCCAACCGCTAATGCTTAATCTGTTCCACAAGTTTTGTTGACTATTTGAGTTTCACAGGATTTGAAAGGCCAAGAAAAGCTGACGAGCAAGTGAATGCTCCATCCACTGTTGGAGCACTGTCTTAACAAACATCAATATCAATCAAAGCTCTAATAGAGGAAGGACATATCCACTGCCAGTCTGCTACATTGCAAGATCGAACGATTATGTCAACATTCAGCTTGGGGGAAGGCACCCCATGTATCCACGTAAGTATATCTATCCTCTTAAGATTGAATAGCCATATGTCTCTAATGAACAGAAGAGAGTGAACATATTCAAAAGAGCATCCGACTCCATTTTCCATACACATGCACTTCTTGATTCAATGGTTGGTTGACTTTCTCTTTGGATCCATTGTTTAATTTAATAACATATGTATTAATGCTTTTAAAAATTAAATAAAACTCCGGGATAAAGGTGAAGTGAAAGAACTAGAGACATAGTGCTTGATTTGATTGTTCAATCTCTCAATTATTTAAGATCTAAGGTAAGAGTAACAAGCCCCATGAAGAATAACATGATATGTTTCGGAGAATTTTTGTTTAACGGCAGGTATACTTGTTGGAAGTGAAGATATTGTAGCAACTCCTGATCCATTGTTCAGTTTTTGTTTTGCTAAGGGACTAGCAAAGGGTAAGCTTGGGGGAATTGTTGACGCTGGTTATCTATCAAAATTAAAGGATAAATAAATATGAAAAGGGCAAGAATTTGATCACCAACAAAGGTTTAGGGTTTCAACTGACAATATTCCATGAGTTTTGGTGAGTTATGATTCTGCAGGGACTAAACCAGGAAATCGGCACCGATAGCTTCCCATAGAAGGAAACCGTCGGGAGATAACGCAACCGCCACGTTGGGATACTTCTACAAGACTCCAGAGAACACATAGAGACACCACGAGAAAGGGCACCGCGGTCCACCTCCAGGTGGGACCGACCGGTCCCCTGGACCCACCGGTCGGTCCCCCCTGGGCCCGCTGGTCTCCGTCTTCTGCAAGCTTCCTCCACCGGCCTCTAGGATGCATCTTAGCCGTACCTTAAGTCGGTTTAATGCAACGGCCGCGGTTGATCCCTCAGGGCTATATAAGCAGCCCTAGACCCCCCTCTCCAGGCATCTCCCTCTTCATTATTCATCTCCACATCAGAAATTAGGGTTCCAATGTAGAAGTAGAGGTCCCTCTAGATGAATCTCTTCTAGTTCATCTAGAATTAGATCTAGTTCATCTAGTTGTAATCAAGAGTTAGCTTTCAAGTAGAAGACTAGATACCCCTCTAGTAGGATTAGAACCTAGTCTTATTTTAGAACTAGAAGAGAGAGAGAGAGGAAGAGATCAAGAAGGAGCTCCGGCCTGTCGGATCAACTTCTTCATCTTGTACCTATGGATTCAAGTTCTTCGTCAACTTGCTTCAACGATTGTTTCGGTAATCGACGTCTATATTTAAGTTTGAGCCATTGTTCTTATTATTCTTAAGGTTTATGACTCTCTTTTGAGTACTTTAATTCTAGTCATTCTAGAGTTAGAATAGTTGGATAGTGTAAGCATGGTGCTTAGACTTGATAGCTCATAAATGCCTCGTATAACGCCGGTAGTAGTGGTTGTTTGCAAGGGTGACTCTTATAGCCTTGTTGATTCTTCTATATTCCACTTACCCGTGTGTAGGCTCGGTAGGATTATACATTTGCATAAAAGACTCATACTCTGTTTATGTCCTTTTACGACAACTTCCCCACTAAGAATAATATAAACACATCACTCTTAAATTAGAATTAGACAGCCTTAGTGATCCCCTCTATACTTCTAGATTCTTCGTCCTTGTTAGCTACTTAGGGGTTAGACTTTAAGACTGAACACTATCCATTCCTTTGGGTTCGACATTAAAACTGGGTTA
Source organism: Coix lacryma-jobi var. lacryma-jobi (assembly GCA_009763385.1). NCBI lineage: Eukaryota > Viridiplantae > Streptophyta > Magnoliopsida > Poales > Poaceae > Coix > Coix lacryma-jobi. The sequence goes on from CM019829.1 coordinate 52,274,164, forward strand.
TTCCGGTGAAGTGCTACATCGGTATATTTTATCTGTGCACTTGCGGATAAAGTAGAGTGTGCGTTAATTTATACCAACAACTGGCCACCCCGAGTTTTGAGGCCCAAACTCGGAAACCATCGAGGGTAGCTTTTCGAGGCTCAGCTACCGAACCCGCGTCGTAGACGGGATGTGGTTCGCACACCCCGAGTTACAGCACCGATGTCGGAGCATGTCCAGCCTCCACTCCGGGCACAGTGCATTCGCCATCCTTCTCGGCCTCCCGCAAAGTGTCACGAAGCAATCACCTTCCTCTCGACTCGGCCGATGCACCGCACATCCCCATGTGCTCTTGCTTGCCGATGCCACGTGCCAGCTACCACAGCTGGTCCTCAGGTCTCCTGGTCCGTCAGTCGAAGCCTCACGTCCGCCCTTCACCGATCCCGGTCCGTCGGCACGGCACGTCTCTACCTGACCTTCACCTCACCTTCGACCACTGTCCGAGCTCCGCACCTGCACATCAACACAGTGTTGACACTGGTTATCAATCAAAATTAAAGGATAAATAAATATGAAAAGGACATGAATTCAATCACGAACAAAGGTTTAGGGTTTTAATTGAGAATATTCCATGAGTTTTGGTGAATTGTGATTCTGCAGGGACTAAACCAGGAAACCAGTGCTGATTGCTTCCCCTAGAAGGAAACCGACGGTAGATAACGCAACCGCTACGTTAGTAAGTTTCTAGAAGACTCCAGAGGACACCAGAAGACACCAGAAGGTCGAGCACGGCGGGACCCTGCTAGGCGGGACCGACCGGTCTCCCCCCGTGCCCGCTGGCTTCCATCTTCTGCAAGCTTCCTCCACCATCCCTGAAGTCGGTTTGATCTAACGGCCGCGATTGATCCCTCAGGGCTATATAAGCAAGCCCAGACCCCCCTCCCCAAGCATCTCCATCTTCATTATTCATCTCCACATCAGAAACTAGGGTTTCAATTAGAAGTAGTGGTCCCTCTAGATGAATCTCTTCTAGTTCATCTAGAATTAGATCTAGTTCATCTAGTTGTAAACAAGAGCCAGCTATCAAGTAGAAGACTAGTTACCCCTCTAGTTTAGGTTTAGAACCTAGTCTTATATTAGAACTAGAAGAGAGAGAGAGAGAGGAAGAGATCAAGAAGGAGCTTCGGCCTGTCGGATCCACTTCTTCATCTTGTACCTGTGGATTCAAGTTCATCATCAACTTCAGTGTTTGTTTCGGTAATCAACGTCTATATTTAAGTTTGAGCTATTGTTCTTATTATTCTTAAAGATTTATGACTCTCTTTTGAGTACTTTAATTCTAGTCATTCTAGAGTTAGAGTAGTTGGATAGTGTAAGCGTGGTGCTTAGACTTGATAGCTCATATATGCCTCGTATAACGCCGGTAGTAGTGGTTGTTCGCAAGGGTGACTCTTATAGCCTTGTTGATTCTTCTATAGTCCACTTACCCGTGTGTAGGCTCGGTAGGATTATACATTTGCTTAAAAGACTCATACTCTGTTTGTGACCTTTTACGGCAACTTCCCCACTAAGAATAATATAAACATATCACTCTTAAATTGGAATTAGACAACCTTAGTGATCCCCTCTATACTTCTCGATTCTCCGTCCTTGTTAGCTACTCAGGGGTTAGACTTTAAGACTCAAAGCTATCCGTTCCTTTGGGTTCAATATTAAAACTGGCTTACTCCGGTGAAGTGCTACATCGGTAGATTTTATTTGTGCGCTTGCGGATAAAGTAGAGTGTGCGTTAATTTATACCAACAAGCATTTCTGGCGCCGTTGCCGGGGATAGAGTTTATCTCTACTCTTGGTAGCGACATTAGTAAGTGTCAACAAGCATTTCTAGTGCCATTGCCGGGGATAGAGTTTATCTCTACTCTTGGTAGCGACGTTAGTAAGTGTCAACAAGCATTTCTGGCGCCGTTGCCGGGGAACGGTAGATCATCTTAAGTCTTAGTTTAACCTTGTAATCATACTTTTATCTTTTCCTTTTGTCCTAGTCTTTTCATTATTTTTGTTTTCATTCTTATGAATGTTGTTTTTTAATTCCACTCTTATCTATCACTACCCCATGAGCAAGCTATAACCAGTAGAATCCTTATACCCCATCATAATACTTGGTTATGAGCTATGCCTACCTTTCTGTTGCACTGTCCTTGTAATGAGCATAGAAATATAATTATGAAAATATTCCTTCGGGTATTCTTGTCACTAACCTTTCCAGGTCTGGAGCAGAAAAGAGCAAAGGAACAACAAACACAAGTTATGTCCCACCAATCATCATGCAACATTGAATTACATTCATCCAATCTTGATTTGTGCAAAATCCAAGCTTGGGGAATAGACTTTATAAGAATATTTCTTGCCATGTTGCTATGTTGGTTGTCCCTACCTTTAGGATATGCTCATATACTAATCATACTCTTTCATCACCATCTGAATAAATCTCTACAATGCTTTAATATTATCTTTATTTGCTATAGTATATACTTTGGTTTTGAAGTATTATCATACACCTTTTAAATTAAGCATGGAGCTTAGTTTAACTATTTTCATGAATTAAAGCAAGACATGGTGTCTGGTTTGATTCTTGAGCTAAAAGGTGTGCTGATTTTACCTCTAAAGGCTTTTAAATTAAGTATGGTGCTTAGGTTAAAATGCCTTCCTAGATCAAATTAGACGTGGAGTCTAGGTTGATTTCTGAACTGATAGTATGCTATAGTAGATATTGGATATTTTGTTGGACTAACCCCTACAGGAAAACTTTCATTATTAATTTGGGAAAGTCTGGAGATGAACTCACACTGGAGATGAAGCAAGGCGTACAATGAACTTCAACAACTCTTGCACAATGAAGACTCAGCTCATTCATCATGGATGAAAGAACTGTGAGTATCAAAATTTATTTATTATGTCTTCTACTGCGAGTTATCTTTTGCCTTGAATCATGTTAAAGTGCAGCCAACACATAAAATACTAGTCTATGCTAAAACAATCCTAAAAACATCTTTTTATTAGCATAGATGCAAAATACATAAGTTATGGATAAAAACCCATGCTTCAAATTCTTGCAATCCTTCGGGTATATGTCCACTAACATTACGCAAGAGAGAGATTTTGTTCATCCATGGTTTGGTCTGAACATTGAAGATCAAAAACTCAAGCCATAGACACACAAACCTACTCTCAGATCACAAATGGTGCTAGCCTAGCTTTGAGTCTTGCTTGGGCGCCGATGACAAACAGGATGCAAGTTACCTCATATGAGACAACTTAGGCTTGCAACCATCATTGCCCAAGACATCAAGACAAGAAGTGGGAAGTTATCCTCTTTTCTAATCAAGAGCTAGCTTGGGAGACAAAATGGTACCACAACAACAATAGCAAGATCTACAAGTCAAACACATGAACATGTTGTTGGGAGTCCATCTACATCACAAGTCAGCCTGGGAGAAATAATTCTGTTGTCTAGATTATTACAAACCACTAGATGTTGTCCTAGTCGAGAAGAAGAATATGATCCACCACACATTCTTGGAAGATCGTTCTTGAACACCATCAATGTTATCATCTTTGACGGACCTGGAGAAGTCAAATTTTGGATCTTTCACTGCATCTTCAACATCTACATCACTTATGAGCAGCCACAGAGAACCAAGAGAAGACGTCGAAGGGAGAACCAACTGCCAAGAATTGAGGAGGGAATCATGAAGGATGAAGCCACTGCACCACATGTGTTAGAAGATGGAGAAATAGTACCTGAGCCAGCAAATCAAGAAGAACAGCCGATAAGATCTCCATCGTCTAGACACTGTTGAGAGGACAAGTCTCAGTTGTGACATTACAAGACAAAAGACTCTCATGGAAGCATTCGAGTAGTAGCTCTAATTTCAAGTCTCTTGTCAACCCAATAATAAAAGGGAAAACAAGAAAGGTTGACAAGAGAAGAATGCGGAACTGCCCCTACATCCTCATAGTACAGAATTAATACAAGAAAGAGAGAGGATCCTAGTCAGCATACTTGAGGAACAATGCGCCTCCACTGATAAGTCGACACAAGAGAAGGAAGGTCGATACCTCTAAAAATGATTCCACTGTGATCTTCCTCCTCTCAATCACACTGTGAGACAAACAAGAGAAGACAAGCAATTCATAAATAACAACCAGCTAGACAAGAGGAGCTTCCACAAGATGGTTCAGCACAATCACTTTCCAATGACAAAGTAACATTTCAAGGTAAGTAACCATCACTGTAAAAGCTTCTTCTTGGTTCTAGTATGAACATAAATAAAGAACTAAACATGTTTAAGTTGCACATCACTTGATCCAACCTAATCAACTCAACATGTTCAGTCCTTTGACCGTTGTTCATAGCTTTACTCTCTTGAATCTCACTATCTTAACTAATTGAGCTAAAATGTTGTGCATCTAACCTTTGAAAGATGATATATCTCAATCATGCAAAGATTGACACTTTATGCATAAATTATCCTTCCTTGGGTTAAGTAATTTGATCTGTTAAATATTTTAAGATGCTACTTTCATGCTCATCCTCTGATCCTATCACTCATATTAAGATTGAATAGAACACATAAACAAAAAGTTTATCTTGTGCAATGTGCCTAAGGTTAGAGGAGAATAAACAAAACTTTTGGTTTTGTTGGTGTTTTTCCACCAACAGAGCCCAAGCACTTGATCTCTACCTTGTCTTTTTGAGCAGGACACACTCTTGAGCAAAACATGGAGAAGCCACTCCCAAATTCTACAGAGTGAAGGTCCTAGATCTACAAGAACATGCACACTAAGCAAGATGCTGTCAGCATCCACAATTAACGATTCACTTCAAACTGCTGGACGAACAAATGACATGAGTGACACCATATCAAGAGGCATAAACAAGAAGGAATGATGGAAGACATCGTAGTCAGAATTAGAGGTCATGAAGTCCCCACAGACTTCTTGATCCTCGACATGAGAAGATGATGATGTCCACCTCATCCTAGGAAGACCATTCCTCTACGCTACAAGTACAATCATTTACAAGAGGAAATCCATTTTCACTTTCCTGGAGAAAAGGCACGATGCAACTTCATCAACTAAATGCCTAATGAAGCACTCAAGAAGAATAGAAGTGAAAGACGCCGCTCTCAAAGCCAAAGAAGACAAAATATCAAGAATAGTGAGGCCAATCATGAAGAAGAAGCTATCGACAGTGTCCCAGAAAAGAAAGGAGAGAAACCTCAAGACAGTGAACCACAGGAAGTGAAGACTCAGACCAAGAAAGCATGGAAGAAAAAGTCTGCACCTAAAAGGTACAATAAATGACAACTTTCCAAACGTCTGACAATCTTGGGAGGTCTGAACCAAGGGAAGGCCCAGTTCGTCGGACCTAAATATCCGAACCTTCGCCAAAAGGTAAAAATCAGTAGTTATCTTTATATTTACTTTGCTACATATTTCTCATATTTAATCCATAATCATTTCTTGCATCATCATATTTAATTCACAAACATTTTAATTTCTACATTGCGTTACAAAAGAAAATAAAAAATATTGCATTCGTTACACTACATCATAAACTATGAAGCCCCATGTGAATAATTCTATGGTGTGTAAAAACCCACGGGAATGTTCATCATGGTGGCATAAAAATAATAATAAAAATAAATATGCATGCATTCATCCTGTGCATTTTGTCTTGCATCATAAAAATATAAAATACAAAAATATTAAGAAAGAGATCTTACTGAAATTCTAGACAACTAAGGCTTAAGTGGCCAACCACTAACGCTTAATCTGTTCCACAAGTTTTGTTGTCTATTTGAGTTTCACAAGATTTGAAAGGCCAAGAAAAGCTGACGAGCAAGTGAATGTGCCATCCACTGTTGGAGCACTGTCTCAACAAACATCAACATCAATCAAAGCTCTAATAGAGGAAGGACATATCCACTACCAGTCTGCTACATTGCAAGATCGAACGACTACGTCAAGATTCAGCTTGGGGGATGGCACCCCCATGTATCACCGTAAGTATCTTTATCCTCTTAAGTTTTTTATTCTATAAACAAATTCAAAACACCAAAAATATGTGAGCACATGAAGGTTCACTCTTAAAAATGAAAACACCAAAAATATGTGAGCACATGAAGGCTCACCCTTAAAAAGAAAAGAACAAAAATATGTGGGCACATGAAGGCTCACCATTAATTAAAAAAGAGACAAAATATATGAGCACATGAAGGCTCAACCCTATTAAGGGAAACAACTTGGGGGAGACACACCCCCGTTATCTTCACGATTCAGGTATGTCTTTATTATTATTATTATTATTATTATTATTATTATTATTATTATTATTATTATTATTATTATCGCTACTACTACTTTTATTAGCTTTTATCTTAAAGTGTGTTAGATTAAATAAATAAAATAGTGTCTAGTTTGTTTTAAGAACTTGATAACTAAAGAAGAACCCTCTCTCTAATCTTTTGCATGGAAATGATGAATAGTTGCTCTATCTAGTTTCTTTCAATTACCTAGTCTTCAAAGCATGAGTTCTCATTAATAATGATGCCTTAAATAAAATTAAATGCATGGTTGGCAAATACTTAATCTAAGGTCTAGGTAGTTGGGATATGACATGTGATGATCTGAGCTGCTATTATCTTGTTCTAAACAACACTAAAGTTCCGGAGATTTCTAAATATTAATATGACTAATAATTGCATTGAGTTAAATTAAGCTTTGTGACCCTGTGAGATGTTATCATACTATTGAATCAAGATCACTTACACATTTCGTCCATCTTTCGCATAAATGCTCATAATTATCTATTGCTACCCTCTCAGAAGTATGTTGGAAGCATGTGGCTATTAAAAAAGAGAGAGAGAAAAAAAAGAGATCCGAGGAAATAAAAAGGGACAAGTGTCCGAAACCTCAAAAAGATAGATCTCATGGAAATAAAAAGGGACAAGTGTCCGGAACCTCGAAGAAAAAAAATGTGTCAGAAAAAAATGGGCAAGTGCCCGATAGTAGAATTAGCCTAATAGCCATATGTCTCTGATAAAACAGAAGAGAGTGAATACATTCAAAAGAGCATCTGACTCCATTTTTCCATACACATGCACTTCTTGATTCAATGGTTGGTTGACTTTCTCTTTGGATCCATTGTTTAATTTGACAACACATGTATTAAAGCTTTTAAAAATCAATTAAAATTCTGGTATAAAGGTGAAGTAAAAGAACTAGAGACATAGTGCTTGATTTGATCGTTCAATCTTAAAACTACTCAAGATCTAAGGTAAAGTAATAAGCCCCATGAAGAATAACATAATATATTTTGGAGAATTTTTTAACAGCAGGTATACTTGTTGGAAGTGAAGATATTGTAGCAACTCCTGATCCATTGATAAATTTTGGTTTTGCTAAGGGACTAGCAAAGGGTAAGCTTGGGGGAATTGTTGACACTGGTTATCTATCAAAATTAAAGGATAAATAAATATGAAAAGGGCATGAATTCAATCACGAACAAAAGTTTAGGGTTTTAATTGACAATATTCCATGAGTTTTGGTGAATTGTGATTCTGCAGGGACTAAACCAGGAAACCAGCGCTGATTGCTTCCCCTAGAAGGAAACCGACGGGAGATAACGCAACCGCCACGTTAGGAAGTTTCTAGAAGACTCGAGAGGATACCAGAAGACACCAGAAGGTCGGGCACCACGGGACCCTGCCAGGTGGGACCGACCGGTCCCACCATGAGACCGACCGGTCTCCCTCCGGGCCCGCTGGCTTCCGTCTTCTGCAAGCTTCCTCCACCGAACCCTAGGACTCATCTCCACCGTCCCTGAAGTTGGTTTGATCTAACAGCCGCGGTTGATCCCTCAAGGCTATATAAGCAACCCCAGACCCCCCTCTCCAGGCATCTCCATCTTCATTATTCATCTCCACATTAGAAATTAGGGTTTCAATTAGAAGTAGAGGTCCCTCTAGATGAATCTCTTCTAGTTCATCTAGAATTAGATCTAGTTCATCTAGTTGTAATCAAGAGCCAGCTATCAAGTAGAAGACTAGTTACCCCTCTAGTTTAGGTTTAGAACCTAGTCTTATATTAGAACTAGAAGAGAGAGAGAGAGAGGAAGAGATCAAGAAGGAGCTCTGGCCTGTCGGATCCACTTCTTCATCTTGTACCTGTGGATTCAAGTTCATCATCAACTTCAGTGATTGTTTTGGTAATCAACGTCTATATTTAAGTTTGAGCTATTGTTCTTATTATTCTTAAAGATTTATGACTCTCTTTTGAGTACTTTAATTCTAGTCATTCTAGAGTTAGAGTAGTTGGATAGTGTAAGCGTCGTACTTAGACTTGATAGCTCATATATGCCTCCTATAATGCCGGTAGTAGTGGTTGTTCGCAAGGATGACTCTTATAGCCTTGTTGATTCTTCTATAGTCCACTTACCCATGTGTAGGCTCGGTTGCGGATACATGGGTGTATGCCGAGTCTCTGAGTGATGAGTGATTGTCAACTGGGATGATGCGCATGTTCTTTGGCTTGTGTTGTGCAGGTGTCGAGCACGGATACAGTGATCAGAGGCAAGGTGAAGGTCAAGTAGAGACGTGTCGTGCCGATGGACCGAGAGTGGCGAAGGGCGGACGTGAGGCTTGGACTGAGGGACCGGTGGCCCGAGGAGCAGCTGTGGTGCCTGGCAGCCTGGGACAGCGACGAGCGAAGACTTGCGGGCACGGTGTTGCTCGGGTCGAGGACCTAGGGACACGTGTTGGTGGACGGGCGGTGCATCCCCTCTACGGCTCGGTTTGGTGGTTGAGCCACAGAAAAACCACCGAGTGGACGGTTTCCAGGTTTGGGCCTCAAAACCTAGGCGCTGATGGTTTCTGAGTTTGGGCCACAAAACTCGGGCTGAGGACGGTTTCCAGGTTTGGGCCTCAAAACCTGGGTGTTGCGGGTTTGCTGAGTTTGGGCCACAAAACTCAGGCTACGGTCGACTGGTTTCCCGGTTTGGGCCTCAAAACCGGGGGTTGGTCGTGAAGGCTAGTTTCCCGGTTTGGGCCTCAAAACCGGGGGGCGAAGTCCGTGAAAAAGACGACCGGAGCGGTGGCGGCACGTGGCGGCAATCTGTGAGGTTGCGTCGAGGCAACGCTACCAGTTGTGCGAGCGTGGCCGTCGGATCACCAGCATCTTTGAGTTGGTCCAGAATAACCCTAGGGTTTAGCTGGTTCGCTCTGTAATTAGAGAGGGGTAGAGTAGGAATTAGAATTAGGATAAGAAGAGGGAGACACCCTCCTCCCATTCTATCTCAGTCATTTGCTCTTTGCTTCTAGGGTTTCCTACTCTCCCAATCCCCTGTTGTAGCTACTGAGATCCACAAAGAACCATACCTCTGTGTACTGGAGATTTTGAGGAAGTGAGGCCGTAACCTCACTGTTGTAGCGTGTGGTAGCCACAAGGTTGCAGATCGATGACTTGATTCACGTTTTGTTCGTGTTCTTCGCGTTCTTCGTTTCTCCACGATTTTCCCGTCACTCGATCTCCCTCTCTATTGCGTCTTTGCGAAATCCGTTTGAATCAACTTGTTCTTTATAGTGAGGAGATCATTTCCACCAGAGGAATACATCTAACTCCTCACGAACAAGTAGATCGGGTTGATTTAGTTTTCGTGGCGCTTTTTCGTTCGTACTCCTCCCCTTTTGATTTCCTGGTGTTTGAGTTGATTTGAGCGGATGATTTCTTAGGGATAGTCTCCTAACTACCTCGTGATCATCTTCTCCCAGTTTGGGAACGTGGGATTGAGTTTTGATTCGGATTTGGGAAGATTCGTGAGAGGGGCGACCAAAATCGCCCTCTCTGTTCATCCGCGGACAGTCCTCCGTTTGGGTCGCGGACAGTCCGCGCGTCGGGGCTGGTCAAACCAGTGGCCTGTCTCTGCACTGTTGGACGAGTCCTTTTTGAATAGCGGACAGTCCACCGTTGGAACTCGCGGACAGTCCGGGATCGTCCAGAGGCTGTTCAGCAACCTTGCTGTTTCTGGTATTTGGCCAGCGGACAGTCCGCCAACCCCTCGCGGATAGTCCGCAGTAGGGGCGGACAGTCCGGGACCCCAGGGCCGGACAGTCCGGGATTTGGCTGAAGCCTCCAGTTTTGTGCGTTTGCTCTCCTTGCTTCTTCGCTTGGTTTCCGGACTTCTCGGTTGACCCTAGAGTTGACCAAGGAACCTCTCTAGGTACCTTTGCTACTTGTTAGCATAGGTGTTTGGGGATTTCTCGACGTAGCCGTCTATCTACGTTTGGGACTTGGTTGTTAAGGGTTGAACTTGTTCCGCTACTTTTGCCATTTGGTTTGCTATCGCTTTGTGGCGCTCCGCTGTGATCCTAGGGATCATCCACCCTCTTCCAAGGGTCGTGAGCATCATGGTTTTGATCGAAGCTCTTGGGGTTGATTTTGGGAACAAAAGGTCAAAGTTTTGAGAGAAATTTTTGAGCTCCCATTCACCCCCCCCCCCCCCTCTGGTCGCCTTGCTATTGCATTCTCGGTCCTTCAATTGGTATCAGAGCGGGTTAAGGATCTTCCACCTTAGCCGGTTCCAGATCCACAGAAGGCGACATGGATCGCGGCGTGGGCAAACCGCCATTTTTCGATGGGACGAACTATGCGTATTGGAAGATACGCATGTCGGCCTATCTGCAGAGTTTGGGTGCTTCCATTTGGGATATTTGCAACTCTGCCGATTACGTTGTCTTGGCTGCTTGTGTCTCTCAGCTTCAGATCGATGAGCACGATGCCAATAGCCGAGCCCGTAATGCTCTTTTGTCATGCTTGAGCATGAGTGAGTTTGATCGCGTTTCTCACCTCGCTACGGCTCGGGAGATTTGGGCTACCCTCATGCGTTTCCATGAGGGAACCTCTCAAGTCAAAACCCGTCTCTATGAGTCATTCAAGCTAGAGTATGAGAACTTTGGACATATGCCTGGCGAGAGCATAGAAAGTTTATTCGCTCGCTTTCAGGTGATTGTCAACAGGATGAGGGCCAACAAGGAGCTATTGCTTTTCGACAATCATGAGAGAGCTTTGAAGCTTCTGCACACTCTTGATCGATCAGTGTGGGATTCCAAGGTTCAGGCGATCATCGAATCACCTAACTATGAGACCCTCACGTGCGACGAGCTCTTTAGTAAGCTCAAGTCCAGTGAGATTGATGCCATAGCGAGGGCTTCATATGAAAATCTGTTGACGCAAAAAGTGACACCTTGTGCCAGGACACACAGCAAGCCGAACGAGGCTAGCTTCAATCGGGTGCCCGGAGTGTGCTGAATCCGGAGACGTGCCAGTGGTTTGACATGAAAACCAACAAAGGGGCCTTATTAAAACGTGAGAAAACCTCTGGAACATGCTGGGTAAACCAGGACGTTCCATATGTACGGCATTTGAAAACAGCCAATTGCGGATGGCACACATCTACAGAAGCTATCTGTTAGAGCGTTTACCAAAGCTATTCGGCAAGTATGAGACAGAGTATGTGAAGAGATGGAAATGAAGACGAATGAGTAAAGAGAAGAAAGGATGCTTGACGAATCAAAGATATTATAAAAGGCAACTTGCAAGAATAGATCTACAAAAATATACATGCATAGTCCAATCCAACTAATCTTCCGCACGTTTAGTCTTCAAAACCCGTCAAGCATAAACTTAAGCAAAGCTAATCCACCGCATGATACCACTTGCTATATAAGTCTATAATACCTTCTTATTAAGAATCAATCCACCGCATGATACAAGAAAATTAAACAAATAAAAGAATGCATATATTTGAATAGATCTATAAAACTCGTTAGTCATATAAGCATAACCAAAATTGGCAAACTAGCCGAGTTGGCGTTCATGAGGAAGGAACATACAAGCAAACATGATCAAACTAATCTAAAACCTGCATCTTCCGCACGACACCCAGTTCTATCAAAGCATAAACTTGATTGACATATGAACCCACAACATGGTACAACCTAGATTGAAAGGTTGATCTGGCCATCATGATCTTATGATTGGCAAAGCACAATAACTTGTGAACAAGGCCAATAGAATCAATCTAGATTGGGCAAAAGAGGGCGCGGAGGGAATAAATAAATAAAACACATAACACATGATAACTTAATGAATCTACTAGATCTGCCAAATCTAATAGAGCCGATAACTATTTTTACTCATGTCTTAATCCGCCGCACGATACAAGGCACAAGCAAAAACATCCCGTCATAAGCTTAAATCCGCCGCACGATACTAAGCTTAACATACGAGACTACTTGCATCATATCTAAATCCACCGCATGATACTAGACATGATGATATACAGGTTGCCGGTACTTACGGAGGTCGACGGATCGATTTTCCTCTCGAAGAAGACGACACGACTTAGGGACTCGAAGATAGCACAGGGCCGGTTTGTATTGATGTGGTTGTGAACCCTTTTTACAATGGTCGAGGTTTATATTATATACCCTGGACGAAACGTGAGTCCCAAACGATCACGACTTATACAATGAACTTTGGAAAGATATAAATACTATTCGTATTCTTCTCAACATCCTCCATCGTCACGTATTTTATCGTGCAAGCCATCTTTACTTCTCGAATGGAGTCACTATTTTTCCGCAAAACAAACAACTGCATAGGCATTTTGCCGAAATCTCGAAGATTAGCCGACCGCTTAATTGCTTACCGAATGCTCCCCTTACTGCTGGCTGGGCCCTCTTGACATTCTCCCGTGCGTGCAAAAATCTGGTGTCAACACATGCCCCCTCAATTTCGGGATAAAAGTCAATTTTATTTCAAAATTGTCCGCAAGCTTCTCCTTTCCTAGGTTTTCACTTTTCGGCACCGTAACCGCCGCTCAAGAAATTCAAAAACTCTGCATAATCGACCTTACTTCGAACCTTTGATGGTAACTCAAGATGAGATCCCAGAGGTAAACTTCACATATTCAGCAATTTCGTGCTAGCTTCTTCTTTCGGTTCACCTTTTCCTCTATTCGCTTTTTTCTTGAAGGAATTCAAGAACCAAATCCTGATTCCCTATGCCACCAACCTTGGATCCTACCTCCTTGGTCCAGTGGGAAATCTCGATCCAGCGGAGATTATCGAGAAAGAAACCCAAAGAATTCCCTTCAAATCTGGAGTTACCCCATGGAATCACTGGCCGAACACCTTCAAGAACTGGCCTTTTCCCCCAATTGTTGGATGGCAAAATTGGTATCGGAAGATGTTTGATAAAAGCAGCAGCCATTGGGAAAATCAAGACATTGGCCACTGTTTGGAGTTATCTTTATCAGAAACATCCAGAAATGACTCTCTTCTGATAGCAGCTTCCCATTTCTGGTCCAATGCCGTCAACGCTTTCATTTTCGGCCATGGTATGATGACCATTACTTTAGCTGACATCTTCATGATGACGGGTCTGAACATAGCACTACCAGTATATCCTTACAAATACAAGAACAAAAGTAACCAGAGGGCTGTCAATTCTGGATGTGGATGTGCCAAATACATTCAGACTTATATGGAGTCATCCAACACCGTCTCTGACAAAGAGCTGAAAGCCTTTATGAATATGTGGTTATGCAGATTCATCTTCTGTGGAAAATCCAATGAACCTACTTTGAATCATATGGTGATGGCCGAAGATTTGTCTGCAGGCGCCCAAATCCCCCTAGGTAAATACCTCTTGGGGTCCGTCTATCATATGATGCATCAGATTACTCTCTAGATGCACACAAGCAGAGAAATCTCCTGTGTGAATGGTCCCTGGTGGCTGGTCTAGATGTGGCTCCAACTATATATGCATCAGATAGTCTCTATGAGCCTTCTCAACTTGAGTTTCCCTTCGATCAATTATGCTGAAGGCAAAACAGCAAGAGTCAAAGCCTGTCAGACTTATGGAGAAGCAGCATCATCTATCAGCATTGATATGGATATCGGTCATCTCTTCAAGCTATTCTTCAAAGGCTTTGGCAATGTACTTTGGCTTCCCTACAAAGAGAATGAAAACCTGACTCTTCCTTGCAAATTCAACTATGAATCTGGCTGTGCAGACAAAGCATCTACTGAAATTTTCAACTCTTTCATCAAACCCTGTGTTCTGCCAGCCGAATTTCACCACGGAAGACTAGTGCAGTCTACCTACGAGTTCTATTATCCAAACATGATGGCCAGTCAATTAGGATGTGGCCAATTGCCCCCTAGACTCTACTTCTCAACAGCAATAAGACCCAGAGAAGTAATTATGGAGAGGATAATAGCTAAAAAAGTCTTTGAATTAGGATGGGAGATGCCAACATATGAACTATCTCCATTTGGGATAGTGGACACCACTCATTCTTTCTTTACTTCTTGGTGGGGAGAGTGGCATGCTCATCTCTTCAATGCGCCAGTTCACCCCTTGTGTCAAAATTTGCAATCTGACTTTGATTCTGACAGTGAGGTAATTTCATCACACTTATTATTTTCCACTCTTGAATCCAATCTTTTTCTAATACTCGGCCATACGTAGGATCCTGAGCCTATACCTCCTGTCAGAGCGATCCAGTATTACCCGGCTGGTCCCAATCCTGCTCTTGGTTTCAACGCCCCAAATTTAAACACCTTCATGAAGATCCTTGCAATTTCAACCACTGTGCCTCCAGGAGTGGACAGCAAAAGAAAGGCACCCGAGGATGTTCTTTCGTCCAAGAAACCAAGGACCAAAAGGGTTAAACTATCTTCCAAGGTATGAATCTCCCATTTTGTGCTAAGCAACTCTGTTCGGTAACAAATCTGACCTAATCTATGTTGCATTACTTGTTGCAGCCACAAGCCAGAATCTTAAAATCAAGCAGCACTTCAGCAACTACCAAAATATCCCCTGAGGCTTCTACCAAAGAAATTCAGGATGAAACTAAAGATCCAAAAACCCCTGAAAGTTCAAAAAACAAAGAGGCCGACGAAACCATAGGTAACGCACTCGGCCATCCTTCCCTCTGTTATCACATATTTATGTCACTGCTTGAAACAGATGAAGTTTTAAAAGAATTGGAAGCAAAGCCATCTCCTGATCATATTCCAAGCCCATCTCTCCCGAACAGTCAACAAAGCCCTAGAACAAGCCAAGGCGCAACGTCCCCTGACGATCAACTAGCCCAACAGGCAAAGTTTATGTCCCTGACTTATATAGCTTTCACCAAAATGCATTCAATCGGCTAACACTTTTCTCCTTTGTCAGAAAAATACTAAAGAGCCGACCACGAGTTATTCTTTCCCTGCTGAAGATTACATCATCGAGAAAGGCGAAGAAAACACCTCCCAACATACTTTGTCAACAGAAAACCAAGCTCGGCTGAGGAAAGTAATTACTCTGCTGAACAAGGATGTCGTCAGTCTGGCTCAAGACGCAGATCAGATAAGAGATATTCTTGAGCTCATCGATGAAGACATCCCTTCTGCTCTTCTGGCCCACTTGGAATCTGCAGCTTGCCTCGACAACTTTCTTGGAATGCTAAGGAGAGCAACTAAAAACATTTCATCTAAGGTTGCTCTACAGAATGATAGATCTTCGAAGAAGATGGAAATCAAAGATTTGCATTCCAATATTCAAGTCGCAAAAAATTCTCTGGCAACTTTGGAATCCAAACTGAAAATCATGGAGGAAGATAAAAGCAAGCTAGAAACTCAATTAGCCAATCTGAACACCAAAATCCAATCTAATAAGGCTAACATGGTTGCCTGCCGAAGGACATAGAAGCAGCTTCATTGAAGATAACTTCGGCTCTCAAAGAGGATCAACAAATCAAAGCTAAATTATTCAACATCCAAAAATCTGAAGACGAAGATCAAAAAGTGCTTGATACAATCAGCCGAATCAGAGCCGAGGCCATAAAGACGATCAATCAGCTTTTGCATGAGTAAACATTGACCCTGTAACAAACGAAGTGTAATGTACTTCGTCTTTGTAAAACTACTTTCAGTTCCCACACCTCTACTTGTCTGAGAACGCAGCCAGTTTCTCTCTCTTTTTTTTAATTTTCCTGTAATGAGATATAGCCGATTGTCTTTGTTTTCTGATGGTCGAAACGAATTCCAATTTAAAGAAACAAGAAGATAACCGAGTAGTATTTGGCTTAACCGAGCCCGGCCCAACTCAGAAAACGGTCCAGCCGAATGAAAACCCTACTCCGTCGTTTGGCATTCTTATCCCACTACTTCGTAGACTTTGCCATGACTCCTTTTCTGGCTTATAAACAAATCCCCTTCTGCAACCTTGACTAGTACTTGCAGTTACTCATCCTCACCTCAGTCTCCTCGCTTCCTCTTGTTGGCTCAACTCGAAAGAAAAAACCCCAATCCTATAGCAATGGCGAATGGCGATGACCGCGGCAAGCGACCTGCTGAAGGAGAAGCGGAAGGCAGCCAAGCACCGCAACGCTGGCGCCATGGGTAAGAATCGGCTACCGGCCCCCTTGCAATCTCTATTCCCCTGTTCGTCCATTGTTTCGATTTTGATTCTCCTCTTACCTTTAGGATAAGATTCATCTCCAGTAGCCAAAGCCATCTCCTTCCCCAACCTGGAACTCCATCATCCGGTTCTTCCAAATCCTCCGACCCTTCAGATTCTTCTTCAGATTCCTACTACTCCGACCGGTGGAACCACCGTGACGCCTGCCGCTTCAAGGAGGAACGGGACAAGGCCCGAGAGGAGTTGAGCGAGGTCTCCAAGTAGTATGGCGTTGACCAACTTGATTGGGAGGATCAGCGGAAACAATTATGCGATGCAATCTCAGGTTAGAAAAAATCTCCACTTGATTCCTATTTTTCCCTAATCGGACTCATTTGTCTGATGTATCCCCTTTTCGTTCAGCATTATCAGCAGAGATTGAGCGCCTGAAGATTGCGGGAACCAGGGTGGCCGACAAGGTGAACGCCCAGGGGGAAACCGTGGAGGCGCGTCTTGATGATGCGGTTGGCCGTGTCGATCAAGTTGCCATTCATGGTGTACACCATGGCGCCGCCTTGGGGCTGGTGCCGATGTCCACCCAGACGCACGAGGACTTCTCCGCCATGCCGACCGGCTTCCATGGTGGCGAGCTTCCAGAGGATATCGAAGATCTCCTGGAAAATTATGAAGATCATGCGACCGTGCTCGCCCAGGCTTCTGACGCTCAATCTGTCTTGAACAGGTTATTTGATGAGTAGTCTATACTTAGGAGCCTTTTATAAAACATCTGCATCCGTAAAATGCTTGTCTATGACTCCTGTTTCTCGAATTACCGAAAGTAAAATCCTTGTATGATATCATCTTCATTAGATTAAGCTGATATTTTTGCTCTAAAGGCGACACATGTCATGTCGGCTATTCACACATTTTTTCTGCTAAAGGCGATGTTCTTCATCGGCTATCTTACTGCATATGATTCTCATGTACCAATCTCCATGCTGGGGTGGAACTTCTTAAGAAATCTCCCATTAATCGCTCTAGAAAACTCTTCCCCCAGCAAAGTCTTCAAAATATATGCGTTGCCAGGCACGTGCCTTATTACTCGAAAATGACCTTCCCAATTTGGAGACCATTTGCCGAATGCTTTGTCCTTCGCTCCGATAGGCAACACAACCTTCCAAATGAAATCTCCCTCTTCAAAGTGTTTTTCCTTGACCTTTTTATTGTAATACCTGGCAACACGCGATTTATTCTTCTCTATATTTTCAATGCCTTAAGACGAACCAGGTGTAGATCTTCTAGTTCGTTCATCACTAAACTCCCATAATCTTCTTTTCTCAACTCATTCTGCAGCATAACTCGCCTTGAACTCAATTGTAACTCCCAGGGTAACACAGCACAACTCGCAGTGAAGGGAGATACTTGAGTAGATCCATGACACGCCATTCGGTAAGCCCATAATGCTTTACTTAAAACCGAATGCCATTTTTCGGTTTCTCGTCAATCTTCTTCTAGATAATCTTAATCATAATCTTATTTGATGCTTCGGCTTGACCATTGGCTTGCACATAATAACGAGAAGAATTACATAGCTTGATCCCCATTTCTTCAGCAAAATCACAAAATTCGGATGATGTAAACTGGGTCCCTTGATCCGTAGTTATAGTTTGAGGAATCCCAAATCTGTGAATTATCTGCTCTTGACAAAATTGATCATGTTCGCGACAGCCTTCAAAGGCACAGCCTCAACCCATTTAGTAAAGTAGTCCGTAGCCAATAGTATGAATTTGTGTCCTTTACTGGAAGGAGGATGAATTTGACCAATCAAATCTATAGCCCATCCTCTGAATGGCCACGGCTTGATGATTGGATTCATGGCCGATGCTAGAACTCTCTGAACATTCCTGAATCTTTGACAATCTTGACACCCCTTATAATATTCAAAATAATCTTCGAGCATAGTCGGCCAAAAATAACTGGTCCTTCTCATTATCCATTTCATTCGGTAGGCCGATTGATGTGAGCCACATAACCCTTCATGTACCTCATACATCAGCTTCTTGGCTTCTTCTTGGCTTAAACACTTCAGGAGCACCCCATCTATGGATCTATAGTACAACTGCGACAAGAAGTGTAAACTTGATAGCTTTATATCTGATCTTTCGAGAAACCTTCTGTGATGGAGTTTTTAAGTATTCAGTAATTTCTTTCCTCCAATCATCAACCATATGACTCCATCCAAAGCAAGAACTTCTTGATCCTCCGATATCCTGAAGCAACTTGGGCCAATCTATTTGCTTCTTCATTATGCCCCCTATGGATATGATGTAAAGTTGCTATCCGGAAACATTTCAAAAGCTCTTGACATTCTTCATAATATTTCTCAATACGTCACTTTCACATTCATATTGACCAATCAACTGGTTGATGACTAACTCAGAATCTCCAAAGATTTCGACAGCAATAGCTTTATTTCCACAAGAAGCCGAAGCCCTCTGAGTAAAGCTTCATACTCTGCTTGGTTGTTGGTGACATAAGACCCAATGGGGATAGCATACTTGAAAGTTAATCCTCGTGGAGAAACCAAGAAAATACCAACACCACCACCCTTGCTGCAAGATGAGCCATCAAAAAACAATGTCCAAGGTGCAATATTCACTATGCCAGCAGAAGGATCATGATGATGAGTAACAAAGTCGGCAATAACTTGACCCTTCACTGCCTTTGCCGACTCGTATCTGAGATCAAATTCTGACAATGCTAAGATCCACTTGCCGATTCTTCCATTTAGAATAGGCATTGACAGCATATGTTTTATTACGTCAAATTCAGAAATTATTTTGCATTCGGCATCCAACAACTAATGCCGAAACTTGGTGCATGAGTAATACACACACAAACAAAGCTTTTCCGTGGCTGAGTATCTCGTTTCTGGATCTAACAGTTTTCGGCTAAGGTAGGCTATTACTCTTTCTTTCCCTTCAAATTCTTGCATAAGACCGATCCTATTGTCAGCCCATCAGCTGCCACATACAATTTGAATGGCTTACCAAATTGAGGAGGTATCAATACTGGTGGTGCTTTCATATATTCTTTAATTTCATCAAAAGCTTTCTATTGCACGTCACCCCATATGAATTTTTGATCTTTCTTAAGCTTCAGCAATGGAGAAAAAGACAAAACTCTCTCGGATAAGCCAGATATGAATCTCCTTACAAATTAATCTTGCTAAGCAATGATTGCAACTCTGTGAGGTTGGTTAGAGGGACAACTTGGTCTATTGCCTCTATGCTTTTCTTTCCTGCTTCATTTCCTCCTTTATGGATCAGAAACCCTAAAAATTCTCCTGCCGAAACTCCAAAAGCACATTTGTTTGGATTCATTCTCAAACCATGCTTTCTTGTGCACTCCAAAGTTTTCCTTAAATCAGCCAAATGCCCTTCATGATCTCTGGACTTCACAACTACATCATCAATATAAATTTCCACGATCTTGCCGATTAATTCATGAAAAATGTAATTCATGGCTCATTGATAAGTTGCACCGGCATTTTTCAACCCGAATGTCATAACAACCCATTCAAACAGGCCGATGTGACCAGGGCATCTAAAAGCTGTTTTTGAAACGTCTTCTATTGCCATAAAGATCTGGTTGTATCCAGCGTTACCGTCCATAAAGCTGATGACTTCGTAACCAGCCGCTGCGTCAATAAGCAATTCGGCAACCGGCATCGGGTAACTATCCATTGGAGTGGCTTTATTGAGATCTCTAAAATCAATGCAGACCCTCATCTTTCCATTCTTCTTGTACACCGGAACTATGTTTGAGATCCAATCTGCATATCTAAACGGCTGAATGAAATTTGCTTTCAATAATCTCTCAACCTCTTTCTTTACATCGGCTAGTACTTCTTCCTTGAAAATCTTCCGAGGAGGTTGTTTGTAAGGACGATACCCAGGTTTGATCGGTAGTTGATGCTCAACAATAGAGCGACCTAACCCAGGCATCTCTGTGTAATCCCATGCAAAACAATCCTTGAACTCCTTTAAAAGATTTATCAATTCCAGTCTATATTCTATATCCAAATTTGCACTGATATATATCGGCCTTGCATCAATTCCATCACTAATATTTACTTCTTCTAATTTATCAGCCGACATGAAGCCTTGTCCCAATTTTCCTTCGTTTCCGTCAATTGGGTTATCCTCAGTTTCAGGCATTCTTGAAACGAAGTGGTCCCACTGGGCGTGCCAGAAAGTGTGTTGACGCAAAAAGTGACACCTTGCGCCAAGACACATAGCAAGCCGAACGAGGCTAGCTTCAATCGGGTGCCCGGAGTGTGCTGAATCCGGAGACGTGCCAGTCGGTTTGACCTGAAAACCAACAAGGGATAAAACGTGAGAATACCTCTGGAACATGCTGGGTAAAACCAGACAGTTCCATATGTACGGCTTTGAAAGCCAATCGCGACGGCACACAGCTACAGAAGCTGTCTGTCAGAGCATGTTTACAAAGCTATTCGGCAAGTATGAGAACCGAGTATGTGAAGCATATTAACTGCCGAATGCGAAAGAAAGACATGCTTGAACGAATCAAAGATATTATAAATAGGCAACTTGCAAGAATAGATCTATCAAAATAATACATGCATAGTCCAATCCAACTAATCTTCCGCACGTTTAGTCTTCAAAAACCCGTCAAGCATAAACTTAAGCAAAGCTAATCCACCGCATGATACCACTTGCTATAAGTCTATACCACTTCTTGTAATTAGATCAATCCACCGCATGATACAATCTAATTATAACAAGCTAAAAGCATGCATATATTTGAATAGATCTATAAAAACTAGTTACTCATATAAGCATAACCAAAATTGGCAAACTAGCCGAGTTGGGGTCCATGAGGAAGGAACATACAAGCAAACATGATCAAACTAATCTAAAACCTGCATCTGCCGCACGACACCCAGTTCTATCAAAGCATAAACATGATCGACATGTATGAACCCACAACATGTAACAACCTAGATTGAAAGCTGATCCGGCCATCATGATCTTATGATTGGCAAAGCACAAGTAAACTTGTGAACAAGGCCGAATAGAGATCAATCCAAATTGGGCAAAAGAGTGTTACGGGAATTAAATAAATAAAACACATAACACATGATAACTTAATGAATCTACTAGATCTGCCAAATCTAATAGAGCCGATAACTATTTTTACTCATGTCTTAATCCGCCGCACGATACAAGGCACAAGCAAAAACTTCTCGTCATAAGCTTAAATCCGCCGCACGATACTAAGCTTAACATACGAGACTAATTGCATCATATCTAAATCCACCGCATGATACTAGACATGATAGCAAGGTTGCCGGTACTTACGGAGGTCGACGGATCGATTTTTCCTCTCGAAGAACTCAACGACACGACTTAGGGACTCGAAGATGGCACGGGGCCGGTTTGTATTGATGTGGTTGTGAACCCTTTTTACAATGGTCGAGGATTTATATTTATACCCTGGACGAAACATGAGTCCCAAACAATCACGACTTATACAATGAATTTTGGAAAGATATAAATACTATTCCTATTCTTCTCAACATCCTCCATCGTCACGTATTTTATCGTGCAAGCCATCTTTACTTCTCGAATGGAGTCACTATTTTTCCGCAAAACAACCAACTGCATAGGCATTTTGCCGAAATCTCAAAGATTAGCCGACCGCTTAATCGTTTACCGAATGTTCCCCTTACTGCTAGCTGGGCCCTCTTGACATTCTCCCGTGCGTGCGAAAATCTGGTGTCAACAAAATCCTTCTGGCCCATCGATGGCTTTGGTTTCTGGCTCTTCTGCTAACCCCTCTGGAGGCTTTGCACTTTCCTCTCTTCTTTCTGTCACAGAGGAGCAGCTGGAGTTCATGGGGGATGACGAGCTGGCGTTGCTCGCCAACCGGTTCTCGCGGTTCCACAACAATCGCATGAACCATCGCCGAGGAGGAGGACGCTCGGGATGCTATGAGTGTGGCGACCCCAACCACTTCATCGCCAAGTGCCCGAAGAAGAACAAGCAAGTCTTCGGCAAGGCGGATCATGGGCACAAGTACGACTCCAGCAAGCGCAAGGAGAAGTACGTCCCCCAGCAAGACGCAAGGAGCGAGAAGTACTCCGCGAAGCACAAGCGGAAAAGGGCGCTTCAACAAGGAGTACATCAAGACGAAGTACTTGGAGAAGGCCCAGGCTGAGCAGCGTGCGTTCTTCGCCACGCTCAGCGACGTCGACGACTCAGATGACGACTCCGCTTCATCAAGCGAGGACGAGTCCGAGAAGAAGAAGAGGATCGAGGACAAGCTGAACGGACTCTGCTTCTTCACCGACGACGACGGCTTCTGCACCATGGCCCTCGGCAAGGAGGTCGATGGCGAGCAGGAGGACACTCCTCGGAACGACGACGACGACACCTCCCAGGTATCTCAGACCCCCAATGAGCTTTCTGCTGAGGTCGAGAAGCTTACTGCCGCGCTCCTTAGTCAGGATAAGTTGCTTAGGCGTGCTGCTAGAGAGCGCAAGGAGTTTAGGCAGAAGTGGGAGGATACGGTGAAGGAACTTGAATCTGTCAAGTCCACCGTAGTTGTTACCGATGAGGAGGAGTGTGAGATGTGCACCACACACATGACTGACCTTCTCACTTTGAGAAGCAAGTATGTTGTGCTGCTAGGCGAGGTGGATGAGCTGAAGGCTAGATCCGTACTGTTGGGTGCGTGCAAGTCCTGTGTGGGCTTGCAATCTGAGTTGGCAGAGAAGAATGCCAAGATTGTGTCTCTTGAGAAGGCCAGCTCGGGTAGCACATGTGTGTCTAGATGTGTTCTTTGTGAGGGTTTGGAGATGGAGATTGCGAACGTGAAGCATGACAAGATGCAAACCGAGGAGGAAAACACATACCTTTAGACCATCTTGTCATGGGTGTCTAGTGGTGAGCCACAGCTCGGGATGATGATCTCCCAATTCAAGCGAGCTGCTGGAGGTCATGGTGTAGGTTTTGCTCCGGGTGTTGATGTTTCATCTTTTGGGAAGATTGGAGAGTCGAGTGGTCTTAACCCATGTGAGAAGCCCAACTCCACCACTACTCCCAAGCTTACCAAGATTCCACCCAAAGAGCCTCTCAAGCCTAACACCATGGATGGGGTCTTTGTTGAACCTCCGAGACCTCCACCCAAGAAACAATCATGGGCTCCAAAACCAAACCACCTCAAGAACAAGCTTGACACCATGCCACCCATCCAAGAGGAGTTTATGCCACAGAAGGGCAAAGTGATCCACACCCACTACCATGAGTACCAACAACCCCCTTTGAGAGCGGTGAGGTACCATTGTGAGCTCTGTGGGAGAGATGGACACTTGAGCGAGTTTTGCTTTCGGCTCAAGAGAGAGGCGCGCCACGCAAAGGAGATGAACAACACGGACATGTACCATCCTTTCCATGAAGTACATGGGCCGAATGTTCAGAGGCGTGCTGTTAGGCCTAGAGGTCCAAAACCTCAAGTTCCTAGGCCTAGCCCGCTAGGAGGTCATGCCCGGCGGGAGCCTGCAGTTGTAGGCTATGGACCCCATGGCAGTGGCTTTGTAGTTGAGCGTTTTCCACCACCGCGTTTTGAGCATCGCGATGGATGCTCCTCCCTTAGCGGACCATGTTTTCCTCTACGTGGTGATCGCTCTTCCCGTAGGCGTGCTAGGAATGGTTTCTCTGCTAACCGTTCTTTTGAGCAGCCGACCCAACACTGGTATTCTCCCTACTTTACTAACCCCAGTGTTGGACCGTATGCTCACCCTATGTCTTTTTATTGATGTAGGTAAAACGATTGGAGAATGTTTGGTTGGTGGATTCCGGTTGCTCGAGGCACATGACCGGAAACGCCAAGTGGTTCTCCAGTCTTAGTCCAGTCGCCGGAAAGGAGTTTATCACCTTCGGCGACAACAGCAAAGGTAAGGTGCTGTCTCGTGGGTCCGTGCGAGTTAATGAGCACTTTGTGTTGCGCGATGTTGCTCTTGTTTCTATCTTGCATTTTAACCTTCTTTCTGTTTCGCAACTTTTGGATGATGACTATGAGATTCGTTTTAAACCGAATCTCAATCGCATTTTGGATCCTCAGGGCAATCTTGTTTTTGTGATTTCGCCCATTGGAAAAGTCTTCCGTGCGGATTTCTTGGAGTCGTTTGGAATTTCTCGTTGTCTTTTGGGTGGACCTTCCTCCTCTGATCTTTGGAAGTGGCACAGGAGACTTGGTCACCTGAGCTTCGACTTGCTTCCAAGACTTAGTTCACTTGGCCTAATCCGAGGATTACCCAAGTTGTCCATGGAGAAGGATCTTGTTTGCCATTCTTGTAGACATGGGAAGATGGTTGCCACTCCCCACCATCCAGTGACTCAGGTCATGACCAAGCGCCCTGGAGGGCTTTTGCACATGGACCTTGTTGGTCTGGCTCGGGTGAGCTCGGTTGGGGGGAAGTGGTATGTGCTTGTTGTTGTTGACGATTTTTTGAGATATTCGTGGGTCTTCTTTTTAGCTGAGAAGACTGAGACTTTTTCCTTTGCTCGCAATCTGATTTTGCGTCTTCAGAACAAGTTCCCTTTGAACTCGATGCGAGCTATTAGGAGTGATAATGTTTTCGAATTCAAGAATTCGGATTTTGAGAAGTTTTGTAACTCTTTGGGTTAGAGCATCAGTTTTCTTCCCCCTACACACCGCCTCAGAATGGTGTTGTAGAAAGGAAGAATCGGACCCTGTAGAGATGGCCAGGACGATGCTCGATGAGCATAGGACTCCTAGGCGATATTGGGCCGAAGCTATGAGCACTGCATGCTATATTTCCAATCGCATCTTTCTCCGAGCTTTCTTGAAAAAGACTTCTTATGAGTTGCGTTTTGGAAAACTCCCCAAGGTAAGTTATTTTCGAGTTTTTGGTTGCCATTGTTTTATACTCAAAAAGGGCAACTTGGACAAGTTTGAGTCTCGTTCTTCTGACGGGGTATTTTTGGGTTATGGCACTCACACTCGCGCTTATCGTGTACTTAACCTTGATACTAACCGAGTCATGGAGACATCAGATGTCACCTTCGATGAGACCATGGTTTGTCCTTCTTCTCGTTTTGAGCGTGCAGGTGATCATGAGGTTGGTGAGCCTGTTTTTGATGAAGAGGATGAGGGTGCTGAAGGTATGGATAATCTAGCACCCCCTCCACCTGTTGTACCGCAAGGAGCGGCTTCTACTACGACTCATGGCCCCGACACTTTTCATCTTGGGGGTCGTGGGATCCGCCACCTCGAGCGGTACCCTTTGTACTCGAGGAGGCACCAGCTGCTGTTGAGGGGGAGATCACTTCTGCTCGGGAGGCGCCACGACACATCCAGCGCCAACACCCGCCTCAACAGATGATCGGCAGCATCGACGAACGTGCCACTCGGTCTAGGTCACAACAAATCTCTCACTTTGCTCATTCTACATTTGTTGCTGATTTCGAACCCCGAGATGTTGGACACGCTTTATCTGATCCAGATTGGGTCAATGCCCTGCATGAGGAGCTTGAAAACTTTGAAGGAAATCAGGTTTGGGTTTTGGTTCCTTTTCCTCCTGAGTGTCACCCTATTGGGACAAAATGGGTTTTCAAAAACAAACAAGGAGAGGATGGCCATGTTGTGAGAAACAAGGCCAGACTAGTAGCCCAGGGGTATAGTTAGAAGAAGGGGATAGACTATGAGGAGACTTTTGGTCCTGTAGCTCGTTTGGAGGCAATTAGGATACTCTTGGCTTTTGCTGCATTCAAAGAGTTTAAACTTTTTCAAATGGATGTCAAGAGTGCCTTCTTAAATGGCTACATAGAAGAGGAAGTGTATGTGAGACAACCCCCGGTTTTGAAAATCCCAAGTTTCCAAACCATATTTTTAAACTTCACAAAGCCTTGTATGGTTTGAAACAAGCTCCTAGAGCCTGGTATGATAGGTTGAAAACTTTTTGCTTGCTAAGGGTTTTAAAATGGGATGTGTGGATAAAACGCTTTTTCTCCTCAAGCAAGACAATGATACTTTCTTGGTCCAGATTTACGTGGATGATATCATTTTCGGTGGTTCTTCTCACGCTTTGGTTGCCAAGTTTGCAGACACTATGAGCAGGGAGTTTGAGATGAGCATGACGGGCGAGTTGACGTTTTTCCTCGGGTTGCAAATCAAGCAATCCCGAGAAGGGACGTTCGTGCACCAGGGCAAGTACACCAAGGACATATTGAAGAAGTTCGATATGGGCGAGGCCAAGCGAGTGTGGATGGAGAAGCGGTGGATCAGAAGGAGTAGTAGGAGTATGATCGGGTCGCTGCTGTACCTGACGACGACACGCCCGGACATTCAGTTCGCGGTGTGTCTTTGCGCGCGATTTCAGTCGTCGCCGCGCACCTCGCACCGTCAAGCGGTCAAGCGCATTATGAGGTATTTATCCTTCACTCTAGAATTTGGGATTTGGTATTCTGCTTCCTTCACCCTCTCCCTTTGCGGTTATTCCGATGCTGATTTTGCTGGTTGTCGCAATGATCGCAAGTCCACTTCTGGGACTTGCCAGTTTATTGGTTCTTCTCTTGTTTCGTGGTCTTCTCGCAAGCAGTCTAGTGTCGCCCAGTCTACCACGGAGGCTGAGTATGTTGCTGCGGCTAGCTGCTGTTCCCAGTTGCATTGGATGATGGCCACTGTAACACCTCTGGTATTTAAGCATGTAATTAACTTGACATATCATCATTAGCATCATTAATCATCTTGATCATGATTTCATGTGTATGCATTTGCTAAGTGTATCATTTTATGTGATGTACCTCTATTGCAAAAACCCTTATTAGCCCACTCCTTCCTATAGGGGCAAAATGGTAATTTCACCTCTGTGCCTAGTTCTATATAATTCTTGTTCAAATTTAGTGCCCTGATGTTTGTTGCTTTGATCAAAGTTCAAAAATCAGATTTGAATTGAATTTCCTTTTGCAAAACCCTAAAATCCCAAATCCTGGATTTATTCCCTTTTAAATAACTTTTTCAAAATTCAAAATTTTGAGTTGGTTCAAAAAGCAAAGTTGTGAATCTGACCTAGAGGAACAACTTTGGTATTTACAGATTTCCATGTTTCTATATAAATTTGAAGTAATTTCAAATTCATTCAAATTCCAGTTTTTGTCCCCTTTTCAGTTTCAAAAATTTATTCAAAAACTTTTGAGTTTCAGAAAAAGTGTATATTAGCAAAGTTATAGGTTTTGTCAAATGGAACAACTTTCATATTGAAAGATTCTCAAGTTTCAGTTTGAAATCCAGAGTAATTTTGATTTGAATCAAGTTTGAAAAAGTGTCCCTTTTCTATTTTTGATTGTAGTTCAAAAACTATTTGGAATTTGAAAATGTTCATATTGACAAAGTTGTAGATCTCACTTTTCTGAACAACTTTGGTGTTTTGAGTTTTTGTCGCACAGTTCAAATTTTGAAAGTATTTGCGAAATACAGAAACTAGCCAAAAGTCAAACCCTACACCCTAGACTGTTCATCTTCCCAGGCGAGTCAGGGGGGGCCCGGCCGCGCGCCCTCGCCGGAGTCGCGTGCCGCCGCGTGTCCGAAGCTCCTTCGGCCAAACCGACTCCACGCCGATGCTCAGCACTCGATTGCGCACGCGAACCGTCTCAGCTGACTTTGTTCCCGTCCCCTACCGGCGCAGTGCGTCGCCGCCACGCGTTCGCCGCCGGTGAGCCGTGCGCCCGCCCCTGAGTGCCAAACCGCTGACCTCCTGGTGTGTAATCGATCGCGCACGCTTCACTCGTTCTTATCCGCCTCTGCTCAGCCGATTGCTCGCTCTCGCCGCGACTATAAGAACCCCCGCCGCCGCGGGCCGGAGCAGAACCCCAACCCCGTCACCGTGGCCAGAGCGAACCCGAGCCGCCGCTTCTCTCCCAGCTAGCCCAGAAGCTCCGCCAAGTCCTTGCGCAGCTTCACCACCCCTCAATTTGGTCGCTACCGCCTCCATTCGCCGGCGTAGCTCGTCGTTGTCATCTCCGGCAAGAATCCCGTCGAGGTCGGGATCGTGAAATACTCCCTCTCCGGCCTTGATCATCCTCCACTGACCCCCGCATCACCTTCCTTGCTCCTTTGCGTCTCTGACTGACCCCTTGTGGTCGCTTGTGTCGCACAGGAACGCCGAGTCGACGATCACCGCCGTCCGCCGTCCGCCGGTCACCGTCGAACTCACCCCTCCGTTCATCCCCTCACCTCGCCGAGCCCCGCAATCGACGCCGGTGAGCTCCCTGTTGCTTCCCGTACCCTCAGTTTCGCCGCGGAGCGCCCGCAGTGGCCGGCGTAGCAGCGCCGCCGCCGTCCGGCCGCCGGCAAACGCGGGAAGGAGAAGAACAGTGCCGTTTTTCTTTTTCCAAACATGTGAATAGTGTTCAAATTTCATCTTTTTGTATGATTTTCTGTGTGCATCCAAAAATGCTGAAATTTTTGTGGTAGACTCTTTATGCTCTGGAGTATTTTATAAAAATATAAACTTGACTTTTCTGCAAAAATTTGAAATGAAAAATCTCCCTTTTAATTAATAAATGAAGTTTTGGTATTTTTGGAGAGTGATTTATAACTCCAAAAACCATGAGACAAATTTTTGTGAGCTTCTTATGCCATGACTAGTCTCTGGTAAAATTTTGAAGTCTTTTGGAGCAAGTGTTTTTTTGAGCTTTTATTTTAATTCTTGAATAGTGCCTTTTGTTAATTAATGTCTAGATTTAATTGAGCACCTTAATGACCTCCAAAAATTATGAAATTTGTTTTGCCATCTATCTACACCATGATGAACATATGTGATTAATTTGGTAATTTTTGGAGCAACTTCATAAAATGACCTTTTTAATTAATTTAAGAAAATAGAAAAGAGGTTTAGGGTTGGTAATAAGTGTTGATGATGTGATCTTGGATTGATTGATGTTCATAGACCCCTACCCTTTGGTCTATGATGTTTGTGATGCTATGTTTGGTTGATGCTTAGGATAATTATATTAAGGGTTAGTTAATCAATATTGCTTAAGGAAGAAAAGGTTACCTTTAATGCTCAACCTAGGGTTCAATCATGCCTTGCTTAAAAGTAATCTAGAATCAGTGGAATTGTCTTGCACCATAAGTCCATATCATCATTCTCATGTGCATTCATCATTGCATCCGTATAGTTGACGAAGAAGGACCTGAAGTCGAGGTAGCCACCGAAGGATCTGTCCCCGAGGCAACCCCGAGCTCCGACACCTACTCCTACCCCGAGTCTGCTCTTTTTGCCATCCAAGGCAAGCCCCGGTGCATTTAACCCTTTCCTTGAATTTTATAAAATGTTTCCTTAAATGCTTTTGGGTTAAATTATTGCATTAGGTTCATAGGAGTTGTGTGCTATCCTAATTGATGCACTATCCACCTTGACCACTGATACACCCGATACCCTGCTTTTCACAAGGTATTTGAAAAATGCTTAGCAATGCTATTAAATAGATTTGCAATAAAAATGCCAATTTCAAAAGTGTGATCACTTAAGAATCTTTATGGGATTTTGGCTTTACTCCCACTATTGGCTAAGTATCTGATCCGTACTTAGTCAATGGGAAGGAGAGGTTGTCCTTGCGTACGGTGCCGTCATGTTGTAGTCCGGGGCTCAACAGTTGACACCGACCGGGACAGGGTTGAAAAACTGACAGGACCTGTACTCTTGGGTTAGAGTCCCGAGGTGCTTGTCGCTGGCTGGAAAATGTAGGGACCATCCGTATGGGGGCCTGCTGGTCAAGACTTGTAACTATTCACATACTACGGAAAGCTCTGGCTCCGAGAAATCCATTATTGGACCGACAACCGCGCACTGGGAGTGGAGAGATGGCGGAAGTAGCATGTACCCACGTGGGTTAGAGTCCCGGATTGGAGTGGTGTACTGTACTTCCGGGTGGCGTAGGACCGGGCCCAATCTTGGAGGAATCGTGGTAGACGAGTTGGCATATGCAAGCTTGGGGGCTACATATGCAGTGTGGATAGGGATCCTCAGCTGAGTATTATTTATCCGGATTAACGTTGCTCCTCGGTTATGGAGACTTGGTCCACTGACTGTCAACGGAGAGTGGTTCTCAACTAGGAATGTTTTGAATGTAAAATGAATCATGAATGATGAAGAATTGAGGAATACCGAATCTTTCAAAAATAAAATAAGGTTTACAAAATGCTTTTCTGCAAAATACTTGATCTTGCTTGAGCCTTACCTTGACTACCCTAAGCTTTCATTCCTGAGTCTTCTCCCTTTTTCTTTAGTCGGGTAAGTCTTGTTGAGTACCTTTGTACTCAGGGTTTATTACCCATGTTGCAGGTATGGCAGATTCCTCAGTATGCCTTGGACCCTGCTGTGTGACTGTTGTTCAGGAAGAGGCCGATGAGGCCGATGAGTGATTATTCACCCTCGGGCTGGGTGAAGTATCTTTACCTTCAGTTGTTGTCATATGCTACTCTGTCAACTCTATCTATTTGAACTATGGTCTGTAATAACTTCACTTTAATTTTATGTTGAACCCTGGTTTGTAAAACTATTGTTATCTAAGTCTTCCGCTATTTACTCCGATGTAATTTGTCAAAATGTTCAAGAGATTGTAACTGAATTGTGAGATGATCCTGCGGACAACGGGCACTGATGTAGCCCAGTAGCGGAACCGGTCCTAATCTCTTGGCTGTACGGATCGACTGTCAGCGGTTGACGGTGATCAGTGGGCCATGGGATTAGAGCCGTTACGTTACAGAGTGGTATCGGAGCATCTCACTATGACGTTGCAATCTTTTTGCGAAAACTTCAAAATGTTTTTAACAAAAACTAAACTTGACTATTTTGAGTCCAAATTGCTTCTCTCATCTCATCTTGTCTTTGGCAACTAGTAGCAAGACAACTTGTATAAGCCCTATGTACTTTACCTTAGTAGTTGCATTGCCTTGTTCCGTAGGAACGATTCATGCATCATGTCACATTCACTTAAGTATACAAATGAGTTCGTTGGGTTAGTATGCCTATACCTTTTTCTTGCTAGCCTTTCTCATCTATAACCTCTTGTCCAGATATGGCCATCATCAAGCGGACTGCCCGCAAGTCGACTGGACCACACGGTGTGCCGCGTCACCAGCTGGCGCCACGCACCGGAGAAGAGACTGGAGAATCTTCCAATGGTCGTCGCTTTCCCCGCCGCACCCGCAAGCAGCTGAAAGAGGAAATCAAGAATCTGAAGGCTGAAATGGAGAACATGGAGCATGACTTCTACCTTTCCCGCATGGAGTTTTATGAGGCACGAGCTTCCCTGGAGCAGGCTAACCGGAACACGATTCGCGCTATCGAGCAGCGCAATGATGCTTGGACCCGCGAGGACGTGGTCAGAGCCCAGCTCCATGGACTGCAGCAACACACCGCCCAGATTGAGCAGTACAATGATATGCTTCATGAGGAAGTGCATCAGCTACATGATCAACTCCATCCCTTGGTACCCCCGGTTATGGAAGACCCCGAAGATGAATCGTGGAGGAACCTGAAGTGGAACACGAGCCTGATCAGAATGAGGAAGTGGAACCTGCTGAAGATGTCCACGTTGAAGATGAAGAGGAGGAGGAAGAGCCTGAGCTTATCATCGAGGATGATGATGATGACGAAGAGTTGATCTTCATCGATGATGACTAGACTCCTTGTGTCTGTACCATCTGCTTACCTAAAACCTTAGCCTAGGTTTGGGAGCGTTAGTCTGTCTGTTGCCAAGTCTGGCATGTATCTTTCTTTTCGTACCTTATCAGTCTGTTGTCATCTTTATCAAGTCAGCTATCTTTGTATCAGTGAAGTATCAATCAAGTTGTTTCAGAACCCTTGTCCATATATGCTGAGTTCCGACTTGCTTATACAGATGCCTGTGAACACCCGTACCGGAGCCGGAGGTGCTGGAGATGACCGTCTCCCAAACCCTCCACCTGTACCAGCTACCCTAGCTGATGCCATTGCAGCCTTGGCCGCCGCTGCCAATCTGATGGCTCAGAATCAAGGGCAGCAGAACAACGGTAACCGTGGTCGCCGCAACAACCAAGAGACAACCTATGTGGAATTCACTGAAACACGCCCACCGGTCTTCACAAAGGCCGATGAACCTCTCGAGGCTGACGACTGGTTACGCACCATGGAACAAAAGTTCAGTCTTCTGCACTGCACGGAGATCCAGAAGCCTCGGTTCGCTTCTCAGCAGCTCCGTGGTCCTGCAAGTGCCTGGTACGCCAACCTGTTGGCGGCCCAGCCGGAAGGTCACCAGCTGACCTGGGAAGAGTTCCGCACTGCTTTCAGAGCACATCACATCCCTCGGGATTGATGAGAATGAAGTTGGATCAGTTCTTGGCCCTGCAACAGAAAGATTCCACCGTCATGCAGTACGTGGGACAATTCAACCACCTCAGTCAGTATGCCTCTGACTATGTCAACACAGAGGAAAAGAAGAGAGATTGTTTTCTCAGGGGTCTGCACCCTAAGATTCGCAGAGGTCTGTCCAACAACCTAAACGGATCCTACCATGATGTCGTTGACCGTGCTGTTGCTTTCGAGGAAAGCAACCGCCAGTATCAGGAGGAGAAGAAGAAGAAGAAGGCTGGGTCTAGCAGTTTCTCCAGCAACCATAAGCGCCCAAGAATCATCTACCACCCCAGCCACCACCAAAACCGTGCCCCATACCCCCATCAGCAAGTGGTCGTTCGTACCGCGGCCACCACCCACAATGCCAACCAGCAAAGTGCCACTCAGCCGAACGCCCCTGGTGTTCGTGTCACCACCCCACAAACAGCTTATAACCATCCATGCTACAACTGTGGCCAAGTTGGTCACTGGGCTCGCGAGTGCCCAAACCCAAGAAGAATGCCCAGCATGCACAGAAAGGCCCTGGAGGATCACAGCAGCAGCACCGTGCACCGCAGCAGCACGTCCAGAAGGGCAAGCTTGTCAGGAAGCACGGGCAAGTCTACTTCACCACCGTCAGTAACATCCCAGACGGAGAGCCCGTCATGCTTGGTAGGTTTCCTGTTGCCAATCATCCTGCAGTCGTCTTGTTTGATTCTGGTGCATCGCATTCCTTCATCAGTCGCACTTTTGTCATCAAGCATGAGTTGCCCATGGGGGAGTTAAAAGAAAGTTTCTGCATACTTTCGCCTGGAGGGCGGATAAATACTAAGGAAGTGGTCCGCAGTATACCAGTAATGTTGGGGAAACATGTCTTTCCTACCACCATGATAGTACTGCGCGATCAAGAGATAGATGTCATCTTAGGCATGAATTGGATGTGTCAGTATAAAGCCATGATTGACATCTTGAATAGAGTTGTGAGAGTGGATATTCCTAACAGTACCTCCAAACTCCTTCTCCAACTTCCTATGCCTTCAAAACCAGCTACCACACAGCTAAATGCTACCTATGATCAAGGGATCCGAGACATCCCTGTAGTCTGTGAGTTCCCTGATGTTTTTCCTGAAGATTTACCTGGTCTGCCTCCTGACCGTGATGTTGAGTTTGCCATAGAGCTAAAGCCCGGGACTGCTCCTATAGCCCGTAGAGCTTATCGAATGCCTCCCAGAGAGTTGGCAGAGCTGAAGATCCAATTGCAAGAGCTATTGGATAAGGGTCTCATTCGCCCAAGTTCATCTCCTTGGGGCTGTCCTGCTATCTTTGTGAAGAAGAAGGACAAAAGCCTTCGTCTGTGCGTTGACTATCGCCCGCTCAACGAGGTCACCATCAAAAATAAATATCCCTTGCCTCGCATTGACCTTCTGTTTGACCAGTTATCTGGAGCCAGAGTGTTTTCCAAGATCGACCTCAGATCTGGCTATCACAAATAAAAATTCGTCCCGAAGATATTCCCAAAACAGCTTTCACCACCAGATACGGTCTATATGAGTACTTGGTCATGTCTTTTGGCTTGACCAATGCCCCCGCTCATTTCATGTATCTCATGAACTCTGTGTTCATGCCAGAGCTCGATAAATTTGTAGTCGTGTTCATTGACGACATCCTTGTTTATTCAAGAACTCCTGAAGATCATGCCAATCATCTTCGTGTCGTTCTCTCTCGTCTCAGAGATCACCAGCTGTATGCCAAGTTCAGTAAATGTGAATTCTGGCTAGATCGAATTCAATTCCTTGGTCATGTCCTGTCCGCTGAAGGTGTGTCAGTTGACCCTGAAAAAGTGGCAGATATCTTGGATTGGAAGCCACCTACCACTGTCCGAGAAGTTCGCAGCTTCATGGGAATGGCTGGATACTATCGCCGTTTCATCCCAGACTTCTCCAGAGTTGTCAAGCCTATCACAGAGTTGTTGAAGAATTCCGTGGATTTTGTTTGGTCAACAGCCTGTGAGCAAGCTTTTCAAGCCTTGAAGAAACTACTGACTACATCACCAGTCCTAGCTCAACCAGACATCGAGAAACCCTTTGATGTATACTGTGATGCATCTGGTACTGGGTTAGGCTGTGTTTTGATGCAAGAAGGTCGAGTGATCGCTTATGCCTCACGGCAGCTTAGGCGACATGAGGAGAATTATCCAACCCATGACCTTGAGTTAGCAGCAGTGGTGCATGCTTTGAAGATATGGCGTCATTATCTGTTGGGCAGTACCTGCAATGTGTACACTGATCATAAGAGCCTGAAGTATATCTTCACTCAAGAAGAGTTGAACATGAGGCAGCGAAGATGGCTTGAGTTAATCAAGGACTATGATATCGAAGTGCATTACCATCCTGGTAAGGCAAATGTAGTTGCCGATGCCCTCAGTCGCAAGTCATACTGCAACTGTCTGACGACGAAGCTCTATGATCTTTCCTTGTGCCATGCTCTTGAAAGGATGGGTATTGAGATAGTTCCGCAAGGAAGCCTGAACAATGTCAGGATAGAAACATCGGTCAAGGAACAAGTCATCGCTGCACAGAGAGATAACCCTGGAATCAAGCACATCATCGAAAAGGTCCAGACCGGTAAGGCTGATTGTTTCAGGATCGATGATGTAGGAGTTGTTTGGTTCAAGAACCGTCTAGTAGTTCCCAAGGTGCCTGAGTTGAGACAGTTGATCCTTGATGAAGCACACCTGTCTAGGTTTTCCATCCACCCCGGCAGCAACAAGATGTACCAGGATCTAAGGCAGAGATTCTGGTGGACAAAGATGAAATTGAGATCGCTCGCTATGTCGCTCGCTGTGATACTTGTCAGAAAGTCAAAGCCGTGCACATGAAGCCTGGAGGAGAATTGCAGCCTTTATCTGTACCTGCCTGGAAGTGGGAAGATATCAGCATGGATTTTATCAATGGACTACCCAAGACTCGGAAAGGTTTTGATTCCATTTGGGTAATCGTGGACCGACTCACCAAACAAGCTCACTTTCTGCCAGTCAAGACCAGCTACGCCGTCCCCACGTATGCCGCCTTGTACAAGAACAACATAGTGAAGCTTCATGGAATACCCAAGACCATTATCTCAGATCGTGGTACTCAGTTTGTCGCAAAGTTCTGGAAAGCGTTCCATACCTCACTTGGAACCAAGCTCTTGCATAGTACAGCATATCATCCGCAGACTGATGGACAGACTGAGAGAGTCAACCAAGTGTTAGAGGATATGTTGAGGGCATGTGTGCTCACCTTCGCAGATACTTGGGATGACTGTTTGCCCTTGGCAGAGTTCTCATACAATAACAGTTATCAAGAAAGCATCAAAATGGCACCATTTGAAGCACTGTACGGTCGTCGTTGTCGTACACCCCTCAGTTGGTCTGAGCCCGGAGAAAGAGAATTCTTTGGAGTTGACCTGGTCAAAGATATGGAAGAGAAAGTCAAGCAGATACAAGAGAACATGAAGATTGCCCAATCCCGACAAAAGAGTTATGCTGACAAGAGACGTCGACCTCTGAAGTTTCAAGTTGGAGATTACGTATATCTCAAGGTCTCACCAACCAAAGGAGTCACTCGTTTTGGAGTAAAGGGAAAGTTAGCACCCCGCTACATTGGTCCGTTTGAGATTTTGGAATGTTGTGGCAAGGTAGCTTACAAGCTGAAGTTGCCCGATCATCTCTCTGCTGTCCACAATTTTTTCCATGTCTCCCAACTCAAGAAGTGCCTCCGAGTACCAGAACATGTCGTGGAAGTTGAAGGTGTCGAGCTAGAGCCTGATCTATCCTACTCGGAGTATCCAGTTCGCGTGTTGGATCACAAAGATCGAGTTACTCGAAGAACTACCACAAGGTGGTACAAAATCCAGTGGAACCAGCACTCTGAAGAAGAAGCTACTTGGGAATCTGAAGACTTCTTGGCAAAGAACTATCCCGACTTTCTCGAATCCCTGTCTATGTAAAGTTTTGTCTTTTCCCTTCTTTTCTCTTTCTAAGACGCAGAATCTCGGGGCGAGATTTCTTTAAGGGGGGAAGGCTGTAACACCTCTGGTTTTAAGCATGTAATTAACTTGACATATCATCATTAGCATCATTAATCATCTTGATCATGATTTCATGTGTATGCATTTGCTTAGTGTATCATTTATATGTGATGTACCTCTATTGCAAAAACCCTTATTAGCCCACTCCTTCCTATAGGGGCAAAATGGTAATTTCACCTCTGTGCCTAGTTCTATATAATTCTTGTTCAAATTTAGTGCCCTGATGTTTGTTGCTTTGATCAAAGTTCAAAAATCAGATTTGAATTGAATTTCCTTTTGCAAAACCCTAAAATCCCAAATCCTGGATTTATTCCCTTTTAAATAACTTTTTCAAAATTCAAAATTTTGAGTTGGTTCAAAAAGCAAAGTTGTGAATCTGACCTAGAGGAACAACTTTGGTATTTACAGATTTCCATGTTTCTATATAAAATTTGAAGTAATTTCAAATTCATTCAAATTCCAGTTTTTGTCCCCTTTTCAGTTTCAAAAATTTATTCAAAAACTTTGAGTTTCAGAAAAGTGTATATTAGCAAAGTTATAGGTTTTGTCAAATGGAACAACTTTCATATTGAAGATTCTCAAGTTTCAGTTTGAAATCCAGAGTAATTTTGATTTGAATCAAGTTTGAAAAAGTGTCCCCTTTTCTGTTTTTGATTGTAGTTCAAAAACTATTTGGAATTTGAAAATGTTCATATTGACAAAGTTGTAGATCTCACTTTTTTGAACAACTTTGGTGTTTTGAGTTTTTGTCGCACAGTTCAAATTTTGAAAGTATTTTGCGAAATACAGAAACTAGCCAAAAGTCAAACCCTACACCCTAGACTGTTCATCTTCCCAGGCGAGTCAGGGGGGGCCCGGCCGCGCGCCCTCGCCGGAGTCGCGTGCCGCCGCGTGTCCGAAGCTCCTTCGGCCAAACCGACTCCACGCCGATGCTCAGCACTCGATTGCGCACGCGAACCGTCTCCAGCTGACTTTGTTCCCGTCCCCTACCGGCCGCAGTGCGTCGCCGCCACGCGTTCGCCGCCGGTGAGCCGTGCGCCCGGCCCCTGAGTGCCAAACCGCTGACCTCCTGGTGTGTAATCGATCGCGCACGCTTCACTCGTTCTTATCCGCCTCTGCTCAGCCGATTGCTCGCTCTCGCCGCGACTATAAGAACCCCGCCGAGCCGGCCGGAGCAGAACCCAACCCCGTCACCGTGGCCAGAGCGAACCCGAGCCGCCGCTTCTCTCCCAGCTAGCCCAGAAGCTCCGCCAAGTCCTTGCGCAGCTTCACCACCCCTCAATTTGGTCGCTACCGCCTCCATTCGCCCGGCGTAGCTCGTCGTTGTCATCTCCGGCAAGAATCCCGTCGAGGTCGGGATCGTGAAATACTCCCTCTCCGGCCTTGATCATCCTCCACTGACCCCCGCATCACCTTCCTTGCTCCTTTGCGTCTCTGACTGACCCCTTGTGGTCGCTTGTGTCGCACAGGAACGCCGAGTCGACGATCACCGCCGTCCGCCGTCCGCCGGTCACCGTCGAACTCACCCCTCCGTTCATCCCCTCACCTCGCCGAGCCCCGCAATCGACGCCGGTGAGCTCCCTGTTGCTTCCCGTACCCTCAGTTTCGCCGCGGAGCGCCCGCAGTGGCCGGCGTAGCAGCGCCGCCGCCGTCCGGCCGCCGGCAAACGCGGGAAGGAGAAGAACAGTGCCGTTTTTCTTTTTCCAAACATGTGAATAGTGTTCATTTCATCTTTTTGTATGATTTTCTGTGTGCATCCAAAAATGCTGAAATTTTTGTGGTAGACTCTTTATGCTCTGGAGTATTTTATAAAAATATAAAACTTGACTTTTCTGCAAAAATTTGAAAATGAAAAATCTCCCTTTTAATTAATAAATGAAGGTTTGGTATTTTTGGAGAGTGATTTATAACTCCAAAAACCATGAGACAAATTTTTGTGAGCTTCTTATGCCATGACTAGTCTCTGGTAAAATTTTGAAGTCTTTTGGAGCAAGTTGTTTTTTGAGCTTTTATTTTAATTCTTGAATAGTGCCTTTTGTTAATTAAATGTCTAGATTTAATTGAGCACCTTAATGACCTCCAAAAATTATGAAATTTGTTTTGCCATCTATCTACACCATGATGAACATATGATTAATTTGGTAATTTTTGGAGCAACTTCATAAAATGACCTTTTTAATTAATTTAAGAAAATAGAAAAGAGGTTTAGGGTTGGTAATAAGTGTTGATGATGTGATCTTGGATTGATTGATGTTCATAGACCCCTACCCTTTGGTCTATGATGTTTGTGATGCTATGTTTGGTTGATGCTTAGGATAATTATATTAAGGGTTAGTTAATCAATATTGCTTAAGGAGAAAGGTTACCTTTAATGCTCAACCTAGGGTTCAATCATGCCTTGCTTAAAAGTAATCTAGAATCAGTGGAATTGTCTTGCACCATAAGTCCATATCATCATTCTCATGTGCATTCATCATTGCATCCGTATAGTTGACGAAGAAGGACCTGAAGTCGAGGTAGCCACCGAAGGATCTGTCCCCGAGGCAACCCCGAGCTCCGACACCTACTCCACCCCGAGTCTGCTCTCTTTGCCATCCAAGGCAAGCCCCGGTGCATTTAACCCTTTCCTTGAATTTTATAAATGTTTCCTTAAATGCTTTTGGTTAAATTATTGCATTAGTTTCATAGGAGTTGTGTGCTATCCTAATTGATGCACTATCCACCTTGACCACTGATACACCCGATACCTTGCTTTTCACAAGGTATTTGAAAAATGCTTAGCAATGCTATTAAATAGATTTGCAATAAAAATGCCAATTTCAAAAGTGTGATCACTTAAGAATCTTTATGGGATTTTGGCTTTACTCCCACTATTGGCTAAGTATCTGATCCGTACTTAGTCAATGGGAAGGAGAGGTTGTCCTTGCGTACGGTGCCGTCATGTTGTAGTCCGGGGCTCAACAGTTGACACCGACCGGGACAGGGTTGAAAAACTGACAGGACCTGTACTCTTGGGTTAGAGTCCCGAGGTGCTTGTCGCTGGCTGGAAAATGTAGGGACCATCCGTATGGGGGCCTGCTGGTCAAGACTTGTAACTATTCACATACTACGGAAAGCTCTGGCTCCGAGAAATCCATTATTGGACCGACAACCGCGCACTGGGAGTGGAGAGATGGCGGAAGTAGCATGTACCCACGTGGGTTAGAGTCCCGGATTGGAGTGGTGTACTGTACTTCCGGGTGGCGTAGGACCGGGCCCAATCTTGGAGGAATCGTGGTAGACGAGTTGGCATATGCAAGCTTGGGGGCTACATATGCAGTGTGGATAGGGATCCTCAGCTGAGTATTATTTATCCGGATTAACGTTGCTCCTCGGTTATGGAGACTTGGTCCACTGACTGTCAACGGAGAGTGGTTCTCAACTAGGAATGTTCTGAATGTAAAATGAATCATGAATGATGAAGAATTGAGGAATACCGAATCTTTCAAAAATAAATAAGGTTTACAAAATGCTTTTCTGCAAAATACTTGATCTTGCTTGAGCCTTACCTTGACTACCCTAAGCTTTCATTCCTGAGTCTTCTCCCTTTTTCTTTAGTCGGGTAAGTCTTGTTGAGTACCTTTGTACTCAGGGTTTTATTACCCATGTTGCAGGTATGGCAGATTCCTCAGTATGCCTTGGACCCTGCTGTGTGACTGTTGTTCAGGAAGAGGCCGATGAGGCCGATGAGTGATTATTCACCCTCGGGCTGGGTGAAGTATCTTTACCTTCAGTTGTTGTCATATGCTACTCTGTCAACTCTATCTATTTGAACTATGGTCTGTAATAACTTCACTTTAATTTTATGTTGAACCCTGGTTTGTAAAACTATTGTTATCTAAGTCTTCCGCTATTTACTCCGATGTAATTTGTCAAAATGTTCAAGAGATTGTAA
Source organism: Coix lacryma-jobi var. lacryma-jobi (assembly GCA_009763385.1). Classification (NCBI taxonomy): domain Eukaryota; kingdom Viridiplantae; phylum Streptophyta; class Magnoliopsida; order Poales; family Poaceae; genus Coix; species Coix lacryma-jobi. The sequence continues at coordinate 52,315,092 of CM019829.1, forward strand.
CTGAATTGTGAGATGATCCTGCGGACAACGGGCACTGATGTAGCCCAGTAGCGGAACCGGTCCTAATCTCTTGGCTGTACGGATCGACTGTCAGCGTTTGACGGTGATCAGTGGGCCATGGGATTAGAGCCGTTACGTTACTTTGCGTGATTTTGGTCTGAGTTTTTCTCGCGTTCCTTTGTTTGTGACGCACGAGTGCTATTTGATCGTTGCTAAAACCCCGTGCTGCACTCTAAGAACCAACACATTGATGTGCGCTTTTATTTTCTGCGAGACCACTATGAGAAGGGTGATATCGACCTTTGCCATGGTCGATACTCATCATCAGTTGCTAATATTTTCACCAAGCCTTTGACCAATCAATTTTTTGCTAGCTGAAGGTGAGCTTGGTGTGTGTTTCCCCTTTTAGATGGGGGGAACATTTTGGTTCTTGTATCATAAACTGCCTTTTGTTTTTCAATTGGTTTCTTCTTGCATCCTTTCTGCATTTCATTTTGCATATTTACATTCACAGCTTCATGTATATAACCTTTAGAATGTGACTATGCTCTGTGTATATATGCTGCTCCGATGCTTTACTTGTAGCTTATGCTCTTTCTGATCACTGATACATGTTGTGAGCAGAGCTATTTCATGAATGGTGAATCTGATTAATGAATATAAAACTTGAAAATGTTCACCATTGAGATATGCAACTAGCATGTATAGAATGTGTTGAATTCACTTGTGCTTTTCATATATGCAAGGTTGCTATATCTCTAGTGTTGAGTCTTTCACTTGCTTGGTATGTTCATTTTCTGTTCTAAAAATCTGAACCAAGTTAAGTGAATTGGAAAGATCGAGATGGGATTGCTTGTCAACACATCACAGTTTCGAGACTGTTTCTCATTGCACTTTGAGTTAAACTTGAGTTGTGTAGTGTATGACCGAAACTGTTGCTTTAAGCTTCTGATTGCTTCTGCATAGGCTTCGCATAGTTGAAAAGTTAGGCAATGACAAGCTTTCAACCTCTCGCAATCACATGCTGAAATTTTAACTTGTTTAATTTAACCGCTGCAAACTCTGATAAATTTTTGCAAACCCAAATCTATGTTTCATTCTATAGCATGATGATTGAACTGTGCTAGGGGTAGTTCACCTTGTATACATGTTTAGCTGTAACACCTCAGGTGTTTACATGAATAAAATGTTGTCATGTCATCATTAGCATTTCATAGCATTATGTGATAGCTCACCTTGAGATGCATTTACTAAAATAAGTTTAATTCCTAATATGTGAGCATTTCTGTGTATATGCTTGTGATGCAGCTCAAAAACCTAATTTAGAATGTCATTATGAAATTACTTGTGTTCATTCCCATTTGACTAAAGTCATGTAAAGGCATGAATCCAAGTTCAACAATTCAAAAGATATAAAAGTATTTAGCTTAAAAATGGGAAAATCATTAAATTCCTATATAAGTTAATTAGCCCTTTTAGTTAACTCAAAATCTATGCATAATTAGGGGTTGACCCTAAAAGCTTTTTGGTAGATCTTGAAAAGAGGTATAACTTTGGTATTCGAGGTTTTCAAAGTTTATGTTCAAAATTTAAAGTAATTTTGAATTTACTCAAACCATGGAAATGGTCACCTTTTGACTTTAAACTTGTATTACAAAAACTATTTGAAATCTGAGTTTGAGGTCTACATTAAAGTTGTAGAGGATTTCAAAATGAACATTCCATACATTGACCATTTTTAATGTTTCAATGCAAAATCAAAAGTAATTTTTGCTTCTACTGCAAACCCTAGTTCTGTCCCCTTTTCAAATTTCCAATTTGAAATGGATTTGAACTGTTTCGATCAAATTGACCTATTTCCATTTGAAATCAGCCAAATGGTGTTAAAGCAAAGTTGTACAACTTTTCAAACTCAACATTTCATATATTGGCAAAATTTGAAGTTGTTCAGGAAATTCAAAGTATTTTTGAAATTCAGTTTGGTCCAAATTTGATTTTGAACTCTATTTCAAAATTCAGGCAGAATTTGACTTTGGTTCTTAAATCAAACTTGTAGAACACAAAATTTGGAGCAACTTTTGTTTAGGAGTTTTTGTCGTGCAGTACAAAAATCTGGAGAATTTTGAAAGGGGGTAAATCTGTTCCTGTAGCTACAGGAGGGGGAGTGATGCACCTGCCGGAGTATGGCAGGCCGTCGCGTGCGCCGCCGCCGTGGCCTGGCCGTCTCCACACTGCTCCGCGTGTCTGGCCACGCAGCTGTAAGCCTGCTTGCTTCACTCAGCACGGTGGCAAGCCCTGAGCTCCCCAACCTACCTCCCTCGTCCGCGTCCGCCACCTCCTCTCTCTCTTCCTCTGTTTCTTGGTCAAGCTCCGGCGCGCTTGATCACCGCCGTCGCTGCGTCCCTTCACTCTCCGTCTCCCAAATAGTTACGCCTGCATCCCTTGCTTCTCCTGAGCTAGCTAACCCCAGCCCTAGAGCTTGCAATCGCCGTCGCCACGGTCTTCTTCCTCGCTGCCGGCAGGGTGCCGCCGCGGGCACCTTGGTTGTGGCCACGGCAAGCCAGAGCCACTCCATCTAAACCAGTAATATCCCTAGCCTCGCCTTGACGTCCTGCACATGATCGGCTCGTTAGTTGGGTCTCTATCGTCGCCGGTCAGCCAGTCCGCGCGCTTTGCCAGTGGCGCAAGCTCTGCTTCCGTCGCCGCCATGGCCATCCTTGGTCGAGTTCTCTTCCTTCGAATCTAGCGCGCGCATCGTGTTCGTGTTGAGTCCCTAGGCGTGTTGCGTCCCTCAGTTTGGTCTCTACCAAGCTGTCTTGGTCTGTCCGCGTGGCTCGCCGTCGGTGCAAGCGCCGCCATGGCCGCCGTCGTGGACGGAAGTGTTCTGAGTCGTTTTTGTTTGAGTTAAGGTGAGCACCGTGTTCGCGAGGAGTGCGGGAGTGCAGTGCTATCGGAGTTTTGGTCTCTACCGAGCCCTTATGGCCGGAACGCCGCGTTGCCGCCGTGCCAAGTCTGGCCGAGCCGCCATGGCCGCTGCCAGCTCAAGGTCGTGTAGGTGCTAGGGCTAGTGAAGGGTGGAATCGACGCACGAGGTCAAGACGGTGACGTTGAAGCCCTCGCCGTCGCCGAAGACCTCGCCGGTGCGGAGGCCGACGGCCAGTCAGCGCGGCTGAGCCGCCGGTCAAGCCCCGGTCGAGCGCTGGTCTTGGCGTGGGAGTGGGGAAGAGGCTGACGCCTGGGGCCCAGTCGTCAGCGACTGTGAGCCGAAGATGGGCCGAGCCCAGTAGGCTCTTTGAAAAGCTTTTCTTTTTCTGAAATAAGTGAATAGTGTTAGATTTGGCTTTTTGATATGTTTTTGTAGGAAGCTCCAAAAATTGTGAAAATTTTTGTGTAGCTTTCTCAAGCTGTCTAATATTTAAGAAAAATATGAAACCTGAGTTTTGAACAAATTTTCAAACTGAGATAAATAGGCCTTTTTATTAATAAATGATCTTTGATGATTTTTGTAGGCCTATTTAAATGTCCAAAAATCATGAAACTATTTTTGTCACTATTTTTAGATGAAAATGTATCATCACAAAAATTTTGAGCTCTGTTAGAAAAATAGATTTTATTCTTATTTCTATGCCTTAATTAATTATTTAAGTGTTATAGTTTGATTTTAATTCTACAGATTTATATGTTCATTGAAAAAATATGATATTTGTTTTACCACTGTTATTTTATATAATTTATCATCTCTAAAAGTTTAAACTAATTTGGGCATAGTTTGCTTCACAACTTAATTTCGTGCTAATTAAATTGCTTTCTTTATGAATAAGTAGTGTTGTTAAATAGGAAAACCTAAGTTTCTTTATGGTAGATTTGGAGGTTAAGTTAGGTGAATTATCTTGATCTGATGCTTGATGCACGCAAGCGTCACTCATGTAAACCATGTATGTTTATGCAAGTTGGTTTTGTTGGTTTGCAACTATACCGTGATGGAAAGTTATTACAAGTTAATGTTTATAACTTAGTAAATTTCCATCTTTACCATGATCATGACATGAGCATCTCATCAAGCATGCACTCTTTTATCGTATAGTTTCCGAAGGGGTCGATTGTCCGGACGAGGTTGGTCCAGGGAGTTCGGAGTGTTCTGTTGATCCGGGATATCAGGAGTTCCCGACTTTTTCGATCAGCAAAGGCAAGCCCCAGTGCATTTAACCTTTCTATTTCTATTGCAAAGTTTATACAATGATTTATCAACTGCATTTAAGTAGTAGGAGTTGAATGACACCAGTAGTTGCATTACCAGTTGGTTACCTTTACTCTATCCCTGTTACCTATTTAATTATAAATGATTAGCCAAGATGCACAATGATGAGATTATCCTCCGCTTAGGCCTTGAGCAAACTAAGGGATGATGAGTCATCATTGTTAGGATACCTCTCTCAGGTACAAACTGATAAATGAATGAGAAATGAAATTCAGACCGGACGGGAAACCATTCATGGAAAGATGGCAGGAAGGGTCAGCCTGGTCGTGCTAATCCCGTCTGTGTCGATTAGGAACCGTTCGTTGTTGGCCCTTGATCGAGTGCATGATAGTACCAATCACGGGATACGGGTTGATATGTTGCAGGTTAGAGTCCTGCCATACAACGTCGTGGTGCTTTGATATGTTGCAGGTTAGAGTCCTGCCATACAAATCACTTTTGGTTGTGCAATATGTTGCAGGTTAGAGTCCTGCCATATTGTGTGATTGGGAACCCCCAGCTGGGTAGATAAAGCGGTTCGAATCGTCGTTGCTCTACGATAAAAAGAGACTCAATCTCCGACCCTCAACGTAGAGTTTTCAAAACCAAGGCAAATGGAAAATGATGTTTCATTCTAAAGGCATAGTGATGGTACATTTGGAATTACTCAGGAAAAGAGGAATGTTTGTTAAAAATGCTTATTCTGCAAATTCCCTCCCTATTGCTAGCCTCACTACATCCCTTAAAGCTAGCATGACCCTGAAGTCCTTTTTGTTGACGGATAAGTCTTGCTGAGTACCGACAGTACTCAGGGTTTGTTAATCCCCTGTTGCAGGTGACATTCACGAGCAGCCTTGCTTTGAGGCTTGTTGCGTGACCGTCATTGAGGAGGACGTGTCTGGGGAGGAGTAATGCAACCCTTAGGCAGGGTTGTTTGTGTGCAATACAGTTTTGTCAATGTTGCTTCCACTACCTAGGGTGAAGTTTGAAACTATGGTTTGTAATAATGACGTGAGTTTGAACAACTGGTTTGTAAAACTTATGGTTTAATACTTCCGCACTTTTTATCTCTGATGTATATTATTTGTGAAATGTTGTCGTACTGCCATGACTCTTGCAATGATCCTAGGAGTGTAAGGAAACATGGATGAGTTGGGTTACCCGATGACACGTGATGGGTCTTTTGGGTTATTGGGCACAGTGTATAACCGTCTGAGGTCTGTAGGACAAGGACGGGTACTCGTGGGCCTTAATAATTCAGGAGGTTCTGTCACATTAGCACTTGTCGGATATCCTGTCGATACATGTTTTGTGCTATTTTGATGGTGAACCCTTTTTGGCTGTAAACTGCTCTTTTGCTCTCATATTCATATTTCGTATCTGGTGATCAGTTTGAGCCTTTGCTAGCTTCTATGGATGTTGTTGAGTCATCGAATCAGAACTGTGTGTAGAGCATCCTTGCACTCTTTGATAATATTTCTGAAGCTACTAACTTGCATTTTTACTCATATGCATTTCTGGAGGAGATATTCTGTCAAGGGGGAGACATTTGAGTGCGTGTGCACATTTGCTTGTTGGTGCATTTTCAACTAAGGGGAGAAAATATTGACAATCATGAGTTCCCTGGGTTGTGTGCACTAGTTGAGGGGAGTTTGCTAGTTGTGTAGAAAACATTTTCAACTCATTTTCAGCTTTTCAATTGGTATCGAACTCTTTTGATTTGAGTTTGATAACAGTTGGTATTGAGCTGCTTCGCTAGCGGTGTTGAGCCCGTTCTGCCTCTTCTTGAGGGCTAGCTCTATTTTGCTTGATTTTCAGTTGATTTTCCAATTGGTATTGAGTTTTCTCGCTAGTGGTGTTGAGCCTGTTCTACCTCTTCTTGAGTGCTAGCTTTGCTTTGCTTGGTTGCGTCGAGCCGTTGCCCATGTCTTTGGGAACTAAGTTGTCTTGCTCTTTCTACTTGACCTTCTTCGGCTTTGCTATGCTTTTGGGTCATTTGGTCGAGTTCTCTCTCTTTCTTCCTTCCTTCCTTTATTCCATTATGATTTGTGTTGGTAGTTGACAATGCACTCATCAAGGGGGAGATTGCGGATACATGGGTGTATGCCGAGTCTCTGAGTGATGAGTGATTGTCAACTGGGATGATGCGCATGTTCTTTGGCTTGTGTTGTGCAGGTGTCGAGCACGGATACAGTGATCAGAGGCAAGGTGAAGGTCAAGTACAGACGTGCCGTGCTGATGGACCGAGAGTGGCAAAGTGCGGACGTGAGGCTTGGACTGAGGGACCGGTGGCCCGAGGATCAGCTGTGGTGGCTGGCAGCCTGGGACAGCAACGAGCAAAGACTTGCGGGCACGGTGTTGCTCGGGTCGAGGACCTGGGGACACGTGTCGATGGACGGGGTGCACGGGCGGTGCATCCCCTCTACGGCTTGGTTGGTGGTTGAGCCACAGAAAAAACCACCGAGTGGACGGTTTCCAGGTTTGGGCCTCAAACCTGGACGCTGATGGTTTCCGAGTTTTGGCTACAAAACTCGGGCTGAGGACGGTTTCCAGGTTTGGGCCTCAAAACCTGGGTGCTGCGGGTTTGCTGAGTTTGGGCCACAAAACTCAGGCTACGGTCGGCTGGTTTCCCGGTTTGGGCCTCAAAACCGTTGGTTGGTCGTGAAAGCTGGTTTCCCGGTTTGGGCCTCAAAACCGGGGGCGAAGTCCGTGAAAAGGACGAGCGGAGCGTTGGCGGCACGTGGCGGCAATCAGTGAGGCTGCGTCGAGGCAACACCCTCCTCCCATTCTATCTTAGTCACTTGCTCTTTACTTCTAGGGTTTCCTGCTCTCCCAATCTCCTGTTGTAGCTACTGAGATCCGCAGAGAACCATACCTCTGTGTACTGGAGATTTTGAGGAAGTGAGGCCGTCACCTCACTGTTGTAGCGTGTGGTAGCCACACGGTTGCAGATCGATGACTTGATTCGCGTTTTGTTCGTGTTCTTCGCGTTCTTCGTTTCTCCGTGATTTTCCCGTCACTCGATCTCCATCTCTATTGCGTCTTTGCAAAATTCGTTTAATCAAATGTTCTATATAGTGAGGAGATCATTTCCACCAGAGGAATACATCTAACTCCTCACGAACAAGTAGATCGGGTTGATTTCGTTTTCGTGGCGCTTTTTCATTTGTACTCCTCCCCTTTTGATTTCCCGGTGTTTGAGTTGATTTGAGCGGATGATTTCTTGGGGATAGTCTCCTAACTACCTCGTGATCATCTTCTCCAGTTTGGGAACGTGGGATTGAGTTTTGATTCGGATTTGGGAAGATTCGTGAGAGGGGCGACCAAAATGGCCCTCTCTGTTCATCCACGGACAGTCCGCCGTTTGGGTCGCGGACAGTCCACGCATCGGGGCTGGTCAAACCAGTGGCCTGTCTCCCCACTGTTGGACGAGTCCTTTTTGAACCGCGAACAGTCCGCCGTTGGAACTTGCGGACAGTCCGGGATCGTCCAGAGACTGTTCAGCAACCTTGCTGTTTCTGGTATTTGGCCGGTGGACAGTCCGCCAACCCCTCGCGGACAGTCCGCAGTAGGGGCGGACAGTCCGGGACCCCAGGGCGGACAGTCCGGGATTTGGCTGAAGCCTCGGTTTTGTGCGTTTGCTCTCTTGCTTCTTCGCTTGGTTTCCGGACTTCTCGGTTGATCCTAGAGTTGACCAAGGAACCTCTCTAGTTACCTTTGCTACTTGTTAGCATAGGTGTTTGGGGATTTCTCGACATAGCCGTCTATCTACGTTCGGGACTTGGTTGTTAAGGGTTGAACTTGTTCTGGTACTTTTGCCATTTGGTTTGCTATCGCTTTGTGGTGCTCTGCTGTGATCCTAGGGATCATCCACCCTCTTCCAAGGGTCGTGAGCATCACGGTTTCGATCGAAGCTCTTGGGGTTGATTTTAGGAACAAAAGGCCAAAGTTTCGAGAGAAATTTTTGAGCTCCCATTCACCCCCCCTCTGGTCGCCTTGCTATTGCATTCTCGGTCCTTCATCGGTAGGATTATACATTTGCATAAAAGATTCATACTCTGTTTGTGACCTTTTATGGAAACTTCCCCACTAAGAATAATATAAACATATCACTCTTAAATTGGAATTAGACAACCTTAGTGATCCCCTCTATACTTCTAGATTCTCCGTCCTTGTTAGCTACTCAGGGGTTAGAATTTAAGACTCAAAGCTATCCGTTCTTCTGGGTTCGATATTAAAATTGAGTTACTCCGATGAAGTGCTACATCGGTAGATTTTATCTGTGCGCTTGCGGATAAAGTAGAGTGTGCATTAATTTATACCAACAAGCATTTCTGGCGCCGTTGCCGGGGATAGAGTTTATCTCTACTCTTGGTAGCGACGTTAGTAAGTGTCAACAAGCATTTCTGGCGCCGTTGCCGGGGATAGAGTTTATCTCTACTCTTGGTAGCGACGTTAGTAAGTGTCAACACACAGCCAAGAGACATGTTGCCTATTGACCGATCACTCATCACTCAGGAAGGGAACCACAAGGGCACATATCAACCTTGTGTTCGCAATCTCCCCCTTGATGAGTGCATCGTCAACTCATAGTAACCGTAATCAAAAAAAAAAGAAAGCAGAATTGGATAGAAGGAGAAAACTCACTCGAGATGTCCAAAAGCCAAAGAAAAAGGCCGAAGAAGAACAAATTGACATAAGCAAAACTTGGTCCCCAAAGACATGGGCAACGGTTCGACACAACCAAGCAAACGATCGGAGCAACAACTCATCAAAGAACAAAACTCGATCAAAATTAGAGCACAAGACTTGGTTCCCAAAGACATGGGCAACGGCTCGATGCAACCAAGCCAGAAGCGAGCTAGTCCTCAAGAAGAGGCAGAAAGGGCTCAACACCACTAGCTGAAGGCTCAATACCAAATGAAGACTGCAAAGAAAGCAACTACTGCTAGTCCCTCAAGATAGAGGCACACAGGCTCAACACAACTAGCAGTAAGCTCAATACCAATCAGGAGTCACCAACACAAAATGGTGAAAACGGCTTGTCCCTCAAGACAGAGGCACAGAGGCTCAACACGACTAGCTGAAACGATCGATACCAAAGAAAACCAACTCGGAGCAAGGCAGAAAAGCTCCAACTCACTCAAAGAACTCCCCCTCAACAAGTGAAGCATAAATTGCAAAATGTCACCACATCAGGACACACTCCCCCTTTGAAAAATTCTCCCCCTTGGGGGCAATTTGCAATCAAAAGAGAAGGGAAAAGAGCACAATTAAGCGAAACGAAGCTAGGCCATGCCTATCGGAGTCAGGCTAATGCACATGAGTCAAAAATGCATGTTAGCAGCTTCCTGTATATACTCAAAAAAAGTGAAAGAATGCTCTAAAGAGTGCTGATCCAACTTCATAGCAACATGCAAAAGTGCTAGCAAAGGCTCAAACTGATCACAAAATACAAAATTTGAATACATAGCCAAGTGAGCAGTTTTAAGCCATTCAGAAAAGGGTTTTCACCATCAAAATAGCACTGAACATGTATAGACAGAAGTCAAACAAGTGCTAAACATGTATACAAGGTGAACTACCCCTAGCAAGGTTCAATCATCATGCTATAGAATGAAACATTGACTTGTGTTTATGGATTTTATCGGAGAAAATTGGAGCGGTTATTACACAAGTTCAAATTCAGCATGTGATTGCGAAAGGTTGAAAGCTTGTCATGGCCTAACTTTTCAACCGAGCTAAGCCTATGCATATGCAATCAGAAGCTTAAAGCATCGGTTTCGGTCTTACACTACACGGCTCAAGTTTAACTCAAAATGCAATGAGAGACAGTCTCGATACCGTGATGTGCTGACAAAGCAATCCCATCTCGATCTTTTTAATTCACTAAAACTTGGTTCATTTTAAGAAGAGTATGAACAATCCAAGCAAGTGAAAGGCTCAGAACTAGAGACATAGCAACCTAGCATATATGAAATAGCTCAAGTGACCTCAACACATCTTACACATGCTAGTTGCTAATCTCAATGGTAAACATGTATCAAATTTTAAGTTCATTAAGCATGTTCATCATTCTGAAAAGTAGCTTAGCTCACAACATGTATTAGTGATCAAAGAGAGCCTCAGCTACAAGCATCATCATATATCATTAAAGCAGACACTAAGCAGAGCATGAGTTCATTCTAAATAGTATAGACATGAAACTCAAAAATGCAAGATGAATACATGATGAAGGCGGAAAATAGAATTAGGGTAAAACAAAACTAAACAGACTCAAGACCCAAAACAAAAGGTCAGTCTATGATACAACCAGCAAAATGCTTCCCCCATCTAAAAGGGAAAACACACACCAAGCTCACCTCTCAACCTAGCAAAAGTTGAGAGATCCAAAGGCTTGGTGAAAATATCTGCAACTTGGTTATGGGTGTCTACATGCCTAAGGTCAATGTCGCTTTTCTCGTAGTGATCACGAAGAAAGTGAAAGCGAACATCGATGTGTTTGGTCTTGGAGTGAAGAACAGGGTTCTTTGCTACACTAATGGCAGAAGTGTTGTCGCAAAGCAAAGGGACCCGACTGAAATCTAGACCAATATCACGTAATGTAGCAACCATCCATAAAAGCTGCGAAGCACAAGAAGCAGCAGCAACATACTCGGCTTCCGTAGTAGACTGGGCTACGTTAGACTGTTTGCGAGAAGACCACGAAACCAAAGAAGAGCCAAGAAACTGATAAGTCCCAGAAGTAGACTTGCGCTCAAGCCGACAGCCGGCAAAGTCCGCATCGGAATAACCACAAAGCGAGAGGGTCGAAGAAGAAGAGTACCAAAGTCCGAACTCAGGAGTGTATCGGAGGTACCTCATGATGCGCTTGACCTCTTGCTTGTGGGAAGTCGGAGGGGACGCCTAAAAATGAGCGCACAGATGAAGGACCGAGAATGCAAAAGCAAGGCGACCAGAGGGGGGGTGAATGGGAGCCAATAAAATTTCTCACGAAACTTTGTTCAAGTGTCCCAAAATCAATCCCCAAAAGCTACTACCAAAAACGTGATGCCCACGACCCTTGGAAGAGGGTGGATGATCCCTGGGATCACAGCGAGGCACCACAAAAACTTCCTCACCCAAGTTCACGCAAGTCAACTAGTGACGGGATGGGTTTGGGTAACCTCAACCTCCCCCGAGCAACGCGAGGGGGATTCAGGCTATTTTGTAAAGCGGGAAGCCCAAATTCTGTAGAGCACGAAGTTAGGAATCCAACGCAACAAACGAATCTCGAATCGAAAGACGAACGAACAAACTGCGGACGAAAACGCGTCGAACCAGCACTGACCGGACTCTGCCTGCGTCCGGTCGCTGACCACCGGACGCGTCCGGTCGTGCAAAAAACAGTTTTCGGAGCTTACTGTTTCTGACCGGACTCACCAGAGACGAGCGTCCGGTCGAGAGCAGTGCGTCCGGTCACAAAATACAAGCCAAGTGAACAGTACAATGAGCGAGTCCGGTCACTTAGCGAAAGGTGCGTCCGGTCAAGTCACGAACCGAACACAGCGAAGGTGTTCATCGACCGGACTCACTGACAGCGTCCGGTCGTTGAACAGGCAGCGTCCGGTCACCCCGATTCAGGCTGTTCGTTCACCGATTCGACTCGATCTCACCCAAAACAAATCCTCTAGGGATCAAACTTGGTGAGAAGAGTCACAAAGAGTATAGTGAGCTATCTCTAAGAGATCATGGCTCGAACCTATCTCCAAATCGATGAATCGAAGAATTTCGGGGGAAGGGAGAAAACTTGACCCGAAACGAAAAATCGATCGATCTCCTAGACCGTGAGGTTAGAGGATGATTCCTTCGGTGGAAAGAAGTGCCTCACGATCTAGAAAAAACCAGTTCAAACGGAATTGCAAAAAAATGAACCGAGCAAAGAGATCAAGCTACGGGAAAATCGTGGGGAAAAAGGATTCCGCGAAGAACATGAACAAAACGCGAATCACACCCACGAATTGCAAGCCGAAGCGCAAACACACGCTACGACAAGGAGGTTACGGCCTCCTTCCTCAAAACAACAGTACACAGAGTTGCAAGTCTCTCTGCGGATCTCAGCTACAGCAGGGGATGGGAGAGAGCAGGAAACCCTAAGTGCGGGAAGCAAATGAGATGGCTAAAACTGAAATAACTGAGATAGGGGAGGAGGGTGTCTCCCCTGACTACTTATCCTATTCTAGTCTAAGTCTATTTCCTACTCTACCCCTCTCTATTCCAATTACAGAGCGAACCAGCTAAACCCTAGGGTTATTCTGGACCAACTCGGTGGTAGGTAGATCCAACGGCCACGCCCGCACAACTCGTCCGCGTTGCCTTCACGCAACCTTCCGATTGCCGCCACGTGCCGTCCTCGCTCTGCACCCCCGGTTTTGTGGCCCAAACCGGGAAACCAGCCTTTTCCAGCAACCCCCGGTTTTGAGGCCCAAACACGGGAAACCAGCCTCAGCCTGAGTTTTGTGGCCCAAACTCAGAAACCCGCAGCGCCCGAGTTTTGAGGCCCAAACTCGGAAAACGGCCCATCACCCGAGTTTTGTGGCCAAACTCGGAAACATTCGCGCCCAGGTTTTGTGGCTCAACCTGGAAACCGAGCACCCGAGTTTTGAGGCCCAAACTCGGAAACCGTCCACCCGGTGGTTTTTCCTGGCTCAACCACCAAACCGGAGCTGTAGAGGGGATGCACCGCCCGTGCACCCCGTCCACCGACACGTGTTCCCAGGTCCTCGACCCGAGCAACACCGTGCCCCGCAAGTCTCCGCTCGTCGCTGTCCCAGGCTGCCAGCCACCACAGCTGATCCTCAGGCACTCCGGTCCCTCAGTCCAAGCCTCACGTCCGCCCTTCACTGCTCGATCCATCGGCATGGCACGTCCCCGCACGGCACGCCCATCCTTCATCGCACCCAGTCCATCGGCACGACACGTCTCAACTTGACCTTCACCTTGCCCTCGATCACTGTCTCCGTGCTCGACACCTGCACAACACAAGCCAAAGAACATGCGCATCAAACCCATTGACAATCACTCATCACTCAGAGACTCGGCATACACCCATGTATCCGCAATCTCCCCCTTGATGAGTGCATTGTCAACTACACACACAAATCGTAAAATGAAAGAAGAAGGTAGGAGGAAGATGAGGAAGAGAACTCAACCAAATGACTCAAAAGCATAGCAAAGCCAGAAGAAGGTCAAGTGGAAGAAGCGAAACTTGGTCCCCCAAAGACCTGGGCAACGGCTCGACGCGACCAAGCAAAGCAAAGCTAGCCCTCAAGAAGGGTAAGAACAGGCTCAACACCGCTAGCAGAAGACAATTGAAAATCGGAGCCAAAAAAGGGCAAAGTGCTAGTCCTCAAGATAGAGGCCAGAGGCTCAACACAACTAGCACGAAAAACCACTCCGAACCAATTGAAAACAACGAAAGGTCTCCGAACCAATCAAAATCCACTTCGAACGACAAAATGAGGAAAATGTTTGCTAGTCCCTCAAGACAGAAGGCAACGGCTCAACACAACTAGCAACTCCCCCTCGACAAGTGCAAGCAACCGGGACTCCCCCTTAGGTCCAACAAGAGAAGAGCATAAAGATTTGAAATCTCCCCCTTAGCAAAAACTCTCCCCTTAATTGAACGCCAGGAGACATATGATTTGCAAAAACTCTCCCCCTTAGATGAAAATGCACTTATCAAGCACAAACTCTTCCCTTGAGTCAACAAAACTCCCCCTTCCAAATGCATATGAAGTCAGAAATGCAAGTTAGCAGCTTCAGGCATATAATCAAAAGAGTGCAAAATGCTCTAATCGGTATAGCTCCAATGGCACAACTAAGCACTCAAATAGCGAAGGCTCAAACTGATCACACATACGAAATATGAAGCATATGAGCAAGTGAGCAGTTTTTAGTAGCCAAAAAGAGTCACCATCAAAATAGCACTACACATGTATAGATAGGAATCCAGACAGTGCTAAACATGTATACAAGGTGAACTACCCCTAGCAAGTTCAATCATCATGCATAGGAATGAAGCATATACTTGTGATTTCAGTTTTATATCGGAGTTGCAGCGGTGAAGACTCACAAGTTCAATTATTTAGCATGTGATTGCGAGAGGTTGAAAGCTTGTCTTTGCCTAACTTTTCAACCGAGCGAAGCCTATGCCGAAGCAATCAGAAGCTTGAAGCTACGGTTTCGGTCATACACTACACGGCTCAAGTTTAACTCAAAGTGCAATGAGAAACAGTCTCGATACCGTGAGGTGTTGACAAGCAATCCCATCTCGATCTTTTCAATTCACTAAAACTTGTTTCAAATTTTATACATGATATGAACAGACCAGCAAGTGAATGACTCATAACTAGAGACATAGCAACCTAGCATATATGAAAAGCACGAGTGACTCAACATATCCTACACATGCTAGTTGCATATCTCAATGGTGAACATTTTCAGATTGTAAGTTATTAAGTAAATTCACCATTCCAAAATAGCTCAGCTCATAACATGTACTAGTGATCAGGAAGAGCATAAGCTACAAGCATCCATATAAGCATCGGAGCATACTAATAGAGCATAGTTACATTCTAGTGATTATAAACATGAAGCTCAGAATGTAAATGCGTATGCTAAAAGGCAAAGAAAAGAAAGACAAAGAGTCAGTCAAATATACAAGATCCAAAATGTTTTCCCCATCTAAAAGGGGAAACACACACCAAGCTCACCCCTCAACCGATTAAAGGTTGATTAATCGTCTAAAGGCGCTTGGTGAAATATCAGCCAGTTGATGATGAGTCAGTATCGACATGGCGAAGGTCGATATCACCCTTCTCCTGGTGGTCTCGCAGAAAATGAAAGGCACATCAATGTGTTTGGTTTCGAGTGAAGCACGGGGTTAGGTTCTAGCAACGCTAATGGCACTCGTGCTGTCACAAAGCAAAGGACGCGAGAAAAGCTCAGACCAAAATCACGCAAAGGTGGCCATCATCCAAAGCAACTGGGAACAGCAGCTAGCCGCAGCAACATATTCAGCCTCCGTAGTGGACTGAGCGACGCTAGACTGCTTGCGAGAAGACCACGAAAACAAGGAAGAACCAATAAAACTGGCAAGTCCAGAAAGTGGACTTGCGCCCAATACGACAACCAGCAAAAATCGGCATCCGAATAACCGCAAAGGGAGAGGGTGGAGGAAGCAGACAGAATACCAAATCCCGAAACTCAGGCGTGAAACGAAGGTACCTGAAAAATCCGCTTCACCGCCTGACGGTGAGAGGTGCGCGGCGACGCCTGAAAGCGCGCACACAGACACACCGCGAACTGGATGTCCGGGCGTGTCGCCGTCAGGTAGAGCGACCCGATCATGCTGCGGGGGTACTCCTTCTGGTCCACTGCTTCTCCATCCACATCTGCATCCAGGCAGTCGTCGTCGACATGGGTGTTGGAAGAGGCTTGGCCTCACCCATATCGAAACCGCTCAGCAAGTCCTTGGTGTACTTGCCTGGTGCACAAATGTCCCTCTCGGGATTGCTTGATTTGCAACCCGAGAAAAGAATGTCAGCTCGCCCATCATGCTCATCTCGAACTCCTGCTCATAGTATCTGCAAACTTGGCAACCAGAGCATGAGAAGAAACCACCGAAAATGATATCATCCACGTAAATCTGGACCAAGAGCGTGTCTTTGCCTTGCGGAGGAGAAAGAGCGTTTTATCTACACATCCCATTTTAAAAACCCTTAGCAAGCAAAAAGGTTTTCAACCTATCATACCAGGCTCTAGGGGCTTGTTTCAAACCATATAAAGCTTTATGAAGTTTAAAGACATGGTTTGGAAACTTGGGATTTTCAAAAACGGGGGGTTGCTCAACATAAACCTCCTCCTCTATGTAGCCGTTTAAGAAGGCACTCTTGACATCCATTTGAAAAAGTTTGAAGCCTTTGGATCAGCAGCAAAAGCCAAGAGTATCCTAATAGCCTCCAAACGAGCTACAGGAGCAAACGTCTCCTCATAATCTATCCCCTCCTTCTGACTATAGCCATTCGCTACAAGCCGGGCCTTGTTTCTAACAATGGCCATCCTCTCCTTGCTTGTTTTTGAAAACCCATTTTGTCCCAATAGGCTTACAGTCAGGTGGAGGTGGGGTGGAAGTAGAACCCAAACCCGATTTCGCTCAAAATTTCTAACTCCTCATGCATGGCATTAACCCAATCCGGATCCGTCAAAGCGTGTCCAACATTTCGGGGCTCAAAATTAGCAACAAAAGCAGAATGAGCGAAGTGCGAGATTTGCTGTGACCTGGACCGAGTGACCCGTTCGTCGATGTTGCCGATCATCTGCTGAGGCGGGGGTGCTGGCGCTGGATATGTCGTGGCGCCTCCCGAGCTGAAGTAGCCTCCCCCTCAACAGCAGCTGGTGCCTCCCCGGGTACAAATGGTACCGCTCGGGGTGGCGGATCCCACGCCCCCAGGAAGAAGAGGTGTCGGGGCCGTGAGTCATCGTCGAGGCCGCTCTTTGCGGCGCGGCAGGTGGAGGGGGTGCTGGATCATCCATACCTTCAGCACCCTCGTCCTCGTCATCAAAAAGAGGCTCACCAACCTCATGATCACCTGCACGCTCAAAACGAGAAGAAGGACAAACCATGGTCTCGTCGAAGGTGACATCGGATGTCTCCATGACTCGGTTAGTGTCAAGGTTAAGTACACGATAAGCTCGAGTGTGAGTGCCATAACCCAAAAACACACCGTCAGAAGAACGAGATTCAAATTTGTCCAAGTTGCCCTTTTTGAGTATAAAACAGTGGCAACCAAAAACTCGAAAATAACTCACCTTGGGCAGTTTGCCAAAACGCAACTCATAAGAAGTCTTTTTCAAGAAAGCTCTCAGAAAAATGCGATTGGAAATATAGCATGCAGTGTTCATAGCTTCGGCCCAATAGCGCCTAGGAGTCCTATGCTCATCAAGCATCGTCCTGGCCATCTCAACAAGGGTCCGATTCTTCCTCTCTACAACACCATTTTGGGGCGGTGTGTAGGGGGAAGAAAACTGATGCTCCAAAGCCAAGGCGGTTACAAAACTTCTCAAAATCCAAATTTTTGAATTCGGAACCTTATCACTTCTAATAGCTCGCATCGAGTTCAAAGGGAACTCGTTCTGAAGACGCAAGAATCAGATTGCGAGCGAAGGAGAAAGTCTCAGTCTTCTCAGTCAAAAAGAAGACCCACGAATACTCGAAAAGTCGTCAACAACAACCAAAACATACCACTTGCCACCAACTGAGCTCACCCGAGCCGGACCAACAAGGTCCATGTGTAAAAGCTCTCCGGGGTGCGAGGTCATGACCTTAGTCACTGGATGGTGGGGAGCGGCAACCATCTTCCCATGTCTGCAAGAATGGCAAACTAGATCCTTCTCCATCGAAAACTTGGGCAATCCTCGGATTAGGCCAAGTGAGCTAAGTCTTGCAAGCAAGTCGAAGCTTAAATGACCGAGCCTCCTATGCCACTTCCAAAGATCGAAGGAAGGAGGACTAGCCAAAAGACAGCGAGAAGAACCAAACGACTCCGAGAAATTCGCGCGAAAGACTTTCCCAAAGGGCGAAATCAGACATACAAGATCGCCCTGAGGATCTAAGATGCGACTAAGGCTCGGTTTAAAACGAATCTCATAGTCATCATCAAAAAGTTGCGAAACAGAAAGAAGGTTAAAATGCAGGTTAGAAACAAGAGCAACATCGCACACACAAAGTGCTCATTAACCCGCACCGTCCCACGAGACAATACCTTACCTTTACTATTGTCGCCGAAGGTTATGTACTCCTTTCCGGCGACCGGGCTAAGGCTGGAGAACCACTTGGCGTTTCCGGTCATGTGCCTCGAGCAACCAGAATCCACCAACCAAATGTCCTCCAACCGTCTCACCTACATCAATAAAAAGACATAGGGTGAGCATACGGTCCAACACTGGGGTTAGTGTGAAGTAAGGAGAATACCAGTGTTGGGCCGGCTGCTCAAAAGAACGGTCAGTGTAAAAAACTATTCCTAGCCTGTCTACGGGGTGGGGTACCAGCGATCACGTACAGGAAAACGTGGTCCGCTTGGGAAGAAGCGCTCACCGCGGTACTCAAACTGCGGTGGGGGAAAGCGCTCAACTAAGCCTCCGCCACGGGGTCCATTACCTGCAAAAGCAGGACCCCGTCGGGCACGCTCTCTACGAGATCTACGCCTAGGAGCCTGGGGCTCAACTGCTCTAGCGTCTCTCCTCGGAGCTCTCTCCTGCCTAGGCCTAACAAACTGAGGTGCTGGACCTCTAGGCCTAGTCTCCCTCCTAGGGGCTCTCATCTCCTGCCTAGGCCGGGGACCTTGGCGTCCGGACCAGCAGCTCTCCCTGAGCCTTCGGCACATGTCCACCATGAGCTGGATGGGGTACATGTCCGGGTTCTCCATCTCCCGAGCACGGCGCGCCTCTCGCTTGCGCCGGAAACAGAACTCGATCAAGTGACCATCCCTCCCACAGAAATCACACTGGTACCTCACCGCACGCAAAGGGGGTTGTTGGTGACGAGGGCTGTGGGTGTGGTTCACTTTGCCCTTCTGAGGCAAACACTCCTCTCTAATGGGTGGCATAGCATCAAGCTTGTTCTTGAGGTGGTTTGGCTTGGGTGCCCAAATTTGGTTCTTGGAGGAGCTCTCGGGGGTTCCTCAACCACACCATCTTTGGTGGTAGGCTTGGCAGGCTCTTTGGGTGGAAGTTTGGCAAGCTTGGGAGTAGTGGTGGAGTTAGGCTTCTCACATGGATTCAAACCACTCGACTCTCCAATCTTCCCAAAGCAGAAAGATCAACACCCTGAGCAAAACCTACACCAGGAGCCCCAGCAGCTCGCTTGAATTGGGAGATCATCATCCCGAGCTGCGGCTCATTACAGGAGACCCATGACAAGATGGTCCGAAGGTATGTGTTTTCTTCCTCGGTTTGCATCTTGCCATGCTTCACATTGGCAATCTCCAGCTCCAAGCCCTCGCACAAACACACACCTCGCCACTCCAGTGCTACCTGAGCTGGCCTCCTCAAGAGACACAATCTTGGCATTCTTCTCTGCCAACTCAGATTGCAAGACAGGACAGGTCTTGCATGCACCCAACAGAGAAGGTCTAGCCTTCAGCTCATCTAGCTCTCCTACCAACGCAACATACTTACCTCTCAAAGTGAGAAGGTCAGTCATGTGCACGGTGCACGACTCACTCCGCCTCCTCCGACACAACCACGGTGGACCGGCGAACTCAAGCTCCTTCACCGTGTCCTCCCACTTCTGCCTGAACTCCTTGCGCTCTCTAGCGGCACGCCTAAGCAGTTTATCTGGCTAAGGAGGGGCAGCGGTCAACTTCTCTACCTCGGAGGAAAGCTCATCGTAGGTGAGAGATACCTGGGAGGTGTCGTCGTCGTCGTCGTCCCGAGGGGGTGCTCTAGCTTGCCATCGACCTCATCCCCAAGCGCCATGGTGCAGAAGCCATCGTCGTCGGCGAAGAAGCAGAGACCGTTCAGCTTGTCCTCGATCCTCTTCTTCTTCTCGGACTCGTCATCGCTTGAGCAAGCGGAGTCGTCATCCGAGCCGTCGACATCGCTGAGCGTGGCGAAGAACGCACGCTGCTCAGCCTGGGCCTTCTCCAAGTACTTCTTCTTGATGTACTCCTTGTCGAAGCCGCCCCTCCGCTTGTGCCTCGCGGGGACGTACTTCTCCTTGCGCTTGCCGGAGTCGTACTTGTGCCCATGATCGCCCTTCCCAGATGAAAGCTTCTTCTTGGGGCAGTTGGCGATGAAGTGGTCGGGGTCGCCGCACTCATAGCATCCTGAGCGTCCTCCACCGCGGCGACGGTTCATGCGGTTGTTGTGGAACCGCGTGAATCGGTTGGCGAGCATTGCCAACTCGTCATCCCCCAACGACTCAAGCTGGTCCTCTGTAACAGAAAAGAGAAATGAAAGTGCAAAGCCAGCAGAGGGGTTAGAAGAGCCAGAAACCAAAGCCATAGTCGGGCCAGAAGGATTCGCATAAGGAGCCCTCGACATGGCGTCAATCTCACTGGACTTAAAGCTTACTAAAGAGCTCGTCGCAGGTGGAGGGTCTCATAGTTAGGCGATTCGATGATCGCCTGAACCTTGGAATCCCACACCGACCGATCAAGAGTGTGCAAGAGCTTCAAAGCACGCTCATGATCGTCAAAAGGCAACTGCTCCTTGTTAGCCCTCATCCTGTTGACAATCACCTGAAAGCGAGCGATAAACTTTCTATGCTCTCGCCAGGGCTAATGTCGAAAGTTCTCATACTCACGCTTGAACGACTCCGTAGAGTCGGGTTTGACTTGAGAGTGCCCTCATGGAAACGCATGAGGGTGTCCCCAGATATCCCGAGCCGTAGCAAGGTGGAAACACGATCAAACTCACCCATGCTCAAACAAGAAAAGAGAGCATTACGGGCTCGGCTATTGGCATCGTGCTCATCGATCTGTTGCTGAGAAACACGAGCAGCCAAGACCACGTATCAGCAGAGTTGCAAATATCCCAAATAGAAGCACCCAAACTCTGCAGATAGGCCGACATGCGTATCTTCCAATGCATAGTTCGTCCCATCAAAGAACGGCGTTTGCCCACGCCGCGATCCATGTCGCCTTCTGTGGATCTGGAACCGGCTAAGGTGGAAGATCCTTAACCTGCTCCGATACCAATTGAAGGACCGAGAATGCAAAAGCAAGGCGACCAGAGGGGGGGTGAATGGGAGCCAATAAAATTTCTCACGAAACTTTGTTCAAGTGTCCCAAAATCAATCCCCAAAAGCTACTACCAAAACGTGATGCCACGACCCTGGAAGAGGGTGGATGATCCCTGGGATCACAGCGAGGACCACAGAAGAACTCACCACAAAAACTCCTCACCCAAGTTCACGCAAGTCAACTAGTGACGGGATGGGTTTTGGGTAACCTCAACCTCCCCCGAGCAACGCGAGGCGGATTCAGGCTATTTTGTAAAGCGGGAAGCCCAAATTCTGTAGAGCACGAAGTTAGGAATCCAACGCAACAAACGAATCTCGAATCGAAAGACGAACGAACAAACTGCGGACGAAAACGCGTCGAACCAGCACTGACCGGACCTGCCTGCGTCGGTCGCTGACCACCGGACGCGTCCGGTCGTGCAAAAACTTTTTGGAGCTTACTGTTTCTGACCGGACTCACCAGAGACGAGCGTCCGGTCGAGAGCAGTGCGTCCGGTCACAAGATACAAGCCAAGTGAACAGTACAATGAGCGAGTCCGGTCACTTAGCGAAAGGTGCGTCCGGTCAAGTCACGAACCGAACACAGCGAAGGTGTTCATCGACCGACTCACTGACAGCGTCCGGTCGTTGAAACAGGCAGCGTCCGGTCACCCCGATTCAGGCTGTTCGTTCACCGATTCGACTCGATCTCACCCAAAACATCCTCTAGGGATCAAACTTGGTGAGAAGAGTCACAAAGAGTATAGTGAGCTATCTCTAAGAGATCATGGCTCGAACCTATCTCCAAATCGATGAATCGAAGAATTTCGGGGGAAGGGAGAAAACTTGACCCGAAACGAAAATCGATCGATCTCCTAGACCATGAGGTTAGAGGATGATTCCTTCGGTGGAAAGAAGTGCCTCACGATCTAGAACAAACCAGTTCAAACGGAATTGCAAAAAAATGAACCGAGCAAGAGATCAAGCTACGGGAAAATCGTGGGGAAAAAGGATTCCGCGAAGAACATGAACAAAACGCGAATCACACCCACGAATTGCAAGCCGAAGCGCAAACACACGCTACGACAAGGAGGTTACGGCCTCCTTTCCTCAAAAACAACAGTACACAGAGTTGCAAGTCTCTCTGCGGATCTCAGCTACAGCAGGGGATGGGAGAGCAGGAAACCCTAAGTGCGGGAAGCAAATGAGATGGCTAAAACTGAAATAACTGAGATAGGGGAGGAGGGTGTCTCCCCTGACTACTTATCCTATTCTAGTCTAAGTCTATTTCCTACTCTACCCCTCTCTATTCTAATTACAGAGCGAACCAGCTAAACCCTAGGGTTATTCTGGACCAACTCGGTGGTAGGTAGATCCAACGGCCACGCCCGCACAACTCGTCCGCATTGCCTTCACGCAACCTTCCGATTGCCGCCACGTGCCGTCCTCGCTCTGCACCCCCGTTTTGTGGCCCAAACCGGGAAACCAGCCTTTTCCAGCAACCCCCGGTTTTGAGGCCCAAACCGGGAAACCAGCCTCCAGCCTGAGTTTTGTGGCCCAAACTCAGAAACCCGCAGCGCCCGAGTTTTGAGGCCCAAACTCAGAAACCGGCCCATCACCCGAGTTTTGAGGCCAAACTCGGAAACCATTCTCGCCCAGGTTTTGTGGCTCAACCTGGAAACCGAGCACCCGAGTTTGAGGCCCAAACTCGGAAACCGTCCACCCGGTGGTTTTTCCCTGGCTCAACCACCAAACCAAACGCGCTGTAGAGGGGATGCACCGCCCGTGCACCCCGTCCACCGACACGTGTTCCCAGGTCCTCGACCTGAGCAACACCGTGCCCCGCAAGTCTCCGCTCGTCGCTGTCCCAGGCTGCCAGCCACCACAGCTGATCCTCAGGCACTCTGGTCCCTCAGTCCAAGCCTCACGTCCGCCCTTCACTGCTCGATCCATCGGCATGGCACGTCCGCCGCACGGCACGCCCATCCTTCATCGCACCCAGTCCATCGGCACGACACGTCTCAACTTGACCTTCACCTTGCCCTCGATCACTGTCTCCGTGCTCGACACCTGCACAACACAAGCCAAAGAACATGCGCATCAAACCCGTTGACAATCACTCATCACTCAGAGACTCGGCATACACCCATGTATCCGCACAGACACACAGAAAACTGTATATCCGGCCTCGTCGCCGTTAGGTACAGGAGCAAGCCGATCATGCTCCTGTACTCCTTCTGGTCAACCGGCTCTCCGTCCTAGTCCGCGTCCATCGCAGCAGTCGTCGCCATGGGCATCGTAAGAGGCTTGGCCTCGCCCATGTCGAACTTCTTCAGGATGTCCTTCGTGTATTTTCCTTGATGCACGAACGTCCCGTCTCGGGTTTGCTTGATTTGCAACCCGAGGAAGAAGTCAACTCACCCATCATACTCATCTCAAAGTCCCTGCTCATAGTATCTGCAAACTTGGCAACAAGCGCGTGAGAGGAGCCACCAAAGATGATATCATCCACGTAAATCTGAATCAAAAGGGTGTCATTGCCTTGCTTGAGGAGAAACAAAGTTTTATCTAGTCGTCCCATTTTAAAACCTTTGGAGAGCAGAAAAGTTTTCAAACGATCATACCAAGCTCTCGGGGCTTGTTTCAAACCATATAAAGCTTTTGTAAGTTTGAAAACATGATTTGAAAACTTGGGACTCTCGAAACCAGGGGTTGCTAAACATAAACCTCTTCCTCTATATACCCATTCAAGAAGGCACTCTTGACATCCATCTGGTAAAGCTTAAAACCCTTCGAAGCTGCAAAAGCTAGAAGAATCCTAATGGCTTCTAAACGGGCTACAGGGGCAAAGGTTTCCTCATAGTCGATCCCCTCTTTTTGGCAAAATCCTTGGGCTACTAGCCAAGCCTTGTTCCTCACTACCATCCCATCCTCACCCTGTTTGTTTTTAAAACCCATTTGGTACCTATAGGGTGGCATTCTGGTGGAGGTGGAACTAGGGTCCAAACTTGGTTTCCACTACTACAAAAACGAACTTGTGCAGCGTTGTTTTTTTGCCCTCCGTGGCGGACGTTTTTTTGTCCGCTGCGGTAAATCGCACGATTTATCGCAGCAGACACTTTTAATTTATCGTGACGGTCAACTTTTGCCCGCCACAGTAAATCGATTTACCGCAGCGAGCATTTTAAGATGCCCGCTACGAAAAATGGCTATTTACCAAAGCGGACATCTTAAGATGCCCGCTGCGGTAAATGACATTCAACATTTGCCAAGCGCTTGAGGCCCAGGGCGAGGCCCATTTAGCATCCCGACTATATAATGTAAAAAAACCTAGAATTACACGCACCGCGGCCGCTCCTCCTTCATCCCCAGTCCACACCTCAGTCGCTCAGCAGCCACCGTACCGCGAGCTTCTCTCCTCCCTATCCCTGTTTCTCTCCCTGACTTCCCAGTAGCCAGCGCACTCCTCCCCTCACCCGACCTCTACACCGGCGGCTCCTCCGCACCCGGCGGCCCCTCAGCAGATTGGTGAGGGAGGAGTGAGATCCTCCGCACCGGTGGCTCCTCCGCACCGCCCACTGGCATGGGGAGTCGCAGATCTTGATCGGGGATGAAGGAGGCTCGACCCGTGGATCCACAGCACCACGACGCGACCGATTTCGTCTCCGGCGGCCTTGGGTTTCGTCCGAGGTAGGTGACTTCATCTCCCTCTCCCTCTTCCTCTCTCCATCTCCCTCACTCCCTCCTCTTTCCAAATCTAGCAGTGACGGCACCACGGAGGATCCAGCAGGGACGACACCACAAGAGGCACGGGATCCGCACGGAGCAAGGCCGCAGCGGCGCGAGGCCTCTTCCTCCCACGACGATGGCGGCCCCTCCATCTCCTCCACTCGGCGTCCGGTGGGGCGTTCTCTGGCGATGGCAAGGGCGGATTTGGATTGATGGCTGGAGCTGCGGCGGCGGACCGATGACGACAGCGAGATTTGGGTCCATCGCGGCCCGGATCCAAGCCCATCTGGGCTTTTTTTTCTTTTTGTTTCGAAATTATTTACCGCAGCGGGCACTTAGCGCTCGCTGCGGTGCTGCTTCAATTTACTGTGGCGTTGCATCCGCAGCGGGCGCTTTGTCCGCTGCAGTAAAGCGAAAATGTTCGCTACGCAAAAGATTTGTGGTGTAGTGTTCGCTCAAAGTTTTCTAACTCCTCATGCATGGCATTAACCCAGTTAGGATCAGAAAGTGCGTGTCCAACATCTTTGGGCTCAAAAGAAGCAACGAATGCAGAGTGAGCAAAGTGTGAGATTCCATACGCTCGCGACCGCGTGACTTGTTGGTCGATGCCGCCGATCATCTGCAGCGGGGGTGAACTTGCTGAACGCTTCGGGGCGCTTGCCTCGCCGAAGTCGCTTCCCCCTCGCCAGGTACAGTCGCCCCCTCAGGTGCTGCAGGTGCTTGCTAGAGAGGTGGCTCTAGAGGACCCCAAGAAGAAGACGTCGTGGGATCAGGTCCTCGAGCTGAAGTAGACGTCGCAGGGTCGACTGGGGCAGCCAGTGGATTTGGCTCGAGATCACCCCAATCGGCATTCTCCTGCTCCTCATCCACAAAGATGGTCTCTCCCAGCTCCTGTTCTCCTGCAACATCAAAAGCAGAAGAAACACAAGGCATAGTCTCGTCGAATGTGCCCTCGCAGGTCTCCACTATCCGTTAGTCTCAAGGTTAAGAACTCGATAAGCGCGCGAATGCGAAGCATAACCAAGAAACACGCCATCATTAGAACGAGATTCAAATTTGTCCAAATTGCCTTGCTTCAGGATAAAGCACTTACACGCAAACACCCGAAAATGAGACGCCTTGGGTACCCGTCCAAAACGCAACTCAAAAAAAGTCTTTTTCATGCAAGCACGAAGAAAGATGCGATTTGAAACATGGCAAGCGGTGTTGATCACCTCGGCCCAAAAATGCCTAGGAGTCCTATGCTCATCGAGCATCGTCCTGGCCATCTCAACAAGGGTCCGATTCTTGCGTTCAACAACACCGTTCTGCTGAGGAACATAAGGAGAAGAAAACTGATGCTCGATTCCATTAGAAGAACAGAAAGAGGCAAACTGTGAGTTATCAAACTCAATACCATTATCGCTACGAATAGCTCTAATAGTATCAGGGGGAAACTCAGTTCTCAACCTCAAAATCAAATCACGAGCAAAAGGAAAAGCTTCATCCTTACCCTCCATAAATAACACCCAAGAGTACCTCGAAAAATCGTCCACGATCACTAGAATGTACCACTTCCCACCCGCTGAGCAAACCCGAGCTAGACCAACTATGTCCATGTGTAAAAGCTCGCCGGGTCGCTTTGTCATCACCTGCCATCTTCCCGTGACGACAAGGATGGCAAACAAGGTCATTCTGAACTTAAGCTTGGGCAATCCTTGGATTAGGCCAAGTGAGCTAAGTCTTGCTAGCAAGTCAAAGCTCAAGTAACCGAGCCTCCTATGCCACTTCCACAAATCAGAAGAAGGACCAGCCATCAAACATCTAGCAGAGCCGAAAGAACGGGAAAAATCGGCTCTGAAAACACGACCAAAAGGGACGATCCAACAAACAAGATCTCCCCGAGGGTCTAAGACACGACTCAAACCCTTCTTAAAATGCACTTCACAATCGTCTTCAAGGAGTTGCAAAACAGAAAGCAAATTGTAATGCAAGTTCGAAACCAAAGGAACATCCTTAAGAACGAAGTTCTCATTTAGCCGAACAGCCCCATGAGAAACAACCTTACCTCTACTGTTATCCCCCCCGAAAGTGATGTACTCCTTGCGCATCACGGGGTCTAGGCTGGAGAACCATTCCTTCTTTCTAGTCATGTGGCGCGAACACCCAGAATCCATGAGCCACATGTTCTCCAACCGAAGTCCCTGCATCAATAGAAAGGCAGAAAATGAGCATATGGCACAACACTGGGGTTAGTATACTGAGAAGGATACCAGTGATGTGTCATAGGCCCAGAAAAAGTTAGCAGCAACACTAAACTGTCCTCGTCCCATGGGTGGATAGCGATCACCACCAACAAGGGTGGTCCGCTATGGAACGGAAAACCTCCAAACTGACCTACATGTCCCATTTGAGCAAAGCGATCACCACCAAGCTGAAAAGGTGGTCCGCTATGGGACTGAGCAGCAAAACCTCTTACACTCGGCTCACGATCATATTGAGGACGACTGGAACCGCGATGGGCATGACCACCACCCCGTGGTCTAGCTGCCTGGGGCCTAGCTACCTGAGGCGGTGCACCTCCAAGTCTAGTGCCCTGCCTCTGAACTCCCCGACCTTGCACACCATGGAGAGGGTGGTGTCTGGCCTGGTTGTTCAGCTCCAACTCCTTCCTAGCGTCTCTCTTCCTCCGAAAGCAAAACTCAGCTAGGTGACTCTCGCGGTGACAGTACTCGCACTCGAACCACACCACTCTCTTGGTTGTTGGTTCCTACGGTTATGAGGGTTGTTCACACTGTCTGGCTGCTTGCCTCTTGGAAGGGGATCACTAGAGACGTGAGGAAGGGTGTCAAGTGTGTTCCTAAGATGGTTTGGTTTGGAGGTGGAGCCTTGGGAGGTTCATCAAGGATACCATTCTGGTGATAGGCTTGGGAGGCTCAGGTGGGGTGATCTTGGTAAGCATAGGGATAGCGGATGGCTTCTCACTAGGGCACACTCCACTAAACTCACCGATCTTGCCAAAGATGGTAGCGCCCTCCCACCTAAAGCAAAAGCCTACTCCCGAGCAATCAGTTCCCCTCTTGAACTGACTGATCATCATGCCCAACTGCGGCTCACTACATGACACCCAACTCAGGATGGACCGAAGGTATGTGTTTTCCTCCTTGGTTTGCATCATGTCATGCCGACAGTTGGCAATCTCAAGCTCCATCCCCACGCATCGCTCACACGAAGCGGACAAGGTGCTGACTGAGCTGGCCTTCATGGCTTCAGCAAGCTTGGGACTAACTTCTGCCAAATCAGTTCGCAAGCCTGGACAGGACTTGCACGCACCCAGCAAAGAAGACCTTGCCTTCACTTCCTCGAGCTCCTTCTTCACGGAGGGACACTCTTTGCAATCACCCACCAAGTCTAGCCTACTCTTCAGCTCATCATACACCTTAATCAAAGAGGCATACTTGGTTTGCATGGTGGCAAAGTTTGTCATATGCATCGTGCACTCATCGCACTCCTCCTCATCAGTCATCCTCACTTCGGACTTAACAAACTCAAGCTCCTTAAGCGCCTCTTTCATCTTAGCCTTAAACTCACTGTGCTCTAGGTAAACATGCGTGAGTTCTTCTCCAAAGCAAGGACTAACTCCGCAAAGCTATCACGCTCATCAGTGAGACGATCGACAAGAGAGGAGTTTCATACCTCAGAATCGTTGTCATCATCGTCGTCGTTGTTGGCGTCATCGGCGTCCTTCGCTTGGCACTTGCGGTCCTCTTTGTCTAGGGCCATGGTGCATAAGCCCTTGGAGGAGTTGCCGAAGAAGCAGAGTCCATTGAAGCGATCTTCCGTCTTGTGCTCGGACCCGTCATCGCTGGAGTCGCTATCGGAGGTCTTGTCTTCATCGCTTTTGGTGGTGAAGAGGGCACGCCGACCGGCGTCGAAAGCCTTCTCCACATCCTCCCAGCGAAAGGTGTCCTTGTTCTTCTTCTTCTCGGTCTTGTACTCTGGCTTGCCATTGTGCCTGAAGTGTGAGTATTGCCGGAAGATTTCTTGTTGTTCTTGGGACAGTTCGCCATGAAGTGATCTAGATCACCACACTTGTAGCAGCCCTCGTGTGCGCCACCACGCTGGCGATTCAAGCGGTTGTTGTGAACCGCGAGAACTGGGTGATGACGAGGGCGAGCTAGTCGTCTCCCAATGCCTCCAACTGCTCCTCCGTAACTGTAAGCAAAGAAGACAAAGCAAAGAGAGGAGGTGAAGCGTCAACAGGAAAAATCGATCCACCCTTGCCTGAGACCAAAGCCATGGAATGTGAAGATGGGTTCTTCAGCTTGGCCTAAGTCAGGTGATCAATCTCGGCGGACTTGAGCTTGCTGAACAGCTCGTCCACGGTGAGGGTGTCATAAGATGGAGACTGTATGATGGTCGACACCTTCACCTCCCATACCCTCCGATCAAGGGCATATAGTAACTTGACTGCCCTCTCATGATCGTCATAGGGTAGGTTAGCCCGATTGGCACACATCTTGTTCACAATCGTTTGAAAGCGAGCGAACAAGGTGTCAATCGTCTCTCCCTCCCAACTGAACAAAGCTCTCGTACTCGCGCTTGTACTTTTCGAAGAGTCTGGTCTTGACATGAGCTGTCCCCTCGTGATAGCTCTGAAGCTTCACCCAGATCTCTCGTGCCGTCTCAAGCTCAGAGACACATTCGAACTCAGGAAGGGAGATGCTACCCAAAAGAGCGTTACGAGCCTTTGAGTTGGCCTCGTGTTGGTCAATCTGGATCTAACCCACATGAGCTGCAAGGACTACTGTTAACACCAGATTTTTGCACATGTAAGGATATGACGGATCGGCACAACCAGCAGAGAAAAGAAGGATTCGGCAAGCATTCGGATGGATATTTGGTCCTTAGGACTTTCGGTGAGTAGCTGCGCGGTTGGCTATTTCGTGAAGCAATGACCTCATTCGGGAGATGGATGATGCAGGTGAAACCGGTTTGCGCAAGAAGACACGTGACGATGGAAGACGCCGAAAGGTTTAGGAATGTGATTTATATCTTTCCTATTTTTAGAGTCGTAATCGTCTAGGATTCGTGTTTCGTCCAGGGTATAAATATAAGCCCTCGACCATTGTAAAACTGTTCACAACCACATCAATACAACCGGCCCCGTGCCATCTTCGAGTCCTTATAGTTGTGTCGTCGAGTTCTTCGAGAGGAATCATCGATCCGTCGACCTTCGTAAGTACCGGCAACCTTGCTATCATATCTAGTATCATGCGGTGGATTTAGATATGATGCAAGTAGTCTCGTATGTTAAGCTTAGTATCATGCGGCAGATTTAAGCTTATGACGGGAAGTTTTTACCAATGACTTGTATCGTGCGGCGGATTAAGTCATGAGTAAAAATAGTTATCGGCTCTGTTAGATTTGGCAGATCTAATAGATTCATTAAGTTATCACGTGTTATATGTCTTATTTATTTAATTTGTACAACACTTTTTGCCCAATCTAGATTGATCTTCGTTCGGCCTCGTTGCACGAGTTTGCTTGTGCTTTGCTAATTATAAGATCATGATGGCCGAATCGACTTTCAATCTAGGTTGTTACATGTTGCAGGTTCATACATGCCGATCATGTTTAGGCTTTGATAGAGCTGGGTGTCGTGCGGCAGGTACAGGTTTTAGATTAGTTTAATCATGCTTTGCATGTGTGTTTCTTCTTCATGGACCCCAGTTCGGCTAGTTTGCTGATTCTGGTTAAGCTTACATGAGTAATGAGTATGTATAGATCTGTTCAGATGTATGTGTGCTTTTAGCTTCTTATAATTAGATCGTATCATGCCGTGGATTGATCTGATTATAAGGAGTGGTGTAGATTTATAGCAAGTGGTATCATGCGGTGGATTAGCTTTGCTTGAGTTTATGCCTGAAGGGTTTATGAAGGCTGGACGTGCGGCAGACTAGCTGGATTGGCCTATGCATATGTTATCTAAATAGATCTGTATTTACAAGTTACCTCTTTTATCCTTTTGTCACGTATGTATTCGGCATTCGACATGTTTACATGCTTTCTCTTTATACTTGCCGAATGACATATTAAACCTATTTCGACAAACAGCTTCTATAGCTGTGTGCCGTCGTGATTGGCTCCAAAGCCATACATATGGAACTGTCTGGTTTCACCCAGCATGTTCCAAGGTATTGTCACACTTTTATCCCTTGTTGGTTTTCGGGTCAAACCGACTGGCACGTCTCCGGGTTCGATACACCCCGGGCTCCCGATTGAAGCTAGCCTCGTTCGGCTTGCCGTGTGCTCTTGACGCGAGGTGCCACGTTTTGCGTCAACACACTTTTTGGCATGCCCAGTGGGACAACTTCATTTCAAGATGCCTGAGATTAACGAAGATCAAGTCTTCGAGGTGACCATGGACGATTTGCCGCTAGAGTCAAAAGATCTGGTGCAGTGAGCTTGTGATGAATTCCAACGCCTGTGCTTGGAGACCTTCTCCAAGAATAACAGCGGCAAAGTCTATCACAAGCAGACGTTCCCGAAGGTTGTTCCTCATCACCAACTTGAGCTACCTGACGGTAGCGAAGAAGTGTCTCTCCAGAAGATGGCGGATATGATGCATAGGATCGTATCAGGAGCAGTGACCAGTCATCAGTCAGCTTTCCTGAACACCTTTCGTGCTATCATGGTTGATACATTCGGTCCAAACGCAGATAAGTATTTTGAAGAAGCTGCTGGTCCAGTGCGGGGGCCGTTGTTGTTCCAAGTACCTCAACGCCGAAGAGTTGTCGAAAACAGTGGAGCTGGCCCAAGCACGGGTGGGATGGTTTCTCAGGAAACACAACAACTTCCCCAGACTTATGGCCAGCTCACATTCGGCACAACAGGGAACGTCCCACCATCTGCTTCTAGAGTATCTCCTGTGGCAAACAGGATCCAGAAATATATGTTTGGAGATGGATATTGGGAATTTATGGACTATAACTCGATTAACGCTCTTTCGAATCCCGGATACAGGAGTTCAGCAGGGTTACATGCTGGGGGGCAGGCGCAAACAGCTCCTGATTCAAATGTCGACCTCATCATGCATAAGATGGCTGATATGATGCAGAATTAGTTTGGCCTAAAATCGAAGAATCAGACATACACGTACAAGTCTCCTTACCCTGAATGGTACAATCGTGTAGCTCTTCCTCCGAGAGTCAAACCTCCTACTGACCTTACCAAGTTCTCGGGCCAAGATGACACCAGTACGAGGGAGCATATCAGCCGTTACCTGATGCAGCTTGGTGAAGCATCGGCAGATGAAGCTTGGAGGATTCGACACTTCCCGTTGTCGTTGACGGGACCAGCCTTTTCTTGGTTCGCCTCTCTGCCAGCGAATTCCATCAGTACGTGGGCAGAGCTGGAGCAGAAATTCCACTCGTATTTCTTTACGGGACCAGTGAGAAGAAGTTGGTTGATCTCATGAGCTTAAGGATGAAACTTGGCAAAACGCCACAAGAGTATCTGCGCCGATTCAGGGAAACCAAAAATCTTTGCTATTCTTTGAACTTATCAGATGACCAATTACCGGGGATAGCTATAGCTGGTATGTTGCCAAGTATCAAAGAAAAGCTGTTCGGCATGGAATTTGAAGATCTTGGGCAGTTATCACAAACGTTGGCGACGATGAGCAATCAAGTCCAGGGATTCAAGATGAACAATCAGTTCCAGAAAGGTGACATAGCTGCCGAGCTGTATCAGGCTTTCCTAGAGGAAGCAGATGAATATGATGATGAAGATGAGGTGGCTGCAGCCGAGATAACCTGGTCTAAAGAGCCGACTCAAGTCAACCAACGGTGGCTGAGGCAACACAAAGGTACTTATGACTTTGATGTGTCCAAGTCAGACAAATTATTTGAATACTTGTTGAAGGAGGGACGCATCAGTTCCCGAAGGTCACTATGCGTGCTGCTTGGGGCGTCAAAGACAAGAAGTATTGTGGTTTCCACAACACTAAGTCCCATTCCATAAATGATTGCCGAGTGTTCAGAGATCGGATCTAGAAGGCTATTCAAGGCGGACATCTAAGGTTTGATGGAAAGATGAAGATTGATGGTAGCCCTTTTGAGCAGAATATTGTGTCTTTCTCTGTTAACATGATCAATGTAGCTAATACCAGGGGTAAGGTTAAGATGAAAGTTTTAACCTCTGATAGAGCGAGGGAAGTTGGCACTATTGATCCCGATCGGCAGGTTACAAAAGGGGAACTTCAGCGGAGAGTTCAGTTCCAAGGTAGCCGAATTGAGATGGGTAACACCTCTAGGCCCAGGGTCACGACGCGCATTCTGTTGAATAAGTGGCGTCGGGAACAGAACGGTACCAGAAGCAGAGGCTTTATGAAGAACGGAAGTTCCTAGAGGAGCAGAAGAGGTACGAGGAAGAGATGTACCGAAAAGAACGAGAAGATATGGAGGAACAGGAACAGTCTCATTGGGAATGCTCGTTCTTCCAGTATTGTTGGAACGAAGGCTTGAAGTTGCCTGTTAAGAACGACTGCCCTGAATGCAGTAGTCAGTACTTCGAGTAACAGGCAATCTCGAGTGACCGCCATTTTGTCCATGAAAGGCTTGGGCACGAATCCCTAAGGACGATCGGCGCTTAAAAATAAATAATCTGAGAATCGGCAGGGAAGATTTCCCGATCAAGGTTGGGATCATACTGAAGAAGAAGCATACCGTGAATATGTCTAGCAAAAAGGAAATGGTGCCCGTCAGGTTTAAGGAAAAGCCAGAAAAGGAGGTGCGGCGCTTAAGGAACAAGAATTGGTACAAGTGGGCACTAGAGCAAAACAAGTCTGGCGTCCTAAAGGAAGGCCGAGTGAAGGTAGTCGTTCGGCTGACACGTGCATGACATTCTTTTTACCATCAGAGTGCATAGCCCCTAAGAATCAAGACGTCCAGGAGGAGGCATATTCAGACTTCGATGAAGTGAGTTTCAGGACTTATTGGCTCATCTTGTCTTGGCTGAAAAACCAGTATTCCTAAACCAATCAGGCACCGACACTTGAGTCCATTGTATATGAGGGGGTATGTCAATGGCAAGCCATTAACCAAGATGTTCATTGATGGAGGAGCTACCATAAATATCATGTCGTATACCACTTTCAGGAACCTTGGCATGACAAGTGAAGATCTACTGAAGACCGACATGGTATTGAGGGATTTTGCGGGAAATTCTTCTGACACCCGAGGAGCAGTCCATGTCGAATTAATGATCGGTCTAAAACCTTGATCACTACCTTCTTCGTCATTGAGGGTAAGGGGCATACAGTTTGCTGTTAGGAAGAGATTGGATACATGCAAACTGTTTGTGTACCATTAACTATGGCATCAGTTCCTCATACAGTGGATTGGGGATGATATTGAGATCGTTCATGCCGATGATTCGGTTAGTGTTGCTAATACAGAACCAATCTATTGGGAGTATGAAGGTGTCGAGTGTTTCTCTGGAAGAGCTTGGAAGCAGGTCCTGTGAATGTCTTCGATGAGGACCAACAGCCATTCAGAGAATCGGCTCTCAGAGTAATTTTAAATCTAACTAATGGTAATGGAGAAAGCTAGAGCCAAAGTCTCATATCGGCTGACAAGGAATAAAGTGTTGATAATGAAGCCGAAGTTGGATCAATGTGTGTAAGTTTGGGATCTCGATATGATTCAAAATCTGCAAGCCTTTGAGGGGACTTCAATTATTTCTTCATTACCAGAGCTCATGGAAGTTCAGAAAAGATTCATACAAGGTGACGTGCAACAGAGGCTTTTGATGAAATTGAAGATATATGGAGGCGCTTCCACAACTCGGGGATTATTTCGAGTTGTACGTGACGGCCGGTAGCCTTATAGTGGGATCGGCCCTTATTTTTGAATTTAAAGGAAAGATAGTTAGCGATTTATTTTGGCCGAAAACGTCAAACCTAAGAGAGGGGTATTCGGCTGTGACAAGACTTTTCGGTTTGTGTACTTGTCAGTTGAAGCTTCAGCACTATTTGTTAAAGCCGAACGCATGGGAATCATGTAACTCGAGAGATATTTTGTATACAGCCGATGTGAAAAAACATCGCCTTTAGCAGAAAAAATTTCCAAGGAATAAGTTATAGCCGATATTTTTACATATCGCCTTTAGTACAAGGATATTTATGACCTGGTAACCCTGGCATTTTCGAATTGGTAGGTTTATTGGGGGAAGAGAAAAGGTGAGAAGCAGTAAGTGAAGATGCCGAGTGACATGACATGTCGAAGATGAGATTCAGTCGGCTATGACAACGTCATACATTCGGCAAACGTTCCTCTGAAGAAATTCTGCAATCGGAGAAAATCACTGAAGAGTTGAAAGATGCAGATAGACACTATTTAGAGAAGGACAAATTCATCCGCTGCAAGCTTCATTTATAGATCCATCCTAAGTACAAGCTACCCTTGGAATAATTTGTTTACAATGGATTGCGGATCAACAATCTCAGCATAGCAGCAGCATGGTTATCATGAACTTCAAGATCTTCAAACTCATCTGGGTCGCATGCAAATCCAACTGGTAGGGAGGAGTAATCTTCTTTGGTCCAGGAACTTATTGCTGCTAGCCCGAAAGAAACCCCGGCACGCACACCTTGGATGACGGCCGGATCTATGCGGCCATTCACGGCGTCAAGACGAGCTTCGACAGAATCCCCACGGGCATTCACATTGAGAGCAACTCTGTCTGCTGCTGCCTTCAAACGGTCTTTCTCTGCGGACAAGGCTGACAAGAGGCAAAGTTGTGATAAGTAAAAGCAGATTCAATCAGGAGGAAGGGGAGAACCGAGATTCTGCAAACCTATAATGATGCTACAGAGATGCTTCCGTTGTTCTGCCCACTCGGCCTTCTCAGTGCCATGCTTCTTACATACATCCTCCAGTTCTTTCTGAGCTTTGTCCCTCTCCTCGCGGCCGAACTACCGAATCTAAGCGGATCTGCTAAAGTGAATCGTTAAACTCAAAATCTGATGGTTTGAAGAAAATTTGAAAGAGAGCTTTTTAGATTTACCGTTTCTGAAGAGGGAACCCAAGCATGGCTGGAGGAAGACTCCCCCTGGAGAGAGATAAGCAACAAATCAAGGAACGAGCTATCACAAGGGGGCAGAGAATTGGTTTCTTACCTGTGACGCCGGTGAGTTCGTGT
Organism: Coix lacryma-jobi var. lacryma-jobi; assembly: GCA_009763385.1. Classification (NCBI taxonomy): domain Eukaryota; kingdom Viridiplantae; phylum Streptophyta; class Magnoliopsida; order Poales; family Poaceae; genus Coix; species Coix lacryma-jobi. The sequence continues at coordinate 52,351,007 of CM019829.1, forward strand.
TCGGCTTCCTCCTGCTTCGCCTTCAGTAGGATACTTGCCGTAATCGCCATTCCCTGCCATTGTTTTCCTCTTTGTCTTGAACTGGAAGTTGAAAGGTGGGAGTTTTGCAAGATGAGTTGTTTGATTGGAGTCACAGCTTATATGCGGTCATCTTTATAGAACCGCAGCTTGCACAATGGAGACCAAGCGTCGGGGGAGGGTTTGCAGCACAGTTTGTGGACCGTTGTTGGGCCAGGCCGAATCTTTTGATGGTTAGAGAAAGTTGTTGTTCAGGATCAGGAGGCCAATGGGATTCGGCTAAGGTTCTTTTAGTTTTAATTGGCTGTTTGGAAGCTCTTATTACCAATTAACAATGAAAGCAGAGACGGAAGGATTCCTTGAAGAGGGTTTTCTGACAGCATTGGAAATTTGAAGAAGAAGATTGGAAACTTCAGATCTGAAATGGCCAGTTTCAGTGTTGTCTGCAAAGTGAAGTTTTTGGTACGGTCATCACGGTAACCAATGTGTATACATCGCCGATTGGAGCAGAAAGACAGAAATCAGTGGTCGATATGCGAAAAAAGCAGAACACATAGTGATCTCGGAAGATCAGTCATGGATTGATTTCAAAAGGACAAACAAGGGAGCTTCATATTTACAAAAGGAGAAACAGGATTACAGAGAGTTAATTTATCCGCTCCATCCTACGTCTAATCGGGAGAAAATGATCGAAAGTGTTGGCCAGATCTGATCCAGCTACCTTCATGTCATCTGCGGAATGTTCTATTCTATCCTCTAGATCTTGTTCACAGACGTCGAATCTGTGGTAATCGGCGCCGAAATGAATCTTCACGGTGGAAAAAGCGAGTGCCCGCCGTACCCCATGCCGGCTCTGGAGATGATGGGGAGGGCACGGTTGACTTCGTTTACCCGTTTCAAGGGTGTTGTTCCCGTTACATCGGCCGTGACAGCAAGCTTGGTGATGGCAGCCTCGAGATCATGGAGTTTGGTTGCCAAACTGAAAAAAGAAGAAATCAGTAAAAGCAGAAAAAGAGAGAACATAAAGAAATGGCAAGAAAACACTTACTGGTGGCTCTTTTTCGAGCGGCGTCACGCTCTTGGGAGATTTGCGTAATTTCCTGATCCTTCCTTTCCAGGTCAAGCTGAAGATTCATGATTTTCTGGGTCAAATTCTCGGTGAGATCGTCGCTAGTCCTCCTAAAGCAAAAGCAGTGGAATGAAGCCAGATTTCTTTGGAGGGGAGAAAAGAGGGAAGTGACCTTCTCTTGGAAAACTGGAGGCACCGAGCTCGAAGCTATGGCGGCTTGCTTGGAAGACATTTTCTGGCTGATTTTTAGAGTGACAAGGGAGAAGAGGGTTTTCTAGTTTGGAGGCTGAAGCAGAGAGTCCGAAATGCATGAGCCGAAGTAAAAGAGAGAGTTTAAACCCCAAGTGCATCGGGAAGCGAATCGGCAGACACGGTAATTATAGCGTGTGAAGGCGGATGCTTCCAGAGGTTCCACGTCGGTGCGAAAGGAAAAGAATTTTGGAATAAAATATTTATCCAAATTAGGGGGCATGTGTTAACACCGGATTTTCCACATGTAAGGATATGACGGATCGGCACAACCAGCAGAGAAAAGAAGGATTCGGCAAGCATTCGGACGGATATTTGGTCCTTAGGACTTTCGGTTAGTAGTTGTGCGGTCGGCTATTTCGTGAAGCAATGACCTCATTCGGGAGATGGATGATGCAGGTGAAGCCGGTTTGCGCAAGAAGACACGTGATGATGGAAGACGCCGAAAGGTTTAGGAATGTGATTTATATCTTTCCTTATTTTTAGAGTCGTAATCGTCTAGGATTCGTGTTTCGTCCAGGGTATAAATATAAGCCCTCGACCATTGTAAAACTGTTCACAACCACATCAATACAACCAGCCCCATGCCATCTTCGAGTCCTTATAGTCATGTCGTCGAGTTCTTCGAGACGAACATCGATCCGTCGACCTCCGTAAGTACCGGCAACACTTGCTATCATGTCTACTATCATGCGGTGGATTTAGATATGATGCAAGTAGTCTCGTACATTATGCTTAGTATCGTGCGGCGGATTTAAGCTTATGACGGGAAGTTTTTACCTATGACTTGTATCGTGCGGCGGATTAAGTCATGAGTAAAAATAGTTATCGGCTCTGTTAGATTTGGCAGATCTAATAGATTCATTAAGTTATCACGTGTTATATGTCTTATTTATTTAATTCGTACAACACTTTTTGCCCAATCCAGATTGATCTACGTTCGGCCTCGTTGCACGAGTTTGCTTGTGCTTTGCTAATTATAAGATCATGATGGCCGAATCGACTTTCAATCTAGGTTGTTACATGTTGCGGATTCATACATGCCGATCATGTTTAGGCTTTGATAGAGCTGGGTGCCGTGCGGCAGGTACAGGTTTTAGATTAGTTTAATCATGCTTTGCCTGTGTTTCTTCTTCATGGACCCCAATTCGGCTAGTTTGCCGATTCTGGTTAAGCTTACATGAGTAATGAGTATGTATAGATCTGTTCAGATGTATGTGTGCTTTTAGCTTCTTATAATTAGATCGTATCATGCGGTGGATTGATCTAATTATAAGGAGTGGTGTAGATTTATAGCAAGTGGTATCATGCGGTGGATTAGCTTTGCTTGAGTTTATGCCTGACGGGTTTTATCAAGGCTGGACGTGTGGCAGACTAGCTGGATTGGCCTATACATATGTTATCTGAATAGATCTGCATTTACAAGTTACCTCTTTTATCCTTTTGTCACGTATGTATTCGGCATTCGACATGTTTACATGCTTTCTCTTCATACTTGTCGAATGACATATTAAACCTGTTTCGACAAACAGCTTCTATAGCTGCGGTGTGCCGTCGTGATTGGCTCCCAAAGCCATACATATGGAACTGTCTGGTTTTCACCCAGCATGTTCAAGGTATTGTCACACTTTTATCCCTTGTTGGTTTTTGGGTCAAACCGACTGGCACGTCTCCGGGTTCGATACACCCCGGGCTCTCGATTGAAGCTAGCCTCGTTCGGCTTGCTGTGTGCTCTTGACGAGGTGCCACGTTTTGCGTCAACAACTACGTACTCAGCATTCTCGCATATCTCCCAGACAGGAGATCCGATGCTATTGAGATAAGCACGCATCCTAATCTTCCAATAGGAATAGTTCATTCCATCGAACCACAGAGCCTTGCCGTTCCCTCGTTCCATGTCGACCTTAGGATCCGAAACCAATTAAGGTAAAGAAGATCCTTAACCGGCTCTGATACCAATTGAAGGACCGGATTAGCGACCAGAGGGGGGGTGAATGGGAGCCTCAAATTCAACTCGTGAATAGAATGGCCCTTGTCCGAGAAAATCACCCCAAAAGCTAAGACTCGAAACGACCGAAGAGTTCACGACCTACAAGTAGGTGGATACCCTAGGAGATGTCCTAGTGGTACAGCGGAACCCCCGGAGAAACACCAAAACAAATGCCAAAGCCTCAGAGCAAAACTCCACAAGATGCAGATTCGCGGACTGTCCGGGGTCAGGGTCCGGACTGTCCGGTGAACGCCGGACTGTCCGCGACTCGTAGTCCGGACAGTCCGCTGGCAAACGAGCCCAAAACAGACTATTCTGCAAGTCTGCTGGACAGGTCCTGGACTGTCCGCGGGTTTGTACCGCGGACTATCCGGGTCACAAGACCGTGAACAGTATCGCGCTGCGATGTTCTGAACCTGCCGAGTCCCAGACTGTCCGCCGCTGGGGGCGCGGACTGTCCGCGGATGAACAGAGAGCAGAAAATAGCTCGGACAAAAGGAAATTCGATCAAAACTTCACCAAATCAAAAGAGACTTCAATCAAACTCCTCCCAGGGTTCCTCTTTGTATTGGGGAGCTAATCCTAAGAAATCATCGCACCAAACCAAGTCAATCAAGAGAAATTCATGGATCACCGTAAAAGGGAAAGAACGAAGAACAAATGCCAAATCGACCCAATCTAAGGATTCGTGAGGTTAGGGGAGAAATCCTTCGGTAGAAAGAAGGAGCTCATGACCAAGAACGAATTGATTCAAGTGGAATCGAAAATCATCTCGCGGAGAGGGAGAACGAGGCAAATCTCGGGAGATGAAAAACCGAAACGTGAAGAACACCAACACAAACGCGAATCGATTCGATTCCAGCCAAAATTCCTCCACACGTGGAGACAACGAGAATACGGTCTCATTTCCTGAGACTACACAGAGGTATGATTCCCGTCTCTGCGGATCGCTAGCAGCGAGGTATGATTAGAACCTAGCGGAGGCTAGAGAGAGAGAGCTTAGGAACAAATGACTGCTAGGATAGGGAGAGAGGAGGGGTGCCTCTCTTATTTATAGCCTAAAACAATAATCCCCTTCTACCCCTAGATACAAGAGCGAAGCGGCCAACCCTAGGGGTATCCCGGTCCAACTCTGCTGGTAGTTGATCCGATGGCCACGCGCCTTCCTCATCCTTAGCTTCGCCTCGACGCAAGCCTCAGGATGCCGTCACGTGCCGCCAAGTCGACCGCCACGCCTTCCTCACGGATAGCTGCATCGCCGCGCCAGCCTCTCCACGCTGCCACGCGTCGATCGTCCTTTTTGCGGACCTCCCCTCGGTTTTGAGGCCGAAACTGGGAAACCAGGGCCTTCCCCTGGTTTTGAGGCTGAAACCGGGAAACCTGTCCTCCGGCTGAGTTTTGTGGCCCAAACTCAGAAACCCGCGAGCCCAGGTTTCGACGCCCAAACCTGGAAACCGTCCTCGCTGAGTTTTGAGGCCCAAACTCGGAAACTGGCCACCACGAGTTTTGAGGCCCAAACTCGGAAACCGTCGAGGGTAGCTTTTCGAGGCTCAGCTACCGAACCTGCGCCGTAGACGGGATGTGGTTCGCACACCCGAGTTATAGCACCGATGCCGGAGCATGTCCAGCCTCCACGCCGGGCACAGTGCATTCACCATCCTTCTCGGCATCCCGCCAAGTGTCACGACGCCATCACCTTCCTCCCGACTCGGCCGATGCACCGCACATCCCCACGTGCTCTTGCTTGCTGATGCCACGTGCCAGCTACCACAGCCTCACGTCTGTCCAAGCCTCACGTCTCCTGGTCTGTCTGTCCAAGCCTCACGTCCGCCCTTCACCGATCCCGGTCCGTCGGCACGGCACGTCTCTACCTGACCTTCACTTCACCTTTGACCACTGTCCGAGCTCCGCACCTGCACATCAACATAGCCAAGAGACATGTTGCCTATTGACCGATCACTCATCACTCAGAAAGGGAACAACAAGGGCACATATCAACCTTGTGTTCGCAGAAACAATGTGGACATGGTAATTTTTGTAGTAACATGGTTATTAGGAAAATCCGGCAGGACGGACCCGTATTGGTGGTTTGTGCCATGGGATGTGACAAATGGTTTTGGTTTCTGGTTCTGGGCTCGTGGTAGACATATCCTGCCTGGATCCCTAGGACCCGGTCTTGGACAAGTAACCCGGCAAAACAGCGCAACCATGAGATCTGGATGGGCTGGACCTGGCTAATTAATTAGTTTGCGGATACATGGGTGTATGCCAGGTCTCTGAGTGTTGAGTGATTGTCAACTGGGATGATGCGCATGTTCTTTGGCTTGTGTTGTGCAGGTGTCGAGCACGGATGCAGTGATCGAAGGCAGGTGAAGGTCAAGCTGAGACGTGCTGTGCCGACGGACCGGGTGCGGTGAAGGATGGGCATGCCGTGCGGCGGACGTGCCATGCCGAGGTACCGAGCGGTGAAGGGTGGACGTGAGGCTTGGACTGAGGGACCAGAGGCCTGAGGATTAGTTGTGGTGGCTGGCAGCCTATGACGACGACAAGTGAAGAAGTGCGGTCATGTGTTGCTTGAGTCGTGGACTTGGGGACACGTGTCGGTGGACAGGGTGCACGGGAGGTGCATCCCATATACGACGTCGGTTTGGTGGTAGAGCCAGAGAAAAACCATCGGATGGACGGTTTCCAGTTTGGGCCTCAAAACCTGGGCGTGGACGGTTTCCGAGTTTGGCCACAAAACTCGGGCTGAGGGTTTCCGAGTTTGGCCACAAAACTCGGGCTGAGGACGGTTTCCAGGTTTGGGCCCAAAACCTGGGCGCTGAGGGTTTGCTGAGTTGGCCTCAAAACTCAGAAGCTGGTGGGCTGGTTTCCTGGTTTGGGCCTCAAAACCGGGGGTTGGCTGGAAAGGTTGGTTTCCCGGTTGGGCCACAAAACCGGGGGTGCAGAGCGAGGGTGGCACGTGGCGGCGATTTGGAGGTTGCGTCGAGGTTACGCTTCAAATCGAGCGGGCGTGGCCGTCGGATACACCTACCACCGAGTTGGTCCAGAATACCCTAGGGTTTAGCTGGTTCGCTCTGTATTTAGAATAGTGAGGGGTAGAGTAGGAATTAGACTTAGGTTAGAATTAGGATAAGTAGAGGGAGACACCCTCCTCCCTTCTCATCTTAGTCATTTGCTCTTTCGCACTTAGGGTTTCCTGCTCTCCCATCCCCTGTTGTAGCTAGCTGAGATCCGCAGAGAGACTTGCCCTCTGTGTACTGTTGATTTTGAGGAAGTGAGGTCGTATCCTCACTGTTGTAGGTGTTGGTAGCACACGGTTGCAGATTCATGGGTGTGATTCGCGTTTTGTTCGTGTTCTTCGCGGAATCCTTTTTCTCCACGTTCTCCCGTCGCTTGATCTCTTGCTCGGTTCATCTTTTGCAAATCCGCTTGAACCAAGTTGTTCTAGATCGTGAGGCACTTGTTTCCACCGAAGGAATCATCTCTAACCTCACGGTCTAGGAGATCGATCGATTTCCGTTTCGGGTCAAGTTTTCTCTCCTCCCCCGAAATTCTTCGATTCATCGATTGAGATAGGTTCGAGCCATGATCTCTTAGAGATAGCTCACTATACTCCTGTGTGACTCATCTCTCCAAGTTTGACCCTAGAGGTTTCATTTTGGGAGAGTTTGATTCGAATCGGTGGATGAACAACACTGCTGTGAGGTGACCGGACGCTCGCTCGTGACGACCGGACGCTAGGCAAGCGTCCAGTGGTTGAACATCACGTGTTGAACTTCTGGGCTTGACCGGACGCACCGTTCACCCACTGACCGGACGCACCGTTCACCACTAACCGGGACACACAGTACTTACTGTTCACATGCTTTTGTCCTTGTGGACCGGACGCTACTGACTTGACCGGACGCACCGTACACCAGAGTCCGGTCACGAACAGTAAGGTCTGAAACTGGTTTCTGTCGACCGGATGCGTCCGGTGCTCTCTGACCGGACGCAGTCCAGAGTCCGGTCGAGTCTGTGCTGCGTTGTTTCGTTCGTGGTTCGCTCGTTCGTTGACGGTTTTGGTTTCCGTCTTTTGCGTTGGCTTTCTAGAGTTGTGTAGTGTCCCGCTGTGCTTCTTGGAAGCATCCACCCTACATCTAGGGTTGTGGACACTAGCAAGTTCTAAGGTTCGCTTTGGGGGTTTATTCTTGGGTCAGTGGCTACTAGTTTCCGTAGGAAAATTTGAAGCTCCCATTCACCCCCCCTCTGGTCGCTTTCTGGTTGCTTCTCGGTCCTTCAATTGGTATCGGAGCGGGTTAAGGATCTCTTCCACCTTAGCCGGTTCCAGATCCACGGAAGCGACATGGATCGCGGCGTGGGGCAAACTGCCGTTCTCTTGATGGGACGAACTATGCGTATTGGAAGATACACATGTCGGCCTATCTTCAGAGCATGGGCTCTCTATTGGGAGATTTGCAACAGGGCCGATTATGTTGTCCTAGCTGCTCGTGTCTCTCAGCTTCAGATAGATGAGCACGAGGCCAATAGCCGGGCGCGTAACGCCTTGTTCTCCTGTTTGAGCATGTCGGAGTTTGATCGCGTTTCTCATCTCCCCACGGCTCGTGAGATTTGGGACACCCTCATGCGCTTTCATGAGGCACCTCTCAAGTCAAATCCCGTCTCTACGAGTCGCACAAGCGGGAGTATGAGAACTTTTGACATATGCCAGGCGAGAGCATAGAAAGCTTATTCGCTCTTTCAGGTGATTGTCAACAAGATGCGAGCTAACAAGGAGCTGTTGCTTTCGACGATCATGAGAGAGCTTTAAAGCTTTTGCATACTCTCGATCGATCGGTGTGGGACTCAAAGGTCCAGGCGATCATCGAATCGTTCTAACTATGAGACTCTCACTTGCGATGAGCTCTTTAGTAAGCTCAAGTCTAGTGAGATTGACGCCATGTCAAGGGCTTCTTATGCGAATCCTTCTAGCCCGACTATGGCTTTGGTTTCTGGCTCTCTGCTAACCCCTCTGGAGGTTTGCTCTTTCATCTCTCTTTTCTGTCACAGAGGACCAGCTTGAGTCATTGGGGGATGACGAGTTGGCAATGCTCGCCAACCGGTTCACGCGGTTCCACAAACAACCGCATGAACCGTCGCCGCGGTGGAGGACGCTCAGGATGCTATGAGTGCGGCGACCCCGACCACTCATCGCCAACTGCCCCAAGAAGAAGCATTCATCTGGGAAGGGCGATCATGGGCACAAGTACGACTCCGGCAAGCGCAAGGAGAAGTACGTTCCCCCGAGGCACAAGCGGAGGGGCGGCTTTGACAAGGAGTACATCAAGAAGAAGTACTTGGAGAAGGCCCAGGCTGAGCAGCGTGCGTTCTTCGCCACGCCTCAGCGATGTCGACGGCTCGGATGATGACTCCGCTTGCTAAGCGATGATGAGTCCCAAAAAGAAGAAGAGGATCGAGACAAGCTGAACGGTCTATGCTTCTTCGCCGACGACGGCGGCTTCTGCACCATGGCGCTTGGTGATGAGTCTACGGCAAGCTGGACACACCCCTCGGAACGACGATGACGACGACGACATCTCCCAGGTATCTCTCACCCACGACGAGCTTTCTGCTGAGGTCGAGAAGCTTACTGCCACGCTCCTTAGTCAGGACAAGTTGCTTAGGCGTGCCGCTAGAGAGCGCAAGGAGTTTAGGCAGAAGTGGGAGGACACGGTGAGGGAGCTTGAGTTGCCAAGTCCCACCGTGGTCGTGTCGTGTCGGAGGAGGTGAGTGAGATGTGCACCACGCACATGACTGACCTTCTCACTTTGAGAGGTAAGTATGCTGCGTTGGTAGGAGAGGTGGATGAGCTGAAGGCTAGACCATCTCTGTTGGTGCGTGCAAGACTTGTCCTGCCTTGCAATCTGAGTTGGCAGAGAAGAATGCCAAGATTGTGTCTCTTAAGGAGGCCAACTCAAGTAGCACTTGTGTGGCTAAGTGTGCTTTGTGTGAGGGTTTGGAGATGGATATTGCGAATGTCAAGCATGGCAAGATGCAAACCGAGGAGGAAAACACATACCTTCGATCGATTGTCATGGGTCTCTTTGAGTGAGCCGCAGCTCGGATGATGATGATCTCCAATTTAAGCGAGCCGCTGGAGGTTCTGGTGTAGGTCTTGCTCTAGGTGTTGATCTTTCTGTTTTTAGGAAGATTGGAGAGTCGAGTGGTCTGAATCCTAGTGAGAAGCCCAATTCCACCACTACTCCCAAACTGACCAAGCTTCCACCTAAGAGCCCGTCAAGCCTACCACCAAGGATGGGGTGTTTGAGGAACCTCCGAGAGCTCCACCCAGAACCAAGTGTGGCATCCCAAACCCAACCACCTAAAGAACAAGCTGGACACAATGCCACCTATCCAGAGGAGTTGCCACAGAAGGGCAAAGTGATCCACACCCACAGCCATGAGTACCAACAACCCCTTTGCGTGCGGTGAGTACCATGTGATTTCTGTGGGAGAGATGGACACTTGAGCGAGTTCTGCTTTAGGCGCAAGAGAGAGGCGCGCTGTGCTAGGGAGATGAACAACCCGGACATGTACCATCCTTTCCATGATGTACATGTGCCGAATGTTCAGGGAGTGCTCCGAGGAGAGCAAACTAGGCCTAGAGGTCCAGAACCTCAAGTTCCTAGGCCTAGGCCTCTAGAGAGCGTGCCCGACGGTAGCCTGCAGTTGTAGGCTATGGACCCCGTGGCGGAGGCATAGTAGTGAGCGTTTTCCCCACCGCGTTTTGAGTATCGCGATGGACGCTCCTCCCTTAGCGGACCACGTTTTCCTCTACGTGGTGATCGCTCCTCTCGTAGACGTGCTAGGAATGGTTTTCTGCAACCGTTCTTTTGAGTAGCCGGCCCAACACTGGTATTCTTCCTACATCACTAACCCCAGTGTTGGACTGTACGCTCACCCTATGTCTTTTTATTGATGTAGGTAAAACGGTTGGAGGACATTTGGTTGGTGGATTCCGGTTGCTCGAGGCACATGACCGGAAACGCCAAGTGGTTCTCCAGCTTAGCCCAGTTGCCGGAAAGGAGTACATAACCTTCGGGTGACAATAGCAAAGGTAAGGTATTGTCTCGCGGTCGGTGCGAGTTAATGAGCACTTTGTGTTGCGTGTTGCTCTTGTTTCTAACTTGCATTTTAACCTTCTTTCTGTTTCGCAACTCTTTGACGACGACTATGAGATTCGTTTTAAATCGAATCTCAGTCGTATTTTGGATCCCAGGGCAATCTTGTGTGTTTGATTTCGCCCTTTGGAAAAGTCTTTCGTGCGAATTTCTCAGAGTCTTGTGGCACTTCTCGTTGTCTTGTGGCTGGACCTTCCTCCTCTGATCTTTGGAAGTGGCATAGGAGACTTGGACATTTGAGCTTCGACTTGCTTGCAAGCTTAGTTCACTTGGCCTAATCTGAGGATTGCCCAAGTTGCATATGGAGAAGGATCTTGTTTGCCACTCTTGTAGACACGGGAAGATGGTTGCCGCTCCCCACCATCCAGTGACTCAGGTCATGACCAAGCGCCCTGGAGAGCTTTTACACATGGACCTTGTTGGTCCGGCTCGGGTGAGCTCGGTCGGGGGGAAGTGGTATGTGCTTGTGTTGTTGATGACTTTCGAGATATTCGTGGGTCTTCTTTTTAGCTGAGAAGACCGAGACTTTCTCTTTGCTCGCAATCTGATTTTGCGTCTTCAGAACGAGTTCCCTTTGAACTCAATGCGAGCAATTCGGAGTGATAATGGTTCCGAATTCAAGAATTCGGATTTTGAGAAGTTTTGTAACTCTTTGGGTTTAGAGCATCAGTTTTCTTCCCCCCTACACACCCCCTCAGAATGGTGTTGTAGAGAGGAAAGAATCGGACCCTTGTTGAGATGGCCAGGACGATGCTCGATGAGCATAGGACTCCTAGGCGATATTGGGCCGAAGCTATGAGCACTGCATGCTACATTTCCAATCGCATTTTTCTCCGAGCTTTCTTGAAAAAGACTTCTTATGAGTTGCGTTTTGGAAAACTACCCAAGGTGAGTTATTTTCGAGTTTTTGGTTGCCATTGTTTATACTCAAAAAGGGCAACTTGGACAAGTTTGAGTCTCGTACTTCTGACGGTGTGTTTTTGGGTTATGGCACTCACACTCGAGCTTTTCGTGTACTTAACCTTGACACTAACCGAGTCATGGAGACATCCGATGTCACCTTCGACGAGACCATGGTTTGTCCATCTTCTCGCTTTGAGCGTGTAGGTGATCATGAGGTTGGCGAGCCTCTTTTTGATGATGATGAAGAAGGTGCTGAAGGATAGATGACCTAGCACCTCCTCCACCTGCAGTGCCGCAAAGAGCGGCTTCTACGACGACTCACGGCCCCGACACCTCTTCTTCCTGGGGCCGTGGGATCCGCCACCCGAGAGGTACCTTTTGTACCCGGGAGGCACCAGCTGCTGTTGAGGGAGGCTACTTCAGCTCGGGGGCGCCACGACACATCCAGCGCCAGCACCCGCCTCAGCAGATGATCGGCAGCATCGACGAACGGGTTACTCGGTCCAGGTCACAGCACATCTCTCACTTCGCTCATTCTGCTTTTGTTGCTAAATTGGGAGCCCGAGATGTTGGACATGCTTTGACGGATCCGGACTAGGTCAATGCCATGCATGAGGAGCTAGAAAATTTTGAGATAAATCGGGTTTGGGTTCTAGTTCCTCCTCCTCCTAACTGTAATCCTATTGGGACAAAATGGTTTTCAAAAGAAACAAGGAGAGGATGGCCACATTGTGGAACAAAGCGCGTCTTGTGGCCAAGGGTTATAGTCAGAAGGAGGGGATAGACTTTGAGGAGACTTTTGCTCATGTAGCTCGTTTGGAGGCCATTAGGATACTCTTGGCTTTTGCTACATCAAAGGTTTTAAACTCTTTCAAAGATGTCAAGAGTGCCTTCTTAACGGCTACATAGAAGAGGAAGTGTTATGTGTAAGCAACACCCGGTTTTAAAAATCCCAAGTTTCCAAACCATGTTTGTAAACTCCATAAAGCTTATATGGTTTGAAACAAGCCCCTAGAGCCTGGTATGATAGGTTGAAAACCTTTGCTTGCTAAGGTTTTAAAATGGGATGTGATAGAAGACGCTCTTTCTCCTCAAGCAAGGTCAAAGACACTCTCTTGGTCCAGATTACGTGGATGATATCATTTTCGGTGGTTCTTCTCACGCTTTGGTTGCCAAGTTTGCAGATACTATGAGCAGGGAGTTGGAGATGAGCATGATGGGCGAGCTGACATTCTTTCTCGGGTTGCAAATTAAGCAATCCCGAGAGGGGACATTTTGGCACCAGGGCAAGTACACCAAGGACTTGCTGAAGCGGTTCGATATGGGTGAGGCCAAGCCTCTTCCAACACCCATGTCGACGACGACTGCCCTGGATGCGGATCGTGGATGGAGAAGCATTGGACCAGAGGAGTAACCGCAGCATGAATCACCGGGTCCGCTCCTCTACCTGACGGCGACACGCCCTGAATCCAGTTCGCGTGTGTCCTGTTTGCGCGCTTTCACGTCGCGCGCACCTCTCACCGTCAGGCAGTGAAGCGGATTTTAGGTACCTTAGTTTCACGCCTGAGTTCAGGATTTGGTATTCTGCTTCCTCCACCCTCTCCCTTTGCGGTTATTGGATGCCGATTTTGCTGGTTGCCGTATTGAGCGCAAGTCCACTTCTGGGACTTGCCAATTTATTGGTTCTTCTCTTGTTTCGTGGTCTTCTCGCAAGCAGTCTAGTGTCGCTCAGTCCACTACAGAGGCTGAATATGTTGCTGCGGCTAGCTGCTGTTCCCAGCTGCTTTGGATGATGGCCACTTTGCGTGATTTTGGTCTGAGCTTTACTCGTGTTCCTTTGCTTTGTGACAACACGAGTGCCATTAGCGTTGCTAAGAACCCCGTGCTTCACTCGAAGACCAAACACATTGATGTGCGCTTTCATTTTCTGCGAGACCACCAGGAGAAGGGTGATATCGACCTTCGCCATATCGATACTCATCATCAACTGACTGATATTTTCACCAAGCCTTTAGACGAATCAACCTTTAATCGGTTGAGGGGTGAGCTTGGTGTGGTGTTTCCCTTTTTAGATGGGGGAAACATTTTGATCTTGTATATTCGACTGACTCTTTTGTCATTCTTTTCTTTTGCATTTTAGCATACGCATTTACATTCTGAGCTTCATGTTTATAATCACTAGAATGTAACTATGCTCTCTATAGTATGCTCCGATGCTTATATTGATGCTTGTAGCTTATGCTCCTTCTGATCACTAGTACATGTGTGAGCTGAGCTATTTTGAAATGGTGAATTTGTGTTGAATATAAAATCTGAAAAGTTCACCATTGAGATATGCAACTAGCATGTGCAGGATGTGTTGAGTCCATTCATGCTTTTCATATATGCTAGGTTGCTATGTCTCTAGTTCTGAGTCATTCACTTGCTTGGTCTGTTCATATCATGTATAAAATTTGAACCAAGTTTTAGTGAATTGAAAAGATCGAGATGGGATTGCTTGTCAACACATCACGGTATCGAGACTGTTTTCATTTGCACGTTGAGTTAAACTTGAGCCTTGTAGTGTATGACCGAAACCGTAGCTTTAAGCTTCTGATTGCTTCGGCATAGGCTTCGCTCGGTTGAAAAGTTAGGCAAAGACAGCTTTCAACCTCTCGCAATCACATGCCAATGATTTAACTTGTGTAATTTCACCGCTGCAACTCCGATATAAAAATGAAATCACAAGTATATGCTTCATTCCTATGCATGATGATTGAACTTTGCTAGGGGTAGTTCACCTAGTATACATGTTTAGTACTCGTTTGGATTCCTGTCTATACATGTGTAGTGCTATTTTGATGGTGACTATCTTTTTGGCTAAAAACTGCTCACATGCTCATATGTTCATATTTCGTATGTGTGATCAGTTTGAGCCTTCGCTATTTGTGTGCTTAGTTGAGTCATTGGAGTTATACTGTTTAGAGCATTCTTGCACTCTTTTGAATATATGCCTGAAGCTGCTAACTTGCATTTCTGACTTCATATGCATGTTGGAAGGGGGAGTTTCTTGCCTTGATGTCTTTTTCTTGAATAGTGCATTTTCAACTAAGGGGGAGAAATTGCAAATCATATGCTCCTGAGTGTCCAACTAAGGGGAGTTTTCGTTAAGGGGGAGAATTTCAAATCTTTGTGCTCTTCTCATGTTGGACCTAAGGGGGAATTTTCCTAGTTGCTTGCACTTGTCGAGGGGAGTTTGCAGTTGTGTTGAGCCTTTGCCTCTGTCTTGAGGAACTAGCAAACATTTTCAGGGCATTTTGTCTTCGATTGGTTCTCTTTTAGTTTGGAGTCATTCCAATTGGTTCGGAGCGTGCTTGGCCGAAAGGCATTGGTTTCGAGCTTTCTTTGCTAGTTGTGTTGAGCCTCTGTGCCTCTATCTTGAGGGACTAGCATTTTGCTTCGAAATTCATTCGGCTTCAATTGGTTTGAGCTCTTTTCTCTGGAGTTTCCAATTGGTATCTGCTAGCGTTGTTGAGCCTGTTCTACCTCTTCTTGAGGGCTAGCTTTGCTTTGCTTGCTTGCGTCGAGCAGTTACCCATGTCTTTGGGGACCAAGTTCTCTCGCTCTTTCCACTTGACCTACTTCGGCTTTGCTATGCTTTTGGGTCATTTGGTCGAGTTCTCTCTCCCTCCTCCTTCTTCCTTCATCTTTTCATTATGATTTTGTGTGAGTAGTTGACAATGCACTCATCAAGGGGGAGATTGCGGATACATGGGTGTATGCCGGGTCTCTGAGCGTTGAGTAATTGTCAACTGGGATGATGCGCATGTTCTTTGGCTTGTGTTGTGCAGGTGTCGAGCACGGATGCAGTGATCGAAGGCAGGTGAAGGTCAAGCTGAGACGTGCTGTGCCGACGGACCGGGTGCGGTGAAGGATGGGCGTGCCGTGCGGCGGACGTGCCATGCCGAGGTACCGAGTGGTGAAGGGCGGACGTGAGGCTTGGACTGAGGGACCAGAGGCCCAAGGATTAGCTGTGGTGGCTGGCAGCCTGTGACGACGACAAGTGAAGAAGTGCGGTCATGTGTTTGCCTGAGTCATGGACTTGGGGACACGTGTCGGTGGACGGGTGCACGGGAGGTGCATCCCATCTACGACGTCGGTTTAGTGGTAGAGCCAGAGAAAAACCATCGGATGGACGGTTTCCAGGTTTGGGCCTCAAAACCTGGGCGTGGACGGTTTCCGAGTTTGGCCACAAACTCGGGGCTGAGGGTTTCCGAGTTTGGCCACAAAACTCGGGCTGAGGACGGTTTCCAGGTTTGGGCCTCAAAACCTGGCGCTGAGGGTTTGCTGAGTTTGGCCTCAAAACTCAGAAGCTGGTGGGCTGGTTTCCCGGTTTGGGCCTCAAAACCGGGGGTTGGCTGGAAAGGCTGGTTTCCCGGTTTGGGCCACAAAACCGGGGGTGCAGAGCGAGGGCGGCACGTGGCGGCGATCTGGAGGTTGCGTCGAGGCAACGCTTCAAATCGAGCGGGCGTGGCCGTCGGATACACCTACCACCGAGTTGGTCCAGAATAACCCTAGGGTTTAGCTGGTTCGCTCTGTATTTAGAATAGTGAGGGTTAGAGTAGGAATTAGACTTAGGTTAGAATTAGGATAAGTAGAGGGAGACACCCTCCTCCTTCTCATCTCAGTCATTTGCTCTTTCGCACTTAGGGTTTCCTGCTCTCCCATCCCCTGCTGTAGCTAGCTGAGATCCGCAGAGAGACTTGCCTCTATGTACTGTTGATTTTGAGGAAGTGAGGCCGTATCCTCACTGTTGTACCATGTGGTGGCCACACGGTTGCAGATTCGTGGGTGTGATTCGCGTTTTGTTCATGTTCTTCGCGGAATCCTTTTTCTCCACGTTCTTCCCGTCGCTTGATCTCTTTGCTCGGTTCATCTTTTGCAAATCCGCTTGAACCAAGTTGTTCTAGATCATGAGGCACTTCTTTCCACCGAAGGGATTCATCTCTAACCTCACGGTCTAGGAGATCGATCGATTTCCGTTTCGGGTCCAGTTTTCTCTCCTCCCCCGAAATTCTTCGATTCATCGATTTGGAGATAGGTTCGAGCCATGATCTCTTAGAGATAGCTCACTATACTCCTTGTGACTCATCTCTCCAAGTTTGAACCCTAGAGGTTTCGTTTTGGGAGAGTTTGATTCGAATCGGTGGATGAACAGCCACTGCTGCGAGGTGACCGGACGCTCGCTCGTGACGACCGAACGCTAGGGCAAAGCATCCGGTGGTTGAACATCATGTGTTGAACTTCTGGGCTTGACTGGACGCACCGTTCACTCATTGACCGGACGCACCGTTCACCCACTGACCGGACGCACAGTACTTACTGTTCACATGCTTTTGTCCTTGTGACCGGACGCTACTGACTTGACCGGACGCACCGTACACCAGAGTCCGGTCACGAACAGTAAGGTCTGAAACTGGTTTTCTGTCGACCGACGCGTCCGTGCTCTCTGACGGACGCAGTCCAGAGTCCGGTCGAGTCTGTGCCGCGTTGTTTCGTTCGCGGTTTGCTCGTTCGTTGACGGTTTTGGTTTCCGTCTTTTGCGTTGGCTTTCTAGAGTTGTGTAGTGTCCTGCTGTGCTTCTTGGAAGCATCCACCCCACATCTAGGGTTGTGGACACTAGCAAGCTCCAAGGTTCGCTTTGGGGGTTGATTCTTGGGTCAGTGTCTACTAGTTTCTGTAAGGAAAATTTGAAGCTCCCATTCACCCCCCTCTGGTCGCTTTCTGGTTGCTTCTCGGTCCTTCAAGTTTCCTCCAAGTTATGCTACACGGGGGTTGTATAGTGGCTCAAGAGGGGTCCCTTGGGGTCATTGACTTATGGACAGGGGAGAAACCTTAGAGTACATGTAACACAGGCTTGGAGGGGCTTTGTAAAGGCCTTGCAGTGCAACCCGCTATGCACCTTGGCAGTGTTTAGCATGACGGGTAATGCACGATTCATGGGTAACGATGTGCAACCTCTGCAGAGTGTAAAACTGATATATCAGCCGTGCTCACGGTCACGAGTGGGCTTGGACTTCTTCGAGATTAGTTGGTTATTGGTTACTGGTTTGGGTCATCTGATGGACTTCAGGTGCGGTTGCCTGATGGACTTCAGGTGTGGGTGCTTGGTGCGAGTCCATGTATGGTTGCTTGGTGTGACTCCAAGTGTTGGTTGCTCGGTGTGACTCTGAGTGTGGTTTGCTCGGTGCGACTCCGAGTGTTGTTGCTTTTCTACAGTGTCTGTGGTTATAACATAGTAAATAGGTGCATAGGATTAATAGGATTTAATAGGATGAGTTGCTTTAGGTGCTTGACTCAAACAGAGTCAGCCTGCCTTTGATAATAGCCTCATAAGCATATATTTCCTACACTTTCGGAGTACATTTCGATGTACTCACCCTTCCTCTTTGAACCCCCTGCTACCCCACCCAGACACCTGAGTCTACGACACGGAGCAGGAGTACCGAGAAGACGGTGGATACGACCCCGACAACTTGTACCAAGAAGACGGTGCATACGACCCAGACGACCTGTACTAGGATGGCGTACCCCCGGTCGACCTTCCTGTGGAGTGGCATCTAGTTTCCGTGAGTCTACATCAGAGTCTACATGAGAGTCTGTACTTTCCTTTTAGACCTGAGGGTCATTGTTGTAATAAAGTTCAGTATTATTAATAAAGCATTGGTTTGATATTTACTTTGATGTCGATATATGTATGAAAATTGATCTTGTCATACATATATTGTGCTCCAATTTTGTTCTTAAAATTAGGGTGTCACAGAGTTGTATCAAAGCCGTGTTGACCGTAGGACGCTACCCTAGTCAAGTCGTGTTGTTTACAAAACTATTTTTACAAAGCCTCGCCCTATTTCCCACTTCTGTAGTCTGTCTCTGCTAAAAATTCAAACTTTGTTTCAATGTAGGTCCTCCAATAGTAGGATGCCCACCATAATTGTTTCAACTCGTAGCACTTGTGCACTTGTTTGATATGTACTTGTGCACTTGTTTGATTTGATTCTTTGTATTGACTATAGCCTCCCCGAATCTCGGGACGAGATTCAAGTTAAGGGGGTAAGTTTGTAACACCCTGGGTGTTTAGTTAATTCAAATAAATTAGAATTTAATTAGAAAAAGGCCAAACCCTAGATGGAGGGAAAAAATTCTAACCTGGTGTTTGTTACATTCATTTTGTTGCATAATTTTTATTGGGTGAAAAAGAATTTATTAAACCCGAATAGGGCGAATCGCTTTTATTCTATTTAAGAAATAAATAAAAAGATTTAGAAAAAGTTTGCAAAATCAAACTTAAAATTTTATTTACAAAACCTAGAAAAATATTTCCAAAATTCTGCAACTGTTTTTATTTTCAAATTGATTTGAATTTGGATTTGAAAAGAGTTTGCAAAAGAAAAGAAAAAGAGAAAGAAAAGGCAAAGGGACCCACCCTCCAAGTCTCCTCTCCTGGCCCAACCCAGTCTTTTTCCTCTCTCCCTCCTGGCTAGCCCACTCCATTCTCCCCATCTCCCCTTTGCGCCCGTAGCCCAAACCCCCATCCCACTCTTCCCTCCCCTGGCCCAGCCGCGCCACTTCTGTTCCGGTCGAGCGCCTCCGCTGGCCCAGCAGCTCCCCACCCCCACCCGTCAGCCGTCGCAGCTGCGTCCGCTCCCACCCCTCTCTCAGCGACACGAGGGCCCCACTTGTCGGAACCATCCCCCACCTCCAATAACCCCCTCCATAGATCCCTCCTCTCCCTCCCGATCCATACCGGCCGAGCCGCAACCTAGCTCGCCCCCTCCACCCTTCTCCACCCTATATAGGCTCTGCATTGCCACACCGCCGCCGCCCAACCAACCTTCGCGCACTCTATCCCTCACCAACACCCTCACAGCCACCGGAAGAATGCCATTGTGGTTGATCTCGTCGCTAATCTTTGTGGAACCCCTATCAGACACCGAGGACCACACCAGAAGGATCGGCGAGGCACGCCGCGTTCAGGAGGCTTGTCCCCGGCATGAAATCGAGCCAGAGCGGGCCCCTTGGCCTCACCAGAGTCGCCGAATGCCTCCGCCGCGCGACTCTCCTCTCCGGTCCCCGACAGACGACCTGAACCCCACGGACGGACCCGCGGTGAGCTCCTCCTTCGTGCGGATACATGGGTGTATGCCGAGTCTCTGAGTGATGAGTGATTGTCAACTGGGATAATGCGCATGTTCTTTGCCTTGTGTTGTGCAGGTGTCGAGCACGGATACAGTGATCAGAGGCAAATTGAAGGTCAAGTAGAGACGTGCCGTGCCGATGGACCGAGAGTGGCGAAGGGCGGACGTGAGGCTTGGACTCAGGGACCGGTGGCCCGAGGATCAGCTGTGGTGGCTGACAGCCTGGGACAGCGACGAGCGGATACTTGCGGGCATGGTGTTGCCCGAGTCAAGGACTTGGAGACACATGTTGGTGGATGGGGTGCATGGGCGGTGCATCCCTTCTACGGCTCGGTTTGGTGGTTGTGCCACAGAAAAACCACTGAGTGGATGGTTTCCAGGATTGGGCCTCAAAACCTAGGCGCTGATGGTTTTAGAGTTTGGGCCACAAAACTCGGGCTGAGGACGGTTTCCAGGTTTGGGCCTCAAAACCTGGGTGCTGCGGGTTTCTGAGTTTGGGCCACAAAACTCAGGCGATGGACGGCTGGTTTCCCGGTTTGGGCCTCAAAACCGGGGATTGGTCATGAAGGCTGGTTTCCCGGTTTAGGCCTCAAAACCGGGGGCGAAGTCCAGGACAAGGACAAGCGGAGCGGTGGCAGCACGTGGCGGCAATCGGTGAGGTTGCGTCGAGGCAACGCTACCAATTGTGCGGGCGTGGCCGTCGGATTACCAGCATCTTCGAGTTGGTCCAGAATAACCCTAGGGTTTAGCTGGTTCGCTCTGTAATTAGAGAGGGGTGGAGTAGGAATTAGAATTAGGATAAGTAGAGGGAGACACCCTCCTCCCATTTTATCTCAGTCATTTGCTCTTTGCTTCTAGGGTTTCCTGCTCTCCCAATCCCCTGCTGTAGCTACTGAGATCCGCAGAGAACCATATCTCTGTGTACTGGAGATTTTGAGGAAGTGAGACCATAATCTCACTGTTGTAGCGTGTGGTAGCCACACGGTTGCAGATCGATGACTTGATTCGCGTTTTGTTCGTGTTCTTCGCGTTCTTCGTTTCTCCGTGATTTTCCCGTCACTCGATCTCCCTCCCTACTGCGTCTTTGCGAAATCCGTTTGAATCAACTTGTTCTTTATTGTGAGGAGATCATTTCCACTGGAGGAATTTATCTAACTCCTCACGAGCAAGTAGATCGGGTTGATTTCGTTTTCGTGGCGCTTTTTCGTTCATACTCCTCCCCTTTCGATTTCCCGGTGATTGAATCGATTTGAGCGGATGATTTCTTGGGGATATTCTCCTAACTACCTCGTGATCATCCTCTCCAAGTTTGGGAACGTGGGATTGTGTTTTGATTCGGATTTGGGAAGAGTTGTGTGAGGGGCGACCGAAATCGCCCTCACTGGGAGGTCGCGGATAGTCCGTCGTTCCTCCCGCAGATAGTCTGCGCATCGGGGACTTGGCCAGACCAGTGGCCGCGAGTCCTTGCTGTTTGGGTCTCGGTTGACCGACGGACAGTTCGCCGGTATAAACCGTGGACAGTCCGGGACTGTCCAGGGGACTTTCAGAACTAGTGCGTGTTTGCACTTTTGACCGGCGAACAGGCCGCCATCCCCTAGTGGACAGTCCGTAGTAGGGGCAGACAGTCTGGGATCCCAGGTCCGGACAGTCCGCGAGTTGGCTGTGTGTTCCGTTATGGTGCGTTTGCTCTCCCGGCTTCTCCGCTCGGTTTCCGGACTTCTCGTTTGGCCCTAGAGTTGATCAAGGAACCTCTCTAGGTATCTTTGCTACTAGTTAGCATAGGTATTTAGGAGTTTCTTGACGTAGCCGTCTATCTACGTTCGAGACTTGGTTTTTGAGGGTTGAACTTGCTCCAGTGCTTTTGGCGTTTGGTTCGCTATCGCTTTGTGGTGCCTCGCTGTGATCCTAGGGATCATCCACCCTCTTCCAAGGGTCATGGGCATCACGGTTTTGATCAAAACTCTTGGGGTTGATTTTGGGACAAAAGGCCAAAGTTTCGAAAGAAATATTTGAGCTCCCATTCACCCCCCTCTGGTCGCCTTGCTATTGCATTCTCGGTCCTTCAATTGGTATCGGAGCAGGTTAAGGATCTTCCACCTTAGCCTGTTCCAGATCCACAGAAGGCGACATGGATCGCGGCGTGGGCAAACCGCCGTTTTTCGATGGGATGAGCTATGCGTATTGGAAGATACGCATGTCGGCCTATCTGCAGAGTTTGGGTGCTTCCATCTGGGATATTTGCAACTCTGCTGATTACGTGGTCTTGGCTGCTCGTGTCTCTCAGTTTTAGATTGATGAGCACGATGCCAATAGCCGAGCCCATAATGCTCTTTTCTCATGTCTGAGCATGAGTGAGTTTGATCGCGTTTCTCACCTCGCTACGGCTCGGGAGATTTGGGCAACCCTCATGCGTTTCCATGAGGGAACCTCTCAAGTCAAAACCTGACTCTACGAGTCGTTCAAGCGAGAGTATGAGAACTTTCGACATATGCCTGTCGAGAGCATAGATTGTTTATTCGCTCGCTTTCAGGTGATTGTCAACAGGATGAGGGCTAACAAGGAGCTGTTGCCTTTCGACGATCATGAGAGAGCTCTCAAGCTACTCCATACTCTTGATCGATCGGTGTGGGATTCCAAGGTTCAGGCGATCATCAAATCGCCTAACTATGAGACCCTCACATGCGACGAGCTCTTCAGTAAGCTCAAGTCCAGTGAGATCGATGCCATGGCGAGGGCTTCTTATGAAAATCCTTCTGGCCCATCGATGGCTCCGCTTTCTGGCTCTTCTGCTAACACCTCTGGAGGATTTGCACTCTCTTCACTCTTTTCTGTCACAGAGGAGCAGCTGGAGTCTTTGGGGGATGACGAGCTGGCTTTGCTCGCCCACCGGTTCTCGCGGTTTCACAACAACCGCATGAACCGTCGCCGCGGAGGAGGACGCTCAGGATGCTTTGAGTGCGGCGACCCCAACCACTTCATCGCCAATTGCCCAAAGAAGAACAAGCAAGTCTTCGGCAAGGCGGATCATGGGCACAAGTATGACTCCGGTAAGTGCAAGGAGAAGTACGTCCCCGCGAAGCACAAGCGGAAGGGCGGCTTCAACAAGGAGTACATCAAGACGAAGTACTTGGAGAAGGCCCAGGCTGAGCAGCGTGCGTTCTTTGCCACGCTCAGCGACGTCGATGACTCGGATGACGACTCCGCTTCCTCGAGCGACGACGAGTCCGAGAAGAAGAAGAGGATCGAGGACAAGCTCAACGGCCTCTGCTTCTTCGCTGACGATGAGGGCTTCTGCACCATGGCCCTCGGCAAGGAGGTCGACGGCGAGCTGGAGGAGACCCCTCGGAACGTCGACGACGACGACGACACCTCCCAGGTATCTCTGACCCCCGACGAGCTTTCTACAGAGGTCGAGAAACTTACTGCCGCCCTCCTTAGTCAAGATAAGCTGCTTAGGCGTGCTGCTAGAGAGCGCAAGGAGTTTAGGCAGAAGTGGGAGGATACGGTGAAGGAGCTTGAGTTTGCCAAGTCCACCATAGTTGTCTCTGAGGAGGTTGAGTGTGAGATGTGCACCACGCACATGACTGACCTTCTCACTTTGAGAGGTAAGTATGTTGCGTTGGTAGGAGAGGTAGATGAGCTGAAGGCTAGATCTTTGTTGTTGGGTGCGTGCAAGTCCTGTGCGCGCTTGCAATCCGAGTTGGCAGAGAAGAATGCCAAGATTATGTCTCTTGAGAAGGCCAGCTCGGATAGCACATGTGTGACTAGGTGCGTTCTTTGTGAGGGTTTGGAGATGGAGATTGCGAATGTGAAGCATGACAAGATGCAAACCGAGGAGGAAAACACATACCTTCGGACCATCTTGTCATGGGTGTCGAGTGGTGAGCCACAGCTTGGGATGATGATCTCCCAGTTCAAGCGTGCTGCAGGAGGTCTAGGTGTAGGCTTTGCTCTGGGTGTTGATGTGTCATCTTTTGGCAAGATTGGAGAGTCGAGTGGTCTTAACCCATGTGAGAAGCCCACTCCACCACTACTCCCAAGCTTACCAAGATTCCACCCAAAGAGCCTTTCAAGCCTAACACCAAGGATGGTGTATTTGAGGAACCTTGAAGAGCTCCACCCAAGAAACAATCATGGGCTCCAAAACAAAACGACCTCAAGAACAAGCTTGACACCATGCCACCCATCCAAGAGGAGCTTATGCCACAGAAGGGCAAAGTGATCCACACCCACTACCGTGAGTAACAACAGCCCCCTTTGAGAGCGGTGAGGTACCATTGTGAGCACTGTGGGAGAGATGGACACTTGAGTGAGTTTTGCTTTCGGCGCAAGAGAGAGGCACGCCGTGCAAAGGAGATGAACAACACGGACATGTACCATCCTTTCCATGATGTACATGTGCCAAATGTTCAGAGGCGTGCTGCTAGGCCTAGAGGTCCGAAACCTCAAGTTCCTAGGCCTAGGCCGCGAGGAGGTCGTGCCCGGCGGGAGCCTGCAGTTGTAGGCTATGGACCCCGTGGCGGTGGCTTTGTAGTTGAGCGTTTTCTACCACCGCGTTTTCAGTATCACGATGGACGCTCCTCCCTTAGCGGACTACGTTTTCCTCTACGTGGTGATCGCTCTTCTCGTAGACGTGCTAGGAATGGTTTTTCTGCTAACCGTTCTTTTGAGCAGCTGGCCCAACACTGGTATTCTCCCTACTTCACTAACCCCAGTGTTGGACCGTATGCTCACCCTATGTCTTTTTATTGATGTAGGTAAAACGATTGGAGAACGTTTGGTTGGTGGATTCCGGGTGTTCGAGGCACATGACCAGAAACGCCAAGTGGTTCTCCAGTCTTAGTCCAGTCGCCGGATGAGAGGTTATCACCTTCGGCGACAATAGTAAAGGTAAAGTGTTGTCTCGTGGGTCGGTGCGAGTTAATGAGCACTTTGTGTTGTGCGATGTTGCTCTTGTTTCTAACTTGCATTTTAACCTTCTTTCTATTTTGCAACTCTTTGATGATGACTATGAGATTCGTTTTAAGCCGAATCTCAGTCGTATTTTGGATCCTCAGGGCAATCTTGTTTGTGTGATTTCGCCCTTTGGAAAGTCTTTTGTGCGGATCTCTCGGAATCATTTGGCATTTCTCGTTGTCTTTTGGCTGGACCCTCCTCCTCTGATCTTTGAAGTGGCATAGGAGACTAGGACACTTGAGCTTCGACTTGCTTGCAAGGCTTAGTTCACTTGGCCTAATCCGAGGATTGCACAAGTTATCCATGGACAAGGATCTTGTTTGCCATTCTTGTAGGCATGGGAAGATGGTTGCCGCTCCCCACCATCCAGTGACTCAGGTCATGACCAAGCACCCTAGAGAGCTTTTGCACATGGACCTTGTTGGTCCGGCTCGGGTGAGCTCGGTTGGAGGGAAGTGGTATGTGCTTGTTATTGTTGATGACTTTTCGAGATATTCGTGGGTCTTCTTTTTAGCTGAGAAGACCAAGATTTTCTCCTTTGCTCACAATCTGATTTTGCGTCTTCAGAACGAGTTCCCTTTGAACTCGATGCGAGCTATTAGAAGTGATAATGGTTCCGAATTCAAGAATTCGGATTTTGAGAAGTTTTGTAACTCTTTGGGTTTAGAGCATCAGTTTTCTTCCCCCTACACCACACCTCAGAATGTGTGTTGTAAAAGGAAGAATCGGACCCTTGTAGAGATGGCCAGGACGATGCTCGATGAGCATAGGACTCCTAGGCGATATTGGGCCGAAGCGATGAGCACTGCATGCTATATTTCCAATCGCATTTTTCTTTGGGCTTTCTTGAAAAAGACGTCTTATGAGTTGCGTTTGGAAAACTGCCCAAGTGAGTTATTTTCGAGTTTTTGGTTGCCATTGTTTTATACTCAAAAGGGCAACCTGGAAAATTTGAGTCTCGTTCTTCTGACGGAGTATTTTTGGGTTATGGCACTCATACTCGTGCATATCGTGTACTTAACCTTGATACTAACCGAGTCATGGAGACATCAGATGTCACCTTTGACGAGACCATGGTTTGTCCTTCTTCTTGTTTTGAGCGTGCAGGTGATCATGAGGTTGGTGAACCTCTTTTTGATGATGAGAAAGAGGGTGCTGAAGGGATGGACGATCCAACACCACCTCCACCTACTGTGCCGCAAATAGCCGCTTCTACTACAACTCACGGCCCCGATCCTTCTTCTTCGACTTGGGGGCCGTGGGATCCGCCACCCCGAGCGGTACCTTTTGTAACCGGGGAGGCACCAGCTGCTGTTGAGGGGGAGATCACTTCTGCTCGGGAGGCGCCACGACATATCCCGCACCAACACCCGCCAACAATGATCGGCAGCATCGGCGAACGTGTCACTCGGTCAAGGTCACAACAAATCTCTCACTTTGCTCATTCTGTATTTTGTTGCTAAGTTTGAACCCTCGATGTTTGGACATGCTTTATCTATCCAGATTGGGGTCAATGCCATGCATGAGGAGTTATAAAATTTTGAAAGGCCAAATCTGGGTTTGGGTTCTTGTTCCTCCTCCTCCTGGGTGTCATCCTATTGGGACAAAATGAGTTTTCAAAAACAAACAAGGAGAGGATGGCCATGTTGTGAGAAACAAGGCCAGACTAGTAGCCCAGGGGTATAGCCAGAAGGAGGGGATAGACTATGAGGAGACTTTTGCTCCTGTAGCTCGTTTGGAGGCGATTAGGATACTCTTGGCTTTTGCTGCATCCAAAGGGTTTAAACTTTTTCAAATAGATGTCAAGAGTGCCTTCTTAAATGGCTACATAGAAGAAGAAGTGTACGTGAGACAACCCCCCGGTTTCGAAAATCCCAAGTTTCCAAACCATGTTTTTAAACTTCACAAAGCTTTGTATGGTTTGAAACAAGCCCCTAGAGCCTGGTATGATAGGTTGAAAACCTTTTTGCTTGCTAAGGGTTTTAAAATGGGATGTGTGGATAAAACGCTTTTTCTCCTCAAGCAAGGCAATGATACTCTCTTGGTCCAGATTTACGTGGATGATATCATTTTCGGTGGTTCTTCTCACGCTTTGGTTGCCATGTTTGCAGACACTATGAGCAGGGAGTTTGAGATGAGCATGATGTGCGAGTTGACGTTTTTCCTCGGGTTGCAAATCAAGCAATCCCGAGAGGGAACGTTCGTGCACCAGGGCAAGTACACTAAGGACATCCTGAAGAAGTTCGACATGGGTGAGGCCAAGCCCCTTCCAACACCCATGCCGACCACGGCGGCCAGGATGCGGATCACGTTGCTCACATGTTCATTTTTTCGTATTTGGTGATCAGTTTGAGCCTTTGCTAGCATTATGTGCATATTGTTGAGTCATCGGATCAGCACTTTGTTGAGCATCTTCATATTTTATCGACTATATTCCTGAAGCTGCTAACTTGCATATTGACTCATATGCATTTTGGGAAGGGGGTGTTATTCTGTCAAGGGGGAGAAATTTGCTTGATGGTGCATTTTCACCTAGGGGGAGAAAATATTGACAAATCATATGTGCTCTCTGTGTTCGACCTCTTGGTTATGTGCACTATTTGGTTTCGGAGCACTTTTGGGTGACTAGTTGTGTTGAGCCTTTGCCTCTTTCTTGAGGGACTAGCATCTTTGCTTTTGTGCTTGTTCAAATGGTATTGAGCTTTCTCGCTAGCGGTGTTGATCCTGTTCTACCTCTTCTTGAGGTCTAGCTCTATCTTTGCTTGGATTTCAATTGATTTTTCGATTGGTATCAAGCTTTCCTGCTAGCGGTGTTGAGCCTGTTCTACCTCTTCTTTAGGGCTAGCTTTGCTTTGCTTGGTTGCGTCGAGCCGTTGCCCATGTCTTTGGGAACCAAGTTGTTTCGCTCTTTCCACTTGACCTTCTTCGGCTTTGATATGCTTTTGGGTCATTTGGTTGAGTTTTCTCTCCTTCTTCCTTCCTTCTTCCATTCCATGATGATTTGTGTTGGTAGTTTACAATGCACTCATCAAGGGGGAGATTGCGGATACATGGGTGTATGCCGAGTCTCTGAGTGATGAGTGATTGTCAACTGGGATAATGCGCATGTTCTTTGGCTTGTGTTGTGCAGGTGTCGAGCATGGATACAGTGATCAGAGGCAAGGTGAAGGTCAAGTTGAGACGTGTCGTGCCGATGGACCGAGAGTGGCGAAGGTCGGACGTGAGGCTTGGACTGAGGGACCGGTGGCTCGAGGATCAGCTGTGGTGGCTGACAGCCTGGGACAGCGACGAGCGGAGACTTGCGGGCATGGTGTTGCTCGAGTCGAGGACTTGGGGACACATGTCGGTGGACGGGGTGCACGGGCGGTGCATCTCTTCTACGGCTCGGTTTGGTGGTTGATCCACAGAAAAACCACCGAGTGGACGGTTTCCAGGTTTGGGCCTCAAAACCTGGGCGCTGATGGTTTCCGAGTTTGGGCCACAAAACTCGGGCTGAGGACGGTTTCCAGGTTTGGGCCTCAAAACCTGGGTGCTGCGGGTTTCTGAGTTTGGGCCACAAAACTCAGAGGATGGACGGCTGGTTTACCTATTTGGGCCTCAAAACCGGGGGTTGGTCGTGAAGGCTGGTTTCCCGGTTTGGGCCTCAAAACTGGGGGCGAAGTCCAGGAAAAGGACAAGCGGAGCGGTGGCGGCACGTGGCGGCAATCGGTGAGGTTGCATCGAGGCAACGCTACCAGTTGTGCGGGCGTGGCCGTCGGATCACCAGCATCTTCGAGTTGGTCCAGAATAACCCTAGGGTTTAGCTGGTTCGCTCTGTAATTAGTGAGGTGTAGAGTAGGAATTAGAATTAGGATAAGTAGAGGGAGACACCCTCCTCCCATTTTATCTCAGTCATTTGCTCTTTGCTTCTAGGGTTTCCTGCTCTCCCAATCCCCTGTTGTAGCTACTGAGATCCGCAGAGAACCATACCTCTGTGTACTGGAGATTTTGAGGAAGTGAGACCGTAATCTCACTGTTGTAGCGTGTGGTAGCCACACGGTTGCAGATCGATGACTTGATTCGCGTTTTGTTCGTATTCTTCGCGTTCTTCATTTCTCCGCGATTTTCCTGTCACTCGATCTCCCTCCCTACTGCGTCCTTGCGAAATCCGTTTGAATCAACTTGTTCTTTATAGTGAGGAGATCATTTCCACCGAAGGAATTTATCTAACTCCTCACAAGCAAGTAGATCGGGTTGATTTCGTTTTCGTGGCGCTTTTTCGTTCATACTCCTCCCCTTTCGATTTCCCGGTGATTGAATCGATTTGAGCGGATGATTTCTTGGGGATAGTCTCCTAACTACCTCGTGATCATCCTCTCCAAGTTTGGGAACGTGGGATTGTGTTTTGATTCGGATTTGGGAAGAGTTGTGTGAGGGGCGACCGAAATCGCCCTCACTGGGAGGTCGCGGACAGTCCGCCGTTCCTCCCGCGGACAGTCCGCGCATCGGGGACTTGGCCAGACCAGTGGCCACGAGTCCTTGCTGTTTGGGTCTCGGTTGACCGGCGGACAGTCCGCCGGTATAAATCACGGACAGTCCGGGACTGTCCAGGGGACTTTCAGAACCAGTGCGTGTTTGCACTTTTGACCGGCGGACAGTCGGCCATCCCCTAGCGGACAGTCCGCAGTAGGGGCAGACAGTCCGGGATCCCAGGTACGGACAGTCCGCGAGTTGGCTGTGTGTTCCGGTTTGGTGCGTTTGCTCTCCCGGCTTCTCCGCTCGGTATCCGGACTTCTCGTTTGGCCCTAGAGTTGATCAACAAACCTCTCTAGGTATCTTTGCTACTAGTTAGCATAGGTATTTAGGAGTTTCTCGACGTAGCCGTCTATCTACGAACGAGACTTGGTTTTTGAGGGTTGAACTTGCTCCAGTGCTTTTGGCGTTTGGTTCGCTATCGCTTTGTGGTGCCTCGCTGTGATCCTAGGGATCATCCACCCTCTTCCAAGGGTCGTGGGCATCACGGTTTCGATCGAAGCTCTTGGGGTTGATTTTGGGACAAAAGGCCAAAGTTTCGAAAGAAATATTTGAGCTCCCATTCACCCCCCCTCCTCTGGTCGCCTTGCTATTGCATTCTCGGTCCTTCACTTCGTTTCCGCCCTTCCCTGATGCTCCCCGTGCCCCTTGGCTCATTCCCGTGATGCGCCAGCGAGCTCGCCCCGCGGATGCATGGCGCCGCCGCGCTGGGTCAAAGCGTCGCAGTCCTCTAAGCCACCGGCGGTCACCCACCCCTTTCCCAACGTCGCTAGACCGTCCGATCAGGAGTCTGCGGCTCAGATTAGATCCGGCTAGCGAAACGGTATGCGCCCAGCGCCCCGCGCCGTGGACGAGGTCTTCCTTCGCCACGTCAGCCGGACCACGTGTTGCGTGGTGCACCCAGCCAATACCCTTGCGCCACCTGTTGCCACGCTGCGCACACGTCGGCCGCTGCGCTGACAGCACCTATCTGCCGGCTATTTTGCAAAAGAGACCCCCATCTTCTTTGAAATCAAACCCGCAATCCAACACCACTATGCCATGAGTCTTGATAATCTTTCTATTCAACCCCTGCACTTTCGTCTATTTGAGGCGCCGTCCAATGCAGTGTTGTACACGCTTTTTGCCAGCTAGCACACTGCGGCCACTCAGATCGCGCCACATGGCAGACACGCAAGCTGCCGTGCAGGCCACCGCACCGTGTCCGTCGAGGTTTTCATTTAGCCCCTTCAAGCTTTCACAAATCAACCCTTCGTCCAAAGGGACTGTTCTCTGAGTCTGCAGACTTTCGTAATTCAGAATCCGTGCTTTCGTCAAAAATGAGGCCCAGTCCATCTTCCTTTTAAATCTGAAGGACCGAAAATGCTATGGCAAGGCGACCAGGGGGGGGTGAATGGGAGCCGAAAATTTCTTCTCAGAAATTATGGCCTATGTCCCAACAAAATCAACCCCAAAAGCTTCAGACTCAAACGTGATGCCCACGACCCTCGGAAAGAGGGTGGATGATCCCTAGGATCACCGCGAGGCACCACACAAGAGAGCAAAACAAGGCTCTTAAAACTCCGAGACAAGTTCGTGCCTAAAAGACCACTCCCAAACGTAGATAGAGGGCTACGTTGGGATTCCTCCAAATACCGATGCTAACACGTAGCAAAGATATGTAGAGAGGTTCCTAGGTGAACTCTAGGAGCAAACAAGAAGTCTGGAAACTAAACGGAAAAGTCAGGAGAGCAGACGCACTCAACTGCGACCTACAGGCAATTCCCGGACTGTCCGGACTCTTGGTCTCGGACTGTCCGGTGTGAGCCGGACTGTACGCCGCTAGGGGGCCGGACTGTCCGCCGGCGAAAAACCCAAAACCGAACTGTTCTGCTACAGCCCTGGACAGATCCCGGACAGTCCGCGGTTTGCACGGCGGACTGTCCGCGGTTCACGTGAACAGTGAACTCCGAGCGTCCGGTGCCTGCCCTGTGCAGCGTCCGATGAGGACCCCGGACTGTCCGCGGGTCCTGGTGGACTGTCCGCCGGCTACGAAGCCAAAACAGCAAAGCTGCTGCAAAGTCCCTGCTCGGGCCCGGACTGTCCGCGCCCAACACTGGCGGACTGTCCGCCGGTCACCCGAGGGGAAAATGCCCGAGGCCAACAGCCACTACTCGGCTGAAGCCACGATGCGCGGACTGTCCGCGGCCTATATGGCCGACTGTCCGCGACCTCCCAGAAAGCGCAAAAACAGCGCAGAACAAACCCAAAATCGATTGGATCTACACCAAATCGAACGAGGCTACAAACTAACTTCACCCAAGTGTTCTTCCATGTGTTGGGAAGCTAATCCTAGGATATCATCGCTTCAATCCAACTAAAACATGAGAAATCCGAAGAACACTAGAAAAGGGGAAGAACGAAGAACAAAAACGATTTCGGCCCGATCTACTTGTTCGTGAGGGTAGGGATGAATTCCTTCGGTGGAAATGTTCTCCTCACTTCAAAGAACAAGTTGATTCAAATAGAATCGCAAAAGACGCAGCGTAGAGGGAGATCGGGAGAGGGGAAAATCGTGGAGAAAAGAAGAACGCGAAGAACAAATTCAAAACGCGAATTCAACCACGAATTTGATCCTTGGATTTAGCAAGATGAATTGATTAAGCACTCGGTGTCGGGCTACAAGCCAATCCTAGCAACACAAAGCTTGGATGGCAAAAAGTTCAAGAACAAGAGCCAACTCTCCCTAACCCTGGCCTTCTCTCACAGGAACAAAATGAGAGAGACACCACCTCGAACTCCCAAGGATAGCGGCTACCCTAGCAACCCCCCTCATATATATAGGCGCACGTCCGAAGACCAAAATGCCCATACATTAAGCACTCAACCCAAAAACCCCCCAGGGGTAAAACCGTCCAGACTTGACAGTTTCGATCCGACGGCCACGCCCGCACATCCGGTAGCTTCGCCTCAACACGACCTCCCTGATGCCGCCACGTGCCGCCACCGTCGACCGCCGCGCCTTCTCACCGATAGCTTCGCCGCAACGCAAGCCTCTCGGTGCCGCCACGCGTCGACCGTCCTTTCGGACCAACCCCCGGTTTTGAGGCCCAAACCAGGAAACCGTCCACCCCGAGTTTTGAGGCCCAAACTCGGAAACCCGCAAGCCCAGGTTTTGAGGCCCAAACCTGGAAACCGTCCAACCCGAGTTTTGAGGCCCAAACTCGGAAACCGGCCACCCGAGTTTTGAGGCCCAAACTCGGAAACCGTCAATGGTAGCTTTTTGAGGCTTAGCTACCGAACCCGCACCGTAGACGAAATGTGGTTCGCACACCCCGACCACCGGCACCGATGTCGATGCATGTCCAGCCTCCATGCCGGGCACAACGCCTTCGCCTTCCTTCTTGACTTGGCCGACGGCACTTGCGCCGCACGCAAGTCCGTGTCCGACCTCCCGCCAAGTGACACGACTCCAGCGCCTTCCTACCGACTCGGCCGATGCACCACACATCCCCATGTGCTCTCGGTCGCCGATGCCACGTGCCAGCTACCACAGCTGGTCGTCTGGCCCTCAGGTCCGTCAGTCCAAGCCTCACGTCCGCCCTTCATCGCTCTGGGTACATCAGCATGGCACATCCGCCGCACGGCACGCCCATCCTTCACCGCTCCCGATCCGTCGGCACGACACGTCTCTACTTGACCTTCACCTCGCCATAGACCACTATATCCGAGCTCCACACCTGCACATCAACACAGCCAAGAGACACATGTCGCACACGCACACCAACATAGAAACACCACACAACTCAACGCCACCGGTTAGTTATAAACAATAAGCGCATAGCTAGATATGGACTAAACCGGGTAAAAGCCTCAAACCTTCCTCATCAAAGTCAATCATTCATCATATATGTTCTCAAACTCCCCCTTGATGAATGCATTGACTAAAAATAAACCACAAAGGAAGGGTTTGAAGGCAAGTCTCATCCAAGTGCCCAAAAGCCACGAAAAGGCAAACATAAGGCCACTTGAGATGAGGAAGGATTATGAAAACTCCAAATAAAAGCTCTCGGTCTCGACAGAAATGGGAAAAGCGGGCAAAGCCTCCACACAACCGAAGAGTCAAGATAAACAAGAGTTTCATGAATCCCAAAAGGTACTCGAAAACCAATCTCAAATAAAATTGTCAAACAATCATCACAAAAGAAACCAAGGTACTTATCCACTTGGATTCACTTGGGGGTAAGGGTCAATTTCTCCCCCTTTTTCTCTTTCTCTTTCTCTTTCTCCCCCTTGATGATTGAATTGACAAAAACTAGGCACAAGAGATGGTTTGAGATACCAAAACCGAAAACTTGGTCCCCAAAGATATGGGCAACGGCTCAACGCAACCAAGCAAGGGATCGGAGCAACAACTCAACAATGAGCAAAACTCGATCACATAGAGAAAAAGACTTGGTTCCGAAAGACATGGGCAATGGCTCGACGCAACCAAGTCAAAAATGAGCTAGCCCTCAAGAAAAGGCAGAAAATGGCTCAACACCACTAGCTCAAGGCTCAATACCAATTGAGGCTGAATCAACGCATAAGAATGCAAAACTGATCACAGACAACCAAGAATTGGTGAAAACAGCTAGTTCCTCAAGACAGAGGCACATAGGCTCGACGCAACTAGCTGAAGGGTCCATACCAATCGAAAATACCAAGCAAAAACTGCTAGTCCCTCTAGACAGAGGCAAAAATGGCTAAACACGACTAGCAGGCTCGATACCGACTGAGAAAAACCACAAGAGAAGCTCAACACTAAATGGAGCACAAACACTCGGAGCACGCGGAGAAGCAGCAAGACAAAAGCGACTCCCCCTGAAAGCAAGCCTATACACAAAAGCTATGCACAAAGCTCATGACACCAATTGCATTCCATACCAAGAGACGGATACCAATTGAGACACATAAAAGAGCTAAACCGAGTGAAGAAGAATATAAAAGAGCTAAACTCCCCCTCGCTCAAAGCTCTCCCCAAAATGCATGACTCTCCCCTTTGTGCCAACACTCAAGCTCCCCCTTGCAAAAAGCTTCTCCCCCTTGACAAAAGGGAACATGCTGAGGGGTATTGACATTTTTCAAAACAAAGTTGACACAAACACAAGACAGGTCATCAACCAAAAGCATATGGGGGCAATGAAATGCACTAAAAAAGACCACAAAGTGTATCGGAGCTGGGGGTATGAACACTAAGCTAAAATGCATGATATGCACAATGCAACAGCTTCAAGTGTATAGCAATCAGAATAAAAAGATGCTCAATAAGGTGCTGCCCTGAAAGTGTAGCAACCAATACAAATGCTAGCAAAGGCTCAAACTGATCAAGTAAATACAAAATATGAACAAGTTAGCATATGAGCAGTTTTAACCCATTTGAAAAGGAGTCCACCACTAAAATAGCACTTAGCATGAATAGATAGGAAATCAACCAAGTGCTAACTCAAGTATACAAGGTGAACTACCCCTAGCAAAGTTCAATCATCACGCAATAGAGTGAAGCATAGACTTGTGTTATTTTCAATATTTTATCGGAGATTGCAGTGGTATTAACACAAGTTCATATTAAAGCATGTGATTGCGAGAGGTTAAAAGCATGGTCATTGCCTAACTTTTCAACCGGGCTAAGCCTATGCAAGAAAAGCAATCGGAAGCTTAAAGCACCGGTTTCGGTCTTACACTACACGGCTCAAGTTTAACTCAAATGTGCAATGAGAAACAGTCTCGATACCGTGATGTGCTGACACATGCAATCCCATCTCGATCTTTTCATTTCAATAGACTTGGATCAAATTTTAAGCACAAGGTAAATATGAACAATCCAAGCAAGTGAATGACTCAATGCAAGAGACATAGCAACCTAGCATACAAAAGATAGCACAAGTGATCTCAACACATCCTACCCATGCTAGTTGCCAATCTCAATGGTGAACAAATTAAAGGTTTTATAGTTGATTAATCAAGTTCACCATTTGCAAAAAATAGCTTAGCTCATAACATGTATCAAGTGATCAAAAAGAGCCTAAGCTACAAGCATCATCATGAATCAATAGGGCATACCAAGAAGAGCATAGTCTCATTCTCATTATTATATACATGAAGCTCTAAAATTCAAGATATACATGATGAAATGCATGCAAAAGCTAGTCTATCAAAGATAAAGCAAAACTAGCCTAAAAAGGAAAACCCAAAGCAAAAGGGTATCGGAGAAGTCCAACTAACGTACAACAAGCAAAATGCTTCCCCAACTAAAAGGGAAACACACACCAGACTCACAAGAGAAGAGCCAAGAAACGCTCAAGCGACAGCCAGCAAAATCCACATCGAAAAGACCACACATCAGAAAGGGGTCGAAGAAGGAGTGTACCAAAAACCGAACTTAGAAGTGTGTCGGAGGTACCTCATGAAGCGCATGACCGCCTGCTGGTGTGATGCCCGAGGGGACGCCTGAATCTGCTGAACTCCGGGGCGCCTGCCTCGCCGATGTCGTCTCCCCCTCGCCTGATGCTGTCGCTCCCACAGGTGCAGCTAGTGCTCGCTGGAGAGCTGCTCGAACGGAACCCCAAGTCATGGAAGAAGTGGGATCGGGTCCGTCAGCCGAAATGCTCTCTCCAGGCTCTTGTTCTCCTGCACACTCAAAAACAGAAGAAAACACAAGGCATTGTCTCGTCCAGTGTGACCTCAAGGTCTCCACGAAAACGGTTAGTCACATAATAAGCATAAGGTGAGCTCTCAACAAAAAGAGATTTACCTATGAAAGATACCGCAAGGAGATCTGAACTCAAACTAGTCAAAACTACCATACAACAGGATAAAGCATTGTATAGCAAAATGCCGCCTAAAGACATGATCAACCCAAACATAGCCTAAGCCTCAACACATGCTACAATGCAAGATAATGATAGCAAAAGATCCAAAAGCATGTATCATGATAAAATTGTGGAAAGGCTAGTGCTCAAACGAATCATATCAACAGGGTACATGTAGCTACACAAAACTAGCACCTAAAAAGTGATACCTAATGAACATCATACCTCTACAAGTAAAGCTCATGGAGAGGTATGGTAAAACATGGCATAATGTTCATACGGATCACAGACTAGCATGAAAAGTGGATATTCCACAAAAGCTATACACAAGGCTAGCATGACATGATATACAAGATAGCACATGCTAGACTAAAGCAAAACATGATACAAAAGAAAATGTACATGTAAGAACTATACAAGTGAACACATGATAGACCATCTCATACCACAAGACATAAATTATGGATGTACAGGGTATGAGTGTATAGGAAAGCTCACCGAGTAGCAAAAGCCTCTTTGGAGGCAAATCTAGGCGGGGTGTAGAGAACCATCAAAACTTGATCACATCTAAAAGACCAAGTTCCATTCGGCGCATGTTCTCCACCCCGCGTCCTCATATCTACACACAAGAGGACAAAGTAACCCGAGTCTTGGATCCCGAAGGGTTAGCAAGCATGTACTAGGGAACCCAAGACTTGGTCACAAATCTCAACTTATCATGTGGGTTAGCATGATGCAAGTGTTGTTTCAAATGCAATTGTGAAACACCCTTGGAAGCATTCCTCAAAAGGACAACTCGAGGAGAAGAACGAGTCGTACCACGGGAAAAGAGGCAAACATCTTCCAAGGTCTTTGTAGAAGAACCAACAGAAGCATCATGAAAAGCATGACGCGGACCAAGAGAAAAAGCACTAGAAGCATGTCCACGACCATGACCTATCCCACTAGAAAAGGAGTCATAAATCCCATCAACAAAAATGGGCTTCTTACTAGGAGCACAAGCGTTCATGGCATGAGAAGGGCTATGAACCACCATCTTCCTAGAAGAGCGAGCTTGGCGCAAACATTTGGCACGCCGATAGCAAAAGCTTTCTTGATGCCCATCTTTCTCACAAAAAGAGCAATGGTACAAAGGCCTATCGGAAGGCACACCATTCTCCTACAAGTGAGAAGTCCCTTGGGTCTTAGAACAAGAAGCATCAACCACCAACTTGGTGCCAACGCTAGGAGCACACGTGCCGTGGGAAAGGCTACGCGGCTTCCTAAAAGCCTGAGCTCGAATTCGCCGCTCGTGCTTGACACGGCGAAAACAAAAGTCGAGCGAATGTCCATCCTTCTTGCAAAAGGTGCAATGAAAAACCGGATTGGGAGGACGAGTCCCAAAAATATGAGAAGCACCCTTGTCAAGAGACGTCCCTTGGACATCACTCGAAGAAACAACAAGGTTGGGAGTAGCTATGAAAGAGCTATCCGAAACCTTGACACTTGTGCTATCGTCAAAAGACTCACGCGCAACACAAGAACTCAACTCCGGTTGCAAAGATGCAGACATGGAAATATCAACATCGGAGTTGGAAGAAATGCGTGACTCAAAGGACTTAGCACAAAGACTCTTGCATCTTTTGGCTAAAACCTCATTTTGAAACATGAGGCGGTCACAAGTACCACAAGGAGTGTTTCTCAAGTTTTCCATCTCCTTCTGAATGCACTCGGCATATGTGGTACGCAAGAGCTCAATCTCCTTTTCATGGTTGGCACTCATATCATTGTGCTCAACCAACTTGGCGCTCATATCATCGCGCATTTGCTTCAAAACCAAAACTTCTTTTTCCAAATCAATGCATGATGTGCAAATGAAATTGGTGGAAGAAACATCACCATTCATGAATAGCATTAGAAGCATGGCAAGCATTTTTATTTAACGAGCACAAGCTACAAGGCCTATAATTTATCTCATCAATTTTGGCCCTAGCATGCTCAAGTTCATCTACACATGTCCTGTGAATCACACAAAATTCTCTAAGTCTAGCAACAAAAGATTCACAGTTATCACATGGTAAAGAAGCATTTGACTTTAGCAAGGCTATTTTAGTTTTAGCACAATCAAGGTCCTTGCTTAAGTCAGTGCAAACGGAACATGGTTTGGAAGCATTAGATTTCAACATTTCATTTTCAGATTTTAAGCTAGCAAGGGAAAAGCTTAGCTCATCATTCTTCCTAACCATGTCACTACAAGAGGTGCAAGGTAAAGACGCACTAGACTTCCAATGAGAAAGACCACATCTCAACCTAGCAACAGAGCATTTCAACTTCTTGATCTTTCTATGCAAGGTATCACAAAGCTCATCATATCTACTGTTGTCATCACGACAAGCATTAAATTGTAGAGACATAATCCCAAGACAAGCATAAAGTGTACCTTTCTTGGCCTTGCCAAGTTCACGTATACGATCCTCCGTCGAATGCTCATCATCTCCTAGAAAGTCCAACAAAGCGTCCACCTCACGTTTTGCCTCCAGAGCCTCACTCCTCCTTCTCGCAATGTCATCCTCGATCACATGTCCATGATTCGAACCTGAGGACAAGGACATGCAAGAAGAGGAACTTGGTGCCATTTCACAAAGCAACGTTAGTGTTGGCAAGCAAAAAGCTCAACACCTCGACAAACCACGTCGGAAGCCAAACCACTCTAAAAAGGTCGCCATCGCGGATCCAGAACCGGTTAAGATAGAGAGATCCTTAACTGGCTCTGATACCAATTGAAGGACCGAAAATGCAATGGCAAGGCGACCAGATGGGGGTGAATGGGAGCCTAAAATTTCTTCTCAGAAATTATGGCCTATGTCCCAACAAAATCAACCCCAAAAGCTTCGGACTCAAATGTGATGCCCACGACCCTCGGAAAGAGGGTGGATGATCCCTAGGATCACAGTGAGGCACCACACAAGAGAGCAAAACAAGGCTCTCAAAACTCCGAGACAAGTTCGTGCCCAAAAGACCACTCCCAAACGTAGATAGAGGGCTATGTTGGGATTCCTCCAAATACCGATGCTAACACGTAGCAAAGATATGTAGAGAGGTTCCTAGGTGAACTCTAGGAGCAAACAAGAAGTCCGGAAACTAAACAGAACAAGCCGGGAGAGCAAACGCACTCAACTGCGACCTACAGGCAATTCCCGGACTGTCCGGACTCTTGGTCCCGGACTGTCCGGTGTGAGCCGGACTGTCCGCCGCTAGGGGGCCGGACTGTCCGCCGGCGAAAAACCCAAAACCGAACTGTTCTGCTACAGCCCTGGACAGATCCCGGACAGTCCGCGGTTTGCACGCCGGACTGTCCGCGGTTCACGTGAACAGTGAACTCCGAGCGTCCGGTGCCTGCCCTGTGCAGCGTCCGATGAGGACCCCGGACTGTCCACGGGTCCTGGTGGACTGTCCGCGGGCTACGATGCCAAAACAGCAAAGCTGCTGCAAAGTCCCTGCTCCGGCCCGGACTGTCCGCGCCCAACACTAGCGGACTGTCCGCCGGTCACCCGAGGGGAAAACGCCCGAGGCCAACAACCACTGCTCGGCTGAAGCCGCGATGCGCGGACTGTCCGCGGCCTATATGGCGGACTGTCCGCGACCTCCCAGAAAGCGCAAAAACAGCGCAGAACAAACCCAAAATCGATTGGATCTACACCAAATCGAACGAGGCTGCAAACTAACTTCACCCAAGTGTTCTTCTATGTGTTGGGAAGCTAATCCTAGGATATCATCGCTTCAATCCAACTAAAACATGAGAAATCCGAAAAACACTAGAAAAGGGGAAGAACGAAGAACAAAAACGATTTCGCCCGATCTACTTGTTTGGGAGGGTAGGGATGAATTCCTTCGGTGGAAATATTCTCCTCACTTCAAAGAACAAGTTGATTCAAACGGAATAGCAAAAGACATAGCGTAGAGGGAGATTGGGAGAGGGGGAAATCGTGGAGAAAAGAAGAACGCGAAGAACAAATTCAAAACGCGAATTCAACCACGAATTTGATCCTTGGATTCAGCAAGATGAATTGATTAAGCACTCGGTGTCGGGCTACAAGCCAATCCTAGCAACACAAAGCTTGGATGGCAAAAAGTTCAAGAACAAGGGCCAACTCTCCCTAACCCTAGCCTTCTCTCATAGGAACAAAATGAGAGAGACGCCACCTCGAACTCCCAAGGATAGCGGCTGCCCTAGCAGCCCCCCTCATATATATAGGCGCACGTCCGAAGACCAAAATGCCCTTACATTAAGCACTCAACCCAAATACCCCCCAGGGGTAAAACCGTCCAGACTTGACAGTTTCGATCCGACGGCCACGCCCGCACATCGGTAGCTTCGCCTCGACGCGACCTCCCGGATGCCGCCACGTGCCGCCAACGTCGACCGCCGCGCCTTCTCACCGATAGCTTCGCCGCAACGCAAGACTCTCGGTGCCGCCACGCGTCGACCGTCCTTTCGGACCAACCCCCTGTTTTGAGGCCCAAACCGGGAAACCGTCCACCCCGAGTTTTGAGGCCTAAACTCGGAAACCCGCAAGCCCAGGTTTTGAGGCCCAAACCTGGAAACCGTCCAACCCGAGTTTTGAGGCCCAAACTCGGAAACCGGCCACCCGAGTTTTGAGGCCCAAACTCGGGAACCGTCGATGGTAGCGTTTTGAGGCTCAGCTACCGAACCCGCACCGTAGATGGGATGTGGTTCGCACACCCCAACCACCGGCACCGATGCCGATGCATGTCCAGCCTCCACGCCGGGCGCAACGCCTTCGCCTTCCTTCTTGACTTGGCCGACGGCACTTGCGCCGCACGCAAGCCCGTGTCCGACCTCCCGCCAAGTGACACGACTCCAGCGCCTTCCTCCTGACTCGGCCGATGCACCACACATCTCCATGTGCTCTCGCTCGCCGATGCCACGTGCCAGCTACCACAGCTGGTCCTCTGGCCCTCTGGTCCTTCAGTCCAAGCCTCACATCCGCCCTTCATCGCTCTGGGTACATCAGCATGGCACGTCCGCCGCACGGCACGCCCATCCTTCACCGCTCCCGATCCATCGGCACGACACGTCTCTACTTGACCTTCACCTCGCCATAGACCACTGTATCCGAGCTCCACACCTGCACATCGACACAGCCA
The DNA here is from genome assembly GCA_009763385.1 of Coix lacryma-jobi var. lacryma-jobi. Classification (NCBI taxonomy): domain Eukaryota; kingdom Viridiplantae; phylum Streptophyta; class Magnoliopsida; order Poales; family Poaceae; genus Coix; species Coix lacryma-jobi. The sequence goes on from CM019829.1 coordinate 52,392,022, forward strand.
AGAGACACATGTCGCACACGCACACCAACACAGAAACACCACACAACTCAACGCCACCGGTTAGTCATAAACAATAAGCGCACAGCTAGATATGGACTAAACCGGGTAAAAGCCTCAAACCTTCCTCATCAAAGTCAATCATTCATCATATATGTTCTCAAAATCCAGATTTAATTTATTTAAAATACGAAAATGAGTTCCAACTATTTACAGAATTGCCACTGAACTTCAAAAGCCCATAACTTGCTCGTTTTAATTCTGTTTCGACCCATTCAACTTGCGTTAGTTCCATAATTTCGTTCTCTACATAGTAGATCTGTTAGTTTATTGTTTTGTTACTATTTTCTGTACTGTTATTTATTTTGTTGTATTGTGCCACGTATGTTGATTGGGCCAGAGAGTGTGGAGTTCGAGGACGCTCGCGACTATTCTTGTGACCCTGCAGACTTGACCCAGCCCGCAGGAAAGTGTCCTTGAACATCTTGCACCTATACTTTATTTTAGTTTTGGTATTAGAGTAGATAGATCCTGTAGATGCATGTTGTGTCTAAATTTGAATCCCATGTTATGGTTTACTAGAATTTGTATATATTATCCTTGTAGCCTGTTTTGGGATGTTCGGGTAGGTGTCTTTGCTTAGCCCTGCAGTCATGGATGGGATGGGAGTTAAATGTTAATAATCTTGATTAATGATCTATGAAACAATGTGGACATGGTAATTTTTGTAGTAACATGGTTATTAGGAAAATCCGGAAGGATGGACCCGTATTGGTGGTTTTGTGCCGTGGGATGCGGTAGCTGGTTTTGGTTTCTAGTTCTGGGCTCGTGCTAGACATATCCTGCCTGGATCCCTACGACCCGGTTCTTGGACAAGTAACCCGGCAAAACAGCGCAACCATGAGATCTGGATGGGCTGGACCTGACTAATTAATTAGTTTCCTCCAAGTTATGCTACACAGGGGTTGTATAGTGGCTCAACAGGGGTCCCTTGGGGTCGTTGACTTATGGACAGGGGAGAAACCTTAGAGTACATGTAACACAGGCTTGGAGGGGCTTTGTAAAGGCCTTGCAGTGCAACCTGCTATGCACCTTGGCAGTGTTTAGCGTGACGGGTAATGTACGACTCATGGGTAACGATGTGCAACCTCTGCAGAGTGTAAAACTGATATATCAGCCGTGCTCACGGTCACGAGCGGGCTTGGACTTCTTCAAGATTAGTTGGTTACTAGTTACTGGTTCGGGTCATCTGATGGACTTCAGGTGCGGTTGCCTGATGGACTTCAGGTGTGGGTGCTTGGTGCGAGTCCAAGTATGGTTGCTTGGTGTCTCTCCAAGTGTTGGTTGCTCGGTGTGACTCCGAGTGTGGTTTGCTCGGTGCGACTCCGAGTGTTGTTACTTTTCTATGGTGTCTGTGGTTATAACCGAGTAAATAGGTGCATAGGATTAATAGGATTTAATAGGATGAGTTGCTTTAGGCGCTTGAGTCAAACAGAGTCAGCCTGCCTTTGATAATAGCCTCATAAGCATATATTTCCTATACTTGCGGAGTACATTTCGATGTACTCACCCTTCGTCTTTGAACCCCTTGCTACACCACCCAGAGACTGGAGTCTACGACACGGAGCAGGAGTACCGACAAGACGGTGGATACGAACCCGACAACTTGTACCCTGAAGACGGTGGATACGACCCAGACGACCTGTACTAGGATGGCGTAGCCCCCGGTTGACCTTCCTGTGGAGTGGCGTCCAGTTTCCGCGAGTCTACATCAGAGTCTACATGAGAGTCTGTACTTTTCTTTTAGACCCAAGGGTCATTTTTGTAATAAAGTTCAGTATTATTAATAAAGCATTGTTTTGATATTTACTTTGATGTCGATATATGTATGAAAATTGATCCTGGCATACATATATTGTGCTTCAATTTTGTTCTTAAAATTGGGGTGTCACAAAAAGATACCTAGAGAGGTTTCTTGATGAACTCTAGGGTCAAACGAGAAGTCCGGAAACCAAGCGGAAAAGCCGGGAGAGCAAATGCACTAAAAACCAACACACAGCGTGTTCCCGGACTGTCCGCTGGTACAGTCCCGGAATGTCCACGATACTGCCGGACTGTCCGCGGGGGATCGGAAGGGCAGACTGTCAGCCGGCAAAATCCCCAAACCAGCACAGCTGCTGAAGTCCTCTGGTTGATTCGTGGACTGTCCGCGACCGACAACGGCGGACCGTCCGTCGTTCAACCAAAAGCTAAACGGCCGAGCCAGATAGCCACTGACCTGACCGGAGCCCGATGCCCAGACTGTCCGCGGTTCAACCGGCGAACTGTCTGGGAACACACAGTGAGGGCGATTTCGGTCGCCTTCTCACCAAATTTTCCCAAATCTGGTCCAAATCAAAATCCCTTGATCCCAAAATAGGAGAAGATGATCACGAGGTAGTTGGGAGACTATCCCCAAGAAATCATCCACTCAAATCAAATCAAACTTCGAGAAAATGAAAGGGAAGGTGCAAGAACCGAAAAAGCGCCACGAAACTTGAATCGACCCGATCTACTTGTTCGTGAGGATTGAGATGAATTCCTTCGGTGGAAATGTTCTCCTCACATCAAAGAACAAGTTGATTCAAGTGGATTCGGAAAAGACGCAGCGAGGAGGGAGATCAAGTGACGGGGAAATCGTGGAGAAATGAAGAACGCGAAGAACAAGTTCAAAACGCGAATCACAATCATGATTGCTAGCCGAAATTTGTCCCCACGAGGAGACAACGGGAATCCGGTCCCGTTTCCGCAAAATCCAAATAGACAGAGGTATGATTCACTGTCTCTGCGTATCTCAGTAGCTATAGCAGGGAATGGGAAGCAGGTAACCCTAGAATGAAAATAGCCTTGGCTGAGATAGTTTGGACGGAGGGGCTGCCTCTCCTAATATAGCCTAATACAATTATTCCCCTTCTACCCCTATTGCTAATGAGCGGGCAAGCAAACCCTAAGGGTATTCCTGATCAACTCGAAGTGTAGTCGATCCGACGGCCACGCCCGCACATCCGGTAGCTTTGCCTCGACGCGACCTCACCTGATGCCGCCACGTGCCGCCAACGCGCTGTTCGTCCTTTTCATGGACCTCCACCCGGTTTTGAGGCCGAAACTGGGAAACTTGGGCCTTCCCCTGGTTTTGAGGCTGAAACTGGGAAAGTTGTCGTCCATCGCCTGAGTTTTGTGGCCCGAACTCAGAAACCTGCCGGCACCCAGGTTTTGAGGCCCAAACCTGGAAACCATCCTCAACCCGAGTTTTGTGGCCCAAACTTGGAAACCAACCGCACCCAGGTTTTGAGGCCCAAACCTGGAAACCGTCCTTAGCCCGAGTTTTGAGGCCCAAACTCGGAAAGCCGCGGCACCCAGGTTTTGAGGCCCAAACCTGGAAACTGTCCACTCGGTGGTTTTTCTGTGGCTCAACCACCAAACCGACGCCGTAGAGAGATGCACCGCCCATGCACCTCGTCCACCCGCAAGTCTTCACTTGTCACTGTCCCAGGCTGTCAGCCACCACGCCCGATCCCCGGGCCACCGGTCCGTCAGTCTAAGCCTCACGTTTGCCCTTCACCGCTCCGGGTCCATCGGCACGACACGTCTCTACTTGACCTTCACCTTGCCTCCGATCACCGTCTCTGTGCTCGACACCTTGTTGGGTATTTTAAACACACACAGAAGAATCCGCAAGCGCACGGATACCCATGTAGCTTTCACCCGAGAGTATTCTAGGGTATCGATTTCCACGGGGAACGTGAAGTGTACTAATCAAGGGGCGAGTCGTCCAAGAAAAGAATGATAATATGGTTAGAGAGAGATTTAGGGTTTTCTAAGCAGGTATATCTAATTAAAGGCTCACTATACTTTACTTACTTCGGGACAACAGAACACTAGCCACAGAAAGGGATGAAAAAGGGGCTAGGAAGCTCTGACTACGGTCCTACAAACACCAACCCGAACGTGGTGGACTGCGTCGGCCGTCAGGGCTATCACCACCTGGGGCTACCACAACTATCCGTGGGGCTGGGTGCAAACTCAGGTAAACCCTAGTCTAGACACCACGTCTACACTAACGCTTACTACTCTAATTACCTCGAATAACTAGAGCACTCGATACGAGCGGAGATCTAGTAAATAAAATAATGCAAGAACTGAAATTAAATATAATACTCAGAAATAGTAAATGAAGAACCTGGAGATTACTTGAAGACGAATAGATGTTGCACCAATACAATGTCGAGAAAGATCCGATAGATCCGGCTCCTCCTCAGCTCTCTCCTTCTCCCCTCTCTAATCCGATCTCTAATTACGACTAGATGAACTAGACATCTAGAACAAGAACTAGAAGAACTAGAACTTGAAGAACTAGAACTAGATCTAATTCTAGATGAACTAGAAGAGATTCATCTAGAGGGACCTCTACTTCTAATAGAAACCCTAGTTTCTGATGTGGAGATAAATAATGAAGATGGAGATGCCTGAAGAGGGGGGTCTAGGTCTGGTTTTATAGCCCGGAGCGTGGAACGTGAGCCCTTGGATCAAACCGACTTCAGGGACGGTGGAGATGCATCCTAGGAGGCGGTGGAAGAAGGTTCCAGAAGGTGGAGACGAAACGGCCTCTATGGCCGACTGGTTGGTCCCGGCGTGGGACCGGTCGGTCTGGCCCAGTGGGCCCACGTGGTGGCCCGCCTCGTGGTGTCTTCTGGTGTCTTCTAGATCCTTCTTTTGCAGATTTCATTACGAAATTAATATCTTTTCATCTGGGACTCCGAATATAGCAAATGATATGTCCGTTTCGATCGTCTCGACGAGCTCTTCGCAATGATGCACTACAATTCATCACTTGAGATGCTTTTATATGGTAAAAACATGGATGTCCTACAAAACAAGTGAGAGCACCAAAACTCATGGAACTTGTTAGTTTCAAACCCTACAACTATGCTTTGTGATTCATTTAGTGTCATTTCATGCAATAGTTGATGGTTAATTATGAGCATTAGTGAGCGTCAACAAGTTCCCCCAAGCTTAACCTTTGCTAGTCCCGAGCAAAGCCAATCTCAACAATGGATCAGGAGTTGCTGCAATATCTTCACTTCCAACAAGTACACATGTATTCAAACAAAAGTTCTCATAAAGATATCATATTATTTATCACGGGGCTTAGTACTTTACCTTGAATCTTGAGTAATTGAAAGATAGAACGATCAAATCAAGCACACTGTCTCTAGTTCTTTTACTTCACCATTATCCCGGAGTTTTTATGAATTTTCAAAAAGCTTAAAAAACATATGTTGTCAAATTAAACAATGAATCCAAAGAGAAAGTCAACCACACCATTGAATCGAGAAGTGCATGTGTATGGAAAATAGAGGTGGATGCTCTTTTGAATATATCACTCTCTTCTGTTTATCAGAGACACATGGCTATCAGGCTAATTCTACTTGCGGGCACATGCCCATTTTTTTATATTCATTTTTTTCATTATTTTTTTCTTTTGAGGTTCTGGACACTTGTCCCTTTTTATTTCCTTGGGATCTTTCATTTTGAGGTTTCGGACACTTGTCCCTTTTTATTTCCTCGGATTTTTTTTCTCTTTTTTTTTTCTTTTTTTTTCAATAGCCACATGCTTCCAACAAACTTTTGAGAGGATTGGAACAAATAATCATGAGCATTTATGCAGAAAATGGATGGAATGTGTAAGTGATCTCAATTTCAATAGCATGATAACTTCTCATAGGGTCAACAAAGCTTAATTTAACTCAATGCAATTATTAGTCATATTAATATTGGAAACTCTCCGGAACTCTAGTGTTGTTTAGAACAAGATAATAGCAGCTCAGATCATCACATATCATATCTGTCAACTATCTAGACTATAGGTCAAGCATTTGCTACTATTCATCATTTTTAAGCATCATTATTAATTAAGAGAACTCATGCTTTGCAGGCTAGGTACTTGAAAGAAATTAGATAGAGCAACTATTCATCATTTCCATGTAAAAGATTAGAGAGAGTTCTTCTATTATTATTAACTTCTTAAAACAAACTAAGCAAATTTAACACACTATTTATTTAACCTAACACACTATTTATTATGAATAAGGCATACCTGGATCACGAAGACAACGAGGGTGCGTCTCCCTCAAGCCGGTTCCCTTAATAGCGTTGAGTCTGGATACACGGGGATGCTTTCATCCAAGCTGAATGTTGACGTAGTTGTTCATTCTTGCCACGTAACGAACCGGCAGTGAAAATGTTCTTCCTCTATCGGAGCATTGATTGACGTTGATGGTTGTTGAAATAGTGCTCCAACAGTGGATGAGACATCCACTTGCTTGTCACCTTTTCTTGGTCTTTCAGATCCTGTGAAACTCAAATAGACAACAAAACTTGTGGAACAGATTAAGCATTAGTGGTTGGCCACTCAAGCCTTAGTTGTCCAGAATTTTAGTAAGATCTCTTTCTCAATATTTTTGTATTTTAATATTTTCTTTGATGCAATGACAGTCTAACAAAATGAATGCATTTTTATTTTTACGCCACCACGGTGAATATCCCTACGGGTTTTTACACACCATAGAATTATTCACATGGGGTTTTTAGGTTTTATGATGCAGTGTTATATTTTTATTTTCTTTTTTATGCAATGATAATGCAGAAAAGTAAATATGCTATGGAGAAATGATTATGCAAATAATAGAAAGTAAACATGCAAAAAGAGAAATTAATGCATAAAAGATAAATATGGATAACTACCGATTTTACCTTTCGGCGAGGGTTCAATGTTTTAAGTCCTCTGAACAGGACTTCTCACCAAGTTCATTCCTGAGGTGCATCATTTGATCTCAATATGTAGACCTTGATAACTACACCTCTTGATATGGTGTCACTCATGTTCTTCATTCACCCGACAATTTGAAGTGAAGCATTAGTTGTGAAAGCTGGCAGCACCTTGCTTACTGTGCATGTTCTTGTAGATCCAGGACCTCCACTCCATAGAATTTGGGAGTTGACAAACTCCTCCATGTTTTTCTCAATTGTGTGTCCTGCTCATAAAGACAAGATAGAGATCAAGTGCATGGGCTCTATTGGTGGAAAAACACCAATAGAACCAAAAAGTTTTGTTCATTCCTCTCTAACCTTACGCACATCGAGCAAGATAAACTTGTTGTTTACGTATTCTATTCAATCTTAACATGAGTGATAGTATCAAAAGATGAGCATGAAAGTAGCATCTTAAAATATTTAATAGATCAGATTACTTAACCCAAGGAAGGATAATCTATGCATAAAGTTTCGATATTTTCATGATTGTGATATATCATCTTCCAAAGGTTGGATGCACAACATTTTAGCTCATTTGGTTAACATAGTGAGATCAAGAGAGTGAAACTAGGAATACAGAGTAAAGAACGAAACATGTTAAGTTGATTAGGTTGGATCATGTGAGATGCAACTTAAACATGTTTGGTTTTTATTTATGCACATACCAGAATTAAAGAGAAGCTTTTAAAGTGAGGGTCACATACCTTGAGATGTTACCTTTATCATTGAAGAGTGATGTGTCGAACCACCTTGTGGAAGCTTCTCTTGTCTGGATGGTTGTTCTTCATGAATAGCTTGTCTTCTCTTGCTTATCTCATAGTGGGCCAACTGAGTCTTGTTCTCAACAGGTCCAGAAGATGGAGACTTTGTCAACTATTTTCTTGATTTGTAGGCTCGGGTACTATCTCTACATCTTCTACTTCTTGTGGTGCAGTAGCTTCATCTGTTATGATATCCCCTCAATTCCTAGCAGTTGGTTCTTCCTTTGTCGGTTGAGTCTACATCTTCTCTTGGTTTTCTTTGGCTGCTCATAAGTGATGTAATTATTGAAGAGGCAGTGAACCTTTTGGTCAAAGATCCAAAAGTGAATTTCTCTAGTTTCGACATAGATGACAACATTGAAGGTTTTCAAGAACGATCTTCCAAGAATGAGTGGTGGATCATATTTTTCTTCTTGATTGGGATAGCGTCCAGTGGCCTGTACTGATCAAAGTGTTGAAGCTGGATTTCTCCATCCTCCCCTTTGATTGTGAAGCAAATCTAGACAACGGAATTGTGTCTCCCCAAGCTGGCTTGTGAGGTAGATGGATGCCCAAATTTCTTCAACAATATGTTCATGTGTTGGATTTGTAGATCTTGCTATTGTTGTAGTCGTACCATCTTATCTCCCAAGCTAGCTTGATGGTCTCTGTCTTCTAGTGGCCCAGCTTAGACTTGTTTACCTACTTCCATGGAGTGAGTGCTTTGATTGTAGGTATTATTTTGTGGCACTCATCTTCTGTCTTGTCCTGCGGATCTCTTTTCTCCATGATCAGTGAGTTGTGTCTCCCTTGTGCAAGTTGTTGAAGTTCATGTGTCCCTTCATCTCCAGTGTGAGTTCATCTCAGGACTTTCCCAAATTGATATTGAAAGTTTTCCTGCAGGGGTTAGTCCAACAAAATATCCAATATCCACTATAGCATACTATCGGCTCAAAAACCAACCTAGACACCATGTCTAATTTGATTGAGGAAGGCATTTAAATCGAAGCACCATGCTTCATTTAAAAACCTTTGAAAGCAAGATCACCACTCCTAAACTAGGCACCATGCTCAATTTAAGAGATGTGTGAAAGTACTTCAAACCTAAACATATACTACAACAAATGAAGGTAGTATTAAAGCATTAAAGAGATTTACTCCAAATGGTGATGAGAGAGCATGATTAGTGTATAGCACATGAGCATGTCTTAAAGGTAGGGGCAACCAACATAGCAACATGGTAAGAGATGTTCTTACAAAGTGTACCCCCCAAGCTTAGATTTTCCAAAAATCAAGATTGGATGAATGTAGTTTAATGTTGCATGATGATTAGTTGGACATACCTTGCGTTTGTCGTTCCTTCGAACATTTTTGCTCCAGACCTGCAAAGGTTAGTGACAAGAATACCCGAAGGAATATTTTAACAATTATATCCCTATGCTCATTACACAAGGGCAGTGTAGCAGGAAGATGAATACTGATCTGAAAAGTGCTTGTTTTAGGACACTGAGCTTGTCTTTGGGAAACCTTCAAGATGATTTGGTGAGTGGTTTCCCCTCCAACACCAACTTTAAGAGCACAACGATATCTACAACATTTGTGATAAACATATGCATCTACAACCACCCTTTTGAAGTTTTTGTAAATAGGAACTGTGAGGGGGTTGCAAATCTCGAGTGTGACAATGTTAGGCAGACCAATTGAATCAGGAGATGTCTCATATGAGCATGGATTTAAAGAGGTGTTTATGAAGTAGCTTCCATGCTCTTTGATATCATCATCCTTGATTTCAGAGAAGAACACCGAAGGATGAGGTTTATAATTTTCTAAAATGTGAGGTGTTTTCTCTATGGAAGGTTTTGTGACAACCAAATTATTAGAAAGATTTGAAGGAATTTCAAATTTGGTTGTGTGTTCCTCCTCACGTTGGTCGGGGTTGGGCTCGACTTCTTCTTCGGGGAATTCATCATAAATGTTAGTGTAAGGAGTGTTTTGAAGGATTTTCTCAAGGATGGCTTTTCCTTCACTAACAATTTTATGAATGAATGATCCTCCCGAAGAGGTATCTAGAAAAAGGGCAGCTTCTTTGCTAAGACCATAATGAAAATGTTGTAAAATAACGTCCTCAGTCAAAGAAAGATCTGGGCCATTGTTGATAAGGCTCATAAATCTAGCCCAGGCTGCTCCTAATGTCTGCTTCTCTTTTTGTTTACAGGTAAGAATTTCTATTCAAAGGGCAGTGATTCGAGACAAAGGGAAGAAAGCAAGACAAAATTTGTCTCGAAGTTCATCCTAGTTTCCATCTACTCCTCTTACGTTATGAGCATACCACTGTTTCGCTCTTCCAAAAAGGGAGAACGGAAACAATTTCCATTTAATGGTCTCTTGTGTCATGCCAGCAATAAACAAGCAAGAACACAATTGCTCAAATTCACGAAGGTGGGTGTAAGGGTTCTCGTCTTCTATCCCAGAGAAGGGTTGCTCCCGAACCACGGCTATAAAGCCAGGACGAAATTGGTAGCCATCAGTAAGAATAGGATGTGATGATGGTGGTGGCTCCAATAATTCGCCCTTTGGAGCGGAGTATTTAAAGATAGGAGTTGAATTCATGTGGTAAGAAGTGTGGTGATGAGGTAAAGGTGGTGGTAAGAGAAAAAGGTCGTAAAAGAAAAGAAACACGGACGACTTGGTTCGAAACTAGCACAGCTACCGTTCCCCGGCAACGGCGCTAGAAAGCTTGTTGGGTATTTGAAACGCACACAGAAGAATCCGCAAGCGCACGGATACCGATGTAGCTTTCACCCGAGAGTATTCCAGGATATCGATTTCCACGGGGAACATGAAGTGTACTAATCAAGGGGCGAGTCGTCCTAGAAAAGAATGATAATATGGTTAGAGAGAGATTTAGGGTTTTCTAAGCAGGTCTATCTAATTAAAGGATCACTATACTTTACTTACTTCGGGACATCAGAACACTAGCCACAGAAAGGGATGAGAAAGGGGCTAGGAAGCTCTGACTATGGTCCTACAAACACCAACCCGAACGTGGTGGACTACGTCGGCCGTCAGGGCTATCACCACCTGGGGCTACCACAACTATCCGTGGGGTTGGGTGCAAACTCAGGTAAACCCTAGTCTAGACACCATGTCTACACTAACGCTTACTACTCTAATTACCTCGAATAACTAGAGCACTCGATACGAGCGGAGATCCAGTAAATAAAATAATGCAAGAACTGAAATTAAATATAATACTTGGAAATAGTAAATGAAGAACCTGGAGATTACTTGAAGACGAACTAGATGCTGCACCAATACAATGTCGAGAAAGATCTGACAGATCCGGCTCCTCCTCCACTCTCTCCTGCTCCCCTCTCTAATCCGATCTCTAATTACGACTAGATGAACTAGACATCTAGAACAAGAACTAGAAGAACTAGAACTTCAAGAACTAGAACTAGATCTAATTCTAGATGAACTAGAAGAGATTCATCTAGAGGGACCTCTACTTCTAATTGAAACCCTAGTTTCTGATGTGGAGATGAATAATGAAGATGGAGATGCCTGAAGAGGGGGGTCTGGGTCTGGTTTTATAGCCCGGAGTGTGGAACGTGAGCCCTTGGATCAAACCGACTTCAGGGATGGTGGAGATGCATCCTAGAAGGCGGTGGAAGAAGGTTCCAGAAGGCGGAGGCGAAACGGCCTCTGTGGCCGACCGGTCGGTCCCGGGGTGGGACCGGTCGGTCTGGCCCAGTGGGCCCACGTGGTGGCCCGCCTCGTGGAGTCTTCTGGTGTCTTCTAGATCCTTCTTTTGCAGATTTCATTGCGAAGTTAATATCTTTTCATCCGGGACTCCGAATATAGCAAATGATATGTCCGTTTCGATCGTCTCGACGAGCTCTTCGCAATGATGCACTACAATTCATCACTTGAGATGCTTTTATATGGTAAAAACATGGATGTCCTACAAAACAAGTGAGAGCACCAAAACTCTTGGAACTTGTTAGTTTCAAACCCTACAACTATGCTTTGTGATTCATTTAGTGTCATTTCATGCAATAGTTGATGGTTAATTATGAGCATTAGTGAGCGTCAACACACCTGCACAACACAAGCCAAAGAACATGCGCATCAGACCAGTTGACAATCACTCATCATCTCAAGATCTGGCATACACCCATGTATCCACACCTCCAACAAGCAGATAAAGAGCATCCTACAGAAAACAGTCAACGATATGGGGAAAGGATGGAAAAGCAAGCTACCTGATGCTCTTTGGGCATATAGGACAGCTTATAAAACCCCCATCGGCATGTCACTGTTCCAGCTGGTCTACGGAAAAAGTTGTCATTTACCAGTTGAGCTTGAACATCGAGCTCACTGGCCCATCAAGACCTGGAACATGGATATCAGGCTAGCCGGCGCTAACGGACAAAGACAGATAGCCGAGCTAGAAGAGTGGAGAGAGAAGGCTTACCACAGTACCAAGCTATATAAGGAAAGAACAAAAAGATGGCACGACAACCGAATGAGGCACAAGGAATTCAAGCAAGGAGATAAGGTACTACTCTTTAACTCTAGGGTCAAGTTATTCGGTGAAGGAAAACTGTGTAGCAAATAGAAGTGCCCATATACCATCGTCAACACATCAACTCACGGGGCGATCACCATACGAGACGACGACGACAACGTCTTCAAGGTAAATGGCCAACGTTTAAAAGTTTTCTTTGAGCCTTCTCGCAATAACTTAGAAATAGATAGAATAGATTTAATTTCTTTTGACTGTTATACCCCTAACTAAAAATTACAAAAGCTATAAAAAATGATTTGCTAACACATTTTATTAATTCAATTTGTACAATATTCTTTTTCTTTTGCTTCAAGCAAGATGATCATGTGTAGTTTACCATTTTTCCCTCACTCAATCTCCATGATCCTTGCACATCTTGATCTGATCACATGTATCCATGCCTTTAAAACCTTTGATCTTGTGATCGATGCAAATCATATACACTTTATCATAGTCATAATGAGGAGAATCATAGGATTTGCACGAAAAAAACTGAATCAAAACTCAATACCACAATATCATGAATGAGAATCAACAGAAGCAGCAAGCAGGAGAAAATAGGACAGGGAGGAGCCCCTAGGGTGCGCCCGCACCGCCAGGGTGCCCCCTCGCTGTCCCCCTTCTTTAGTGTTGCTTCCTTCTTGTGCTGATTCCAATTACCATGGTGGTCATGTCGGTTTCGTGCACTTCCAAACTAGAGAGGCCTTCTTCTCCTATATAAACACACCCATGGCCTCTCTTCTCTTCACAAGCTCTCAAGCTCTCCCTCTCTTCCTCCAAAACTTTGATCTTTCCACAAAGTTTTAGCAAGCAATGGAGCACGCACTTGCTCTTTACACCGCCTCCACGTCCGGCGTCCACAAAACACCACTTCGTGTGTCGGAGGCTCTGTCCGTGGCACCTCTTGCCACATTGCCACCAACCCAGAGCGGTGCTAGCCGAGGCCCCCTTTTGACCTCCACGGGCTTCTCGGCGGTGCCACCGACTACTGCAAGGAGGAAGATGGCAGCACCTACGACCGCTGCAAGGAGCGAGACGACGGCTCCCACACGCCGTCCTGACGTCGGCCTCAAGCGGAAGGCCCCGGAGACTAGCAACGCTTGTCGCGCTGATGTACCGCCTCATGGCTTTGTACCGAGTAGTCTGCTAGGATCCGAATCCACGGCTCGTCTTTCCCCTACCTACACCATGTACACTACAAGAGTCAAAGGACCCAACACAAAAGCTGGAACGCAAATCCGAAGCCGAACGAACAAGCTACAGACAAATCAGTGCAATTCTAGGACCATCGGACGAACGCGTCCGATGCGGTCTGGACCTCTCTGGAACCTTACTATATGGACATCAAACCCATGAACAATGTTTCTTCAGTGTTTGATGCAGCGTCTGATGCCCCTTGAAACACAACACTGCGCGGACTGGCAACAGAGCATCTGATGCCTAAGGGTCATTGTCCGATGCTATGAACAACAACGTCTGATGCCCCCCGATACAACACTGTTCTTCAACCGATTCGACCTGATCTCCCTCAAATCAAAAGCACTTGGGCTCAAACTTTGTGTGAGGGGTCAGAAGCATGTTAGTGAGCTACTCCTGAGAGATCATGGCTTGAACCTAACTACAAATCGGTGAATCAAAGAATTTTTGTGGAGAAAGGCAAAGTGGGATCCAAAATGAAATCCGCCTAATCTGTGTGCTCGTGAGGAATTAGAGAACATCCTTCGGTGGAAATATGACCCTCACGATGCAGCACAAGATGCTTCAAACAAATTTTCAATCCATCCCTCAAAACAAAAGATCTCATGAAAGAGAAAAGCAGGGAAAACGAATAACGCGAAGAACAAAACACGATTGCAAAGATTTCAGCCAAAATCCCTGTAACAGAGCCGTCCAATTTATAAGAGCACAAGTGCAAAAATCCCTGCCGGAGCAGCTGAATTAACACAGTTGAGCCCATATAAACCCGGTAGTCCATGAAATCCTGAGGGATTTCAAACTTTTTCAACATCTCAGCCAAGATCGCATGGTCAAGCAAAAACAAATCATGTCCACGGAGCTTTGTAGTGGAAATAATATTACAATAGTGTTCACAAATAAAGATACAAGTTGGGTTCCACTTAATTTAGAAGAAGTAACATAGCTTTGAAACGAATACCATAACATAGATTGAAATACTTTGCTAGCTTGAGTGACATCCTCCAACAACAGCATAAGAGAAGAAGTATGGAACTATCGAGCCCACCGGCACTGCCCATCACCTTTCGGCAGGCCTAACCTTCACCTGCAACAAGGTGGGATAAACCCTGAGTACTCGAATGTACTCAGCTAGACTTATCCGTCGTAAACCAGAAATAAAGTGACACCAAGGAGTATGCAAGGCTGATATAAGAGTGGAGCTGGTATGACACACAGTTTTGCATAAAAGCATAAGTAATAAATTAGCATTATCTTTTACTTACTAGCTACAAGTTTTAGATAGATAATTAACCTACTAAACTAGATTAGCACTCATCTAAAACAATCATGAGTAGTGATGGCAATCACCACAATATAATAACAAGCAGATCAATTAGCTATTGCCACAGTGCCGATAACCGTTCTGTGTTGTTTACCTTCAGTATCAACACCAATCGAAGTTCAAGTCAAGTGCTCACTGTCTAGGAGCGATGGCGATTATAATCGATTCCTAACCAGCTGGTGATTTATTCCCCACACAAACTACACTCACCCGCTAAGGTGTGCTACAGATAACCGCAACACTGTTCTAGGAAGCCGCGGCCTCAACCGCCACCATCATACCCGGAGGCAAGCCCGACTACCAAGGGGTTGGACTTAACCACCATCCCCCGGGTCTTACTCTTCGCACCCCCGCGTCCCACTACCCCCTTCATGGCTTCGGCAGATGCATGGGACCCATGAACCGGCCCGGAAAAATGTGCGGCTTTGCGGTCGGAACGAATTATCCTTCCAGCTAAATGTGGGGGCATGCGTTCAACATGACAGGAGGTCCATCATAAGATGATACTAGTTTCCGAGCGACACGACAAGAAATACTATAGTCCAATACTACAGGAATCTGTCGGTCTCCATATTCACAACACTCGGTTATTTCACATTTTGGCAATTTCCCTCTAAAAGATCAAGTAACCACCTATTGCTCGCGGGTAACTTGAAGGTTGCCCGACTTCTACTGGTCTACGCATGGCTAAGCATATAAGTCGAGCCTAGACCTAACAAGGTAACAAGGGTGTATATCTCAAGTAATCAAGGTAAGGATAAGTAATGCAACAACGGTTTCACACAACTCCTATAACTTAATGCAACAATCATTATATTAACTCAATTGCATTTATAAAAGAAGTGGGTAGGAGACTTAGAATGCTCCAGGGCTTGCCTGGGAACCAACACTAGGTTAGTGTTAAGTGACACTTGCTTGGCAAGCATCTCCACCTACGACACTTGCTTAGCTCTGCATCTTCGGGACCGTCCACCAAACACCATCTTCGGGTTTAGCTTCACCATCTCGTCCTTCACGGCGTATCTACCGTACCTAAATGAGATGCACAATGCAAGTGTATGAATGCAAGGCAATCACTCATGAAACAAACATAAGGCACACAACACAAGCATTACCAACTATTTCACATAAGCAATCAAGATAACTATATAAGAGAAGGTATAACTTTATTGCTAACTTAGCACACACACATAGCATAATTATATCCTCAGGTTATAACTATATTAAGTTATTATACAAGGTTCATTAGGCATGTTGACAGATTAACTATAACAAGCAACTAGGACTACATACATCACCCACTTGACACATGCATGCACATACAACTTCTACCTTAGTTAAGCATGTTAACCAATATTATAAGCATATTGATATACTACATTGGATTGATTAATTTAACAACCTGGTATGCACAAGGTAATTATTAACAAGACATGATATAACATCAAGAGTCACATAAACAACATCAAGCTAAAGCAATCAATCGTGGGTTTATGCACACAGACTGGACATCATACAACAAGCATTCAATTTAATCATAACTGGAGCTATACACATCCAAGCAAGGTGATCTTAAACTTTCTGGAAAGCTTATTAAACTATCTACAACTTTTTTATTATTTACTAAATATGATTCAGCTCTTAAAAAGGGAAAACATTACATGCAAGGCAGTTCTGTCCAAACTTTGGACAGAATATGACTTGTACATTCAAACAGCCATAACCAGAGATTTAGAGCACCAAAACACTTGATATAAGACTTGATGGAAAGCTTATTAAGTTGTCTAAAACTGATTTATAATCATCTCAAGTTGATTAAGCAGTTGTCAAGGTCAAACAACACAAACAAGCAAATCTGTCCAGACTTGGACAGATTCTGAACCTTAACTTAAAACATGTGTATCTGAAGATCTAGATCACCAAAAATAGTGATCTAAGACTTTTTAGAAAGCTTATAAAAAGAAATACAACTCTTCTATTAACATGAAGACATGATTCTGAAGGACCAGATTAGCGACCAGAGGGGGGGTGAATGGGAGCCTCAAATTCAACTCGTGAATAGTGTGGCCCTTGTCCCAGAAAATCACCCCAAAAGCGAAGACTCGAAACGACCGGAGAGTTCGCGACCTACGAGTAGGTGGATACCCTAGGAGTTGTCCTAGTGGTACAGCGGAACCTCCGGAGAAACTCCAAAACCAATTGCCAAAGCCACGGACCAAAACTCCACAATCAGCAGATTCGCGGACAGTCCGGGGTCAGAGTCCCGGACTGTTCGCCGTTGAGTCCCGGACTGTCCACGACTAGGAGCCGGACTGTCCGCCGGCTAAAACGCAGAAACCAAACAGTGCTGCAAGTCTGCTGGACATGTTCCGGACTGTCCGCGGGTATGTACCGCGGACTGTCCGCCGTTCACTCGATAGTGAACAGTCAGGGGTTTGCACCTGACTGAACCAGCCAAATCCCGATCCCCGGACTGTCCGCCGCTGGGGGCGCGGACTGTCCGTGGATGAACAGTAAGCACAATTCTGCTCGGGATAAAAAGGCAAATCGATCGGAACTCCACCAAATCAAAAGGGGCTTCGATCAAACTTCTCCAAAGTGATCCTCTACGTATTGGGGTGCTAATCCTAAGAAATCATCGCACCAAACCAAGTCAATTGAGAGAAATCCGAAGATCACCGGAAAGGGGGAAGAAAAGAAGAACGAACACTAAATCGACCCGATCTATGGATTCGTGAGGTTACAGTAGAATTCCTTCAGAGGAAACAAGGATCTCACTACCAAGAACGAGTTGATTCAAGTGGAATCAAAAACCATCTCGCGGAGAGGAAGAATGAGACAATTCTCCGGGAGATGAAAAACCAAAACGTCAAGAGCACAACACACAAGACACGATTTGATTTCAGCCGAAATTTCTCCAAACGAGGAGACAACGAGAATACGGTGTCGTTTCCTCAAAAGATCCAAATACACAGAGGTATGATTTTCGTCTCTGCGGATCGCTTGCAGCGAGGTATGATTAGAACCTAAGCAGAGGGCTAGAGAGAGAGAGAGCTCAGGAACAAATGACTGCAAGGATAGAGAGAGAGGAGGGGTGCCTCCCTTATTTATAGCCTAAAACAATAATCCCCTTCTACTCCTAGATACAAGAGCGAATCGGCCAACCCTAGGGGTATCCCAGTCCAACTTTGCTGATAGCCGATCCGACGGCCACGCGCCCACCTCATCCTTAGCTTCGCCTCGACGCAAGGCTCAGGATGCCGCCACGTGCCGCCCTGTCGACCGCCGCGCCTACTTCGCGAATAGCTGCGCCGCCGCGCCAGCCTCTTCACGCCGCCACGCGTCGACCGTCCTTTTTGCGGACTCCCACCAGTTTTGAGGCCGAAACCGGGAAACCTGGGCCTTCCCCCAGTTTTGAGGCCGAAACCGGGAAACCTGTCCTCAGGCTAAGTTTTGTGGCCCAAACTCAGAAACCCGCGCGCCAGGTTTTGAGGCCCAAACCTGGAAACCGTCCATGCCAAGTTTTGAGGCCCAAACTCGGAAACCGGCCACCCCGAGTTTTGAGGCCCAAACTCGGAAACCGTCGAGGGTAGCTTTTCGAGGCTCAGCTACCGAACCCGTGCTGTAGACGGGATGTGGTTCGCACACCCCGAATTCCAGCACCGTTACCGGAGGATGTCCAGCCTCCACGCCGGGCACAGTGCATTCACCATCCTTCTCGGCCTCCCGCCAAGTGTCACGACGCCATCACCTTCCTCCCGACTCGGCCGATGCACCGCGCATCCCCATGTGCTTTTGCTTGTCGACGCCATGTGCCAGCTACCACAGCTGGTCCTCAGGTCTCCCGGTCCATCGGACCAAGCTCCACGTCCGCCCTTCACCGCTCCCGGTCCGTCGGCACGGCACGTCCCTACTTGTCCTTCACCTCACCTTCAACCACTGACCGAGCTCCGCACCTGCACATCAACACAGCCAAGAGACATGTTGCCCGTTGATCGATCACTCATCACTCAGGAAGAGAACCACAAGGGCACATATCAACCTTGTGTTCTCAATCTCCCCCTTGATGAGTGCATTGTCAACTCATAGTAACTGTAACCAAAATAGAAAGAAAGCAGAATTGGGTAGAAGGAGAAAAACTCACTCGAAATGCCCAAAAGCCAGAGAAAAGGCCGAAGAAGGACAAATCGAGATAAGCGAAGCTTGGTCCCCAAAGACATGGGCAACGGTTCGACACAACCAAGCAAGAGATCGGAGCAACAACTCATCAAGGAGCAAAACTCGATCAAAACCAGAGCATAAGACTTGGTTCCCAAAGACATGGGCAACGGCTCGACGCAACCTAGTCAGAAACAAGCTAGTCCTCAAGAAGAGGCAGAAAGGGCTCAACACCACTAGCTGAGAGCTCGAAGCCACACGAATACTGCATAACAAGCAGGTACTGCTAGTCCCTCAAGATAGAGGCACAGAGGCTCAACACAACCAGTAGTAAGCACGATACCAATCAAGAACCATCAAATCATGATGAAGAAAACTGACTCGGAACAGGCATAGAAAAACTCCCCCTCACTCAAAGAACTCCCCCTCAGCAAGTGAAGCATAAATTGCAAATTGACACCACCAGAAGCATTCTCCCCCTTGGGGGCAAATTGCAATCAAGAGAGAGGGGTTAAAGCTCAAGTAAGGAAGACGGAGCTAGGTCATGCCTATCGGAGTCAAGCAAATGCACATGAGTTAAAAGTGCAAGTTAGCAGCTTCAGGTATATACTCGAAAGAGTGAAAGAATGCTCTAAGGAGTGCTGATCTGACTACTCAGCAATATGTAAAAGTGCTAGCAAAGGCTCAAACTGATCACCGAATACAGAATATGAATGCAGAAGCTTAGTAAGCAGGATTAAGCCATTCATAAAGGGGTTTCACCATCAAAATAGCACTGAACATATATAGACAGGAAGTCAAACAAGTGCTAAACATGTATACAAGGTGAACTACCCCTAGCAAAGTTCAATCATCATGCTATAGAGTGAAACATAAACTTGTGAATTCAGATTTTATCGGAGAAATTGCAGCGGTTATTAACACAAGTTCAAATTCAGCATGTGATTGCGAGAGGTTGAAAGCTTGTCATTGCCCAACTTTCCAACCGTGCTAAGCCTATGCATATGCAATCAGAAGCTTAAACCATCAGTTTCGGTGTTACAGTACACGGCTCAAGTTTAGCTCAAAGTGCTATGAGAAACAGTCTCGATACCGTGATGTGCTGACAAAGCAATCCCATCTCGATCTTTTCAATTCACTAACACTTGGTTCATTTTAAGCAGAATATGAACAACCCAAGCAAGTGAAAGACTTAGAGCTAGAAACATAGCAACCTAGCATATATGAAATAGCTCATGTGACCTCAACACATCCTACACATGCTAGTTGCCAATCTCAATGGTGAACATGTATCAAATTTTAAGTTCTTTAGATATGTTCATCATTCTAAAAAAGAATATAGCTTAGCTCACAGCATGTATCAGTGATCAAAGAGAGCCTAAGCTACAAGCATCATCATATATCATCGTAGCATACACTAATCAGAGCATAAGTTCATTCTAAGGAATATAGACATGAAACTCGAAAATGCAGAATGTATGCTAGATGAAGTCAGAATCGGAGCCAAAACAAAACCAAAAAGACTCAAGACCCAAAAACAAAAAGGATCAGAAAGTCAGTCTATGGTACAACAAGCAACATGCTTCCCCCATCTAAAAGGGGAAACATACACCAAGCTCACCTCTCAACCTAGCAAAAGTTGAGAGATCCAAAGGCCTGGTGAAAATATCCGCAACCTGGTTATGGGTTTCTACATGCCTAAGATCAATGTCGCCTTTCTCATAGTGATCACGAAGAAAGTGAAAGCGAACATCGATGTGCTTGGTCTTGGAGTGAAGAACAGGGTTCTTTGCTACACTAATGGCAGAAGTGTTGTCGCAAAGTAAAGGAACTCGACTGAAATCTAGACCAAAATCACGCAATGTAGCAACCATCCATAAAAGCTGCGCAGCACAAGAAGCAGCGGCAACATACTCAGCTTCTGTAGTAGACTGGGCTACGTTCGACTGTTTGCAAGAAGACCATGAAACCAGTGAAGAGCCAAGAAACTGACAAGTCCCAGAAGTAGACTTGCGCTCAAGCCGACAGCCGGCAAAATCCGCATCGGAGTAACCACAAAGCGAAAGCGTCGAAGAGGAAGAGTACCAAAGTCCGAACTCAGGAGTGTATCAGAGGTACCTCATGATGCGCTTGACTGCTTGCTTGTGGGAAGTCCGAGGGGATGCTTGAAAACGAGCGCACAGACACACAGAGAACTGTATGTCCGGCCTCGTTGCCGTCAGGTACAGGAGCGAGCCGATCATGCTCATATACTCCTTCTGGTCAACAGCCTCTCCGTCCTGGTCTGCGTCCATCGCAGTAGTCGTCGCCATGGGTGTCATAAGAGGCTTGGCCTCGCCCATGTCGAACTTCTTCAGGATGTCCTTCGTGTACTTGCCTTGATGCACGAACGTCCCGTCTCGGGTTTGCTTGATTTGCAACCCGAGGAAGAAGACCAACTCACCCATCATACTCATCTCGAACTCCCTGCTCATGGTATCTGCAAACTTGGCAACAAGTGCGTGAGAGGAGCCACCAAAGATGATATCATCCACGTAAATCCGGACTAACAGGGTGTCATTGCCTTGCTTGAGGAGAAACAAAGTAATATCAACCCGTCCCGTTTTAAAACCCTTGGAGAGCAAAAAGGTTTTCAAACGATCATACCACGCTCTCGGGGCTTGTTTCAAACCATACAAGCTTTTGAAAGTTTATAGACATGGTTTGGAAACTTGGGATCCTCGAAGCCAGAGGGTTGCCTAACATAAACCTCTTCCTCTATATACCCATTCAAGAAAGCACTCTTGACATCCATCTGGTAAAGCTTAAAACCCTTCGAAGCAGCAAAGGCTAGAAGGATTCTAATGGCTTCTAAACGGGCTACAGGGGCAAAGGTTTCCTCATAGTCTATCCTCTCTTTTTGGCAAAAACCCTGGGCTACTAGCCTAGCCTTGTTCCTCACTACCATCCCATCCTCACCCTCTTTTTTTTTGAAAACCCATTTGGTACCTATAGGGTGGTATTCTGGTGGAGGTGGAACTAGGGTCCAAACTTGGTTTCGCTCAAAGTTTTCTAACTCCTCATGCATGGCAATAACCCAGTTAGAATCAGAAAGGGCGTGTCCAACATCTTTGGGCTCAAAAGAAGCAACGAATGCAGAATGAGCAAAGTGAGAGATTCCATACGCTCGCGACCGCGTGACTCTCTGGTCGATGCCGCCGATCATCTGCTGCCGGGGGTGAACTTGCAGAACGCTTCGGGGCGCTTGCCTCGCCAAAGTCGCCTCCCCCTTGCCAGATGCAGTTGCTCCCTCAGGTGCAGCAGGTGCTCGCTGGAGAGATGGCTCTAGAGGACCCCAAGAAGAAGATGTCGTGGGATCGGGTCCTCGAGCTGAAGTAGATGTCGCAGGATCGACGGGGGCAGCCAGTGGAGTTGGCTCGGGATCACCCCAATCGGCATTCTCCTGCTCCTCCTCCACAAAGATGGTCTCTCCCATCTCCTGTTCTCCTGCAACATCAAAAGCAGAAGAAACACAAGGCATAGTCTCGTTGAATGTGACCTCGCAGGTCTCCACTATCCTGTTAGTTTCCAGGTTAAGAACTCGATAAGCGCGTGAATAAGAAGCATAACCAAGAAACACCCCATCAGCAGAGCGAGATTCAAATTTGTCCAAATTGCCTTGCTTTAGGATGAAGCACTTGCACCCAAACACCCGAAAATGAGACACCTTGGGTACCCGTCCAAAACACAACTCATAAGAAGTCTTTTTCATCAAAGCACGAAGAAAGATGCGATTTGAAACATGGCAAGCGGTGTTGATCGCTTCGGCCCAAAAACGCCTAGGAGTCCTATGCTCATCGAGCATCGTCCTGACCATCTCAACAAGGGTCCAATTTTTGCGCTCAACAACACCGTTCTGCTGGGGGACATAAGGAGAAGAAAACTGATGCTCGATTCCATTAGAAGAACAGAAAGAGGCAAACTGAGAGTTATCAAACTCAGTACCATTGTCGCTACGAATAGCTCTAATGGTATCAGGGGGGAACTCAGTTTTCAACCTCAGAATTAAATCACGAGCAAAAGGAAAAGCTTCATCCTTACCCTCCACAAAGAACACCCAAGAGTACCTCGAAAATCATCAACGATCACTAGAACGTACCACTTCCCACCCGCTGAGCAAACCCGAGCTGGACCAACTGTGTCCATGTGAAACAGCTCGTCAGGTCGCTTTGTCATCACCTGATTAACAGGTGGGTGAGAAGCAGCAACCATCTTCCCGTGACGACAAGGATGGCAAACAAGGTCCTTCTGAAACTAAGCTTGGGCAATCCTTGGATTAAGCCAAGTGAGCTAAGTCTTGCAAGAAAGTCAAAACTCAAGTGACCGAGCCTCCTATGCCACTTCCATAAATCAGAAGAAGGACCAGCCATCAAACATCTAGCAGAGCCGAAAGACCGAGAAAAGTCGGCTCTGAAAACACGGCCAAAAGGGACGATCCAACAAACAAGATCTCCCCGAGGGTCTAAAACACGACTCAAACCCTTCTTAAAGCGTACTTCACAATCATCCTCAAGAAGTTGCAAAATGGAAAGCAAATTGTAATGCAAGTTCGAAACCAAAGCAACATCCTTAAGGACAAAGTTCTCATTGAGCCGAATAGCTCCTTGAGAAACAACCTTACCTCTACTATTATCCCCAAAAGTGATGTACTCCTTGTGCATCACGGGGCTAAGGCTGGAGAACCATTCCTTCTTTCCGGTCATGTGGCGCGAACACCCGGAATCCATGAGCCACATGTTCTCCAACCAAAGTTCCTGCATCAAAAGAAAGGCAGGAAATGAGCATATGGGACAACACTGGGGTTAGTATGCTGAGAAGGATACCAGTGTTGTGTCATAGGCCCAAAAAAAGTGTTAGTAGCAACACCAAGCTGTCCTCGTCCCATGGGTGGATAGCGATCACCACCAACCTGAAAGGGTGGTCCGCTATAGAACGGAAAACCTCCAAACTGACCTACCTGTCCCATTTGTGCAAAGCGATCACCACCATACTGAAAAGGTGGTCCTCTATGGGACTGATCAGCAAAGCCTCATACACTCGGCTCATGATCGTATAGAGGACGACCGGAACCGCGACGGGCACGACCACCACCCCGTGGTCTAGCTGCCTGGGGCCTAGCAACCTGAGGAGGTGCACCTCCAGGTCTAGCGCCCTGCCTCTGAACTCCCCGACCTTGCACACCATGGAGAGGGTGGTGCCTGGCCTGGTTGTTCAGCTCCAACTCCTTCCTAGCGTCTCTCTTCCTCCGAAAGCAAAACTCAGCTAGGTGACCCTCATGGTGACAGTACTCGCACTCAAACCTCACGACTCTCTTGGGTTGTTGGTTCCTAAAGTTGCGAGGGTTGTTCACACTGGCTGGTTGCTTGCCTCTCGGAAGGGGATCACTAGAGACGTCAGGAAGGGTGTCAAGTGTGTTCCTAAGATGGTTAGGTTTGGGAATCCACACTTGCTTGCAAGGTGGAGCCTTGGGAGGTTCATCAAGGATTCCATCCTTGGTTATAGGCTTGGGAGGCTCAGGTGGGGTGATCTTGGTAAGCTTAGGGATAGCGGATGGCTTCTCACTCGGGTTCACTCCGCTAAACTCACCGATCTTGCCAAAGATACTAGCGCCCTTCCCACCTGAAGCAAAGCCTACTCCTGAGCAATCAGTTCCCCTCTTGAACTTGAAGGACCGGATTACCGACCAGAGGGGGGGTGAATGGGAGCTTCAATTTCAACTTGTGAATTGTATAGCCCTTGTCCCAGAAAGTCACCCCAAAAGCGAAGACTAGAAACGACCGGAGTGTTCACGACCTACAAGTAGGTGGATACCCTAGGAGATGTCCTAGTGGTACAGCGGAACCTCCGGAGAAACCCCAAAGCTAACTGCCAAAGCCACGAAACAAACCAGCACAACCAGCAGGTTCGTGGACTGTTCGGGGTCAAGGTCCCGGACTGTCCGCCCAATGCCGGACTGTCCGCCACTGGAGGTGCGGACAGTCCGCCGGCAAAAAGACGGAAACAGAACTGTTCTGATCAAGTTCTGGATGACTCCCGGACTGTCCGCGGTTTGCACGCCGGACAGTCCGCGGTACAAGTGAACAGTGACCGTCGAGCGTCCGATGCTGATCCTGTGCTGCGTCCGATGTGACCGCGGACTATTCGCGGGTCACTGGCGGACTGTCCACCGGTCACGAGACCGAGAACAGTGTCGCGCTGCATAGTTCTGACCTAGCCAAGCCCCGAGTCCCGGACTGTCCGCCACTGAAGGGGCGGACTGTCCGCGGATGAGCAGAGCACAAGAAAAACGCTCGGGATAAACTCCAAATCGATCGAAACTTCACCAAACCAAAAAGGACTTCGATCAAACTCCTCCCAGGTGTTCCTCAATGTATTGGGGTGCTAATCCTAACAAATCATCGCACCAATCGAAGTCAATCGAGAGTAATCCGAGAAAACCCGGAAAGGGGAAAAGAGGAAGAACGAACACGAAATCAACCCGATCTATGGATTCGTGAGGTTAGAGAAGAATCCCTCGGTAGAAAGAAGGGGCTCACGACCAAGAACAAATTGATTCAAGTGGAATCGAAAATCATCTCGCGGAGGGAAGAACGAAGCAAATCTCCGGGAGATGAAAACCAAAATGTGAAGAACACAGAACACGATTCGATTTCAACCTAAATTCCTCCACACGAGGAGACAACGAGAATACGGTCTCATTTCCTCAAAAGATCCAAATACACAGAGGTATGATTGCCGTCTCTGCGGATCGCTTGCAGCGAGGTATGATTAGAACCTAAGCGAGGGCTAGAGAGAGAGAGCTCAGGAACAAATGACTGCAAGGATAGAGGGAGAGGAGGGGTGCCTCTCTTATTTATAGCCTAAATCAATAATCCCCTTACTACCCCAAGATACTTGAGCGAAACGGCCAACCCTAGGGGTATCCCGATCCAACTCTGCTGATAGTTGATCTGACAGCCACGGGCCTTCCTCATCCGTAGCTTCGCCTCGACACAAGCCTCAGGATGCCGCCACGTGCCGCCTAATCGACCGCCGCGCCTACCCCGTAGATAGCCTCGCCTCCGCGCCAGCCTCTCCACGCCGCGACGCGTCGACCGTCCTTTTTACGGACCTCCCCCCGGTTTTGAGGCCGAAACTGGGAAACCTGGGCCTTCCCCCGGTTTTGAGGCCGAAACCGGGAAACCTGTCCTCAGGCTGAGTTTTGTGGCCCAAACTCAGAAACCCGCGCACCCAGGTTTTGAGGTCCAAACCTGGAAACCATCCTCGCCGAGTTTTGAGGCCCAAACTCGGAAACCAGCCACCCCGAGTTTTGAGGCCCAAACTCGGAAACCGTCGAGGGTAGCTTTTCGAGGCTCAGCTACCGAACCCGTGCCGTAGACGGGATGTGGTTCGCACACCCCGAGTTCCAGCACCGATGCCGGAGCATGTCCAGCCTCCATGCCGGGCATCCTCCCGACTCGGTCGATGCACCGCACATCCCCATGTACTCTTGCTTGTCAACGCCATGTGCCAGCTACTACAGCTGATCCTTAGGTCTCCTGGTCCGTCGGTCCAAGCTCCACGTCCGCCCTTCACCGCCTCCTGTCCATCGGCACGGCACGTCCCTACTTGACCTTCACCTCACCTTTGACCACTCGAGCTCGAGCTCCGCACTTGCACATCAACACAGCCAGAGACATGTTGCCCGTTGATCGATCACTCTCACTCAGGAGGGGAAAACCACATGGGCACATATCAACCTTGTGTTCTCAATCTCCCCCTTGATGAGTGCATCGTCAGCTCATAGTATCCGTAAACAGAATAGAAGAAAGCAGAATTAGATAGAAGGAGACAAACTCACTCGAAATGTCCAAAAGCCAGAGACAAGGCCAAAAAAGAACAATTCGAGATAAGCGAAGCTTGGTCCCCAAAGACATGGGCAACGGTTCGACACAACAAAGCAAAAGATCGGAGCAACATCTCATCAAGAAGCAAAACTCGATCAAAATCAGAGCACAAAACATGGTTCCCAAAGACATGGGCAACGGCTCGACGCAACCAAGTCAGAAGCAAGCTAGTCCTCAAGAAGAGGCAGAAAGGGCTCAACACCACTAGCTGAAAGCTCGTAACTCAAAGTAGGCAGAAAAACTCCCCCTCACTCAAAGAACTCCCCCTCAGCAAGTGAAGCATAAGTTGCAAATTGTCACCACAGAAAATCAAAATCCCATCTTCGAAAACATTCTCCCCCTTGGGGGCAATTTGCAAACAAAAGAGAGAGGAAAGGGCTCAAGTAAGTTAAACGGAGCTAGGTCATGCCTATCGGAGTTAAGCACATGCACATGAGTCAAAAATGCATGTTAGCAGCTTCAGGTATATACTAGAAAGAGTGAAAGAATGCTCTAATGATTGCTGATCCGACTACTAGCAACATACACAAGTGCTAGCAAAGGCTCAAACTGATCACCGAAGACAAGATATGAATGCATAAGCCTAGTGAGCAGTGTAAAGCCATTCAGAAAGGGAGTTCACCATCAAATTAGCACTAAGCATATATAGACAGGAAGTCAAACAAGTGCTAAACATGTATGTAAGGTGAACTACCCCTAGCAAAGTTCAACCATCATGCTATAGAGTGAATATAAACTTGTGTTTTTAGATTTTATCGGAGATATTTGCAGCCATTTTTAAACAAGTTTAAATTCAGCATGTGATTGCGAGAGGTTGAAAGCTTGTCATTGCCTAACTTTTCAACCGTGCTAAGCCTATGCATATGCAATCAGGAGCTTAAAGCAACGGTTTCGGACTTACACTACACGGCTCAAGTTTAACTCAAGGTGCTATGAGAAACAGTCTCGATACCGTGATGTGCTGACAAAGCAATCCCATCTCGATCTTACCAATTCACTAAAACTTGGTTCATTTTAAGCATATTATGAACAGTCCAAGCAAGTGAATGACTCAGAACTAGAGACATAGCAACCTAGCATATATGTAATAGCTCAAGTGACTTCAACATATCCTACACATGCTAGTTGCCAAACTCAATGGTGAACATATATCAAATTTTAAGTTCATTAAGCATGATCATCATTCTAAAAAATAGCTAGGCTCACAAAATGTATCAGTGATCAAAGAGAGCCTAAGCTACAAGCATCATCATATATCATCGAAGCATACACTAATCAGAGCATAAGTTCATTCTAAGGAATATAGACATGAAGCTTGAAATAAAAGGTGTATGCATGATGAAGTCAGAATCGGAGCCAAAGAAGAAAAACAGAAAGACTCAAGACCCAAAAACAAAAAGGATCAGAAAGTCAGATTATAGTACAACAAGCAAAATGTTTCCCCCATCTAAAAAGGGAAACACACACCAAGCTCACCTCTCAACCTAGCAAAGGCTGAGAGATCCAGAGGCTTGGTGAAAATATCCGCAACCTGGTTATGGGTGTCTACATGCCTAAGATCAATGTCGCCTTTCTCATAGTGATCACGAAGAAAGTGAAAGCGAACATCGATGTGCTTGGTCTTGGAGTGAAGAACAGGGTTCTTTGCTACACTAATGGCAGAGGTGCTGTCGCAAAGCAAAGGGACCCGACCGAAACCTAGACCAAAATCACGCAATGTAGCAACCATCCATAAAAGCTGCGAAGCACAAGAAGCAGCGGCAACATACTCGGCTTCAGTAGTAGACTAGGCTACGTTCGACTGCTTGCGAGAAGACCACGAAACCAAAGAAGAGCCAAGAAACTGACAAGTCCCAGAAGTAGACTTGCACTCAAGCCGACAGCCGGCAAAATCCGCATCGAAATAACCACAAAGCGAAAGAGTCGAAGAGGAGGAGTACCAAAGTCCGAACTCAGGAGTGTATCGGAGGTACCTCATGATGCGTTTGACTGCTTGCTTGTGGGAAGTCCGAGGGGACGCCTGAAAACGAGCGCACAGACACACAGAAAACTGTATATCCGGCCTCGTTGCCGTCAGGTACAGAAGCGAGCCAATCATGCTTCTGTACTCCTTCTGGTCAACCGGCTCTCCGTCCTGGTCCGCGTCCATCGCCGCAGTCGTCGGCATGGGCGTTGTAAGAGGCTTGGCCTCGCCCATGTCGAACTTCTTCATGATATCCTTCGTATATTTGCCTTGATGCACAAATGTCCCGTCTCGGGTTTGCTTGATTTGCAATCCGAGGAAGAAAGTCAACTCGCCCATCATACTCCCTGCTCATAGTATCTGAAAACTTTGCAACAAGAGCATGAGAAGAGCCACCAAAGATGATGTCATCCACGTAAATCTGGACTAACAGGGTATCGTTGCCTTGCTTGAGGAGAAACAAAGTTCTATCAACCCGTCCCATTTTGAAACCCTTGGAGAGTAAAAAGTTTTTCAAACGATCATACCACGCTCTCAGGGCTTGTTTCAAACCATACAACGCTTTTGAAAGTTTATAAACATGGATTGAAAACTTGGGATCCTCAAAGCCAGGAGGTTGCCTAACATAAACGTCTTCCTCTATATACCCATTCAAGAAGGCACTCTTGACATCCATCTGGTAAAGCTTAAAACCCTTCAAAGCAGCAAAGGCTAGAAGGATTCTAATGGCTTCTAAACGGGCTACAGGGGCAAAGGTTTTGTAACAGAACCAACCAATTTATACCAGATTAAGCACCAAATCGCTGCTTTCACAGAGATTACAAGTACTTAAGCTCGTACAAACCCGGTAGTCGGGAAATCTCGAAGGATTTCAAGTCATTCAACTTTAACCAAGATCGTAATAGATTAGCGTACATGTCCATGACATATATTCAGTTTGCACATAGTTCAAATACCTCGAAGTTCAACAGTTATTACAAACCATAGTTTGAAATCAAAGCGGAAGCAACATAGTTTTGAAACACAAGTCTTTAGTTCGCAATACAGCGCCATTTGCCTGATCAGTCCACAAAAGCATCATTGAAGATAAGAGTTGACCATGCCCATGGTCTAGTCACTGCCCTCGACGGGGTACAGACAGTTCTCGCAATAGCCGTAGAAGCATTGCCCATCTACAACAACAAGGGATAGAACCCTGAGTACGAGAAGATACTCAGCTAGACTTACCCGTCAAAAACCAGAAATAATTGACACCAAGGAGTATGCAAGGCTGTATCTGGGTTTGGCCATACTTACCTTTTTGTAGAAAAGCATTTTCATTATTAATAATCATCAATAGAGTATTAGCAGTCCTTTTTATGTAATCAACCTGATTAACTAGATTTGCACCTGTTCTAGAGCAAACACTTGACTACTTATTCAAGCAAGAGTGACTATCTCATCAATAGCCTTTCAGATTCAACCTCCTAACCATCTTTAGTTCCATAAGTTACTACGGTAACATATGCTCAGTCAAGTTACTCACTAACCAGGAGCGATGGCGATTATAATCGATTTCAACCAGCTGGGAATAAAATGTCGCACACTCGCTTGACACACCCTGCCAGGTGGCCGTTGGCGACCACTTCAGGAGGTTCGAGAACCCAAATCGCGGGACGGCCATGGGCCCTTCTACACCGGGGGTTATCTCAATGCCAGGTCGCTCAAGCTATAACTGCCCACGGTCATGCCAGGTCGATCAGGCCTTGCCTGCCCTCGGACCATGCCAGGTCGATCAGAATAGTTGCCCACAGTACATATAAGGCCCCGGGTGTTAGGCGTCAACATCTCCATCACCGGCTCGAAAAACCCTACTCGGCTTCACGGGAGGTACTCCGACCTACTCCGTTAAGTGATTGACGCATTCAAAATTACCGAGGTGTGCCTTCGTCGGTTCCTAATCGACACAGACGGGAGACTACTAGCACACAGAACCCATGTCCTGCTGCTCCTACATCCCGCCCGGTCTCAGATTAATTATCACATGGTTATATTCCACGATAGCACGAGGCTAGTCATGATTAGTATCCACCTATATGCGGGAGACAGGAAATCACCCGACTTTTACCGGTCTAAGCAGGCTAAGCATAAACAAGCCTAGACTTATCAGGGATAACAAGATAGTATTTGCAGGTGGACAAGGATAATTAATCAATGCAGCAACGGTATCACACAACTCCTATACCTAATGCAACAAGCATATCAGGTTAACTTGTAAACGGTAATTTGCAAACCGTAAGAGAGAATGCTCCGGGGCTTGCCTCGCTCAAAATCGGCGGGTCGGTGGTCGCGGCACTCCGGCAGGTCCTTAGCGTCTCCTTCTGGAACCCTCTCCTCCGGTGTCTCCTCCTGGCACTGCTCCTCCGGCGTCAGATCCTGAGCTTCCACTACCGATCCTGCATGATGCGGTACATGAATGAATAACATGAATGCACATGGGATGCATGGTGATGCAACATGGAGTAACAATTCAGGAGATAAGCATATGTCATCTACTGCTACTCAACCTCTTAATCTATCACAACTAACTTACTAAGCCCTGTTGTCACCACCTCAAAGTCTGCTTAATGGGTTTATTATTCTCTAATCAAAAGCTAGACTATCCCTAATTAAACAAGCCTATAACAGCAACCCATCCTAGACAGCGTCAGAAAAATCTACACAAATTACTAGAGATTAACAACACTTGATCTAATCCCCTGTCCAAATCTCACCCCATTTGGACCTAGACTCTATCCCCTCTGAAAAAGACAAATTCTACCATGAAAAGGTGCTTTGAACTACACATCATATTAAAAAGTGTCAAACAACAAATTTCATAATTTTCTCCTGAAATTCTTAGCACAAGAGCAGACAGCAAAATTTACCAAGCCCCTACTCCTCATATTTTAATTACTATAAAATAAACAAGAAAGCAGCATTTAACCATTTTAATTACTACTGCCAAATTATTCCACAGAGCAACCTCATTTAACATTTTTCCCAGAAACTATTCCTCAACACAAACCTAACAAAACAAGAATCACATTTTTCTGAGATATACATAATTAGTTATGCATTTTCCAAGTTAACAGCAAATTTCCAATTTAAATTATTCTACACATAAAAGTATAACCAACAATGCATTCAGCATTTTTCACAGATAGATCTAAACATGCTTGACATAACAAAATTTGTTTCGCAGGATTTGGACTTAAAATGAGCCTTGTAGAAATTTTTGAAGCCTTTACATAAATTCTTCAAAAACTTATTAAAAGAAAACTCAATCCTAAAACGCTACGGACACCCAACTTGACTCAGCCGAGGCTCAAGACAAACGCTCGGCACACCCGACTTGACTCAGCCGAGGCTCGAGACAAACGCTCGGCACACCCGGCTTTCCGAGGCCTACTGTACCCAGATTTCCCCTTTTCTCTCTCACACTCTCTGTCTCTGTCGGCGAGGCCCACTGGTCAGGCGACCAAGTTACTAAGCGAGGCTAGGCTCGGCAGTCAACGGCGGACTTTGGCGCCGTTGTCGTTGACTGGCCCTAGCTCGTCGACGGCGAAGCTTCTGGTGACGCCGAGACCACCACTGGACGCGGGTTTGCGAGGCGAACACGACTAACTGACTTGCTGAGTCAGAGGGATACCGAAGCAAGCTCGACGGCAGCCATGGCGGAGCGGCGGCTCTGCGACGCGACGGCAAAGCTCTTCCCGGCGAGCTTGAGGCTCGGCGAGACTAATACTAGCCCAAGCAAGTCCTAAGCCACCTATTGGGGCAACTTTCGGGCCTCGGCTTCCTCGACATTGCCCGGAGCGATGCACGGCGGCGGTCCACGGCGGACATGGCCGTGACAAGGCTCGGTTCCGGCTGAAACATGGCGAAAGAGAGGTCTCCAATGAAACCTAGGAAACTTCAGCGGTAGAGAAGACTAGAACAGGGCTTGGTTTGGGATGGCTTGGCCGGA
This sequence comes from Coix lacryma-jobi var. lacryma-jobi, assembly GCA_009763385.1. Classification (NCBI taxonomy): domain Eukaryota; kingdom Viridiplantae; phylum Streptophyta; class Magnoliopsida; order Poales; family Poaceae; genus Coix; species Coix lacryma-jobi. The sequence goes on from CM019829.1 coordinate 52,424,733, forward strand.
GATGGCCGGTTCACGTGAAAGTCACGGTGGCGGCCATGGCGAGAACCCGAGGATAGCACTCGACGTTCTGCCGGCTAGAGAGGAAAAGAGGGGGAACCAACCCTGGCAGGTGGAAGAGGAGGTCAAGGCGGAGAGGATGGCGGGAGGAATCGGGCGGTGGTGCGGTGAGTAGCGAGTAATCGCTTGCCGGAGTTCGGCGGGCGGCGGCGGCGCGGAGCTCTGGTGAAGATGGGGTGGAGTGGAGCGAGGGAGAGAGTGAGCGATAAAATGCTCATCTGGATTGCGAGCGCGAGGCGGAGCGAAGGCAATAGGAACGAAGGGCGGGGTGCGTTGCACCTGGTCAGTTCCCGTCGAGGAGAAGCTCCCGACCGGGCGCGGCGGCGTCAGGCATCGTGCGCCACGCGGCGAGCGAGCACCAGGCGTCGGGGCAACGTGGCGAGTTTGGCGCAAACCACGGGCGGCGATGACGGTGCTTTGGCTGGCCGGCGGGGCGGTCTCGCAGCGGCGGGCGGTTTCTGCCGGCGCGGAGGGAGCGGCGTGCGCGCGGGGGAGAAGAAGGAGACTGACGACCGGGCCCCACTAGGGTTTAAACTAATGAAGTTTGGTTTAAAACTTTGATGCTCCACAACTTCAAAACTAAGCCAAATTAGGAATAGGTCCTAAAAGCAAAGTTGCTTAGAATTTTGTAAGGAACAAATCATCTTTAAGGCTCAAGTCCAAATTCTGCTTAGAAAAAGAAATTTACTTCTAATACATTTTTCTAATGCAAGAAATCACATTTTTAACAACTTTTTCTGAGAAAGTGCTTTTAAACAAAGTTGCTCCTTTCATCAAGATCTACAACTTTGTTATATGGCACTTGGTCAGAAACAAAAAGCATAACAAGGTTATACTAGACACTACACAAGGACTTAAGCATTCAACAAGCATATGCACATGAAATGATGAGATGCTATGCTCATGCCATGCCAAATTATGCATTTAGGGATTTCTTAACACCTAGGGTGTTACAGCCCTCCCCTCCTTAAGGGAATCTCGTCCCGAGATTTAAGTGACTAACCATTTCTTAAAGAAGTGGGGATATACTTCTCTCAGATAGTCTTTTGTTTCCCAAGTGGCATCTCGACTATCCTGCTCACTCCAAGATACCTTATACTGCTTCACTATTCTTCCGCGAGTTATCCTTTCTTTTTCATCAAGCACTCAGTGCGGTTCTACTGAGTAGGTGAGGTCGGATTGTAACTTGATGTTGGCCGGTTGTACCTCCTCTTCTGGAACTCGAAGACTTTTCTTTAGTTGTGACACATGGAATATAGGGAATATAGCTTTCAAATGTTCAGGTAACTGCAGTTGATAAGCTACTTCTCCCCTCCTTTCCATTATCCTGTAGGGTCCCACAAATCTTGGTGCTAACTTTCTTTTCATGCCAAAACGTCTAACACCTTTCATGGGTGATACCTTTAAATACACATAGTCACCCACTTTGAATTCAAGCGGTGTCCTTCTCTTGTCAGCGTAGCTCTTCTGTCGAGACTGTGCAGCGGCTATGTGCTGTTGGATTATTCTAACTTGTTCTTCTGCTTCTTTGACAAAGTCAATCCCGTAGTAGCGACGCTCTCCTGGTTCAACCCAATTTATTGGCGTCCTACATCTTCTGTCATACAAGGCTTCGAAAGGTGCCATTTGAATGCTTTCTTGATAACTGTTGTTGTAAGCAAATTCTGCTAATGGCAACCACTTCTCCCAAGATCCCTTTGCCGATATTACACATGCTCTCAACATATCCTCTAAAACCTGATTTACTCTTTCAGTTTGCCCTAAAGTCTGGGGATGGTAAGCTGAACTATGGATTAACTTAGTACCTAATTCCTTTTGCAGTTTCTCCCAGAATGGTGCAGTAAACTGTGTTCCACGATCCGAAACTATGACTTTGGGTATACCATGCAATCGGACAATCTGATCAATATAAATCTCCGCATAGTTTGGTGCTCGATAACAGGTTTTAACTGGTATGAAATGAGCAGTCTTGGTGAGACGGTCAACTATTACCCATATCGAATCATTTCCCTTCTGAGTGGTGGGCAAACCGGTGATAAAATCCATACTCCCTTCTTCCCATTTCCATTCAGGTATTGGTAAAGGTTGAAGTGTTCCGGCTGGCTTTAGGTGAATAGCCTTTACTCGACAACACGTGTCGCATCTGGCTACATATGCGGCAATTTCCTTCTTCATTTTGGTCCACCAAAATCTTGGACGTAAATCTTGATACATCTTAGTGCTTCCGGGATGAATAGACAATTTAGAAAGATGAGCCTCATACATGATCCGATTTTCAAGTTCCCTATTCTTGGGTAGCACTAGGCGATTATCAAACCATAACACTCCCTTATCATCAACTCGAAAATGTTTTACTGGCTCAGTGGCAGTTCTTAGCCTCTCTTTGATATAATAGATTCCCTTGTCTGTTTTCTGCCCTTCCAGAATCTGATCAACTATGGTGCTTTGCAGCTCGATGTGGCATAGGATCACAGGGTGTACGAGACTAAACTCGTCCTCTGGTTGTAACCTCAAGTTATTACAGTGCGACTTCCGACTCAAAGCATCAGCAACTACATTTGCCTTTCCTGGGTGATAATGTATCTGCAAATTGTAATCCTTAATCAATTCAAGCCATCTTCTCTGCCTCATATTCAGTTCAGGTTGAGTAAAGATATACTTGAGACTTTTGTGGTCAGTGTACATGTTACAGACGTTACCAAGCAGATAATGTCTCCATATTTTTAGAGCGTGCACCATAGCAGCTAATTCCAAATCATGTGTGGGATAATTAACCTCATGTTTTCTCAACTGACATGAAGCATAAGCAATCACTCTGCCTTCTTGCATAAGAACACAACCTAAACCAACTTTCGATGCGTCGCAGAAGACATCAAACGGCTTCTCAATATCTGGTTGAGCTAAGACAGGAGCAGTGGTTAATAGTTTCTGCAAGGTACGGAAAGCTGTTTCACACTTCTCTGTCCACTCAAACTTCTGATCCTTCTGGAGCAAACTTGTCATGGGCTTGGCAATCTTGGAGAAATCGGGAATGAAGCGACGATAATATCCTGCTAAACCGAGGAAACTCCGGATTTCACCAACCGAACTTGGAGCTTCCCACTCCATCACTTCTTGTACTTTACTAGGGTCCATAGAGATTCCTTCTTCTGACAGGATGTGACCAAGAAATTGTACTTGCTTCAACCAAAACTCGCATTTGCTAAACTTAGCATAGAGTTTATGTTCCCGGAGCCTTGTCAAGACAATCCTCAAATGTTCTGCGTGGTCGTCTGGATTCTCAGAATAAACCAAAATGTCATCAATGAACACCACTACAAACTTATCTAGTTCCGGCATGAATACCGAGTTCATCAAACTCATAAAGTAAGCTGGAGCATTGGTCAATCCAAAAGACATGACTAAATACTCGTATAAGCCATATCTGGTTGAAAAAGCAGTCTTTGGGATATCTTGTGGTCGGATTCTAATTTGATGGTAGCCTGATCTCAAATCGATCTTGGAAAATACCTTGGCTCTGGATAACTGATCAAACAAAATATCTATCCGTGGCAACGGATATTTGTTCTTAATGGTCATGGCATTAAGTGGTCGATAATCCACACACATCCGTAGAGACTTGTCCTTCTTCTTGACAAACAAGGCTGGACATCCCCACTCTGACACACTAGGTTGAATGAAACCCTTGTCTAAAAGTTCCTTAATCTGCGTCTTGAGTTCAGCTAACTCATTGGGCGGCATACGATAAGGTCTTCTCGAGATTGGTGCAGTCCCTGGTAACAACTCAATAGTAAACTCCACAGCCCGCTTGGGCGGTAAACCCGGCAACTCATCTGGAAAGACGTCTGGGAAATCCCGAACAACTGGAATTTTTGACAGGTCCTCTATAGATAAGGTACAAGATAGATCAACAAAATCAGCTCCTCGAGGAAGAGAGATACGTAACTTGGTGTTCATCCTTGCATCAGATAAGGTAAGAGTTCTATCTGCAGTGTTTAACACCGCTTTCCACATACTCATCCAACTCATTCCTACGACTACATCCATATTGAGTTCTGGCAAAACTACTAAATTGGCTCCAAACTTATGCCCTCCGATGTCGATGGTTGCATTACGAACCATCTGCCTAGACAACACACTACTCCCCACGGAGCTTACGCGAAACCCATAATCCATTTCAGACACCTCTTGATTATGCTTTTGTACAAAATGCTTTACTCATGAACGAATGCGATGATCCAGTATCAAACAAAATGACTGCAGGATGATGATTAACAAGGCACATACCAGCAGTCACGGGCTCTCCAGCACGAGCTTCTTCAGCGGTCATGTTGTGCAGGCGTGCGCGGTAATTGGCCTGTTGCTTCTTCGGGTAGGGGCAGTATCTTGCGAAGTGCCCCTCTTGGTTGCAGTTGAAGCACGGTGTAACACCCCGGTGTTAAGCAATCCCTAATTGCATAATTTGGCATGGCATAAGCATAGCATCTCATCATTTCATGTACATCTGTTTGTTGAATGCTTAAGTCCTTGTTTGGTCTCTAGTGTAACCTTGTTATACTTTCTGTTTCTGACCAAGTGCCTTATAACAAAGTTGTAGATCTTGATGAAGGGAACAACTTTGCTTTAAAGCACTTTCTCAGAAAAAGCTTTTGAGTTAGGATTTCTTGCATTAGAAAAATGGTTTAGCACTAAATTTCTTTTAAACAACAGAATTTGGACTGGAGCCTTAAGGATGATTTGTTCCTTACAAAATTCTAAGCAACTTTGCTGTTGGGACCTTTTCCTAGTTCGGTCTAGTTTAGAAGTTATGGAGCATCTAAGTTTGAAACAAAACTTCTTTAGTTTAATCCCAGTGGACCCCGCCTGTCAGTCTCTCCTTCTTCTCCTTCGCGGACGCCGCTCCCTCCGCGCCGACCGAACCCGCCTCGCCGCCGCGAGACCGCCTCGCTGGCCGGCCAAACCACCGTCATCGCCGCCCGTGGTTTGTGCCCGAACTCGCCACGTCGCCCAAGAGCTCGGGGCATGCTTGCCGCGTGGAGCGCGACACCTGACGCCGCCGCGCCCGGTCGGGAGCTTCCCCGACGGGAACTGGCCAAGTGCGATGCACCCAGGCACTTGTTCCTTTTGCCTTCGCTCCGCCTGTGCTCGCAGCCAGCAGAGCATTCCATTGCTCAGTCTCTCCTTCGCTCCACTCCACTCCATCTTCACCCGACCAGAGCTCCGCCGCCGCCCGCCGAACCTCGGCGAGCGATTGCTCGCCACTCACCGCACCACCGTTCGATTCCTCCCGCCAGTTTCTCCGCCGTGACCTCCTCTTTCTCCGGTAAGGGTTGGTTTCCCCTCTCTTCCTCTCTAGCCGCCGGAACAGCGGACGCCATCCGCAAGCTTCCGCCATGGCCGCCACCGTGACCTTCACGTGGACCGGTCATCTCCGGCCATGCCACCCTAAGCTGAGCCATGTTCTAGTCTTCTCTACCGCCGTAGTAGCTTAGAGTTAGTTGGAGACCTCTCTTTCGCCGTGTTTCAGCCGGAACCGAGCCGTGTCGCCGCCGTGTCCGCCATGGACCGCCGCCGTGCATCGCGCCGGACAATGCCGGGGATGCCGAAGCCCGAGAGTTGCTCCAATAGATCGCTTAGGTCTTGCTTGGGCTAGTGCTAACCTCGCCGAGTCGCAAGCCGCCGGGAAGAGTTCCGCCGCCGAGTCGCAGAGCCGCCGCTCCGCCATGGCCGCCGTCGAGCTTGCTCCGGTATCCCTCTGGCTTAGCGAGTCGGTTAGTTGTGTTCGCCTCGCAAACCCGCACCCAATGATGGTCTCAGTGTCGCCAGAAGTGTCGCCGTCGACGAGCTAGGGCCGGTCAACGACCACGGCGCAAAACTCCGTCGTTGACCGCCGAGCCTGGCCTCGCGCGGTTACGTGCCGAGCTTGGCCTCGGAAGCTTGGTCACCCTGACCAGCGGGCCCCGACTGGCAGTAAGGAAGAGAGAAAGGAAAGAGCTTGAGTGCTGAAGGCCTCGGTAAGTCGGATGCGCCGAGCCTTCGCCTCGAGCCTCGATCGGGTCGGTGTTGTAAGCCTCGGTCGAGTCGAGCCAGGTCAAGTGCTCGGTTGAGTCAGCCAGTCTCGGTTGAGTCAGCTAGTCTCGGTTGAGTCAGTAGCCTCGACTGAATAGGTTAGCCTCGGCTGTCAGTGTGCCTCGGGCGAATCGAAAAAATGTGTCTGAGCCTCGGGCCTCAGCCGAGTCGCGCCGAGTGTGCCGAAGCCTTCGCCTCGAAGCCTCGGACGAGTCGCGCCGGGTGTGCCGAAGCCGTGCCTTGTGCCTCGGTCGAAGTCCGTGCGTTAGGATTGAGTTCTCTTTTAAAATATATGTTTTGCAGAATCCATGTAAAGGCTTCAAAAATTCCTACAAGGCTCATTTTATGTCCAAATCCTGTGAAACAAATTTTGTTAGGTCAAGCATGTTTAGATCTATCAGTGAAAACTGTTGAATGCATTCTTGATGATACTTTTATGTGTAGATGCATTTAATTTAGAAAAGTGCTGATAACTTGGTAAATGCATAACTAATTATGTATAAGTCAGAAAAATGTGATTCCAGTTTTGTTAGGTTTGTATGAATGTGTAGTTTCAGAGAAAAATACAATATGAGGTTATTCTGTGAATTAATTTGACAGTAGCTTTTAAAATGGTTAAATGTCGTTTCCTTGATTATTTTGTAGTAAATAAAATATGAGGAATATGAACCTGAGAATTTAAGCACATTGCTCTTATACTAGGAAGCACAGCAGAAAAATAAGAAATCTGTTGTTTGACACTTTTTGCTAGGATGTGTAGTTCAAAGGACCTTTCCATGATAGAATTTGTCTTTTTCATAGAGGATGGAGTTTAAGTCCAAATGAGTTGAAATTTGGACAGGGAGCTAGATTAGGTATTGATAACTTCCAGTAATTTCTGTAGATTTTTCTGAAGTTGTCTAGATAAGGTTGCTGTTTAAAGCATGTGTAAATAGATTTATTTCAGCAAGTAATTAGAGGGTAATAAGCTCGTTAAGTGGACTTTGATGTGGTGACAACATCGCTTAACAAGTTGATCTTGATAGGTTATATAGTTGGGATGATGTGACTACCTTGTTGAAGAGTAGCAGTAGATGACATGTACTTATCTCCTGAATTGTTACTCCATGTTGCATCACCGTGCATCCCATGTGCATTCATGTTATTCATTCATGTACCGCATCATGCAGGGTCGGTAGTGGAAGCCCAAGACACGCAGGAGGAGCAGCGTTAGGAGGAGACACCCGAGGAGAGGATCCCGGAAGGAGACGCTGAGGACCTGCCAGAGTGCCGTGATCATCGCCCCGCCGACTTCGAGCGAGGCAAGCCCCGGAGCATTTTTCTCCTACGGTTTGCAAATTACCGTTTACAAGTTAACCTGATATGATTGTTGCATTAGGTTATAGGAGTTGTGTGATACCGTTGCTGCATTGATTAATTATCCTTGTCCACCTGCAAATATTATCTTGTGATCCCTGTTAGGTCTAGGCTCGATTACATGCTTAGCCCTGCTTAGACCGGTAAAAGTCGGGTGATTTCCTGTCTCCCGCATATAGGTGGATACTAAACATGTTTAGCCTGGTGCTATCATGGAGAGAACCATGTGTTAATTAATCTGAGACCGGGCGGGATGTAGGAGCAGCAGGACATGGGTTCTGTGTGCTAGTAGTCTCCCGTCTGTGTCGATTAGGACCCGACGAAGGCACACCTCAGTCATTTTGAACGCGTCAATCACTTAACGGAGCAGGTGCGGGTACCTCCCGTGAAGCCGAGTAAGGTGTTTCGAGCCGGTGACGGAGACGTTGACGCCTAACACCCAGGGCCTTATATGAACCGTGGGCAACTATTCTGATCGACCTGGCATGGTCCGAGGGCAGGCAGGGCCTGATCGACCTGGCATGACCGTGGGCAGTTAATAGCTTGAGCGACCTGGCATTGAGATAACCCTCGGTGTAGAAGGGTCCATGGCCGTCCCGCGATTTGGGTTCTCGAACCTCCTGAGTGGTCGCCAACGGCCGCCTGGCAGGGTGTGTCGGGCGAGTGTGCGACATTTTATCCCCAGCTGGTAGGAATCGATTATAATCGCCATCGCTCCTGGTTAGTGAGTAACTTGACTGAGCATGTGTTACCGTAGTAATATATGGAATTAATGATGGTTATGGTTGGTGAATCTGAAAGGCTATTGATGAAATAGTCACTCTTGCTTGAATAAGTAGCCAAGTGTTTGCTCTAGATCAGGTGCAAATCTAGATAATCAGGTTGACTACATAAAATTGTACTGCTAATGCTCTATAAAGATTATTTAATAATAAAATGCTTTTATGCAAAAAGGTAAGTGTGGCCAACCTCAGATACAGCCTTGCATAATCCTTGGTGTCAATTATTTCTGGTTTATGACGGGTAAGTCTAGCTGAGTACCTTCTCGTACTCAGGGTGCTATCCCTTGTTGTTGCAGATGGGCAATGTTTCTTCGGCTACTGCGAGAACTGTCTGTATCCCGTCGAGGGCAGTGACTAGACCATGGGCATGGTCAATCCTTATCTTTCCTGATGCTTTTGTGGACAGATCAGGCATATGGCACCGTATTGTGAACTAAGGACTTGTGTTTCAAAACTATGTTGCTTCCGCTTTGAATTCAAAACTATGGTTTGTAATAACTATCGAACTCCGATGTATTTGAACTATGTGCGAACTGAATGTACCTTGTGGGCATGTACGCTAATCTATTACGATCTTGGTTAAAGTTGAATGACTTGAAATCCTTCGAGATTTCCGGACTACCGGGTTTGTACGAGCTTAAGTACTTGTAATCTCTGTGAAAGCAGCGATTCGGTGCTTAATCTGGTGCAAATTGGTCGGTTCTGTTACAGCTGGCATCGGAGCATGGTTAGCGTTACTGTTCACAAGTATATTTGAAAAACCGTATTTTCAATTAAAATTTCCTATTTGACAAGAACTTATAGCTATATTAGGATTTGAAAAACCTTCTTGACCAAGAGTAAGGTGTGCCATTGATCAAGTCCTTATGCCCAATAGGAACTTAGGTGGCTATTTAAGTACTAACTTTGGGGGTCGTGCATCATACTTATTTTCTGTTTATTCTGTCGTCCATACGGCAAGGGTGAAATTGTATGGATGCTATTCCTCGGAATAGTAATGTATGGATCAATTGCCTCTACGCTAAAGGTAATGAGAGTTGTGAGAGCATGATTGGACAACCGCCAATCTAGGGAAGTGCTTATATGATACTGACGCGTATACCTGTTCCACACAAGTATATGTGAAAGTATTGATTGTGGGAGTAATAATTTCTGATGGGTGCATATACTGCTTACGTGTATACCGGGTATGCGCCTAAGTAGTATTAGATTTAAATTTCAGCAATGCATGATATTCATACTGTGGGAAGGGCTGAAATGGTTTTTCTGCAGGTACGCTAACTTGCGAACGTGTAGTACGTTTAGTTAACGTTATGAGTGAGCGTGTATGCCACCGTCTAGCCGATAGATTGTTAGGCAGTGAGGACGTATGTTACGCTCATGCATCATGATCATACAACTTTGCATTAATCTTACTTCCTTCCTTATGGTTTCTGTCCCGTTTTTCTAATAAAAGTTGTTTTCAACTAATTTAAAACTGTGTGGATAAACTTCTTACAGATGGCACGCACCAAGCGCACTGCTCGCAAGTCCACGGGAGGCAAGAGGCCTAACTACATGCTGGGGCCATGGACTGATGAGGGGTCAGAGGACTTCTTGGGAGAATTTGGGATGCCCACTATTCTTTGGAGAGTTCTGCACCTGGTGGGATACCAGGAGGGTCAGGAGCCGCTGTACGACTGGCACCGTGTGCAGTTGTCAGAGGATCGTCACGTGTACACGGTGGAGGTCGACGTGCCTAGCCGTGAGGACCAGGATCACGTCTGGTGTCGACGGGTGTTTGCCTTGCAGGGGAGGACCCCCTGGGATGCAGCCAACCAGGTTGCTTATACCGTTCTTCGGGACATCATGGAGGATCATCCGGAGGTGGTTGCTCAGGCTACTGCTAGTATCTTTCCGACGACAGACCCTTACCAGGCAGTGTGGCGTCAGCCAGGCGCTACCGTATTAGAGGCTAGCTCTCTTGAGAGGGAGCATTGTGCTGGACCAGCAGGGAGTGCTATGGCTGCTCTGATGGCTACTTATGGGTGCCTATCGCGCAGCTACGATCATCTGGATCATACCCTTAGTGAGGAGATGGCTGCACAGCATCGCCGGCAGGAGGAGCATACTACGGAGATAGACCTCCTCACGACCCAGTTAGCTCAGTTGACAGTGGAGAGAGACCAGGCACTTCAGAGGGAGCAGGAGACGGCACAACAGCTTAGTGACCAGCAGGGTATGACGACCTTCTTATCCACCATCATGGCCGAGACTGAGGAGTCGCTACGTCGTGTTTGTCTCGAGGGTATGCGTGCGACTGAGCAGAACAGGCTTCTCAGGCTACAAGTGGGAGATTTAGAGCTGCAACTTCATCATCTCCAGGACTACAATGATCGTCTGCACGAGGAGATCCACCGCAGGGAGAATGAGAGGAACCCCATCTTTCCCCAGGAGGATCCGGAGCCGAGTAGTTCTTCTAGTAGTTCTTCAGATATGTCTAGTGAGGACGGTGACGTTGGTGAGATCGCTAGAGAGTAGTCTAGATCGAATGCTTAGCACCTAGAGATCTTTTGCGTATGTTGGCACGCCCGATCTTTTGTTTTGTTATGGGCTGGATGTAAGCATGTGAGGCAGACTTATGTGATGTGTGTGAGACCTTGGAAAGTCCCATATGTATGGGCAAAACTTTGGATGTTATGTTATCTTTTGCATGATGTGTTAAGTGATCTTGTTATGTGTTGATGCGATGTGGACTGAAATTTATTATACCTCTGTCATTGTTTGGTGAATCGTTTTTCCGAATAATTTCAGTGGGTATGATTTATTGTTCTCTACAAGTTGCAACTTCGCCTAATGGTCGCTTACTATGCTATATGCAGATGATGACAACTCGTAGTGGAGCGGGCGGTAGTGGTGGAAATGAGGACCCCAGGGAAAACCGCAATCCACCACCTCCTCCACCACCAACGGCTGAGCAGCTTTTTGCTCAATTCCTTGGAAGTCAGCGCAATATTGAAGCTTTGCTGAGGGAGAACTTGGCGCAAGGACACCAACGCCAAGAGCCAAACCAGTATAGTTCCTTCAAGGATTTCCTGGATACCAAACCACCAATCTTCAAGGAAGCTACGGAACCATTGGAGGCAGAAGAATGGCTGCATACTCTGGAGCAGAAGTTCCGTTTGCTTAGGCTCACAGAAGAGCTTAAAGCAGAATATGCCGCACACCAGTTGCAGGGACCAGCCGGGATTTGGTGGGGACATCACCGCACCACCTATCCTGCTAATGTTCCTATCACTTGGAGAATGTTCACTGCTGCTGTTCGAGGTCATTACATTCCGCCGGGTTTGACTCAGATGAAGGTGGCCGAGTTCATGAACCTGACACAGGGGACTCGATCTGTTACAGAGTACCATCACATGTTCAATTCACTGGCTCGCTATATCCCAGACTTCGTTGATACAGACGCTAAGAAGATTGCTAGTTTCAAGAGAGGCTTGAACACTAAAATGGGAAAGTCAGTGGGTACATCTTCCCGTACCAATTTCAATGACTTCATAAGTGACTGTCTAATTCAAGAGAATCATAACAACAAGCATGCTGCTAGCAAGGCCCGGAAGAGAACCTTTGAATCAGGATCATCACAACTCAGAGGACCACCAGCTCAGCGAAATCAGTATCGACCACCAGCACCGGGGGCACGTTTTAGGCCGCCGCAGAAGAAGAATCAGCCACAAGCTCAGCGCAATCAGAAGCCATACAAGATAGCTGCTGCTCAGGCTCGTGGAGGTCAAGGCAGTTCTTCGGGAAATAAACCTATAGTTCGGGGACCATGCTACAACTGCAACCAAGAGGGGCACTTCGCAAGATACTGTCCCTACCCAAAGAAGCAACAGACCAATTACCCCGCACGCCTGCACAACATGACCGCTGAAGAAGCTCGTGCTGGAGAGCCCGTGACTGCTGGTATGTGCCTTGTTAATCATCATCCTGCAGTCGTTTTGTTTGATACTGGATCATCGCATTCGTTCATGAGTAAAGCATTTGCACAAAAGCATGATCAAGAGGTGTCCGAAATGGATTATGGGTTTCGCGTAAGCTCTGTGGGGAGTAGTGTGTTGTCTAGGCAGATGGTTCGTGATGCAACCATCGACATCGGAGGGCATAAGTTTGGGGCTAATTTAGTAGTTTTGCCAGGACTCAGTATGGACGTAGTCCTAGGAATGAGTTGGATGAGTATGTGGAAAGCGGTGTTGGACACTGCAGATAGGACTCTTACCTTGACCGATCCAAGGAGGAACAACAAGTTACGTATCTCTCTTCCTCGAGGGGCTGATTTTGTTGATCTATCTTGCACCTTATCTATAGAGGACCTGTCAAAAATTCCAGTTGTTCGGGATTTCCCAGACGTCTTTCCAGATGAGTTGCCGGGTTTACCGCCCAAGCGGGCTGTAGAGTTTACCATTGAGCTGTTACCAGGGACTGCACCGATCTCGAGAAGACCTTATCGCATGCCGCCCAATGAGTTAGCTGAACTCAAAACTCAGATCAAGGAACTTTTGGACAAGGGTTTCATTCAACCCAGTGTGTCAGAGTGGGGATGTCCAGCCTTGTTTGTTAAGAAGAAGGACAAGTCCTTGAGAATGTGTGTGGATTATCGACCGCTTAATGCCGTGACCGTTAAGAATAAATATCCGTTGCCACGGATAGATATTTTGTTTGACCAGTTATCCAGAGCCAAGGTGTTTTCCAAGATCGATTTGAGATCCGGTTATCATCAAATTAGAATCCGACCACAAGATATCCCAAAGACTGCTTTTTCAACCAGATATGGCCTATACGAGTATTTAGTCATGTCTTTTGGATTGACAAATGCTCCGGCTTACTTTATGAGTTTGATGAACTCGGTATTCATGCCAGAACTAGATAAGTTTGTAGTGGTGTTCATTGATGACATTTTGGTGTATTCTGAGAACCCGGATGATCACGCAGAACATTTGAGGGTTGTTCTGACAAGGCTACGAGAGCACAAACTTTATGCTAAGTTTAGCAAATGTGAATTTTGGTTGAAGCAAGTACAATTCCTTGGTCACATCCTGTCAGAAGAAGGAATCTCTGTGGACCCTAGCAAAGTCCAAGAAGTAATGGATTGGGAAGCGCCAACTTCGGTTGGGGAGATTCGGAGTTTTCTCGGTTTAGCGGGATATTATCGTCGTTTCATTCCCGACTTCTCCAAGATTGCCAAGCCCATGACAAGTTTGCTTCAGAAGGATCAAAAGTTTGAGTGGACAGAGAAGTGTGAAACAGCTTTCCGTACCTTGCGGAAACTGTTAACCACTGCCCCTGTCTTAGCTCAACCAGATATCGAGAAGCCGTTTGATGTCTTCTGCGACGCATCAAAAGTTGGTTTAGGGTGTGTTCTTATGCAAGAAGGCAGAGTGATTGCTTATGCTTCACGACAGTTAAGAAAACATGAGATAAATTATCCTACGCATGATTTGGAATTAGCTGCTGTGGTGCACGCTCTGAAGATCTGGAGGCACTATTGCTAGGAAATGTCTGCAATATGTACACTGATCATAAGAGTCTCAAGTATATCTTCACTCAACCGGAGTTGAATATGAGGCAGAGAAGGTGGCTTGAATTGATTAAGGATTACAATTTGCAGATACATTATCACCCTGGAAAAGCAAATGTGGTTGCTGATGCTTTGAGTCGGAAGTCGCATTGTAATAACTTGAGGATACAACCAGAAGACGAGTTTAGTCTCGTACACCCTGTGATCTTGCGTCACATCGAGTTGCAGAGCACCTTAGTTGACCAGATTCTAGAAGGGCAGAAAACAGACAAGGGAATCTATTATATCAAAGAAAAGCTAAGGGCTGCCACTGAACCCGTAAAACATTTCCGAGTTGATGATAAGGGAGTGTTATGGTTTGATAATCGCCTAGTGGTACCCAAGAATAGGGAACTGAAAAATCAGATCATGGACGAGGCTCATCTTTCTAAATTGTCTATCCATCCCGGGAGCACTAAGATGTATCAAGATTTGCGTCCAAGATTTTGGTGGACCAAAATGAAGAAGGAAATTGCCGCATATGTAGCCAGATGCGACACATGTTGTCGGGTGAAGGCTATTCACCTGAAGCCAGCAGGAACACTTCAACCTTTATCAATACCTGAATGGAAATGGGAAGAAGTGAGTATGGATTTTATCACCGGTTTGCCTACCACTCAGAAGGGAAACGATTCGATTTGGGTAATTGTAGATCGTCTCACCAAGACCGCTCATTTCATACCAGTTAAAACTTGTTATCGAGCACCGGACTATGCGGAGATTTATATCAATCAGATTGTACGATTACATGGTATACCCAAGGTCATAGTTTCGGATCGTGGAACGCAGTTTACTGCACCATTCTGGGAGAAACTGCAAAAAGAGTTAGGCACTAAGTTAATCCATAGCTCAGCTTACCATCCTCAGACATCAGGGCAAACGGAAAGGGTAAATCAGATTTTAGAGGACATGTTAAGAGCCTGTGTAATTTCAGCAAAGGGATCTTGGGAGAAGTGGTTGCCATTAGCAGAATTCGCTTACAACAATAGTTATCAAGAAAGCATTCAGATGGCACCTTTTGAAGCTCTGTATGGCAGAAGATGCAGGACACCAGTAAGTTGGGTTGAACCAGGAGAACGTCGTTACTATGGAATTGATTTTGTCAAGGAAGCAGAAGAACAAGTGAGAATAGTTCAACAACATATCGCAGCGGCACAGTCCCGACAGAAGAGCTATGCCGATAAGCGAAGAAGGCCGCTTGAATTCGAAGTAGGTGACTATGTGTACTTGAAAGTATCACCCATGAAAGGAGTTAAACGTTTTGGCGTGAAAAGAAAGTTAGCGCCAAGGTTTGTAGGGACCCTACAGGATAATGGAAAGGAGGGGAAAAGTGGCTTATCAACTACAGTTACCTGAACATTTGAAGGCTATATTCCCTGTATTCCATGTGTCACAATTAAAGAAATGTCTTCGAGTTCCAGAAGAGGAAGTACAACCGGCCAATATCAAGTTACAATCCGACCTTACCTACTCGGTGAAGCCATATCGAGTACTCGATGAGAAAGAAAGAGTGACTCGCGGAAAGGTCGTGAAGCAATATAAAGTATCCTGGAGTGAGCAAGACGACCGAGATGCCACTTGGGAAACGGAAGACTATCTAAAGGAAGTATATCCACAGTTTTATAAGGAATGGTTAGTAACTCAAATCTCGGGACGAGATTCCTTTAAGGAGGGGAGGGCTGTAACACCCCGGTGTTAAGCAATCCCTAATTGCATAATTTGGCATGGCATAAGCATAGCATCTCATCATTTCATGTGCATCTGTTTGTTGAATGCTTAAGTCCTTGTTTGGTCTCTAGTGTAACCTTGTTATACTTTCTGTTTCTGACCAAGTGCCTTATAACAAAGTTGTAGATCTTGATGAAGGGAACAACTTTGCTTTAAAGCACTTTCTCAGAAAAAGCTTTTGAGTTAGGATTTCTTGCATTAGAAAAATGGTTTAGCACTAAATTTCTTTTAAACAACAGAATTTGGACTGGAGCCTTAAGGATGATTTGTTCCTTACAAAATTCTAAGCAACTTTGCTGTTGGGACCTTTTCCTAGTTCGGTCTAGTTTAGAAGTTATAGGAGCATCAAAGTTTGAAACAAAACTTCTTTAGTTTAATCCCAGTGGACCCCGCCTGTCAGTCTCTCCTTCTTCTCCTTCGCGGACGCCGCTCCCTCCGCGCCGACCGAACCCGCCTCGCCGCCGCGAGACCGCCTCGCTGGCCGGCCAAACCACCGTCATCGCCGCCCGTGGTTTGTGCCCGAACTCGCCACGTCGCCCAAGAGCTCGGGGCATGCTTGCCGCGTGGAGCGCGACACCTGACGCCGCCGCGCCCGGTCGGGAGCTTCCCCGACGGGAACTGGCCAAGTGCGATGCACCCAGGCACTTGTTCCTTTTGCCTTCGCTCCGCCTGTGCTCGCAGCCAGCAGAGCATTCCATTGCTCAGTCTCTCCTTCGCTCCACTCCACTCCATCTTCACCCGACCAGAGCTCCGCCGCCGCCCGCCGAACCTCGGCGAGCGATTGCTCGCCACTCACCGCACCACCGTTCGATTCCTCCCGCCAGTTTCTCCGCCGTGACCTCCTCTTTCTCCGGTAAGGGTTGGTTTCCCCTCTCTTCCTCTCTAGCCGCCGGAACAGCGGACGCCATCCGCAAGCTTCCGCCATGGCCGCCACCGTGACCTTCACGTGGACCGGTCATCTCCGGCCATGCCACCCTAAGCTGAGCCATGTTCTAGTCTTCTCTACCGCCGTAGCAGCTTAGAGTTAGCTAGGAGACCTCTCTTTCGCCGTGTTTCAGCCGGAACCGAGCCGTGTCGCCGCCGTGTCCGCCATGGACCGCCGCCGTGCATCGCGCCGGACAATGCCGGGGATGCCGAAGCCCGAGAGTTGCTCCAATAGGTCGCTTAGGTCTTGCTTGGGCTAGTGCTAACCTCGCCGAGTCGCAAGCCGCCGGGAAGAGTTCCGCCGCCGAGTCGCAGAGCCGCCGCTCCGCCATGGCCGCCGTCGAGCTTGCTCCGGTATCCTCTGGCTTAGCGAGTCGGTTAGTTGTGTTCGCCTCGCAAACCCGCACCCAATGATGGTCTCAGTGTCGCCAGAAGTGTCGCCGTCGACGAGCTAGGGCCGGTCAACGACCACGGCGCAAAACTCCGCCGTTGACCTGCCGAGCCTGGCCTCGCGCGGTTACGTGCCGAGCTTGGCCTCGGAAGCTTGGTCACCCTGACCAGCGGGCCCCGACTGGCAGTAAGGAAGAGAGAAAGGAAAGAGCTTGAGTGCTGAAGGCCTCGGTAAGTCGGATGCGCCGAGCCTTCGCCTCGAGCCTCGATCGGGTCGGTTGTGTAAGCCTCGGTCGAGTCGAGCCAGGTCAAGTGCTCGGTTGAGTCAGCCAGTCTCGGTTGAGTCAGCTAGTCTCGGTTGAGTCAGTAGCCTCGACTGAATAGGTTAGCCTCGGCTGTCAGTGTGCCTCGGGCGAATCGGAAAAATGTGTCTGAGCCTCGGGCCTCAGCCGAGTCGCGCCGAGTGTGCCGAAGCCTTCGCCTCGAAGCCTCGGACGAGTCGCGCCGGGTGTGCCGAAGCCGTGCCTTGTGCCTCGGCCGAAGTCCGTGCGTTAGGATTGAGTTCTCTTTTAAAATATGTTTTGCAGAATCCATGTAAAGGCTTCAAAAATTCCTACAAGGCTCATTTTATGTCCAAATCCTGTGAAACAAATTTTGTTAGGTCAAGCATGTTTAGATCTATCAGTGAAAACTGTTGAATGCATTCTTGATGATACTTTTATGTGTAGATGCATTTAATTTAGAAAAGTGCTGATAACTTGGTAAATGCATAACTAATTATGTATAAGTCAGAAAAATGTGATTCCAGTTTTGTTAGGTTTGTATGAATGTGTAGTTTCAGAGAAAAATACAATATGAGGTTATTCTGTGAATTAATTTGACAGTAGCTTTTAAAATGGTTAAATGTCGTTTCCTTGTTTATTTTGTAGTAAATAAAATATGAGGAATATGAACCTGAGAATTTAAGCACATTGCTCTTGTACTAGGAAGCACAGCAGAAAAATAAGAAATCTGTTGTTTGACACTTTTTGCTAGGGATGTGTAGTTCAAAGGACCTTTCCATGATAGGAATTTGTCTTTTTCATAGAGGATAGGAGTTTAAGTCCAAATGAGTTGAAATTTGGACAGGGAGCTAGATTAGGTATTGATAACTTCCAGTAATTTCTGTAGATTTTTCTGAAGTTGTCTAGATAAGGTTGCTGTTTAAAGCATGTGTAAATAGATTTATTTCAGCAAGTAATTAGAGGGCTAATAAGCTCGTTAAGTAGGACTTTGATGTGGTGACAACATCGCTTAACAAGTTGATCTTGATAGGTTATATAGTTGGGATGATGTGACTACCTTGTTGAAGAGTAGCAGTAGATGACATGTACTTATCTCCTGAATTGTTACTCCATGTTGCATCACCGTGCATCCCATGTGCATTCATGTTATTCATTCATGTACCGCATCATGCAGGGTCGGTAGTGGAAGCCCAAGACACGCAGGAGGAGCAGCGTCAGGAGGAGACACCCGAGGAGAGGATCCCGGAAGGAGACGCTGAGGACCTGCCAGAGTGCCGTGATCATCGCCCCGCCGACTTCGAGCGAGGCAAGCCCCGGAGCATTTTTCTCCTACGGTTTGCAAATTACCGTTTACAAGTTAACCTGATATGATTGTTGCATTAGGTTATAGGAGTTGTGTGATACCGTTGCTGCATTGATTAATTATCCTTGTCCACCTGCAAATATTATCTTGTGATCCCTGTTAGGTCTAGGCTCGATTACATGCTTAGCCCTGCTTAGACCGGTAAAAGTCGGGTGATTTCCTGTCTCCCGCATATAGGTGGATACTAAACATGTTTAGCCTGGTGCTATCATGGAGAGAACCATGTGTTAATTAATCTGAGACCGGGCGGGATGTAGGAGCAGCAGGACATGGGTTCTGTGTGCTAGTAGTCTCCCGTCTGTGTCGATTAGGACCCGACGAAGGCACACCTCAGTCATTTTGAACGCGTCAATCACTTAACGGAGCAGGTGCGGGTACCTCCCGTGAAGCCGAGTAAGGTGTTTCGAGCCGGTGACGGAGACGTTGACGCCTAACACCCAGGGCCTTATATGAACCGTGGGCAACTATTCTGATCGACCTGGCATGGTCCGAGGGCAGGCAGGGCCTGATCGACCTGGCATGACCGTGGGCAGTTAATAGCTTGAGCGACCTGGCATTGAGATAACCCTCGGTGTAGAAGGGTCCATGGCCGTCCCGCGATTTGGGTTCTCGAACCTCCTGAGTGGTCGCCAACGGCCGCCTGGCAGGGTGTGTCGGGCGAGTGTGCGACATTTTATCCCCAGCTGGTAGGAATCGATTATAATCGCCATCGCTCCTGGTTAGTGAGTAACTTGACTGAGCATGTGTTACCGTAGTAATATATGGAATTAATGATGGTTATGGTTGGTGAATCTGAAAGGCTATTGATGAAATAGTCACTCTTGCTTGAATAAGTAGCCAAGTGTTTGCTCTAGATCAGGTGCAAATCTAGATAATCAGGTTGACTACATAAATTGTCTGCTAATGCTCTAATAAAGATTATTTAATAATAAAATGCTTTTATGCAAAAAGGTAAGTGTGGCCAACCTCAGATACAGCCTTGCATAATCCTTGGTGTCAATTATTTCTGGTTTATGACGGGTAAGTCTAGCTGAGTACCTTCTCGTACTCAGGGTGCTATCCCTTGTTGTTGCAGATGGGCAATGTTTCTTCGGCTACTGCGAGAACTGTCTGTATCCCGTCGAGGGCAGTGACTAGACCATGGGCATGGTCAATCCTTATCTTTCCTGATGCTTTTGTGGACAGATCAGGCATATGGCACCGTATTGTGAACTAAGGACTTGTGTTTCAAAACTATGTTGCTTCCGCTTTGAATTCAAAACTATGGTTTGTAATAACTATCGAACTCCGATGTATTTGAACTATGTGCGAACTGAATGTACCTTGTGGGCATGTACGCTAATCTATTACGATCTTGGTTAAAGTTGAATGACTTGAAATCCTTCGAGATTTCTGGACTACCGGGTTTGTACGAGCTTAAGTACTTGTAATCTCTGTGAAAGCAGCGATTCGGTGCTTAATCTGGTGCAAATTGGTCGGTTCTGTTACACACGGTCCCCGAACCAACGGTTTGTTCCCTGAAGAACTGCCTTGACCTCCACTAGCCTGAGCAGCAGCTATCTTATACGGCTTCTGATTGCGCTGAGCTTGTGGCTGATTCTTCCTCTGCGGCGGCCTAAAACGTGCCCCCGGCGCTGGTGGTCGATACTGATTTCGCTGAGCTGGTGGTCCTCTGGGCTGTGACGATCCTGATTCAAAGGTCCTCTTCCGGGCCTTACTTGCAGCATGCTTGTTGTTATAATTTTCTTGAATCAAGCAGTCACTTATGAAGTCATTGAAATTGGTACGAGAACATGTAACCACTGACTTTCCCATTTTAGTGTTCAAGCCCCTCTTGAAACTAGCAATTTTCTTAGCATCTGTGTCAACAAAATCTGGGACATAGCGAGCCAGTGAATTGAATATGTGATGGTATTCCGTAACAGATCGAGTCCCCTGTGTCAGATTCATGAACTCTGCCACCTTCATCTGGGTCAAACCCGGCGGAATATAATGACCTCGAACAGCAGCGGTAAACACTCTCCAAGTGATGGGAACATTGGCAGGGTAGGTGGTACGGTGATGTCCCCACCAAATCCCGGCTGGCCCCTGCAACTGATGCGCGGCATATTCTGCTTTCAGCTCTTCTGTGAGCCTGAGCAAACGAAACTTCTGCTCCAAGGTGTGTAGCCATTCTTCTGCCTCGAACGGTTCCATAGCTTCCTTGAAGATAGGCGGTTTGGTATCCAAGAAATCCTTGAAAGAACTATACTGGTTCGGCTCAGGGCGTTGATGTCCCTGCGCCAAGTTCTCCCTCAACAAAGCTTCGATGTTGCGCTGACTTCCAAGAAATTGAGCAAAAAGTTGCTCAGCCGTCGGTGGTGGAGGAGGTGGTGGATTGCGGTTTTCTCTGGGGTCCTCATTTCCACCACTACCGCCTGCTCCACTACGAGTTGTCGTCATCTGCATATAGGATAGTAAGTGACCATTAGGCGAAGTTGCAACTTGTAAAGATCGGGCGTGCCAACATACGCAAAAGACCTCTAGGCGCTAAGCATACGATCTAGACTACTCTCTAGCGATATCACCAACGTCGCCATCCTCACTAGACATATCTGAAGAACTACTGGAAGAACTACTCGGCTCCGGATCCTCCTGAGGAAAGATGGGGTTCCTCTCATTCTCCCTGCGATGGATCTCCTCGTGCAAACGGTCGTTGTAGTCCTGCAGGTGATGGAGTTGCAGCTCTAGGTCTCCCACTCGCAACCTCAGCAGCCTGTTCTCTTCTGAAACACAGATGCCCTCAACGCAAACTCCTCGAAGCGCCTCCTCAGTCTCCCTCATGATTGAGGCCAAGAAAGTAGTCGACCCCTGCTGAATGGCAAGGTGATGAGCAGTCTCCTGCTCCCTCTGAAGTGCCTGGTCTCTCTCTACTGTCAAGTGAGCTAGCTGTGTAGTGAGGAGGTCTATCTCTGTAGCGTGCTCCTCCTGCCGGCGATGTTGTGCAGCCATCTCCTCACTAAGGATATGATCCACATGATCGTAGCTGCGCGATAGGCACCCGTAAGTAGCCATAAGGGCAGCCATCGCACTCCCTGCTGGTCCAGCACAATGCTCCCTCTCGAGAGAGCTAGCCTCAAGTACGGTAGCGCCTGGCTGACGCCACACTGCCTGGTAAGGATCTGCCGTCGGTAAGATACTGGCGGTAGCTTGGGCAACCACCTCTGGATGGTCCTCCATGATGTCCCAGAGAACTGTGTATGCGACTCTGTTGGCTGCATCCCAGGGGGTCCTCCCTTGCAAAGCAAACACTCGGCGGCACCAGACGTGATCCTGGTCATCACGGCTAGGCACGTCGACCTCCACCGTGTACACGTGGCGATCCTCGAACAACTGCACACGGTGCTAGTCGTACTGTGGCTCCTGGCCCTCCGGATATCCTACCAGGTGCAGAACTCTCCAAAGGATAGTGGGCGTCCCAAACTCTCCCAGAAAATCCTCTGATCCCTCATCGGTCCATGGCCCCAGCATGTAGTTAGGCCTTTTGCCTCCCGTGGACTTGCGAGCAGTGCGCTTGGTGCGTGCCATCTGTAAGAAGTGTACCCACACATAGATTTTTAATTAGTTGAGAACAACTTTTATTTAAGAACGGGACGGATAACATAAGGAGGGAAGTAAATTAATACAAGTTGTATGATCATGATGCATGCGCGTAACATACGTCCTCACTGTCTAACAATCTAACGGCTAGACGGTGGCATACAACGTTCACTCATAGCGTTAACTAGCGTTCTACACGTTCGCAAGTTAGCGTACCTGCAGAAAATCACTTCAGCCCTTCCCACAGTATGAATATCATGCACTGCGGAAATTTAAATCTAATACTCACTTAGGTGTACACCCGGTATACACGTAAGCAGTATATGCACCCATCAGAATTTATTACTCCCACAATCATTACTTTCACATATACTTGTGTGTAACAGGTATACGTGTCGGTATCATATAAGCACTTCCCTAGATTGGCGATTGTCCAATCATGCTCTCACATCTGACTTGTTACCTTGGCGTAGAGGCAATTGATCCATACATTTCTATTCCGGAGAATAGCACCCATACAATTTCACCCTTGCCGTATGGACGACAGAAACAACGAAATTAAACATGATGCATAGCCCCCAAGTTAGTACTTAAATAGCCACCTAGGAACCTACTGGGCATAAGGACTTGATCAATGGCACACCTAAATCTTTATAAGAAGGTTTTTCAGATCCTACTATAGCTACAAGTTTTGACAAATGGAAAAAAATTTATTTGAAAATACAGTTTTTCAAATAGAATCATGAACAGTAACGCTAACCACGCTCCGATGCCAGCTATGACAGAACCGGCCAATTTATACCAGATTAAGCACCGAATCGCTGCTTTCACAGAGATTACAAGTACTTAAGCTCGTACAAACCCGGTAGTCCGGAAATCTCGAAGGATTTCAAGTCATTCAACTTTAACCAAGATCGTAATAGATTAGCGTACATGTCCATGACATATATTCAGTTTGCACATAGTTCAAATACCTCGGAGTTCAACAGTTATTACAAACCATAGTTTGAAATCAAAGCGGAAGCAACATAGTTTTGAAACACAAGTCTTTAGTTCGCAATACAGCGCCATTTGCCTGATCAGTCCACAAAAGCATCAGGGAAGATAAGAGTTGACCATGCCCATTGTTGGGGCGGCACCCAGACCGCAGGCGCCTCCGGCCCGCATTTACCAAAAGATAACGGAGCTTTCGCGCAAAAGGAAGCATTCGCGCGAAAGCTCGTTTCGCCTTCGGTCCGCAGGACCGGAGTAGAACGGAGTTTTCGCGCGAAAGGAAGCATTCGCGCGGAAGCACGTGTTTCGGCTTGCAGATCAAGGGAAGGCGGAGCTCTCGTGCGAAAGGAAGCATTCGCGCGGAAGCACGCATTCGCCTTCGGTCCGCATGACCGGAGTAGGACGGAGCTTTCGTGCGAAAGGAAGCGTTCGCGCGGAAGCACGCGTCTCGGCTTGCAGTTCAGGGGAAGGCGGAGTTTTCGTGCGAAAGGGAGCATTCGCGCGGAAGCACGCACTCGCGTTCGGTCCGCGGGACCGGAGTGGGACGGAGCTCTCGTCATTCATGACTTCGGTTTTCATAGGTTTTCGCAGGTCGACGGAAGCCTGAGTCAAAGGGAGCGGGCCCACCGGTCAGGAAAAGGAGCCGGGGGACGCTTTGCCCGTCGGAGGGCGAAGTTACGATGATGCCCTACGTGCCGGAGAAGGCGGCGTATGACCATGGAGCAGTTGTGTAGGGCATCATTGTATTTGCAACAGAGTGGTCGGAAGGGCATTCCCGTACTTTCAAATTGATCTGGATTAATATAAAAAGCTCCCCAGCCTCCAAAGGAAGGGGGAGAACACTGTTCACTTCTACCACTTCTCCACCTCCCTGTTCGCTTTCAGCTTTCGCTTCGCGCTTTCGTTCGTGCGACAACCGCTGTTTCAAGGACCCGGTCCTGAAACAACATTGGCGCCCACCGTGGTTGTCGCCCGAGCTTACCATGCCGCCAAGGAAAGCGCCGAAAGCGGCCGACAATCCGGAGATGATCGCCGCGAGAAAGGATGCTTTCGGCACCATCGCGGTTTCAGTCCCAGCTAGCCAGGTTCCACCAAACACAGTCGCAGAGCCGCCACCTTTCGGCGGTGCTCTGTCGATAGAAGCGCAGCCGCCGCCGGGAGCATCGACGAGCCAGGACGTGCAGCCTCAGCATCAGCGGATTTCGGGCAGAGAATGCACGCCGGATGGGCACGTCGACGATGAGCTCGAGGACGAGGATGAAGACGATGACGAAATCACAAGACATGCCCAAGCAATCAAGACGCTGGCACAGCAGCAAGGGGAAATCGAGAGGTTGTTGTTGCAAAGAGACCAGCTGCAGCAGCAGTTGGCTGCGAAAGCAAGAGAGGACGAGACTCGCAACGCTATTCGGCGAGCTGAGGAGCAGAGGAGGCAACTCGAGAAGGAAATTCAGGAGCTGCAAAGGGCCGGGGCGGACCCAAATCCGATAGCACACGAAAACGTATGCATACCAAGGCGAGAGCAACCGCCAGCTCTCGGCAACGCCATCAACGAAACCTCTCCACTCTCGAGGGAGTTGCAAGCTCACCCGTGGCCACTCAATTACAAGCCCCGCATTCCGACTTTCGACGGTAAAGCAAACCCACGCAAGTTCTTGGCAAGCTATGAGACGGCTGTATTTTTGGCAGGAGGAGACAATCAGGCTTTGGCAAAATCTCTCATCCTGGCAGTCGAGGACGTGGCCCACGATTGGTACACCACTCTCAAGCCACTGTCCATCTATTCATGGGCACAGCTGAAAGCCGAGCTGCTGGCCACTTTCCAAGGATTCCGACCGGATGTCAAGACCACGCGGGACCTCATGAATTGCACCCAGCAAGACGACGAGCCACTTTCGGAGTACCTCAAACGTTTCATCCAGCTGAAAGCTCAAGCTCCGAATGTGCCGGAAGCGGCGGTGATCGCAGCAGCTATCGAAGGCTTGGGGACTGGGCAGTGCGCCGCTCATCTGTCCAGGGAGCCGCCGAAAGATGTCAAGGAACTGTTTGACGTGATGAATGCGTACGCGAGGTTGGATGATGACTTTCGGTGACGCAAGGCTGCCCACCAGATGCAGAGGCAGGCGACGAAAGCAAGTCGCCCGCCGCCTGTGCCGAATCAAAGGATTGTTAGGCCATTTCGTTCAATCAACAATTTGCAAGAAGAACCGACGCAATCAGCAACAGGCACAGAGAGGCCCGACATGCCCGACTTTCATCCCCAAAGAGGATTCGATCAGCCGTTCCGCGGAGGGCGCAGCGGAAGGACAGGACGCGGCGGCCGAGACGGTAGAGGCCGCGGAAGAGGACCCAGGCCACCATATTGCGTCATTTGTGACGGAAATTTCGGCCATACCACTCGGGATTGCAAATACAGCAAAATGGCGAAAGAGCTGAAAGATAAGGATCAAACGTCAGCCTCCGCCGAAAGCTCCAAGCATGTTTTCCACAATTCGCAAGACCCGTCAGTTGTGGTGGCAGCTTGCAGCAATTACGCGAGCACACCTATGCATCCCCCGCAGTACATGCATCCCCAAAACTTGCATTGGTACAATCCGGCGTATCAGAGTTACCAGCTCCCGGTCTTCGCACCACAGTCGGTGGCAGTTTCGTCACCTATGCACTATCAGCGTCAGCCAGCGCCGCCGCCAGCGCTTCCGGCTCAGACCCAACCTCAGGGGCAGCAAGCACAGCCGGGTTTCCAGCAGGTGCAGGAGGTGGAAAATGAAACTAGCGCAATCAACAACATCCTTCCGTCAAGAGGGCACATTTTCGCCATCACGGGCGGATCTAACCTAGAGCACGAAAGCAAGAGAGCTAGAAGGGACTACCACCGAAGAGTCCAGACAGTATCACCAAGGCTTCCACTAAACAGGCCAGCTTGGTCACTAGCGCCGATATGTTTCGACGAGTCCGACTTCAAAGTCCGCGACTACCCGCATTGCGACGCTTTCGTCGCCACAGCCAACGTGGCCGGCTTCACTTTGCACAACATTCTGATTGATACCGGAAGCTCAGCAGACATTTTGTTCGTAAAAGCTTTCGAGGCAATGGGATTCGACAGACGCAGTTTGGACCCCGCCGGTAATTCACTGTAAGGGTTCGGAGGAAGAAAGATCGATGCTATCGGCAAAAAGCAGATCCTTGTATCCTTCGCCGAAGGGGAAAGAGTCCGCACTGAGACACTAACATTCGACATAGTAAACATGGTCTACCCGTATACTGCCATTTTCGGCAGAGGTTTCACCAACAGGTTCAACGTTATCATCAAGCAAAGCTACCTATGCATGAAGATGCCATCCCCTTTCGGCATCATCGCCGTACATGGAGATCAGCAAGCTTCCAGAAGGATTGAGGGAAAACCAACCCCAGGCTACAGCCTTATCAATGAGGTGGCAAACAAAGACGAATTGCAAACAACCACCGAAGAGCACGCTATCGTCAACACGTCGGAATGCAAGGTTGGGGCAGCCGAAGAAACGATAAGAATCCCGCTCGCGGCCTCCAGGCCCAAAAGAGCCGTGCATATTGGGTCAAGCATGCCGGAAGAAGAAAGGAACGCGTTGGCATCATTCCTTGCGAGCAATGATGACATTTTCGCTTGGTCAGCAAACGACTTGCAAGGCATTAGCAGAGATCTCGCCCAACACAGTTTGAACATCGCAAGCGGCGCTAAGCCCAGAAAGCAAAAACTGAGAAAAATGTCAAACGAAAGGGCAGACGCGGCGAAAGCCGAAGTACAAAGATTACTCGATGCGGGAGTAATCCGACAAGTCGAGTATCCCGAATGGCTGGCGAATGTCGTCTTGGTGAAAAAGAAGAACGGAAAATGGCGAATGTGCGTCGATTTCACCGACCTCAACAAATGCTGCCCGAAGGATCCGTATCCTTTGCCTCGTATCGACAAGCTTGTCGACATTGCATCTGGTTGTGAAATAATGAGCTTGCTAGATTGTTTTTCAGGCTATCACCAGATTTGGCTTCATCCCGACGATGAGGAGAAAACCAGTTTCATCACCCCTACAGGTACATACTGCTATCGGCGAATGCCGGAGGGGCTGCGGAATGCTGGCCCTACTTTCTCAAGGATGACTGACAAAGTGTTCGAAAGCCAAAAGCAAAAGAAAAACTTGTTGGCTTACGTCGACGATATAGTGGTCAAGAGCGATAGACAGGAAGATCATCAAGCGGACTTGCTCGAGACTTTCGGCAATATCCGAAAGAGCGGTCTGAAGCTCAACCCTGACAAGTGTATTTTCGGCATCAAGAAAGGCAAGCTCCTGGGTTGTCTAGTATCGGCAAGAGGAATTGAAGCTAATCCCGACAAGATAGCGGCAATCATCAATATGCAACCACCCTCAAACCGAAAGCAAGTGCAAAAGTTGACAGGAAGACTGGCTTCTTTGAACAGATTCATCGCAAGGTCCGCCGAAAGAGGGCTGCCTTTCTTCCGAACTCTGCGTAGCTCCGACCCTTTCGATTGGGGGGAAGAGCAGCACCAAGCTTTTCAGCAGCTAAAGGAGTATTTAACAAAGCTGACCACGCTATCCAAACCGTCGCCGGAAGCGACACTCTTGCTGTATCTCGCAGCATCGCACACCACCGTAAGCGCAGTACTGGTGGAAGAGAAGGAGCATGAAAACAGGATGACGCAGTTCCCAATCTATTTCGTCTCCGAGGCCCTCTCGGGTGCAAAACTGAACTACTCAGAGCTGGAGAAGATAGCTTACACAGTAGTAATGGCCTCTAGAAAACTGAAGCACTACTTTCAGTCCCATCACATCATAGTACTTTCGGCTCAGCCATTGGAAGCCCTGTTCCGCAACAACGAAGCTATCGGCCGAATCGGCAAGTGGGCGGCGGAGCTCAACGAATACGTGATCGACTTCCAGCACCGATCCGCAATCAAGTCGCAGGCATTAGCGGATTTCATAGCAGACTGGACTCCCACCGCTTTCGACACAACGCTTGAATTCGAAGAGCCTGTGTGGACAGTAAATTGTGACGGCGCATGGGGAATGGCCGGAGCCGGAATCTCAGCGATCCTTACACCACCAAGAGGACCGAAGGTCAGATTTGCCACGAGGCTGCAGTTCCTCACAACCAACAACACTGCCGAATACGAGGCCGTGCTTCTAGGTTTACGAAAGCTTCGAGCAATCGGAGCGAGAAGATGCATAGTCAAGTCGGATTCCCAAGTGGTTGTCGGTCATGCCAAAAAGGATTTCACTGCAAGAGAACCAGAGCTAGCCAAGTATCTGGCGGCAATCAGAAGAATGGAGAGATATTTCACTGGTTTCACCTTGCGTCACATCCCAAGGGCCGAAAACGCAGAGGCAGACGAGCTAGCCAAAGCCGCAGCACAAAATCTACCGCTGCCATCAGATGTGTTCTATCAGGTCCTTTCGGCAAAGGCCGTGAAAGAGGAGGAAGAACATCGAAGCCCGATACATGCTATCGTCAGTGATGACTGGAGGTCACAGATATTCGCCTATTTAGCTGGGACTTACGAGCCGCAGTCTAGGAAGGATGCCGAAAGAATGGCTAGCAGAGCGAAAGGTTACGCAATCATCGGAGAGCAGTTGTTCAAAAATGGAATAACAGCACCTCTTCTGAAATGCATAAGTCAGCGCGAAGGCATTCAACTACTCGAAGAAATGCATGCCGGAATGTGCGGAGCGCATAGAGGGCCTCACGAGATAGCGCACAGAGCAATGAGACAAGGATTTTACTGGCCTTCCGCTGCATCAGATGCCAAAGAGCTGGTCAAATGTTGCAAAGGTTGCCAGATGTTCGCCAAAAATCAGAAAGCCCCAGCAAATGAGACCACGCCGATAGTGCCGACCTGGCCATTGCAGAGGTGGGGCATCAACATAGTTGGTCCGCTACCAGCAGCCCCGGGCAACTTGCGTTTTGCAGCGGTAGCTCTTGAGTATTTCACCAAATGGGTGGAAGCGAAGGCCCTTGCCAGCATAACTTCCACCTCTTTAACCAAGTTCGTCTGGCAGAGGATAATCTGTCGCTTCGGTGTTCCGTCATTCATCACCTGCGACAATGGGAAGCAGTTCGATTGCGCCGAATTCAGGAATTTTTGTGATGAACTCAGCATCAAGCTCAATTTCGCTTCTGTAAATTACCCGCAAGCAAACGGGGCCGTCGAGAGAGCGAATGGCTTAATCTTTTCAGCAATTTCGAAAACACTGTACGACTCGCCGAAAGGCAAGTGGGCCAACACCCTAACAACAGTTGTATGGGGACACAACATTTCACGGTCCAGAGCTACCGGCTTCACCCCATTCAGGCTACTTTACGGCGAGGAAGCAGTAACCCCGGAAGAAGTAAAGCTGGGTTCCTTCCGAACTGAAATGACCCCAACTACTGAAGAGCAAAGACACGTCGAGCTCGACACCATCGAAGAAGTAAGACTGCAGGCCGCAGACAGCCTTGAAAAGTACCACGCCGAAACGAAGCATCACAAGGACAAGACGATAATCCGAAAGGATATCAAGCCTGGTGACATGGTCACCATTCGGCAGCCAGATAAGCAAGGTAAGCTGCAATCACAGTGGCAAGGCCCTTTCGTTGTGGCAAGCATGGCGGCTCCGGGTGTATTCCGGTTGATGAATGACAAGGGCGAAGAATCAACCCAAACATGGAACGCGAGCAACCTGCGCCGTTTCTACCCATGATTTATCTCCGTCGAATTTTGATATAATTTCCTTTTTCATCTATCACCATTTTTGTAATAAAGAAATCGGCTGCGCTCTTTTTCCTCGCGGGGGAAGCCCTGAATCGGGGTGCGAGGTTTTTTAACGAGGCAGCCGAATGTAATCGCTATATTGCGAAAGTAAGTGTAGTTCCCCCAAGATATCACCTGGCTCGACAACAGACGAAGTCAACCAAACATAGGGTTGAGACATTCGTCATTAAAATATGAAAAGAGAATGTCAGGGAGCTAAGGCGGAGGAGACCTCTTACCTCCACTGACAATCTCAAAAGCCTACGGGCTATGAAAAAACCGACC
Source organism: Coix lacryma-jobi var. lacryma-jobi (assembly GCA_009763385.1). Taxonomy (NCBI): domain Eukaryota; kingdom Viridiplantae; phylum Streptophyta; class Magnoliopsida; order Poales; family Poaceae; genus Coix; species Coix lacryma-jobi. Next base: position 52,454,917 of record CM019829.1, read on the forward strand.
CTCCGACAAAATGCGAGGGCGGAACGAAAGCCTGCGGGCTATGAAAAAAACCGACCCTCCGACAAAATGCGAGGGCGGAACGAAAGCCTGCGGGCTATGAAAAAACCGACCCTCCGACAAAATGCGAGGGCGGAACGAAAGCCTGCGGGCTATGAAAAAAACCGACCCTCCAACAAAATGCGAGGGCGGACTGAAAGCCTACGGGCTATGAAAAAACCGACCCTCCGACAAAATGCGAGGGCGGAACGAAAGCCTGCGGGCTATGAAAGAAACCGACCCTCCGACAAAATGCGAGGGCGCAACGAAAGCCTGCGGGCCATGAACAAACCGATCCTCCGACAAAACGAGGGCTGAACGAAAGCTTGCGGGCTATGCAAAACCAGCCCCCATCACCGAAAGGGGAGAATGGTAGCGGAGGCCAAGCCCATCAGCCCTAGTAGGGCAAAACAAACGGCAGCTGGCAAGCATTTACAGCCGCTAAAACGTAATTGTTGTATTAACCTTTCACCTACCAAGTGATCACAAATACAGCCAGGTGAGTAAATGCGGTCGTCCTGTACCACGGGCAAGGCAGTATAAATAGGCAACAAAGTGCAAGCCTCCCATCCATCCTAAACTACCGAGGCTCTTCAAAATGTTAGTTCTAGGTAGTCAGCTCATTATCGAAAATGCGAGTAGGAAGCATCAGGAGCTACGCTTTCGCTTTTATGATCGTGTCATCGGCATCGCGCCCACCTATCGTCACCAATCCGGTAACTGTAGGCGGTAGTACTGTCGAGTGGCTTTCCCATCTCAAACCAAAGATAGGAGATGAACCAAGCCGTGCATGCGGCTGGACAGCAATACGAGCAATATCATAATCATAGTCGATTGTATGCCCCCCATGTTGCGTTCATAAAGACATTTACGTCAACCGAATTATCAAGCGCCTTCGCGCGAATGCTAACGTCCCTCGCCTAAGTGTGTGGGGGCGGGCGCGTCTTTGCTATCGGCCGAGGGGCTCGCACCGAAAGCTCCCCCGCGCGAATGCTAACGCCCATCGCCTAAGTGTGTTTGGGCGGGCGCGTCTTTGCTATCGGCCGAGGGGCTCGCACCGAAAGCTCCCCCGCGCGAATGCTAACGCCCATCGCCTAAGTGTGTTTGGGCGGGCGCGTCTTTGCTATCGGCCGAGGGGCTCGCACCGAAAGCTCCCTCGCGCGAATGCTAACGCCCCTCGCCTAAGTGTGCGGGGGCGGGCGCGTCTTTGCTATCGGCCGAGGGGCTCGCACCGAAAACACCTTCGCGTGAATGCTAACGCCCCTCGCCTAAGTGTGCGGGGGCGGGCGCGTCTTTGCTATCGGCCGAGGGGCTCGCACCAAAAACACACTCGCGCGAATGCTAACGCCCATCGCCTAAGTGAGTGGGGGCGGGCGCGTCTTTGCTATCGGCCGAGGGGCTCGCACCGAAAGCTCCCTCGCGCGAATGCTAACGCACCTCGCCTAAGTGTGCGGGGGCAGGCGCGTATTTGCTATGGGCCTAGGGGCTCGCACCGAAAGCTCCCTCGCGCGAATGCTAACGCCCCTCGCCTAAGTGTGCGGGGGCGGGCGCGTCTTTGGTATCGGCCGAGGGGCTCGCACCGAAAACACCCTCGCGCGAATGCTAACGCCCATCGCCTAAGTGAGTGGGGGCGGGCGCGTATTTGCTATCGGCCGAGGGGCTCGCACCGAAAGCTCCCTTGCGCGAATGCTAACGCCCCTCGCCTAAGTAAGTGGGGGCGGGCGCTTCTTTGCTATCGGCCGAGGGGCTCGCACCAAAGGCTCCCTCGCGCGAAAGCTACCGCCCCTCGTCTAAGCGTGGGGGGCGGGCGCGTCTTTACTATCGGCCGAGGGGCTACCACCGAAAGCTCCCTCGCGCGAAAGCTACCGCCCCTCGTCTATGTGTGTGGGGGCGGGCGCGTCTTTACTATCGGCCGGGGGGGCTCGCAGCGAAAGCTCCCTCGCGCGACAACTACCGCCCCTCGCGTCTTTACGTTGGGCTGAAGGCTTCGCATCGAAAGTCTACTCGTGAAAGCAACCAACCCTAGCTCAACCGTGCGGAGGCGGGCGCGACTCACACGCCCATCTAACCGACAGAAAAAGCACAAACGAAAAACGCACTTCCGCAAACTACAATTAACAACGAAAGTAAGACTTCCAAATGAACACATTCATTTCATTGGACTCGAAGTAAAGTTTGTACAATGCAACTCAAGGCCGCGAACCACTTCCGCGGCCAAGCAAAATGCTATATCTTCTTTCGTCTGGTGAAGGGACGGCATCTTCAGGCTCCAACTTAACGAAAGCTGCACCGTCGAAGCCTGGGGGAGCACGCGAAGCCCCCCGTCTCATTCGCCTAAACTCCAGTTCGCGTGGATCGAATGTTTCATAAAAAGCCTGCAGTCGTTCTTCAGTGCGTCTAAGTTTTTTGGCGCGCTTTCTCATATAGGCCGAAAGAGACGCCAACGGAAATCTAGTGCGATAGCTCCTCCACAAGTCACCACCAACACAGATATCGCCTAACATAATTGTTAACGGGCAGATGTCGAGAACGTCCGGCGTTCCCGCATCCACACCCTGTTCAACATACAACATTCGAACTTAAGTTTCAAACTTTACACGAGTTCCAAGGACAATAACTAGCCAACACTTTAAAGACAAGCCCTAGAAGCATCATTCAACTACCGCGGCATCTTGAGAAACATTCGGTTCATGAGCGGTAGCCGCGGCCGAGCTTTTGGGTACTTCATCGTTAGGCGCAGGCATACTTGCTTCGTCCTCCGGCTCAGCCTCGCGTGCCCGTCTTTCGGAAATGAAATCCGTGAACACTCGCCGAATGTGCGCTTTCTCTTCCAGAGTTTGCAAAAAGGATGAAATCTCAAACAAAGCATCGGCCGAAGCCGCGCAATGCAACAAAGAGGGCGATAGCAATCAAATGAGCCAGGCAAAAAGACTAAGCGGTAGTTAAACAATACTCTCCCACGAGCCACTGCAGCCTGCATAAGGGACATGTCGTTTCCACCGGCCAGCCAAAACTCATCGAAAAACCTTTTCCCGAGCGCTTTCGCCGCTTCGGGGGTGCGCCAGTAATAGTCGACCTCCTTGACCGAAAGCTCCGCGATATGGGAGCAGCCGGCGTCCACAAGGCTATGACCGATCGCCTTGATACCGGTGACGGCGGCGTAGTCTCGGCCAAGGGCCATGTGTCCTTCCCGCGACTCCATCTCGGAGCGAATCCAGCCAACAATGTCTTCAACGCTGCGCTCCGAAGGACCTTCAGCCACAACGCCGATGCTGCGGAGGCATTCGCGAAAGCGAGTCGCGGCCTCTTCAGCGGCAGTTAAAAGCAATCTTTCCCTTTCGGCTTGGGCGGCCCGCAGCTGCGAAAGCTCTTTTTTGAGGCCCTCCACCTCCTTCTGGCTGGCCTTCCTCGAGGCGCGCTCGGCTTCCGCTTTCTTAGCTTGCTGCTCAAGGTCGGAGGCAAGTTTTATCACTTGCGCATCGAAGTTCTTGACTTGAGTCTCGAGCTCTTGCTTTTCGTGCTCGATCTTGCGAGTATAAAGGTCCCTCTGGTTGCTTTGACTGCGGGCGATAACAGCAGCCTGCGAAAGCAGAACAATACGGTAGAATACGATTAGAAAGCGCCAAAAGCGAGCCCAAAAGAAAGCGGCGAGAGTCCAAAACGTACGCTTGCGAGATGAAACGACAAAGCGTTGTCAAGCTTCAAGCTGCTGACTTTTAGAAGGTCCCTCTCCACCTCCGGAGCGACGAAGGCCCTCTGCGAAAACTCCACAAATTTTGTGGCCTCTTCGCTGCTACCGGGAAGAAGCCCGGCTCGGCGATAGTCAAGCCGAGAGGCGAGTTGAGCGTCCGAGGGCGCACCTAAAGAACGAGCAACGCAATAAGATCTTTCTTTCGCCTCGGCTGTGTCATTCGACGAGCTCAGGCCAGTATAAAAATGCGGGTTCTCGTAGTGCGATGGCATCCCTTCGAGAACCAGTCGTCCGTAGCCCAAGAGCTGCCCTTCAACCTTCTCCTGAGTTAAGCGAATGCAAGCCGGCGAAAGCTGTACTTTACCTTTGTCAACAACAGGAGCAGGCGTCTTCAGTGGAGCACTTTCCCTTTCACCAACGGCGCCCCTCTCGCCCGGCGCCGGCATAGATGCATCCGGCCGCGGCGCTTTCGCTTTCTTGGCCGGGCGCTCCGCGTTATCGGCCGGGCCGGAAGGTTTTCGAGCTCCAACTTTTGCGAAAGTAGGCATGTCGGCGACTGACGTGTCGTCGTCAAACGCGGCCCGCGAAAGTGGCAAGCCATACCTTTTTGGAGCCATACCCCCAACTTGCGATGCACTCTGCAAAAGAACGAACAAACAAAAACAGCGCAAAAGAGCAATAAGACATTCGGCTAAAAAGCACATATGCACAAGCCAGATATGAAAAGTCGAGGCCAAGCGCACGACGCAAAAAAGTTTAGATTAAATAGCGCATAAACGGAAGAACTAACCACCCCCGGATGGTCGAAAGGGTCAACGTCAGGGATCGATTCCAAGACTCCCCCTTTGCTTTTGAGCAGCGGTTTCACAATTAAACGACCAATGCGAATATCGCCAACATCAGTGGCAGCTTTTCGCCGAGGAACTACACCGCTGCGCCCCCCGCGCCGAGCCACGGCCTTACCTTTCGCCTTGGATGTCCTTGTTTCCCCTTCAACTTCGTCAACCAAAGGCCTCTCGGCATACGTGATGCCCATAGCATCGAAGGCACGATTCAAGCGACGGCTCCGACCAAGGTTGCCAAGTTGGAACTCGCTTTCCTTTCGCAGATACGGCCCGCAGATCGCCTTAGCCTCACTTTCGATATACTCCACGTAGGAGTCATCGTCACCAAAATTCATGGGCCTCTCTAAAAGCAGCAGGGGGCCGCGATACCCATCTTTGTCCCAAAACTCCTCAAATGAGGTCGCACTGCAAAGTGGGTTCATTCCAATTGCCATCCACTCTTCCACTAAATCCCGGCTAATTTGAAACCGAGCGGTGAGAGCGAAAGCATCCCCGCCACGAATAGCTTCCGCATCCCTCAACACAACGGGCGGAAGGTGTCTGCCCCGACACTTCTCTAAAATTGAGACAAGTGGAGAACCTTTCCTCTCCCCTCTGCTCAACGCTTCAGCGACAGCTTCGTCTGAGCAGACGCGATAGTAGAACCAAGAGCGCTTCCATTCTGGCCATTTGTTTCGGTAGATGAGCGAAATCGAAATGGCGCCTCGAGTTTTCCGTGGAACGAAATTAATGCACCCGATTTCGCTGGGCAGCTTCTCCCCCAGGAAAGGATCGTCCACTTGTGTCGCCCGACGGTGAATGTCGTGGAACCGCATGAAAACATCCGCCCGCGGTTCACAGCCCAACATCTTCATAGCCTGGGCGAACACGCTGAGCCTGACGAAAGCGTTCGGCGTCAACTGGTGGAGTTGTATCCCGAATCCTGAGAGAACGTCCGAGACGAAACCCTCGAGAGGAAAATCAAAGCCAGCGGCGAAATAAGCGCGAAAAACAATGGCCTCATTGGGTCGCGGAATCGGCACTTCCTCATCGCCTGGGATTCGGCAGCTGGCCAAGTGATCTTTCCGCAGGGGTCCTTCGGTAGCCAGAGCTTGCAGTCCCGTGGGCGTCATTCACGAAGCACCGAGGAAGAAGGAGCAATCCGTCGGCACAGAAACCACACCAGAGTCCCCCTCATCCGATAAACTCCCGTCGTGGCCTGGAACCCGCGCAGCGTCCCCGGATCCAATCGAAACTTCGGCGCTAATTTCACGGCGGGGAGACTCAGAAGCACTGCAGCTTTCGCTAGTCGAGCTCGTAGTCGACGTCGAGTCGGAAGACGCCATCTAACATGGCGCGAAAGGAAAAATAAACAAGCAATATACGCGAAAGAAAAAAATATAAAGGGAAGGAGAGACGGAATCAAGCAAAAACAAACAACCAATCTACATAATGCGAAGCCAAAAGCAGAAGAGAAACATAGAATGAGATATACACACCTCAGACAACGAAAGGCGACGGTCCGAGCAGGCGAATACACCTTTCGTCGAAAGTCGTTTGCGTCAGGCGAAAGACGCAACAAAACGCGCGGGATGCAGCGGTGCAGGGAGGCGTCGACTGATCCAGTGCTCCCCTCTCACGAAGCCTCGGGGGTTTTTATACGAGCAGCCCGTGACGCGCTTATCGAGGGAGGCGAAGGGACGCCTCGGCACAGAATTCGAAGCGTCGCGGCGGCACCCCTTCGTGTCACACGGTCTTTGAGGAAGACGAAAAGACGTTTGCGATGCAACTTAAAACAAAAACATAACTAACAAAAATAATAATAATATATACATATATATCGTCTGTTTTCCCAAAAAAAAAAACCTCAGCTTCGGGACGAAACGAGGTTTTTTTGGGCGGGCGTAGGCGCCTAGCGGAAGGACACGGTCGAACTTCGCGAGCTGCAGATTCAACCGTAAGGGGCTATTGTTGGGGCGGCACCCAGACCGCAGGCGCCTCCGGCCCGCATTTACCAAAAGATAACGGAGCTTTCGCGCAAAAGGAAGCATTCGCGCGAAAGCTCGTTTCGCCTTCGGTCCGCAGGACCGGAGTAGAACGGAGTTTTCGCGCGAAAGGAAGCATTCGCGCGGAAGCACGTGTTTCGGCTTGCAGATCAAGGGAAGGCGGAGCTCTCGTGCGAAAGGAAGCATTCGCGCGGAAGCACGCATTCGCCTTCGGTCCGCAGGACCGGAGTAGGACGGAGCTTTCGTGCGAAAGGAAGCGTTCGCGCGGAAGCACGCGTCTCGGCTTGCAGTTCAGGGGAAGGCGGAGTTTTCGTGCGAAAGGGAGCATTCGCGCGGAAGCACGCACTCGCGTTCGGTCCGCGGGACCGGAGTGGGATGGAGCTCTCGTCATTCATGACTTCGGTTTTCATAGGTTTTCGCAGGTCGACGGAAGCCTGAGTCAAAGGGAGCGGGCCCACCGGTCAGGAAAAGGAGCCGGGGGAAGCTGGGCTCGTCGGAGGGCGAAGTTACGATGATGCCCTACGTGCCGGAGAAGGCGGCGTATGACCATGGAGCAGTTGTGTAGGGCATCATTGTATTTGCAACAGAGTGGTCGGAAGGGCATTCCCGTACTTTCAAATTGATCTGGATTAATATAAAAAGCTCCCCAGCCTCCAAAGGAAGGGGGAGAACACTATTCACTTCTACCACTACTCCACCTCCCTGTTCGCTTTCAGCTTTCGCTTCGCGCTTTCGTTCGTGCGACAACCGCTGTTTCAAGGACCCGGTCCTGAAACAACACCCATGGTCTAGTCACTACCTTCGACGGGGTACAGACAGTTCTCGCAATAGCCGTAGAAGCATTGCCATCTGCAACAACAAGGGATAGAACCCTGAGTACGAGAAGGTACTCAGCTAGACTTACCCGTCAAAAACTAAGAAATAATTGACACCAAGGAGTATGCAAGGCTGTATCTGGGTTTGGCCATACTTACCTTTTTGCAGAAAAGCATTTTCATTATTAATAATCATCAATAGAGTATTAGCAGTCCTTTTTATGTAATCAACCTGATTAACTAGATTTGCACCTGTTCTAGAGCAAACACTTGACTACTTATTCAAGCAAGAGTGACTATCTCATCAATAGCCTTTCAGATTCAACCTCCTAACCATCTTTAGTTCCATAAGTTACTACGATAACACATGCTCAGTCAAGTTACTCACTAACCAGGAGCGATGGCGATTATAATCGATTTCAACCAGTTGGGAATAAAATGTCACACACTCGCCCGACACACCATGCCAGGTGGCCGTTGGCAACCACTTCAGGAGGTTCGATAACCCAAATCGCGGGACGGCCATGGGCCCTTCTACACCGGGGGTTATCTCAATGCCAGGTCGCTCAAGCTATAACTGCCCACGGTCATGCCAGGTCGATCAGGCCCTGCCTGCCCTCGGACCATGCCAGGTCGATCAGAATAGTTGCCCACAGTACATATAAGGCCCCGGGTGTTAGGCGTCAACATCTCCATCACCGGCTCGAAAAACCCTACTCGGCTTCACGGGAGGTACTCCGACCTACTCCGTTAAGTGATTGACGCGTTCAAAATGACCGAGGTGTGCCTTCGTCTGTTCCTAATCGACACAGAAGGGAGACTACTAGAACACAGAACCCATGTCCTGCTGCTCCTACATCCCGCCCGGTCTCAGATTAATTATCACATGGTTATATTCCACGATAGCACGAGGCAAGTCATGATCAGTATCCACCTATATGCGGGAGACACGAAATCACCCGACTTTTACCGGTCTAAGCAGGCTAAGCATAAACAAGCCTAGACTTATCAGGGATAACAAGATAGTATTTGCAGGTGGACAAGGATAATTAATCAATGCAGCAACGGTATCACACAACTCCTATACCTAATGCAACAAGCATATCAGGTTAACTTGTAAACGGTAATTTGCAAACCGTAGGAGAGAATGCTCCGGGGCTTGCCTCGCTCAAAATCGGCGGGTCGGTGGTCGCGGCACTCCGGCAGGTCCTCAGCGTCTCCTTCCGGAACCCTCTCCTCCAGCGTCTCCTCCTGGCACTGCTCCTCCGGCGTCGGATCCTGAGCTTCCACTACCGATCCTGCATGATGCCGTACATGAATGAATAACATGAATGCACATGGGATGCATGGTGATGCAACATGGAGTAACAATTCAGGAGATAAGCATATGTCATCTACTGCTACTCAACCTCTTAATCTATCACAACTAACTTACTAAGCCCTGTTGTCACCACCTCAAAGTCTGCTTAATGGGTTTATTATTCTCTAATCAAAAGCTAGACTATCCCTAATTAAACAAGCCTATAACAGCAACCCATCCTAGACAGCTTCAGAAAAATCTACACAAATTACTAGAGATTAACAACACTTGATCTAATCCCCTGTCCAAATCTCACCCCATTTGGACCTAGACTCTATCCCCTATGAAAAAGACAAATTCTACCATGAAAAGGTGCTTTGAACTACACATCATATTAAAAAGTGTCAAACAACAAATTTCATAATTTTCTCCTGAACTTCTTAGCACAAGAGCAGATAGCAAAATTTACCAAGCCCCTACTCCTCATATTTTAATTACTACAAAATAAACAAGAAAGCAGCATTTAACCATTTTAATTACTACTGCTAAATTATTCCACAGAGCAACCTCATTTTACATTTTTCCCAGAAACTATTCCTCAACACAAACCTAACAAAACAAGAATCACATTTTTCTGAGATATACATAATTAGTTATGCATTTTCCAAGTTAACAGCAAATTCACAATTTAAATTATTCTACACATAAAAGTATCACCAAAAATGCATTCAACATTTTTCACAGATAGATCTAAACATGCTTGACATAACAAAATTTGTTTCGTAGGATTTGGACTTAAAATGAGCCTTGTAGGAATTTTTGAAGCCTTTACATAAATTCTGCAAAAACTTATTAAAAGAAAACTCAATCCTAAAACGCTACGGACACCCAACTTGACTCAGCCGAGGCTCGAGGCAAACGCTCGGCACACCCGGCTTGACTCAGCCGAGGCTCGAGACAAACGCTCGACACACCCGGCTTTCTGAGGCCTACTGTACCCAGATTTCCCTTTTTCTCTCTCACACTCTCTGTCTCTGTCGGCGAGGCCCACTGGTCAGGCGACCAAGTTACTAAGCGAGGCTAGGCTCGGCAGTCAACGGCGGACTTTGGCGCCGTTGTCGTTGACTGGCCCTAGCTCGTCGGCGGCGAAGCTTCCGGTGACGCCGAGACCACCACTGGACGCGGGTTTGCGAGGCGAACACGACTAACTGACTTGCTGAGTCAGAGGGATACCGGAGCAAGCTCGACGGCAGCCATGGCGGAGCGGCGGCTCTGCGACGCGACGGCAAAGCTCTTCCCGGCGAGCTTGATGCTCGGCGAGACTAATACTAGCCCAAGCAAGTCCTAAGCCACCTATTGGGGCAACTTTCGGGCCTCGGCATCCTCGGCATTGCCCGGAGCGATGCACGGCGGCGGTCCACGGCGGACATGGCCGTGACAAGGCTCGGTTCCGGCTGAAACATGGCGAAAGAGAGGTCTCCATTGAAACCTAGGAAACTTCAGCGGTAGAGAAGACTAGAACAGAGCTTGGTTTGGGATGGCTTGGCCGGAGATGGCCGGTTCACGTGAAAGTCACGGTGGCGGCCATGGCGAGAACCCGAGGATAGCACTCGACGTTCTGCCGGCTAGAGAGGAAAAGAGGGGGAACCAACCCTGGCAGGTGGAAGAGGAGGTCAAGGAGGAGAGGATGGCGGGAGGAATCGGGCGGCGGTGCGGTGAGTAGCGAGTAATCGCTCGTCGGAGTTCGGCGGGCGGCGGCGGCGTGGAGCTCTGGTGAAGATGGGGAGGAGTGGAGCGAGGGAGAGAGTGAGCGATAAAATGCTCTTCTGGATTGCGAGCGCGAGGCGGAGCGAAGGCAATAGGAACGAAGGGCGGGGTGCGTTGCACCTGGTTAGTTCCCGTCGGGGAGAAGCTCCCGACCGGGCGCGGCGGCGTCAGGCATCGTGCGCCACGCGGCGAGCGAGCACCAGGCGTCGGGGAAACGTGGCGAGTTTGGCGCAAACCACGGGCGGCGATGACGGTGGTTTGGTCGGCCGGCGAGGCGGTCTCACGGCGGCGGGCGGTTTCTGCCGGCGCGGAGGGAGCGGCGTGCGCGCGCGGGAGAAGGAGAGACTGACGGCCGGGCCCCACTAGGGTTTAAACTAATGAAGTTTGATTTAAAACTTTGATGCTCCACAACTTCCAAACTAAGCCGAATTAGGAAAAGGTCCTAAAAGCAAAGTTGGTTAGAATTTTGTAAGGAACAAATCATCTTTATGGCTCAAGTCCAAATTCTGCTTAGAAAAAGAAATTTACTTCTAATCCATTTTTCTAATTCAAGAAATCACATTTTTAACAACTTTTTCTGAGAAAGTGCTTTTAAACAAAGTTCCTTCTTTCATCAGGATCTACAACTTTGTTATAAGGCACTTGGTCAGAAACAGAAAGCATAACAAGGTTATACTAGACACTACACAAGGACTTAAGCATTCAACAAGCATATGCACATGAAATGATGAGATGCTATGCTCATGCCATGCCAAATTATGCATTTAGGGATTGCTTAATACCTAGGGTGTTACAGGTTTCATCATAGTCTATACCCTCTTTCTGGCAGAAACCGTGGGCTACTAGCCTAGCCTTGTTCCTCACTACCATCCCATCCTCACCCTCTTTGTTTTTGAAAACCCATTTGGTACCTATAGGGTGACATTGTGGTGGAGGTGGAACTAAGGTCCAGACTTTGTTTCGCTCAAAATTTTCTAGCTCCTCATGCATAGCATTGACCCAGTTAGAATCAGAAAGTGCGTGTCTAACATCTTTGAGCTCAAAAGACGCAACGAATGCAGAATGAGCAAAGTGGGAGATTTCATATGCTCGCGACCGCGTGACTCGCTGGTCGATGCCACTGATCATCTGTCGCGGGGGGTGAACTTGCTGAACGCTTCGGGGCGCTTGCCTCGCCAAAGTCGCCTCCCCCTCGCCAGATGCTGTCGCTCCCTCAGGTGCAGCGGGTGTTCGCTGGAGAGGTGGCTCTAGAGGACCCCAAGAAGAAGACGTAGTGGGATTTGGTCCTCGAGCTGAAGTAGATGTCGCAGGGTCGACGGGGGCAGCCAGCGGAGTTCGCTCGGGATCACCCCAATCGGCATTCTCCTGCTCCTCCTCCACAAAAATGGTCTCTCCCATTTCCTGTTCTCCTGCAACCTCAAAAGCAGAAGAAACACAAGGCATAGTTTCGTCGAATGTGACCTCGCAGGTCTCCACTATCCGGTTAGTTTCAAGGTTAAGAACTCGATAAGCACGTGAATAAGAGGCATAACCAAGAAACACCCCATTGGCAGAGCGAGATTCAAATTTATCCAAATTGCCTTGCTTCAGGATAAAGCACTTACACCCAAACACCCGAAAATGAGACACCTTGGGTACTCGTCCAAAATGCAACTCATAAGAAGTCTTTTTCATTAAAGCACGAAGAAAGATGCGATTTGAAACATGGCAAGCGGTGTTGATCGCCTCGGCCCAAAAACGCCTAGGAGTCCTATGCTCATCAAGCATCGTCCTGGCCATCTCAACAAGGGTCCGGTTCTTGCGCTCAACAACACCGTTCTACTGAGGAACATAAGGAGAAGAGAACTGATGCTCGATTCCACTAGAAGAACAGAAAGAGGAAAACTAAGAGTTATCAAACTCAGTACCATTATCGCTACGAATAGCTCTAATGGTATTAGGGGGAAACTCAGTTTTCAACTTCAAGATTAAGTCACGAGCAAAAGAAAACTCTTCATCCTTACCCTCCATGAAAAATACCCAAGAATACCTCGAAAAATCGTCAACAATCACTAGAACGTACCACTTCCCACCCGCTGAGCAAACCCGAGCTGGACCGACTGTGTCCATGTGAAAAAGCTCGCCGGGTCGCTTTGTCATCACCTGAGTAACAGGTGGGTGAGGAGCAGCAACCATCTTCCCGTGACGACAAGGATGACAAACAAGGTCCTTCTGAAACTTAAGCTTGGGCAATCCTTGGATTAGGCCAAGTGAGCTAAGCCTTGCAAGCAAGTCAAAACTCAAGTAACCGAGCCTCCTATGCCACTTCCACAAATCAGAAGAAGGACCAGCCATCAAACACCTAGTAGAGCCGAAGGACTGAGAAAAGTCGGCTCTGAAAACACGGCCAAAAGGGATGATCCGACAAACAAGATCTCCCCGAGGGTCTAAAACGCGACTCAAACCCTTCTTAAAGCGCATCTCACAATCATCCTCAAGAAGTTGCGAAACAGAAAGCAAGTTGAAATGCAAATTAGAAACCAAGGCAACATTCTTCAGGACAAAGTTCTCATTGAGCCGAATGGCTCCCTGAGAAACAACCTTACCTCTACTATTATCCCCGAAAGTGATGTACTCCTTGTGCATCACGGGGCTAAGGCTGGAGAACCATTCCTTCTTTCCGGTCATGTGGCGCGAACACCCGGAATCCATGAGCCACATGTTCCCCATCCGATGTTCCTGCATCAATAGAAAGGCAGGAAGTGAGCATATGGCACAACACTGGGGTTAGTATACTGAGAAGGATACCAGTGCTGTGTCATAGGCCCAGAAAAAGTGTTAGCAGCAACACCAAACTGTCCTCGTCCCATGGGTGGATAGCGATCACCACCAACCTAAAAGGGTGGTCCGCTATGGAACGGAAAACCTCCAAACTGACTTACCTGTCCCATCTGAGCAAAGCGATCACCACCATACTGAAAAGGTGGTCCACTATGGGACTAGGCTGCAAAACCTCTTACACTCGGCTCACGATCGTATAGAGGACGACCGGAACCACGACGGGCACGACCACCACCCTGTGGTCTAGCTGCCTGGGGCCTAGCAACCTAAGGGGGTGCTCCTCCAGGTCTAGCGCCCGACCTCTGAACTCCCCGACCTTGCACACCATGGAGAGGGTGGTGCCTGGCCTGGTTGTTCAGCTCTAACTCCTTCCTAGCGTCTCTCTTCCTTCAAAAGCAAAACTCAGCTAGGTGACCCTCAAGGTGACAGTACTCGCACTCAAACCTCACCACTCTCTTGGATTGTTGGTTCCTATTGTTGCGAGGGTTGTTCACTCTAGCTGGTTGCTTGCCCTTCGGAAGGGGATCACTAGAGACGTCAGGAAGGGTGTCAAGTGTGTTCCTAAGATGGTTAGGTTTTGGAATCCACACTTGCTTGCGAGGTGGAGCCTTGGGAGGTTCATCAAGGATGCCATCCTTGGTGATAGGCTTGGAAGGCTCAGGTGGGGTGATCTTGGTAAGCTTAGGGATAGCGGATGGTTTCTCACTCGGGTTCACTCCGCTAAACTCACCGATCTTACCAAAGGTACTAGCGCCCTTCCCACCTAAGGTAAAGCCTACTCCCGAGCAATCAGTTGCCCTCTTGAACTGACTGATCATCATGCCCAACTGCGGCTCACTGCATGACACCCAACTCAGGATGGACCGAAGGTATGTGTTTTCCTCCTCGGTTTTGTGACGGAATGACCCTAATCCTATGGCCCACGTGTCCCTGTCAACCTCTGACAGCCGAACCCATGTTCCATGTGATTAAGACCTGTTCGCCACCGGGCTACATCAGCGCCCAATGTCCGCAGGATCATCTCACAATTCAGTTACAGCATTGCATACTTTTACAAATAACATCGGAATAAAGAGCGGAAGACTTAAATAACATTAGTTTTACAAAACGAGGTTTCAAATGAGGTAAGGAGTACGGTTATTACAAACCATTGTTCGGGTGATTCAAAGTAGACAACGTAGCGGAAACATTAACATAACGATACATGTAACACCCAGCCCGAGGGTGCACGTTTACTCATCGGCCTCATCGGCCTCTTCCTGGACGAAGGTCACGCAACAAGGTGCGAGACACATCGGGGTCTCAGGCATACCTGCAACATGGGTAACAAACCCTGAGTACTGGGGTACTCAACAAGACTTACCCGACTAAAGAAAAGGGAGAAGACTCAGGAATGAGAGGCTTAGGGTAGTCAAGGTAAGGCTTAAGCAAGATCAAGTATTTTGCAGAAAAGCATTTTTGTAAACCTTATTTTATTTTTGAAAGATTCAGTATTCCTCAATTCTTCATCATTCATGATTCATTTTATATTTCAAAACATTCCTAGTTGAGAACCACTCTCCGTTGACAGTCAGTGGACCAAGTCTCCATAACCGAGGAGCAACGTTAATCCGGATAAATAATACTCAGCTGAGGATCCCTATCCACACTACATATGTAGCACCCAAGCTTGCATATGCCAACTCGTCTACCACGATTCCTCCAAGATTGGGCCCGGTCCTACGCCACCCGGAAGTACAGTACACCACTCCAATTTTCCGCCAGCGACAAGTACCTCGGGACTCTAACCCTAGAGTACAGGTCCTGTCACGTGGGTACATGCTACTTCCGCCATCTCTCCACTCCCAGTGCGCGGTTGTCGGTCCAATAAAGGATTCCTCGGAGCCAGAGCTTTCCGTAGTATGTGAATAGTTACAAGTCTTGACCAGCAGGCCCCCATACGGATGGTCCCTAATTTTCCAGCCAGAACTATACCTTGGTCATATCTCACCCAAGCGTAATAGTCCTGTCAGTTTTTCCACCATGTCCCGGTCGGTGTCAACTGTTGAGTCCCGGACTACAACATGATGGCACCGTACGCTTGGACAACCTCTCCTCGCTATTAACTAGGTACGGATCAGATACCTAGCGAACAGCCGGGGAGTAAGACCAAAATTCCCATAAACATTCCTTAAGTGATCACACTTTTAAAAATTGGCATTTTATTGCAAAGTCTAATTCAATAAGCATTGCTAAGCATTTTTCAAATACTTTTGAAAAGCAGGTATCGGGTGTATTAGTGGTCAAGGTGGATAGTGCATCAATTAGGATAGCACACAATTCCTATAAACCTAATGCAATAATTTAACTCAAAAGCATTTAAGGAAATCATTTTATAAAATTCAAGGAAAGGGTTAAATGCACCGGGGCTTGCCTTGAAGAGCAAAGAGAGCAGACTCGGGGTAGGTATAGGTGTTGGAGCTCGGGGTCGCCTCGGGAGTTGGTTCGTCAACAGCGGCCTCGACTCTGGTACCTTCTTCGTCAACTATACGGATGCAATGATGAATGCTCATGAGAATGATGATATGGACTTATGGTGCAAGACAATTCCACTGAATCTAGATTACTCTTAGGCAAGGCATAATCGAAATCTAGGTTGAGCATAAAAGGTAACCATTTCTTTCTTAAGCATTATTGATGTTAGGCCTTATTATAATTATCCTAAGTATTAACCAAACATATCATCACAGACATCATAGACCAAAGGGTAGGGGTCTATGAACATCAATCAATCCAAAGATCACATCATTAAACACTTATTACCGACCCTAATCCATCTTTTCTATTTTTCTTATTTTATTTAAAAGGTCATTTTATGAAGTTGCTCCAAAAATTACCAAATTAATCACATAAGTTCATTAAGGCATAAACAGATGGCAAAACAAATTTCATAATTTTTGGAGGTCATTAAGATGCTCAAATAAATCTAAACATTTAATTAACAAAAGGCACTATTCCTTAATTAAAATAAATGCTCAAAAATCAACTTGCTCCAAAAGACTTCACAATTTTACCAGAGGTTCAGCATGTTATAACAAGGTCTCAAAAATTTATCTCAAGATTTTTGGAGTTATAGATCACTCTCCAAAAATACCAAAACCTTCATTTTTCAATTAAAAGGGGAATTTTACATTTTCAAATTCTTGCAGAAAAGTCAAGTTTCATATTTTTATAAAATACTACACAGTGCAAGGAGCATACCATAATTTTCTCAGCATTTAAGAAACAACAGATTAATTCACACAAAAAAAAGAAAACAGAACACTATTCACAACTCTCAGAAAAAGAAAAGAGCACTGTGCTCCTTCTATGAAGGGCTCGGGCGAAACGGAAAGTGAGTGCTCCGTCCGAGGCCTGGCCCGGAGGCTCGGGCGAAGCGGACTCGGGCGAGATGGAAGGCTCGGGCGAGACGGAAGGCTCGGGCGAGACGGAAAAGCAAGCGTCCGTCCGAGGCCTAGCTCGACGAAGCGGAGGGTGCATGAGTCCGCTCGAGGCTTGGGCTCGGGCGAGACGGAGTGGAAGCAGAGGCCGGAGGCCTCGGGTGCTTACCACGGATCGGAGGCAGGGCTCGAGGGTGTGGCTCGGCACGTGCTCGAGGGTGAGGCTCGAGGAAGGAGGCTCGACACGTGCTCGTGGGGCGGTGGTTCGGTGGAGCTCTTTCGGCGGCGAGCGGCGAGCGGCGCTCCGACGACCCTGCGCAACACACGAGACCGCAAGGGCCTGGTCAGAGTCGCATGGAACCAAGGAACACGACACGGGGGTCGGTGAGGGATGATCATGGCCGGAGACGGCGAATTTCACGAACCCGAGCTCGCCGGGTTTCTGCCGGAGATGGGAACGGCGAGCTTACGCCGGGCGATTGAGGGCGGTAGAGATGAAATTGAAGGGTGGGAAAGCTTCACGAGCTCAAGGCGGAGCTTCTGAGCTAGGTGGTGGAGCGGCGGAGGCACTGGACTAGCCTGGCCACGGTGGCGGAGAGGATGAGAAGCTCGGGGCTCCGGCGGGCTTATATAGCCGCGGCCAGAGGCCGGTAGAGAGCACGGGGTGGGGTGGATAAGCTCGGCGGGAGCGTGCGCACTCGATTGCGCTAAGGCGGAGGGGCTGGCGTGCAGCCGGGACCGGTGCGCAAGCTTGGCCGGCAATGGCCACGCGGCGGCGGCGCGCTGGGCACGGTAGGGGACGGGAGCGGGGTCAACTGTGCGCGTGCGGGTGCGAAATGATGGTGGCGACAACGGCGGCAGGTTGGTGGCGCGTGGGGAGCAGCCAGACGCGCTGCAGGCGCAGCGCCGGCGCCATGGCCGCCCCCCCCCCCTTGGCCCTAGCTGGAAGAAGAACAGTGCTAGGGGATAGGGTTTGACTTTGCTGGTCTCTGTATTTTGCAGATTTCTCCCAAAGTTTGAACTGTGCGACAAAAACTCAAAATACCAAAGTTGCTCAGAAAAATGAGGTTTACAACTTTGTCAATATGAACATTTTCAAATTCCAAATAGTTTTTGAACTATATTCAAAAACAGAAAAGGGGACACTTTTCAAATTTGATTCAAATCAAAATTACTTTGGATTTCAAACTGAGACTTGAAAATTTGTAAATACCAAAGTTGTTCCTCTCGATCAGATTCACAACTTTTCTTTTTGAACCAACTCAAAATTTTGACTTTTGAAAAAGTTATCAAAAAGGGGATAAATCCAGGATTTGGGATTTTAGGGTTTTGCAAAAGGGAAAATCAAATCAAATCTGATTTTTGAACTTTGATCAATGCAGCAAACATCAGGGCACTAAATTTGAACAAGAATTAAATATAACTAGGCACAGAGGTGAAATTACCATTTTGCCCTTATAGAGAGAATTGGGCTTTTAGGGTTTTTGAAAAGGGAATCAAGGCATAGCAATTAGGCAAATCAAATGCATCACAGGAAATGATTAATGCTTAAGATGATGACATGTCAAGTTAATTACATTTAAACACCAGGGGTGTTACAGCCTTCCCCCCTAAAAGAAATCTCGCCCCGAGATTCCACGTCTTAAGAAGGAAAAGGCAAAACTTTACATCTACAGAGATTCGAGAAAGTCGGGATAGTTCTTTGCTAAGAAGTCTTCGGATTCCCAGGTGGCTTCTTCTTCAGAGTGTTGGTTCCACTGGATCTTGTACCATCTTGTGGTGGTTCTTCGGGTAACACGATCCTTGTGATCCAACACGCGAACTGGATACTCAGTGTATGACAGATCTGGTTCTAGCTCAACGCCTTCAACTTCAACCACATGTTCACGTACTCGGAGACACTTCTTGAGTTGGGAGACATGAAACACATTATGAACTGCTGAAAGATGATCGGGCAAACTTAACTTGTAAGCGACCTTGCCACAACGATCCAGAATCTCAAACGGACCAATGTAGCGGGGTGCTAACTTTCCTTTGACTCCAAAACGAGTGACTCCTTTAGTGGGTGAGACCTTCAGGTACACATAATCTCCAATCTGGAACTGCAGAGGTCGACGTCTCTTGTCAGCATAACTTTTCTGTCGAGACTGTGCGATCTTCATGTTCTCTTGTATTTGCTTGACTTTCTCTTCCATATCTTTTACTAGGTCAACTCCAAAGAATTCCCTTTCTCCAGGTTCAGACCAACTGAGAGGGGTACGACAACGGCGGCCGTACAGTGCTTCAAAGGGTGCCATTTTGATGCTCTCTTGGTAACTGTTATTATAAGAGAATTCTGCCAAGGGCAAACACTGATCCCAAGTATCTGCGAAGGTAAGCACACAGGCTCTCAACATATCTTCTAACACTTGGTTGACTCTCTCAGTCTGTCCATCAGTCTGCGGATGATAAGCCGTGCTATACAATAGCTTGGTTCCAAGTGAGGCATGGAACGCTTTCCAGAACTTAGCGACAAACTGAGTACCACGATCTGAGATGATGGTCTTGGGTATGCCATGGAGCTTCACTATGTTGTTTTTGTACAAGGTGGCATAAGTTGGGGCGGTATAACTTGTTTTGACCGGTAGGAAGTGAGCTTGCTTCGTGAGACGGTCCACTATCACCCAAATGGAATCGAATCCCTTTTGAGTCTTGGGTAATCCATTGATAAAATCCATGCTGATATCCTCCCATTTCCAACCAGGTACTGACAAAGGTTGCAGCTCTCCTCCGGGCTTCATATGCACAGCCTTGACTTTCTGACATGTATCGCAACGAGCGACATGTCGAGCGATTTCGATCTTCATCTTTGTCCACCAGAATTTTTGCTTCAAGTCTTGGTACATCTTGTTGCTGCCAGGATGGATGGCAAATCTGGTTGAGTGTGCTTCATCAAGGATTATCTGTCTCAGCTCAGGTACCTTGGGAACTACCAGACGGTTCTTGAACCATACCACTCCTTCATCATCAATCCTGAAACAGTCAGCCTTTCCAACTTGAACCTTTTCGATGATGTGCTTGATTCCGGGGTTATCTTTCTGTGCAGCTATGATCTGTTCTCTGATAGAGGTTTCTACTCTGACATTGCCTAGACTTCCTTGTGGAACCATTTCAATACCCAGCTTCTCTAGTTCATAGCATAGGGAAGATTCATAGGATTTCATAACCAGACAGTTACAGTATGACTTGCGACTGAGTGCATCGGCGACCACATTCGCCTTACCCGGATGGTAATGCACTTCGATATCATAGTCCTTGATTAACTCAAGCCATCTTCGCTGCCTCATGTTCAGCTCTTCTTGGGTGAAGATATACTTCAGGCTCTTGTGATCTGTGTACACATTGCAGGTACTGCCCAACAGATAATGACGCCATATCTTCAAGGCATGAACCACTGCTGCTAACTCAAGATCATGAGTTGGATAATTTTCCTCATGTCGCTTAAGCTGCCGCGAGGCATAAGCGATCACTCTTCCTTCTTGCATCAACACGCAACCCAAACCAGTACCAGATGCATCACAGTAGACATCAAAGGGCTTCTCGACGTTTGGCTGAGCTAGCACTGGTGACGTGGTTAACAACTTCTTCAAAGTCTGAAAAGCTTGTTCACAAGCTGGTGACCAAAAGAACTTCACAGAACTCTTCAGCAACTCGGTGATAGGCTTGGCGATTCTGGAGAAAT
Source organism: Coix lacryma-jobi var. lacryma-jobi (assembly GCA_009763385.1). Taxonomy (NCBI): domain Eukaryota; kingdom Viridiplantae; phylum Streptophyta; class Magnoliopsida; order Poales; family Poaceae; genus Coix; species Coix lacryma-jobi. Next base: position 52,475,316 of record CM019829.1, read on the forward strand.
CTGGGATGAATCGACGATAATATCCAGCCATTCCCATAAAACTGCGGACGTTGTGAACAGAGGTAGGTGGCTTCCAATCCAGGATATCTAACACTTTTCCGGGGTCGACTGACACACCTTCAGCGGATAGGACATGACCAAGAAACTGTATCTGATCTAACCAGAACTCACATTTACTGAACTTAGCATAGAGCTGATGGTCTCTGAGACGGGATAGAACGATACGAAGATGCTCGGCGTGATCTTCAGGGGTTTTTGAGTAGACAAGGATGTCGTCAATGAACACGACCACAAATTTATCAAGCTCTGGCATGAACACAGAGTTCATGAGGTACATGAAATGAGTAGGGGCATTGGTCAAACCGAAGGACATGACCAAATACTCATATAGACCGTATCTGGTGGTAAAAGCTGTTTTAGGAATATCTTCAGGACGAATCTTTATTTGGTGGTAGCCGGATCTGAGATCGATCTTGGAGAATACCTTGGCTCCAGCTAACTGGTCAAAGAGAAGATCAATCCGAGGCAAGGGATATTTGTTTTTGATGGTGACCTCATTGAGTGGGCGATAATCAATGCACATTCTGAGTCTTGTCTTTCTTCTTTACAAAGATTGCAGGACAGCCCCAAGGAGACGAGCTTGGGCGAATGAAACCCTTGTCCAACAAATCTTGTAATTGGATTTTTAGTTCTGCCAACTCTCTGGGAGGCATTCGATAAGCTCTGCGGGATATAGGAGCAGTCCCGGGCTTTAGCTCTATGGCAAACTCAACGTCACGGTCAGGAGGTAGACCAGGTAAATCCTTAGGAAAAACATCAGGGAATTCACAAACCACGGGGATGTCCCGGGTTTCCAGAACATAGGCGGTATTTATTTGAGTGGCTGCTGGTTTTTGAGGTATTGGAGGTTGGAGAAGGAGTTTGGCGGTACTGTTAGGAATATCCACTCTCACAACTCTATTCAGGATGTCGATCATGGCTTTATACTGACACATCCAATTCATGCCTAGGATGACATCTATCTCCTGATCATGAAGCACTATCATGGTGGTGGGAAATACATGTTCCCACAACCTTACTGGTATACTGCGAACCACCTCTTTGGTGATTATAGGCCCTCCAGGCGATAAAATGCAAAAACTTTCTTTCAACTCCCCAATTGATATGTCATGCTTAGAGACGAAGGTACGACTGATGAAAGAATGCGATGCACCAGAATCAAACAACACAACTGCAGGATGATTAGCAACGGGAAACCTACCGATCATGACGGGCTCCCCTTCTGGAATATCGCTGACAGTGGTGTAGTAGACTTGCCCGTGCTTCTTGACGAACTTGCCCTTCTGCACTTGCTGCTGTGGAGCATGGTGTTGCTGCTGCTGTGGTCCTCCAGGACCCTTCTGAAAGTTCTGAGCAGGCTTCTTGGGCTTTGGGCACTCGCGAGACCAGTGGCCAAGTTGACCACAGTTGTAGCAGGGATGGTTATAGGCGGTTTGTGGGGTGGTGATACGAACACCTGGGGCGTTCGGCTGAGTGGCACTTTGTTGGTTGGCGTTGTGGGTGGTAGCCGCGGTACGGACAACCACTTGCTGGTGAGGGTAAGGTGGACGGTTGTGGTGGTGACTAGGATGATATATGACCCTCTGGCGCTTGTGATTGCCAGAGTGGCTGCTAGATCGTGCTTTCTTCTTCTTCTTCTCCTCTTGGTACTGACGGTTACTCTCTTCAAAAGCAACTGCCCGGTCAACAGCCTCATGATAAGAACCGGTTAGGTTGTTTGACATGCTTCTGCGGATCTTAGGGTGCAATCCCCTAAGGAAACAATCTCTCTTCTTCTCATCTGTGTTGACATATTCCGCTGCATACTGACTCAGATGGTTGAATTGACCCACATACTGCATCACTGTGGAGTCCTTCTGCTGCAGGGCTAGGAACTGATCAAGCTTCATCTTCATCAGACCTGATGGGATGTGGTGTGCACGGAAAGCGGTGCGGAACTCTTCCCAGGTCAACTCATGACCTTCAGGCTGGGCAGCCAAGAGGTTGGCATACCAAGCACTTGCTGGGCCACGAAGCTGCTGCGAAGCAAACCGGGGCTTCTGGATTTCAGTACATCGGATGAGACCAAACTTCTGCTCCATGGTGCGGAGCCAATCGTCAGCTTCGAGGGGTTCATCGGCTCTGGTGAAAACCGGTGGACGGGTTTCAGTGAAATCCACATAGGTGGTCTCTTGGTTGTGACGACCACGGTGACCAACATTCTGCTGTCCTTGGTTCTGAGCCATCAGATTGGCAGCGGCGGCCAGGGCTGCAATGGCATCTGCTAGGGTAGCTGGGACAGGTGGAGGGTTTGGGATGTTGGCATCATCAGAACCTCCAGCTCCGGTACGGGTGTTCACAGGCATCTGTAAAAGCAACTCGGAACTCAGCATATATGGACAAAGGTTCTGAAACGACCGATTGATAGCTTCATTGATACAAAGATAGCTGGCTTGATAAAGATGACAACAGACTGATACAGGCCGATAAAGGGGAAAAGATACGAAAAGAAAGATACATGCCAGACATGGCAACAGACAGACTAACGCCCCCAAACCTAGACTAAGGTTTTAGGTAAGCAGATGGTACAGACACAAGGAGTCTAGTCGTCATCGATGAAGATCAACTCTTCGTCATCATCATCATCCTCGATGATAAGCTCAGGCTCTTCCTCCTCATCTTCATCTTCAACGTGGACATCTTCAGCAGGTTCCACTTCCTCATTCTGATCGGGCTCGTGTTCTACTTCAGGTTCCTCCACGACTCCGTCTTCGGGGTCCTCAACAACTGGTGGAATCACGGGGTGAAGCTGGTTGTGCAGCTGGTGTACTTCCTCATGAAGCATATCATTGAACTGCTCGATCTGGGCGGTGTACTGCTGCAATCCATGGAGCTGGGCTCTGGTGACATCCTCTCGGATCCATGTTGCATCACGCTGCTGGATAGCGCGAACCACATTCTGGTTAGCTTCCTCAAGAGCGGCTCGTGCCTCGTAGAACTCCAGGCGGGAAAGGTAGAAGTCATGCTCCATGTTCTCTATCTCAGCCTTCAGATTCTTGATTTCCTCCTTCAGCTGTTTGCGGGTACGACGGGGAAAACGACGACCATTGGAGGATTCTCCAGTCTCTTCTCCGGTGCGTGGTGCCAGCTGGTGACGCGGCACACCGTTCGGTCCAGTCGACTTGCGGGCGGTCAGCTTGATGCGAGCCATATCTGGACAAGAGGTTATAGATGAGAAAGGCTAGCAAGAAAAGGTATAGGCACACTATCCCAACGAACTCATTTATTTACTTAAGTGAATATGACATGATGCATGAATCGTTCCTACGGAACAAGGCAATGCAATACTTAACATATATAGGGCTTAAAACATGTTGTTCCACTAGCTAGTGTTGCCATAAGAGGGACAAGATGAGAGAAGCAATTTGGACTCAAAATAGTCAAGTTTAAATTTTGTTTGGACTCAAAAGAACTTTTGAAGTTTTCGCAAAAGAACACTGCAACGTTAAAGTGAGATGCTCCAATACCACTCTGTGACGGAACGACCTTAATCCTATGGCCCACGTGTCCCTGTCAACCTCTGACAGCCGAACCCATGTTCCATGTGATTAAGACCTGTTCGCCACCGGGCTACATCAGCGCCCAATGTCCGCAGGATCATCTCACAATTCGGTTACAGCATTGCATACTTTTACAAATAACATCGGAA